>JAWDJD010000015.1:560000-1160000 GCA_035047305.1 Bradypodion pumilum | reverse complement strand
CAGGGGGGCAGGGCCACACCAGGCCCTTCCCTGAACTGTGACTCATAGGGGCGGAGCCACACTAGCCTTTAAAAGCTCTGAGCTCTTTCAGGGTCAGCCATTTTGACTCTGCATGTGCTCTTAAGCAGAGCTGCTGCTGAGGAGAGCCAAACAAAGGAAGTGAGCACTGGTAAGTTTTGCAGTTGGAGTAGAGCTGCTTTAGAGGCCCGCGCGCCTAACGGCGCGCGAGATTACAAACTAGGAAAAAAAATTTTAGTCTTACTAGGTAGAAAGGTAGTAAACATGTACATTTTTGAGGCCCAGAATACTGCACTTGTTAAAATGGATTCTGAGGGAACAGCTGTAGTTACCTGCAATTCTTGTGCCATGTTTGTGTTCTTGCCAAAGCATATGGAGAACTACACTTGCAGCAAGTGCAAGCTGGTTGCACTACTAGAAGAGAAGGTCCAGCAGCTAGAGGCCCGCATATCTAACCACCAACAAATTAAGGAGCTTGAGCTGTTCTTGGACAGAGCGGAGCAGACTATGCTGGACAAAGAAGTGACAGGGCACAGTTCTGAGGGAGAAGGCCCTTCACTAACTCAGGAGGGAGATGGTTGGAGGAATGTGACTCAAAGGAGGAGAAGAGTAGGGGATCACTCTGAGAGTCTGAAATTACAGAATAAATTTGAGGCTCTTTCCCTTATCACACCTGATGAGGAACACACAGAGGAACAACTGGTTCCACCTGATGATCTCTCCTTCATCACACTTGATGAGATCCAGGAAGATGAACAACAGGAACAAACTGAGGTTCTCTCCCTTAATATGGTTGATGAGGTGCATGTAGATGAACAGATTGCAGGAGAGAGGCTCCTTGTACTAGGCGATTCAATAATTAGAAATACAGAGAAATGGATTTGTGATGCACATGATAACCGTATGGTGACTTGCCTGCCAGGTGCAAAAGTTGCAGACATCACAAGAAATCTAGATAGATTGTTAGAGAGAACTGGGAACGAGCCAGTTGTCATGGTACACGTTGGTACTAATGATGTTGGGAAGGCCAAGCGGTCTGTCCTGGAAGCCAAATTTAGGTTGTTAGGAAGAAGATTGAAGTCCCGGACTTCCAAGGTAGCATTTTCAGAAGTGCTGCCTGTCCCTCGCGCAGGACCTACCAGGCAGGCAGAGCTCAGAAGCCTCAATGCGTGGATGAGGCGGTGGTGTCGAGAGGAGGGCTTCAGATTTGTCAGGAACTGGAGAACATTTTGGGACAAGCCAAATCTGTTCAGGAGGGATGGGTTGCATTTAAACCATGATGGGACCAGATTGCTGGCACTCAACATCAAAAAGGCTGCAGAGCAGCTTTTAAACTGATAACTGGGGGAAAGCCGACAGGAGCTGGGCAGCATCCGGTTCGGGAAAGTGTGTACTTGAGTAGTGAGGAGGATGCAAAAATTACTGAGCAGAGCAAGGAGCTAGTCACCAGCACTCTAGCAGAAGGATGCAAGAGGCAGTCTAACAATGCAACTGGACTCAAAAGACTGTATCAGGAAAGCATATATAAATGCTTGTATACAAATGCCAGAAGCCTCCGGAACAAAATAGGGGAGCTGGAATACTTAGCAATAGATAAGAATATTGATATTATTGGTATCACTGAAACCTGGTGGACGGATGATAACCAATGGGATACAGTTATCCCAGGCTACAAACTGTACAGGAAGGATAGGAAGGGGCAAATGGGAGGTGGTGTGGCCCTGTATGTCAAAGAAGTGATAAAATCGTATGAATTGGAATATCTAGGTGATTTAGAGTCACCATTAGAAGCTCTGTGGGTAAGAGTACCAGGCCACAAGGATGGTCTAACAGTAGGCATATACTATCGGCCTCCGACCCAAACTCTTGAGGGAGACTGGCAGTTGGAGAATGTTGGAAAGGAGGCATCCAAGAAGGGAAGCCTGGTTATAATGGGGGACTTCAATTACCCTCACATAGACTGGGTGAACTGTTGTTCAGCACATGATAAAGAGATAAAGTTCCTAGATATGCTCAATGATTGTTCCCTGGCACAGATGGTTGAAGACCCAACTAGAGGTACAAGAATCCTTGACTTGATCCTGAGTAATACTCAGGATCTGGTGCAAGATGTTAATGTGACTGATCCAATAGGGAACAGTGACCACAACTCAATTATGTTTAACTTGATCATAGACCGCAAGTCACTGATAAAATCTAACACAGAGACCTTAAATTTTCAAAAAGGAAATTTCCCAAAGTTGAGGAAACTAGTAAAAAAGAAGCTGAAAGGGAAAATTGAGAGAGTCCAAACACTCCAAGAGGCATGGAGGCTGTTTACAAAAACAATAACAGAGGCTCAATTGGAATGCATACCCAAAAGGGAAAAGGGCACTGCCAGGTCCAAGAGGACTCCAATGTGGCTTACAGGAGCTGTTCGGGAAGTGATCAAGAGCAAGAAAAGCTCATTTAGAAGATGGAAGGCTTGTCCGAATGAGGACAGCAGGCAGGAACATAAATTCTGGCAGAACAAATGCAAGGCAACAATCAGGAAAGCAAAGCAAGACTTTGAGGAGCGTATAGCTAAAAATACTCAGAGAAATAAGAAAGACTTCTTTAAGTACATTAGAAGTAAGAACCCAACTAGGAAGGCCATTGGACCATTAGATTGCAATGGAAGGCAAGGGGTTATTAAAGAGGAAAGAGAGATTGCAGAGAGACTCAATGAATTCTTTGCTTCAGTATTCACTGAAGAAGACAGAGGCCACATGCCCAAAACAGAGCCTATCTTCGTAGGGAGGGAAACCGAAGAATTAAGCCAGATAGAAATAACCAAGGAGGAGGTCCTTGCATGTCTTGTTAAACTAAACACTAACAAATCACCAGGACCAGATGGCATCCATCCACGAGTTCTCAGGGAACTTAAAGATGAAATTGCTGATCTCCTAGCCAAAATATATAATCTTTCCCTCAAATCAGGCTTTGTGCCTGATGACTGGAAGGTAGCGAATATAACACCAATTTTCAAAAAAGGATCCAGGGGTGATCCAGGGAATTACCGACCTGTCAGTTTGACATGTGTCCCAGGTAAAGTGATGGAAACCATCCTAAAAGATAGAATTAATAGGCACATAGAAGAGAAGGCGCTGCTAAAGGAGAGCCAACATGGCTTTTGCAAGGGCAAATCATGCCTCACTAATCTGTTGGAATTTTTTGAGAGTGTCAACAAGCATGTGGATAAGGGGGATCCAGTTGACATTGTTTATCTGGACTTTCAGAAGGCTTTTGATAAGGTCCCACACCAAAGGCTCTTGAATAAACTTACCAGTCATGGAATAAAGGGACAGGTCTTGTCCTGGATCAGCAACTGGCTAAGGGACAGGAAACAGAGGGTAGCACTAAATGGACACTTCTCCAAGTGGAGGGAAGTAAAGAGTGGGGTCCCCCAAGGTTCAGTACTGGGACCCCTGCTTTTCAACCTCTTCATAAATGATCTAGAGGTAGGAGTAAAAAGCAAGGTAGCCAAATTTGCTGACGACACTAAATTATACAGGGTAGTGAAAACTGTGAGAGATTGTGAGGAGCTCCAGAGGGATCTCTCGACACTGGGGGAGTGGGCAAAACAGTGGCAAATGAGTTTCAACATTAGTAAGTGCAGAGTGATGCATGTTGGGGCAAAGAACCCCAATTACATTTATAAACTGATGGGGTCTGAACTCTCTGCAACAAACCAGGAAAGGGACCTTGGTGTCCTGGTGGACAACTCAATGAAGGTGTCAACCCAGTGTGCCTCAGCAGTGAAAAAAGCAAACTCAATGCTAGGGATCATTAGGAAGGGTATAGAAAATAAGTCAGCAAGTGTCATTTTGCCTCTTTATAAATCTATGGTGAGGCCCCATCTGGAATACTGTGTACAGTTCTGGTCGCCATACCTCCAGAAGGATATTATGGATCTGGAAAAAGTGCAGAGGAGGGCAACCAGAATGATTAGGGGACTGGAACACCTTCCTTACCATCTGAGGCTGCAACGGTTGGGCCTTTTCACTCTTGAATGACGATGTCTAAGAGGTGACCTGATTGAAGTTTATAAAATCATGCACGGTGTGGACAAAATAGATAAGGAAAAACTGTTTTCCCTATCGCACAACACTAGAACTAGGGGACACTCGATGAAACTTTTGGGTACTAGTTCTCAAACAAATAAGAGAAAGTACTTTTTCACCCAGAGGATCACTGGTCTATGGAACTCCCTGCCAGAAGAAGTGGTGACAGCTGTCAGTCTTGACAGCTTTAAGAAAGGATTAGACAAGTTCATGGAGGACAAGTGTATCAATGGCTATAATTATGGCTACCTAAGGACAACCTCCGGGTTGGAGAGATAGGCAGGATATCTCTCAATATCATTTCCAGGGAATCCTAAGCAGGTGAAGGCATCTGCTTGGGAATACCCTGAAGGAAATGGTGAGCCACTGTGTGAGACAGAATGCTGGACTGGATGGGCTCCTGTGGCCTCTTCCAGCAAGGCTGTTCTTATGTTCTTATGTTCTTATATAATGTCCTTAGAGTTGCAATTAGAGAATGAGGTTGGTTCCTAAAGTGTAATTACTCGAAGGTAATTTGATAGTTTTAGAGCATAACATGTGAGAGCAGTATTTACAGTGCCCGCAGCAATTATGGCCTGGGAAGGGAGTAGATCGCCTGCTGTTCGAGGAGGATATGTCTGCTTGAGAGAGGAGATTGGCAAACGTCTGAGTTTTTCTGAACCCTATCAATGGTTTTTGCTGGCATCCCGGTATCGTGTCTAATATGTGCCAATGCCTGTTTATGATGCGTTTGATTTGATTTGCCAGTGGGGTGTAGTCTAGAGACCAAAACAATCTTTGTTGTGATTTTGTTGGATCCGTATGTCTTTCAAACAGGGAACTTCTTGTGCGTGAATCAGCTTTTGTTTGTGCCCTAGTGATTACATGTTCTGGATATCCTCTCTTGATAAGGGTGGTCGAGATGTCTTTAGCTGCAACTCTGTAATCATGATCTTTTGAAGAGTTCCTTTTGGCTCTGAGAAGTAAACTATACGGTATATTTGTTTTTAAATGATGTGGCCGGTATGATTTGTATTGTAAGTATGCGAAACGGTCTGTTGGCTTGTGATACAATTTTGTCTTTATATGGTTGTTTTCAATATATACCGTAAGGTCCAAAAAGGCTAAGGATTTGCGGTCCATCGTGTATGTGAATTTAAGTTGATTGTGAAGGCTATTCATCCAAGTCCAAAAATCGTCTATGATGGTATGGTCTTTGAAAATAAAAAATAAATTGTCTATGTACCTTTTAAAACAAATGATGTTGGGGGGAAAAGGATTAGTACGCGGGTCTAAAATAAAAGTGTTATCAAAATTACACATGAAAATATTTGCTACTGATGGGGCAAAATTTGAGCCCATGGAGACTCCTTGTGTTTGAAGAAAAAAAGAATTATCAAACCTAAAAAAGTTATACTCAAAACATGTATCTAAGAGATCTAATAAGAAATGTGCAGGTGGCTCATTAATAGAGCGCGTTTCTAATGCATGGGCAATGAGAGTGCGAGCTGTCATTTTGCCTAAGTCAGCAACTGTCATTTTGCCTCTTTATAAATCTATGGTGAGGCCCCACCTGGAATACTGTGTACAGTTCTGGTCGCCATACCTCCAGAAGGATATCATGGATCTGGAAAAAGTGCAGAGGAGGGCAACCAGAATGATTAGGGGACTGGAACACCTTCCTTACCATCTGAGGCTGCAACGGTTGGGCCTCTTCACTCTTGAACGACGACGTCTAAGAGGTGACCTGATTGAAGTTTATAAAATCATGCACGGTGTGGACAAAGTAGATAAGGAAAAACTGTTTTCCCTATCGCATAACACTAGAACTAGGGGACACTCCATGAAACTTTTGGGTACCAGTTCTCAAACAAATAAGAGAAAGTACTTTTTCACCCAGAGGATTACTGGTCTATGGAACTCCCTGCCAGAAGAAGTGGTGACAGCTGTCAGTCTTGACAGCTTTAAGAAAGGAATAGACAAGTTCATGGAGGACAAGGGTATCAATGGCTATAATTATGGCTACCTAAGGACAACCTCCGGGTTGGAGAGATAGGCAGGATATCTCTCAATGCCATTTCCAGGGAATCCTAAGCAGGTGAAGGCATCTCCTTGGGAATACCCTGAAGGAAATGGTGAGCCACTGTGTGAGACAGAATGCTGGACTGGATGGGCTGTGGCCTGTTCCAGCAAGGCTGTTCTTATGTTCTCCCAGCGGGATGTTGGTGTAGAGAGAGGTGATATCCATGGTGAGGAGTACTGCTTCAGACGGCACTTGGAAGTTTTCCAACATTTGGATGAAGTGAGTAGAATCCTTTACATAAGATGCAGAGTTGCTAGCAAACTCGTGTATGTAGTGATCAATGTATGTAGCTACAGGTTCCAATAAGGATTCGTTCGCCGAGATGATTGGTCTGCAAGGGATGACTTTGTCAGAGGTCTGAATTTTATGCACTTTTGGCAGAAGATAAAACATAGGCACTCTTGGAAATTTGTTAAGTAGATAGCGGAATGTATTATCAGTGATGTAGTCTTTTGCCAATCCTTCCTGCAGAATTGTCGTAAGGATGTTCATGATATGGGCGGTGGGATTCTGGTCTAACTTACGGTAACATGCTGTATTAGATAATTGAGACCATGCTGCCTTGAGGTAGTCTTCCTTGTTAAGGAGCACAATACCACCCCCTTTATCTGCTGCTTTTATTACGATGTTGGGATCAGTCCCTAAGTTTTTCAATAGTAACATGTCCTCTTTGGACAAATGGCATCGCCATTGCTGAAGCACGATCCAAAAAGGACTTTAATTTCATAGACGATTTTTGCACTTGGATGAATAGCCTTCACAATCAACTTAAATTCACATACACGATGGACCGCAAATCCTTAGCCTTTTTGGACCTTACGGTATTTATTGAAAACAACCATATAAAGACAAAATTGTATCACAAGCCAACAGACCGTTTCGCATACTTACAATACAAATCATACCACCCACATCATTTAAAAACAAATATACCGTATAGTTTACTTCTCAGAGCCAAAAGGAACTCTTCAAAAGATCATGATTACAGAGTTGCAGCTAAAGACATCTCGACCACCCTTATCAAGAGAGGATATCCAGAAAATGTAATCACAAGGGCACAAACAAAAGCTGATTCACGCACAAGAAGTTCCCTGTTTGAAAGACACACGGATCCAACAAAATCACAACAAAGATTGTTTTGGTCTCTAGACTACACCCCACTGGCAAATCAAATCAAACACATCATAAACAGGCATTGGCACATATTAGACACGATACCGGGATGCCAGCAAAAACCATTGATAGGGTTCAGAAAAACTCAGACGTTTGCCAATCTCCTCTCTCAAGCAGACATATCCTCCTCGAACAGCAGGCGATCTACTCCCTTCCCAGGCCATAATCGCTGCGGGCACTGTAAATACTGCTCTCACATGTTATGCTCTAAAACTATCAAATTACCTTCGAGTAATTACACTTTAGGAACCAACCTCATTCTCTAATTGCAACTCCAAGGACATTATATATCTGATAACCTGTCCATGTCAGCTAGGCTACGTGGGACAATCAAGTCGCCCCCTCAAAATATGTTTAGGCGAACACCTATCGCGCATCAGAAACCGAAATACTACCGCTCCTCTTGTAAATCATTTTCTCAACTAACAGCATAAATTAGGAGATCTCAAGATTACTGTATTGGAAACCATTGTCCCAAACAAATACCATATCCAGAATATTGAAAAGATCCTGTTACAAAGAGAAGCCTTTTATATCCATCGGTTCAATACCTTAACACCACACGGCTTGAATACAGAATGGGAACTTTCGTCGTTTCTATAAATAACAACTTATTATAACAGAAAATATGATTGCAAATGTTTTCCAGATAAGCAACAGGTCCCCTTAAAGACTTTGGTAATTTACTTAGAATAGGAATCTGTGATATTGCATAACTATTCTTTACACATGTTACCAGAAATTTGCCTGATTTGAGCATTAATTCTTCACACATGAATGGGTCTAATAAGATTATATAAGGAATAGAGTCTCACATACAGTTAACGCGAGCACACGATATAAGACTTTGGGAGGTGCGAGACGCGCGATATATACACAATTAGGTATGTACTTATTCCATTATACACATTTTTGTTTCACTCTGTCGCAGAACCACACGCAATTTTGCATGATCATAGACGTTTTAGACTAATAGTCACAGATATATTTCGAGTATATACTTGCCCATTAACGTACGGGATGCTTTATTTCGCCTTTGGCTTGCTTGTAATTTAACTATAGAAATTATATATCTTAGTTCTACGTTGCTAACTACATTTAATTATGAATATGTATACACATTTATATAGACACAGATATATATCGCATTGTATTTTATGTTGTAGACGCTTGAGAAAGTTCTACGAAATGTCCGATTACCGGAAGGACATCGCAGCATAGAAGTCTACATTTACTTAAAGACGCAGCTTACAAGTCTACTTTCACTTTAAGACGCAAGTCACTCTTTCCGAAATATACAGCTTGGGATCAAGCCATATATGTAGCCTATTTGAATATCCTTCTACTTATGAATTGAATAAGAGATACAGGAATTCAGAGTGATTATACTGTCCTCACAGGCAGCTCAGCGATTAGTATATGCAGAAGAATATTATACAATATACTATACAACGCATTAAATCAATAATACGCTGCTAGTGACCCTTGTTTTGGGAGTGTTTTTTCCTTCACCGCTATTCTCTACCTAGGACAGGAGATAGAGAAAAGGGGTTACCCTAAATCAGAATTCACCTGACAACACACTCATTGAGCTGGCTGGACAGATTGGTTCCACCACGGTGCTTTTGGGGAGAAGAGCCAGCCAGTGTAGCCTTGGGCAAGCTGCACAGTCCCAAAGTGCCTTGGGTTGTGCATACTGGATACCTATATATACCTAGGTCAGTGATGGCGAACCTTGACGCTCCAAGTGTTCTTGGACTTCAATTCCCAAAAGCCCAAGTCAGCATTCCTGCTGATTAGGGCTTCTAGGAATTGAAGTTCAAGAACACCTGGAGTGCCAAGGTTCGCCATCACTGACCTACGGCTCAGTGGTTAAGACCAGAAGGTCAGCAGTTCAAGACCTGAGTGCTGCATGACAGAGCGAACTCCTGTTGTCAGTCCCAGCTCCAGTCAACCTAGTGGTTCAAAAGCAAGAAATTGAAAGTAAGGTACCACTTCGGCGGGGAAGGTACCGTATTCATTCGTGTATAACGCGCAAAATTTTATACCAAAAAAAGAAATCAAAGTTTGGGTGCGCGTTATACACGAGGACTGGGTGCGTGTTATAAACGAGCCTCTTTTACTTCCTTTTTAGAATTGGGTCGGCTGTCTATTGCTGCGGCGGGTGAAGGGGAGGCGGGGGTGGCTTTGAAGAAATTGACGGGATCTGATTGGGTGGCGCGGGAGACGAGGCGTGGCCCGGAGGTAGCTCGCAGTTCGAGCGAGGCTCCTGGGGGTCGGAAGTGCTCGTTTCGGATTGCATTTTCTGCAACAGGTGGGTCTGATTATCCCCCCCTCCCTCAATATTTTAAGGCGTGCTCTTTTTCACCGATATAACTGGTTCCCCTTTAGATGGCATCTCAGGGTATCAAGCGTAAACGTTGTGCATATGACGCTTCGTTCAAGCTCAAAGTTGTTGATCATGCTGAAATGCATGGAAACCGAGCAGCTAGCCGAGAAAATTTTATACCGAGGTTTCATGGAAAATTAGGGGTGCGCGTTATACACGAGTGCACGTTATACTCGAATAAATACGGTAATAGCATTTCATGCACTCCGGTGTCTAGTCATGTCTGCCACATGACTACAGAAACTCTGCCGATGCAGAAAGTGCTGAAAACGAAGGTGAACACCAACCGGTAGAGTTGGCCACGTCTGGCTTTCGAACAAGAGAGACCTTTACTAGTGTGGTGTAACGTATAGCATGACAGACTAGGACTCAGCAGGCCTGGGTTCAACTCCCCACCTCGCCATGCATACTCACCGGGGGGTGGGGGGGTGGAACAGGTATACAGGTATAAAATCCACCTTGAATATCTTGTTTACCTTGAAAGGCCTGTTAGGGTGGCTAAAAGTCAGTTCTGACCTGAGGGCTCATAACTAAAGCCGAATTGCTTCAATTCAGCTTTGTTGCAATTTGATTTGCAGCCTGTATTTCAGCTGAATTCACAAGAAGTATTTTAGGAACTGACATAGCTGTCAAGTATCCCTTATTGTCCGGGAAAACCCCTTATTTTACCCTCTTTCCTGCCATCATACCTTATTAATTAGACTTTGAAGATGCTAAAAGATCTTCCTGCAGCTGATGTTTGCAACACTGTATACTGCTTCTGGATAGAGAGGTTCTATTTAACGCCAACCTAGCAGTTCGAAAGCAAGAAATTTGCAAGGAGATAAATTGGTACCGCTTCGGTGGCAAAGGTAATAGCATTCTGTGCACTCTGGTGTCTAGTCAAGTCTGCTACATGTTCACGGAAACGTCTGCAGACGCAGATACAACTGGCTTTCGAGCAAGGGAGATCTTTACCTATTTATCTATTTATCTACTTGCAATGTCTTGCTTTCGTATTGTTAGGTTGGCAGGAGCTGGGACAGAGACGGCGCTCATTCCGTCGTGCAGTCAGCGTCTTAACCACTTGAGCCCTGTTCTCTATTATTTTTTCCTTCGTTGTTGTATTGTGCTCATACCTGTCAAGTTTTAGATTTGGAAATAAGGGAAATTTCCTGAACAATAAGGGATACTTGACAGCTATGCTTATCCTGTGCTGCCCTCCAATGGTGGCAGTAGGGCATTGCAGTCTAAGTAATAAGGGATGACGGCGGGAAAGAGGGTAAAATAAGGGGTTTTCCTGGCCAATAAGGGATACTTGACAGCTATGCTTATCCTGTGCTGCCCTCCAATGGTGGCAATAGGACATTGCAGTCTAATTAATAAGGGATGGCGGTGGGAAAGAGGGTAAAATAAGGGGTTTTCCCGGCCAATAAGGGATACTTGACAGCTATGCTTATCCTGTGCTGCCCTCCAATGGTGGCAGTAGGGCATTGCAGTCTAAGTAATAAGGGATGACGGCGGGAAAGAGGGTAAAATAAGGGGTTTTCCCGGCCAATAAGGGATACTTGACAGCTATGCTTATCCTGTGCTGCCCTCCAATGGTGGCAGTAGGGCATTGCAGTCTAAGTAATAAGGGATGACGGCGGGAAAGAGGGTAAAATAAGGGGTTTTCCTGGCCAATAAGGGATACTTGACAGCTATGCTTATCCTGTGCTGCCCTCCAATGGTGGCAATAGGACATTGCAGTCTAATTAATAAGGGATGGCGGTGGGAAAGAGGGTAAAATAAGGGGTTTTCCCGGCCAATAAGGGATACTTGACAGCTATGCTTATCCTGTGCTGCCCTCCCATGGCGGCAATAGGGCATTGCAGTCTAATTAATAAGGGATGGCGGTGGGAAAGAGGGTAAAATAAGGGGTTTTCCCGGCCAATAAGGGATACTTGACAGCTATGCTTATCCTGTGCTGCCCTCCAATGGTGGCAGTAGGGCATTGCAGTCTAAGTAATAAGGGATGACGGCGGGAAAGAGGGTAAAATAAGGGGTTTTCCTGGCCAATAAGGGATACTTGACAGCTATGCTTATCCTGTGCTGCCCTCCAATGGTGGCAATAGGACATTGCAGTCTAATTAATAAGGGATGGCGGTGGGAAAGAGGGTAAAATAAGGGGTTTTCCCGGCCAATAAGGGATACTTGACAGCTATGCTTATCCTGTGCTGCCCTCCCATGGCGGCAATAGGGCATTGCAGTCTAATTAATAAGGGATGGCGGTGGGAAAGAGGGTAAAATAAGGGGTTTTCCCGGCCAATAAGGGATACTTGACAGCTATGCTTATCCTGTGCTGCCCTCCAATGGTGGCAGTAGGGCATTGCAGTCTAAGTAATAAGGGATGACGGCGGGAAAGAGGGTAAAATAAGGGGTTTTCCTGGCCAATAAGGGATACTTGACAGTTATGGCTATAAACAGATGAGCACTGAGCCCTAGACTTGGATACGACTGGCTTTTGAGCAAGGGTGACCTTTAACCCTTCTCATCTGTGGTTGGTTACAGGTCCATATGTCAGCTGTTCTGAAAAACCTGAGACACCATCTGGCCCGTTTTGCCCTAGAGAAGACACTGAGGAAATCCAGAGTAGGTAAACCCACTCTTTCCAACCTTACATAGACTTCTGACTAATTGTTTAGGGTTCCTCTGGTTTCTGAATTGTATTGAGTTAAACATAAAATAATCCAATTTACTTCCTCAAGTTTCCTTTTTCTCTGTTGTTTCTTGTTTTCCCCTCCTGTTACTTTATCGATTTGATGCTTTGTGAAGTCATTCTTTGGGACCGAATCGTACCTTGCCCTTCTTTGGAAATACTTTTGTCCATTTGTTATTTCTTAATTACATTGATCAGGATGCAAATACGACACATTTATAGTCTCCCTTTCTTGGTAATATTTTTATTTATTTGTCATTTATCTAGTAGCTATCCCCTGGTGGCACAGTGGCTCAGCTGCTGTATTGCAACCTAAAGGTTGTGAGTTCGATCCTGACCAAAGCTCAAGGTTGATTTAGCCTCTTCCATCTTTCCAAGGTCTGTAAAAGGAGAACCCAGTATGTAGGGGGCAAGATGCTAATCAACTAAGCACTATGGGGTAGGGTATATAACCATGATTGCTTTGCTTATGCTTTGTTTGTTTGTTATTTCTTAGTTACATTGGTCAGGAAGTGAATATGATTAGTTTATAGCAGGCGTGCCCAAACTACAGCCCGTGGGCCAGATCCGGTCCCCCAACACCAATTCATCCGGCCCACGCCACCCTTGCTGCTCCTGGAAGCGGAAGTAAAACATGCCCATACAGGCGCATTTTACTTCCGCTTCCAGGAGCAGCAAGGGCGGTGTGGGCCAGATTAAGTAGTGTCAGGGGCTGGATCTGGCCCATGGGCCATAGTTTGGGCACCCCTGGTTTAAGCAGAGAAAATGACAGCCTAAAAAATCTATCTCATCCTGTTGCAAAACAGACTGCAAGGCACGTTTTACTTCCACTTCCAGTGGGAAGGAACCACATGACCACTGAACCACGTGACTGACCCGCTGAACCACATGACCGGCCAATGGCCTGAAAAGTTTGGGCACCTCTAGTTTGTAGTTTCTCCTCCTTGATAATATTTTTATTTATTTGTTATTTCTCAGTTACATTGGTTAGGAATTGAATATGATTAGTTTATAGTTTCCCTTTCTTGATAAAAATAATTTTTTTTATTTGTTATTTATTAGTTACATTGGTCAGGAAGTAAATATGATATATTCATAGTTTCCCATTCTTCGTAATATTTTTATTTATTTATTATTTCTTAGTTACATTGGTTAGGAAGTGAATATGATACATTTATAACCAACTTTTCTTTTAGTGAGCTTGAGGACACATAGGGTTGCCATAATTCTCTCCCGCCAAACCGGGACAGCCATTGCATTTTTCAAACTGCGCATGCGTTGGACGGGGCTGTCAGGGAGACCGCGGCTCTAAACCCCGGCAGAATCCCTGTCCAGGGCAAACAGAGAATACCAACCCTATGCTATTAACCCTTTGCGGTCATGTGAAGAAGGAATCCTCCATCCCAGTTTATGCTGGAGATTTGGCTTCTTAGATATGGGTATTTCTTGCTCCCTCCCGGCTTTCGAGGCAAAGGACTGAGGACAACTCCTTGTCTCCCAAACTTCAAGGTGAGCCGAGGGATTTTTGCAAAGAGTTATTTCACTGCCTCCGTGCCTTTCTTTCAATTATCTCACTTGCAAGTGTCTCTCTCCCCGGCGGGCTTCTCAGGGTGCTGTTTTGCCTTCACTGCTATCAAGCAGGATAATTGAAAGAAAGGCAGGGAGGCAGTGAATTCACTCTTTACAAAAATCCTTTGGCAAAGGGTGATCTTGCTTCCTTTGTTCAAATTTTAAAATCCGGGACTTTTACATGTTTTTTCTTGAACCGGCCGGGACAGTTTGAATCCGGAAAAATCCTTGAAAACTGGGACATATGGCAACCCTAAGGACACATTCACTTCCCTCCTGATCGCCACTACATTTACACAATAGCCTTATTAGGTAGATCAGGATGAAATTGAAAAAGGGAGACGGAGGTTGTGTAAGCAAAGCAACCATACTTCTCTACCGCCCCATATAGGCGCATAGTGCACTTTCTGTGTGGTTCATAAGTTAATTAGCATTTTGCTCCCAACATGCTGGGTCCTCATTTTACTGACCTTGGAAGGATGGAAGGGGCTGAGTCAACCTTGATCCCTGGTCAGGATCGAACTCACAACATTCTGGCTTCTGGACAGTAGTTTAACCCCTGCGCCACTAGGTGTAAGGACACTCATCTTGTTTCTTGGGTTCTTCTGTTCTCCCAGGTCCCAGCTCCATATTCCAACCATGATCCCACACTGACTATACAAGCAGCTTAATATTTACATGGTACCAATATTTATACATATTGGGACTGCAGTGGCTCAAGTGGTTAAGATGCTGAACTCGCTGGCTGGAAGATCGGAGTTCAGTTCCCAAGCACTGCATGACGGGGTGAGCATCCGTCCTCTGTCTCAGCTCCTGCCAACCTAGCAGTTCGTAAGCAAGAAATTGCAAGCAGATAAATAGGGACCACTTCGGTGGGGAGATAAACAACGTTCCATGCACTCTGGTGTTGAGACATGCCTGCCACATGTCCATGGAAACTTCTGCAGTTGCAGACAGCACTGGATCTTTGGCTATGAACAGAGATGGGCCATAGCTGTCAAGTATCCCTTATTGGCCGGGAAAGCCCCTTATTTTACCCTCTTTCCCGCCGTCACCCCTTATTAATTAGACTGCAGTGCCCTATTGCCACCATTGGAGGGCAGCACAGCATAAGCATAGCTGTCAAGTATCCCGTATTTGCTGGGAAATTTTCCTTATTTCCAAATCCAAAACTTGACAGGTATGAGATGAGCACTGAACCCTAGAGTCGGATACAACTGGCTTTTGAGCAAGGGAAACCTTTACTTTTACCTTTTACCTTTGCTGTGCCATGCTGCATGCCTGTGAGTAAACAATAGCCAAATGTATTCGAATGTGTTAGCAGGCAAGGTACCTCCAGTGATGAAGAAACAGGATTACATTCACAATATTGCGCTTTCTAAACATGTTTATCTTGATTTTGCACAATATCTATTTATACTCTTATCTTTCTTTCCAATGAACATGAGAGAACAGGTGATTTTTCTCATGATAGCCCTGTGAGAATGACTTAGGCAACACTCAATGGAAAGCCTACCGTAACCCAGATAAGTTTTTATCAGTAACTGCATTTTTTCTAGCCCTTCTCAGATGCTTTGATCCCCTCTTCTATAGCTAGTGACTCAACGCTGAGTATCAGCCTGCGGTTAACTAACCTGACCACCCTGAGGACTAGCAGCCTTGGGTGGTGAAGCCCACAGGGAAGAAAGGGTGATGGTCCCCAAGTGGATTAAATGGTCCCACTTGAATCCCTCTTGATGGAGGGCAGCAGCTTCATCCATCCTGGCCTGGGGATGATGATGATGAGGACTTTGCATGCCAAAAAGGCTCAGGACCAGAAAGTGACTTGCGGAACTGGATCCGTGGTACTGTGGGAGTCACGTTGCGATGCGGAAGGCATATGGAAGATATATCTTAACCTATAAAACCGAGGGTTAACCGTTGGAATTTTGCATAGGCTCCTTAGCCAGGCCCTACTAGCCTGCACTCACCATTCGTGCACACGCCCGAACTGGGTACGCAGGTAAATGCAAGATTGAGAAATGCGCCAGTGGGGCAAGAGCCCCACAAACGCGAAAAATGGGAAACAACTTCATTTTCCAATGTTCTTTGTGCCGCGCCGCACCACAGCCAATCAGGCTGAGAGGCGCGACCACAAAGAACATTGAAAAACGCGCCACGGCCAATCAAAATCGGGCCGCAGAAAAAAAATGCACCACAACCACAAATCACAAACCCATAACTACAAGCCCCAGAGTCCTGCGCGACATGAGCGCGCAGGATGCTGAGGAAGCCAGCACCCGAAAAATTAAAAAGAAAAACAACTCACAGCCAAGCAAACACCAGCTGGCTTTCTTTCCCTCACCCATGGTGCCTGAAGGTCCCGACTAGAGTTTCCCCTTTAATATCAGTGGGTTGGGGGTTGCGATCCCCCTCTCCGCAGGCTACCCTAGGGTTGGGAGGTTTGTGGGGACAAAAGGGGTATGCCCCCCCCAACCCTTCTGGACCCAGGAGACCAGGGAGAGTGGATCGATCCCCCCCTCCTAAAAAAACCTCCATCTTTAAAGAGAAGAAACCAGTTTCTTCTCTTTAAAAATGGAGTTGTTTCAAGGAGGGGGGGATCAACCCACTCTCCCTGGTCTCCTGGGTCCAGAAGGGTTGGGGGGACATACCCCTTTTGTCCCCCAAAACCTCCCAACCCCAGGGGAGCCAGTGGAGAGGGGGGTCACAACCCCCACCCACTGATATTAAAGGGGAAACCCCGATCTACTTTCACAACTCCACACAATCAAAGCACCATAACACAATAAAGCCCCCCTCCCCACCACCTAGCCCACCCTTCCTATCCCCCACCGACCGCGCCCACTCCCCACCACCTAGCCCACCCTTCCTAACCCCCAACGACCACGCCCCCCCCACCTAGCCCACCCTTCCTAACCCCCACCGACCACGCTCCCCTCCCCACCACCTAGCCCACCCTTTCTAACCCCCACCGACCACGCCCCCCTCCCCACCACCTAGCCCACCCTTCCTAACCCCCACCGACCACGCCCCCTCCCCACCACAGTCAAAAACATCCAAAAATACACAAAAACAAACAAAAACACCAAAAACAATACAAAGTAAACAAAAACACAATCAAAAACAAAACAAGCAGACAAAAAATACAAATTCCAACACACACACACAAAAGAAAGAAAACAAGCAAACTTACCAAAATATGTCCTACCTCCACAAGTACCAGAAAAGAAATGAATAAAGAAAGAGACTACTTACCAGAAGAAGCTCCACCCAGAGGCCAGGAGAGAAAAAATAGTCAAAATACAATAACCTCTACCAGCACCACCTGCTGGCCACAATAGTAAAAACAATTCAAAAACACAAAACAGCCCCAAACAAAAGGCCACAAGAGTAAAAACAAATCAAAAACATAACACAAATTCAAAAATTTACACAAAAGGTCACATCAATAAAAACAAATAAAAAATGACACTAAAACACACTTTAACACAAATCACAAACATATGTCAATAAAATACAATAGAAACTTTTAAAAATCCTGTGCTGAGATTTAACTCAAATTAAAACCCAAAACATCTAAACACATTTTAAAAACATTGAATGTAAAAAACATTTACTTTTACGTTATTAAAATTATTACCTACGGTACAACTAATTAAAAAAATTCAAAAAACTAAAACATTATTCGCTTACATAAAACAATTTGAAAAAGTTATATCATACTTTGTTATTTTATTAATCCTCAAAAAAAAGCAGATCACAGTTAATAACAGCCAAGCCAAAACATTTTTACATAAATAAACATTTTAAAAATTAAAATTACAGACTAAGCAATTTAAAAAAAACCATTAACACAATTTAACCTTCCAACACAATTTAAAACAGCCCGGCAACGCCGGGCAAACTCTGCTAGTTGCATTATATTCTCAGGACAGTCATCATAGCTGATTGCCATAAAGATTGATTGCCAATATTCGGATTCAGATACAGCAGCAGAATAATAATAATAACCTATTGCCCTCCCAATATGCTGGCCTAGCGTCTTGTAGCCAGCTATGGTCACCAGGAAGAGTCTAAGATTAATCATTAAACTAATCTGAGAAAGGTGTTGAGATGGAAAGAGAGTTTCCAAATGGATATCTGGTTTCCACTTCTGCAATTCCCATTTTTGGAGAGGTTCCAGGATTTATACTTTTTTAAAAAATGTAACATTTCTTAATGCTAATAAGGGGAAGGAGATTTAACCACTTCCTGGACAGCTCAATAGTTTGGGTATATGTCTGTAGATAGAATCTGAGTTCGGGAGTTCGGTTCTCCCAGTAAAAAAGCCACTGTGTAGTCTTATAGGGACTGCGGTGGCTTAGTGGTTAAGATGCTGAACTTAACGACTGGAAGGTCAGCAGTTTTGAGACCCGAGTGCTGCACAACGGCACGAGCTCCCGTCGTCTGCCCCAGCTCCTGCCAACCTAGCAGTTCGAAAGCAAGAAATTGCAAGTAAATCACTAGGTGTCACTTTGGCGGGTAAGGTCACAGCGTCGCAGGGACGTAGGGACCACCACCCGTTGGCCCCACAAAAGGCACCCCCTCTCTAAAGACAATTCTACTCGCTTTCGGAAAAATGGGTCGAATTCCGCGCCTGGGGATGACGCCGGCCACCCCTTCTGCACCCACGAGCATACTTTCTCTAGTGTTCTATCCTTTCCGGTCGCCCTGGCAACGTCGGCCGGTACTATCGGGGGTGACTCCAAGACCTCTATTAATAATACCTGACGGTCTCTTCTTGCCCCTGCCTTCTGGTCGTCCGACAAGGGTAACGGTGACCGTGAGAGCGCGTCTGCATGGCAGATTTCCTTCCCTGGCAGGTATTCTAACTCATGTTGATATGCGTTAAGAAAAATAGCCCACCGCAGCATCCTCGGGGACAAGATCTGTGGCGTGAGCTTATTTGCAGTGAATATTCCTAACAGGGGCTTGTGATCAGTAACGACCTTGAACGGCCGACCATACAGAAAGTCGTGAAATTTCTTGGTTCCCGCTACTATCGCTAATGCCTCCCTATCAGTCTGTGCGTAATTCCACTCCGCTTGGGACAGGGACCTTGAATAAAACGCTATCGGGGCCTCCCTTCCGTCGTTCAACACGTGGCAGAGCACCGCCCCCACCCCCACCGGGGATGCATCGCAGACTAAAACTATGGGCCGTTTGGGGTCGAAATGCGTCAGGATTGCCTCGGATGTGAGGAGTTGCTTTAACTCTGTGAACGCTCTTTCTTGCTCGTCACCCCACTGCCACTTTTCCTCTTTTTTAAGTAACCGATGGAGCGGTTCGGCAACAGACGCCTTCCGTGGAAGGAAGGTATGGTAGAAATTGAGAAGCCCCAGAAACGACTGTAGCTCGGTTTTGGAAGTGGGGCGAGGGGCTTTCTTAATGGCGGCTACCTTAGACTTGGACGGCCTAATTCCCTCGGGTGTGACACGGAACCCTAAAAACTCAACCTCTGTTTCGAAAAATACACATTTGTCTTTTCTCAGTCGCAGCCCCGCTTTCTCGAACACGGTCAGGACCTTATCCAATCTGTGGGCCAGCTCGGCCTTACTCCCCCCCGTTATCAACACGTCATCAAAATATGGCAACACCCCCTCCAGCCCCTTCAGGAGGCGCTCCACTAGCGACTGAAAAATGCCAGGTGCCGAGTTCACGCCGAACTGTAACCTCGACACCTGGAACGCCCCCTTATGTGTGACTATAGTTTGTGCCGCCGCTGTGGCGGGGGTTACCGGGAGTTGCTGGTAGGCCTGTGCTAAATCGAGTTTAGCGAAACACTTTCCCCCATTCAGCCTGGCCAGAAGGTGGCTGACCACTGGCACCGGGTATGCATTAGGGCGGATTGCCTTATTAATGGTACACTTATAATCAGCGCAAATGCGCACCTCCCCGTTAGCCTTCAGTGCTGTTACAATTGGAGTCTCCCACTCCGCGGAATCCACAGGAACAAGAATCCCTTGACCCACCAGTTTGTCCAGTTCCGCCTCTATTTTGTCCTTTAGCGCGAACGGTACCCTGCGCGGTTTAAGTCTTATCGGGCGGACCTCCGGGTCTAAGTCGAAGGCTACAGGGGGTCCCTTGAACTTTCCCAGTCCACTTTTAAACACAGCGGGGTGTGCGTCACACGCCGCTTGTATTGGGTCCTCGCCTACGGCATGCACCCCCCCTATGAACAGACCTAAGGGCTGAAACCACTGGGTTCTGAGGAGGCTACAACTCCCCCCCTTTAGCACCACTAGGGGAAGTTCCGCAGAATGTCTCTTAAAACGGACCCGGAATGTCCCGACCCCCAACACCGGAATGCTGTTCCCCTGTACGTCCCGTAGGGTGGCTCTCAACGCCTTAAGTTTGGGCCGCACGTGGGGGTCAATTTTCAAGAACTCTCTCTGGGGAATTATAGAATAGGAGGACCCCGAGTCAACTTCCATCCTAATGGGGGTCCCTTGTACTAGTACCTCAACAAAGTAATGGGGCTGTCCCGCAGACACGTTGAACACAGGAGCGTCGCCCTCGCTGTCGTCCGAGATGCGGCCCACGCCGTCCTGCTTCCTCGTGGCCCGGGCGCCATCTTTGGATCTCGCTGGACGGTCCGATCTGGCTGAGCGGTCTTGTGACTGTCTCCGGTCCTCTTTCCGCTTCTTGCACGCCTTGGCGATGTGCCCCCGACGTCCACAGTTGAAACACTCTGCTTTCCTGAATGGGCACTTCACGCGCTCATGGGCCGCTCCGCAACCATCACAGCGGCGCCCGCCTCTCCGGACCTTCTGGACCTCCTCGCCATCGCTGCTTTCTGAGGACGATTTCGAGGTCGGTCGGGTTGCATGCACCGACTGACCGGACTTCCCGTGGGACGAGTTTTCCGCTTTGCCGGCCCTCGGACGCCACTCACGCCACTTGTGCATCTCATCCACTCCAGCATTCGTGGATTCCGCGGCTTCCGCGGCCTCTACAACCTCTTCCAGCGTGGGTGGTGGCTCCTTGTTCATCAGGCTGCGCTGTACTTCCTTGTCCTTCAGGCCACACAGCACTCCGTCCCTGAGGGCCATATCTAGGATGTGGTCCCATTTGCAGGGGGCGGCGGCTACCCTCATAGCCGTTACGAAGGCTTCTACCGACTCGTCCGGCGCTTGAACTCGCCTCCAAAACGCGCTCCGAGCGGGAAACATTGCCCTCGAGGGTCGGAACCGCTCACGCAGCAGTTTCATGATGTCACCGGCTTTGAAATCGCTCACCTTCTTCGGTGCGAGGATGCCCACCAGCGTCCGCTTGGTTTCCATCCCGAGCATGCGGGTGAGGATGGCCCTCTTCCTTTCCTCGTCGTCTTCTTTGACTTTGAGTTCCACCAGTGCCGCCTGGAAGTCCATCTCAAAGAGCTCCCAGTCTTGCGGTTTGGTGATGTTGAACCCGCTCTGTGTCCTGGCTCCATGGGGATCCATGATCCCACCTTCGTCGCCAATTTAGTGTATGAGAGTCAAGACACAAGGCACAGCCAAAGGCTGGGTTAACTCAGGTTTATTGCATGGTGGGCAGAGGGAACATGAGGTAATGGCGGACGAACAGCTCTATATATATGGTAGTAGCGTCTTTGAATGTGGCTCCACGGTAGCCCGTTGGCTACTGGTCCGCGTGACGTCATGGCTGGTCACGCCCTTCTTGTCCAGGTGTAGGTAGCGGCGGGAAAACTTCCCGCGCTGCGGTCTTTGATGGGTTTGAACCAAGAGAGCTTGGACGCTCGCTGCTGCCAGCTGGTGGTCATTAGCTCGCGTCCTATTTCAGGGTTTATGTGATACAGCTGAAGGTTACATTGTTACTCATAGGCAAGGTTACATTGGTTCAGATACATTGATATCACATGTAGAAGGTTACACTATAGGACACAACAGGCCCCCACATGAAATGGTGTCGCAGGCCGCATCCGGACCACAGGCTGTAGGTCGAGAATCCCTGCCCTAGTTATTCCCTGGCACAGTTTTTTTTTTAAATAGAGGTATCAGGAGGCAGAGATGGTTACCTAGAGTTCAGGGTAGAGTGATGTAGCCCAAGGCCTCTCCAAGTTGTGCTCTTGATAGGGCTGATAAGCAGCCGCAGTATGCAAGGTTTTTACTGATAAGAACAAGAATGTAGAGGACAATACAAGCCCTGGGGTGTGTGTCTTTCTGCTTTGCTTTTCTCTCTTTCCCCCCAAACAGGCACAAAGGTGCAGATATGTGACTACAAAACATTCTGCTGTTTCTTCTCTATTATTTCCATTAGCTCAGCAAATGGAGACCATGAGAGAGAGAGAAAAGCAAAAGTTCGTTCAGTTAAGGAGAGTGGGGCTGCGGTGGCTCAGTGGTTAAGAAGCTCGCCTTGTTAGCTGGAAGGCCGGCAAGTCAGCAGTTCGAGACCCGGGTACTGTATGACGGATTGAGCGCCCGTCTCTCTCCCAGCTCCTGCCAACCTAGCAGATCAAAAGCGAGAAATTGCAAGTAGATCAATAGGGACCACTTCGGTGGGGAAAAGATCTTGAGGACATGAAAGGAGCCTCATTCGTGCGTCCCCTGAGGGGAGTTTCTCTAGTAAAAATCCTTTCAACCCAGAATAATTTGACATGAAATTATTATTTAAATAAATAAATATTTATTTATTTTGACTTGTATGCCGCCACATCTGCAGCGCGGCCCATCCATAAATTAAATATTTATTTAATAAATAAAATAAAATTTAAAAATCCATCCACCTATCCATAAATTAAATATTTACTTAATAAATAAAATAATACTTAAAGAAAAATAATCCATCCACCCACGCATAAATTAAATATTTAATTAATAAATAAAATATTGTTTTTAAAAAATCATCCATCCATCCATCCATCCCACAAACATCTCAGAACCAATGTGTGTGTGCGCTTGCGGGTGCATGCTTGCTTGCTTGCTTCTCAATAGGAAACAGGAAGTGACGTGAAGTTTTCCCTCTTTCCTTTCGTAGCTCTGCGACTTCCTGTCCGTAGCTCTACGGCCCGCCGACTGCTCGGCCAATCAACGGCCGCGCGGAGGCGGTTTCCCCGCCCCCCGGAAGCTGCGGGGGCGGTGATTGGTGGACGGAAGACATGGCGGAAAGGAGAGGGCCCGCCAAGCGCTCCCAGGAGGTACACGTGGGTGGCAGCGCCGGCGCTTGGTGGGAGAACTAGGTGGCAGAGGAGGGTGGAACTAGGGCGACTCTGGGCCTGGCATTCCTGTGGGGGTGGGGGTGGGGGTGGGGGTGCGGGGAGGCAAGCCAGCAGCCCTCCTCGCCTTTCAGGCACTAGGAAGGTCAGAGGTAGATTGCTCCTGGAAATGGAGGCTTTACTTCGCAGCAGCAGCAGCAGAAGGGTGGATAGAGTTAGGTTGGGTTCTGTTGTTGATGGGATATGTTGCTTTTTATTTTTAGGGCGAGGGCCAGAAGATTGACTGGCGCAAGTGGAAACAAGAAAGTAAGAACGTTGTCTGGGTACCTGGAGCTGGGCTTTCTAGAGCAGGGAATCTCAGCCTGTGGCCCGTGGGCCGGATGCGGCCCGCAGCACCTTTTCATGTGCCCCCTCCCCCACTGCCTCCACCCCAAAGCAATGAGATCAAGAGTAATCAAGCAGAATTGTAGCGATGTCTGGCCGCTAGGGCGGCGTTGGATCCCGGAGGAGACTGATCAAAGACAACACGAGGCAACAGGAGCGAGATCAGATCAGTGCTTTATTGGGAAAATACATACACCTTTTATAGATCAGAAGGCAGGTAGAAAAAACCATCACCCGAAAGTCAATCACATCACCTGTTTACTCAGGTTAATTGGGAAACCTCTCAAAGGGGAAGTTAATTATTTCGGACAAACACGGGACGAGGAAGACCATTGTTTGGGGCTTAGCCAGGGGTAAACATCTGCACTGTTTGCACCGGGGATTTTCCTTGGCCAGGAGATGAGTGTTTACCTAATTAGTCACTGGAGTTTAGCGATCTGCCTACCTTGCAGAATCGCCGGTCAGGTCATGTAATTGGGTGAATCAAACCCTATCATTTATTCACCCCCCCTTAATTTAGCTGCCCGCGGAAGCCACCGCCAGGAGCCTTCTCACCCAAGCAGCCTCCGCAGGGCTGTTCCATGCCAGATGGGCATGGGGAATCCGCACAGAATGATGCACACTCTTAAGATTGAAAGAGGGGCATTTAAAGCTAATCTGAATAATCTATTGCTACTCTTTACCCCATTGCTTTGTGATCCATTTGCCTTGTGACATCTTGACCCCTGCTTCTGGTGTACATAAACCAAGTCTTACTCCCTTGTCTAAAGAAGTGAATTTGATCCACGAAAGCTCACAGTAAAAATGTAGCAGTTAGTCTTTAAAGTGCTGCAGTATTTTTATTTTTGTTTTGTTTTTGCTTTCTGATATGCCTGAACAACAGACTAACACGGCTACTATCCAAAAAAAAAAAAATCAGTATAGTTTTAGAATCCCTGCCTCTGTCCTCCCAAGTCTCGTCTTTTCTGGTTCTTGTTCCAGAAAAAGAAGAGAAGAAAAAATGGAAGGAGGTGAAGCTGCTGAGAAAACTAGAGAAGAAGAGAACGCAAGAGCTGGTGGAGAAGCAGAAAGACGAGGGGAAACCAAAAGAAGATGAAGGTAGATGCAAATAAACTACATCTGTAAATAACGTTTTAAGAAAAGTGGCTTCACATTAGGCTAGTCTTTGTGAAATACAATGGGGCTGTGATGGCTTAGTGGTTAAGACGCTGAACTTGGCGGCAGGTCAGCCGTTTGAGACCCAAGTACTGCGCAATGGAGTGAGCTCCCGTAGTCTGTCCCAGTTCCTGCCAACCTAGCAGTCTGAAAACAAGAAACTGCAAGTAGATAAAGAGGTACCTCTTTGGTGGGAAAGGTAACAACGTTCTGTGTGCTAGTGGTGTTTAGTCATGCCTGCCTCGTGTCCACGAAAACAGGCATCGCTGTCTCTTGGGCTGTAAATGGGGATGAGCACTGAACCCTAGAGTCAGACATGAGTGGCTTTCGAGCAAGGGAGACCTTTACCTGTGAGATCAATGTTTCCCAACCTTTGGCTTGTTGGACTTCAATTCCCAGAAGCCCCAGCCAGTACATTTGGCTGATCAGTGCTTTAGGGAAATACTTAGGCTTCTGGGAATTGAAGTCCAACAAGCCAAAGGTTGGGAAATGCTGCTGTAAAGAAATCGGAAGCCGATCCAAATGGCCCATTAAACCTCTGCCTTCAAAAGGTGCCCCTGTTTTATGGGATCCCTGCCTTCCTTAACTTTCCACCTCTGATTTTCCAGGACGTCACTACACGGTCAGCGTTGCCCTTCCGGGGTCGATCCTCGGCAATGCTCAGTCACCAGAGTTACGGACGTACCTCGCCGGGCAGATCGCCAGAGCTTGTGTTGTCTTTTGCGTGGATGAGATTGTGGTGTTTGATGAAGATGGCGAGGATTCAAAGTGAGGATCGTAATCGCTCTGATTTATCAGGCAGCCTTAGCAAAAAGAGGTCAAGTTTAGCGTCTTAACCGCTAAGCCACTGCAGTCCCGACGATGAAGAACTTAATACAGTAAAACCTTGAGATACGAAATTAATTCGTTCCTCGGTGGGGGGTTTTTGTATCTTGAAAAATGCATATCTCGAAACGTTTCCCATAGGAATGCATTGAAAAGCAAAAAATCGGTTCCGGAGCTTAGAAAAAACCAAAAACCAACCCACGTATTTTTTTTTCTGTTCACAACTCTTCATAAAGTGCACTTTGGAATTTTTTGCTGTGTTTTGGCCACTTTATAAAGAGATTTGAACAGATAAAAGACGTTTACAGTAAAAAAAAAATCCTGAGCTTTGGAACTTATTATTTTGGTTTTCAATGCATATTCGGCACATTTCCGACAGCGCCCTCTAATGGCCAGCTCTGGTAATTGCCGCCTCAGTAACTTGAGGGGAGTGAATTTTCAGCACTTCCTAGTTGTGGGGAAAGCTTCTGGCGTTACCAAAATATGATGAAAATTCCGAAAACAGAACGGAAATGCTCCAAACACTCTCCTACCGCCGTGGGGAGCATCAGAAGACCCAAAATATTTTTTTCATATCAAAAAAAGTTGTATCTTGAAGCAAATTTCCCCCAAGATTTCCTTTCATATTGCGAGTTTTTTGTAGGTCAAGCCGTTCGTAACTCGAGGTTTTACTGTATTCCAATTCTAGGGACACAGATCTGGTGGTCTTTGAAGAGTCTGACATGATGAACTTTTTGAGCATCGAGGGCTGAGCTCATTTCTGTCCCTCCTTCTCTTTTTCAGGACAGTAGAAGGCGAATTTGAGGGTCTCAAGACGAGAGGCCAGGCTTGCATCCAGCTGGCACGGATCCTGCAATACTTAGAGTGTCCACAGTAAGACCTGTTAATGCTTCTCACATTTCCTGACTTGAGGATGTTCTGTGTTGAAATTTAACTGGGCTTTGACAGGCTGGCATGTCACAGATTTAACAACCTGGGTGCAAAACTTCTCTTTAAACCATTGTTTTACCAACCTTTGGTTTTTGGACTTCAATTCCCAGAAAACCGATTCAGTTCCCCAAAGCACTGATCAAACAATGGACTGAACTTAGGTTCTGGGAATTGAAGTCTAAAAAAAAAAAAAGAGGTTGGGGGACACTGGTTTAAACCGAGCTCGTCAGATGGTGTTGGACATCAACTTCCATGAGGCTGGTGGGAGTTCACATCCATAGGAGGAGTCCTGCTTGGTTTCCCTGCTCTGCTTCCAATTTGTCTCCTCCATCTTCTGGGGCCACGTTCTAAGCCTTGCCTTTATCTTTAAATTAATAAATCATAGAATCACTAAGTTAGACGGGGCCTTATTGGCCATTGAGTCTAACACCCTGTTCAAGGGAGGGATCCTAATCAAAGCATATCTGACGGAGGGTCGTTCAATTTTTTCTTTAATCCTTCCAGTGTTGGAGCGCTCACCTTTTCTCAAGGTCATGGACTCCATTGTCATACTGCTCTAACCTTAAGAAGTTTTCCCCTAATATTCAGTCTATATAATAGTAGTACCGTATCTACTCGAGTCTGATTCTGCCACCGAGAAATGTGGCTTATAAATTGTTTGAGTGAATTAAAAGCTTTGCAGCCTCTCCCGCCTGGCCTTTTGAGTGACAGCTTTATTTCTCTTCCTCAGATACCTGCGGAAGTCATTTTTCCCCAAACACCAGGACCTGCAGTTTGCAGGTAAGGCTGTTCGGTACAGGAGTCTCTTCTGAGGCTTCCCTGCTCCCAGAAATCTGCCGCCTGAGGCAGTTCCTTGACTCAGCCCAATGGTAGGGACTGGCTCTGGACTGGCAGAGTGGCAATAACAGAGAGGGCATGCTTTGTTGTTATTCTTCTTCCAAATGAAGCTGCTGCCTTAGCTTTGTTGTTGGCCAGTCTTGTCCTCATCAGTGCATGTTTCTGGTTCTTCTTTCATGTCCCAATCAACCCTGGACTGCCAAAATGAAGCCACTTTCTTGGCTTTGTTGTTGGCCAAACTCAAGTCCTCATTGGTGCAAGTTTCTGACAGTCATCGGCAGACCAATAAATGAGCAGGATTCTGTCTGTCTCCACATTCATACATTGTGTTGTTGTCTACCATCAGCCCCCACTTGAGCCTGTGGGTCTTGCACTGAGGGACTCCAACCCTCAGCCTATTAAGGGTTCTCCAACTGACCAGCAAACTCTCCACATTCACACCATGTGTTGTTATCCGCCAGCAGCCTCCACTTGAGCCTGTTGGTCTTGCATCTAGGGACTCCCTCTCAGCTCATTCAGGGTCCTCCAGGTGACGTAGGGGAGGTTGAGATCTTCAGCTGTATCCTTCTTTCATGATGTTCCTCGTCCAGTGAGCTCCTTCCTCCATCTTCTAATTTGGTTTTGCTCTTGTGTACCCTCAAGAATGTTTGTTCTTGCCATAAAGCTCTTCCTGGATCTGAGTTGTTAGACTTGAGACTTATCTCCATTCAGAGGATGTCATGGGTCATTCTTTTGCTTAGTTTTCTTGGCATCCACTGCTACATCTCTCCTGATCTTAGGTGGAGCAATCCCAACAAGAGGGACTATTTTCCCTACTGATGTAGGTTTAAGGCATCCTGTCACTATACACATGGCTTCATTAACAGCAGTGTCAACTTTTGCATGTGTGGATGTGTTCCATACTCAAGCAGCATCCTCTGCTGCAGAGACACTCAGGGCCAAAGCTGATGTGTGCAGTGTGGATGGTTGAGTTCCCCATTTATAGTTTGTGAGTTTGCTGGTGATACTGTTCTTTGTACTTACTTTAGCTTTGGTATTGAGGTAGGGCTGCTTAAAAGAGTCTCTGGTCAAGCATTGCTCTGAGGTTCTTACTTTATTGTTATTACGGTCTTAGACCAGCCTTTACAATAGAAAACGGTTTCACACTTTGTTAACAATGAGAAAAGACAATAAAACAGTACAGCACAGCATTTCCTCTAGTTAAAAGTGTTCTTTAATTGAATAGCTTGATATTTGGCTACCTGATACGTGAGTGTAAAAATACACGTCCTTTAGAAGAAAATTAACATAGAAACTAACATTATGGCCCACAAATTTAGAGATTGCTGGGGCAATTAAGGCGTCTCTAAGGACATCATAAAAAGAGCATCGTAATAGGACGTGGGCCAGGGTATTTTGGTGCTGAATAAATGCTGTGGAATGACTATGAGCAGCAGTCCTCTCTGAAATCTCTCTCTGGTTGTTTGTTCTTGCTGTTTCAGGGCTGTTGAACCCCCTGGATACTCCCCACCACGTGCGGATAGATGAGGAATCAAAATACCGAGAAGGTGTGGTTTTGGCACGACCCACCAAGCCTGGCCGGGGGTCCTTCGTTAACTGTGGGATGAGGAAGGTAAGACGAGGTGCCACGTGACTTGTTCATCTATTTTATGGGGTTTTATTGGGTAGAAGACATTGCCAGAACTGTCTGGTAGACATCCGCCTAAAACAGGGCTGGATGACCAATTTGCCCTTCCTCCGCCACATGGCACTTCCTGGTATGGTGGAGGCAGTGGGAGGGGAGCACATGAAATGGTGCTGTGGGCCGCATGCGGGCCGCGGGTTGAGAGTCCCTGGCCTAAAATGTAACTCTGAAAAAAAAGAAAATATAATTCTGTCTCCAGAAAGAACGAAATCATAAAATTTTCTTCTTTTGTGTCCCAATCAAACTTTTGACTGCCAAAATGAAGCCGCCTTCTTGGCTTTGTCGCTGGCCGATATTAAAATCCTCACATAATAAAATCATCACGCAATAAGATAACGCGGCTCCAGACAGCGCATGAACATTCTGTGATGCGTCGGCTGTTTAGCCGATAGCGAATGAGGTTGAAGCTGACTGACTTAGTCCGGAATTTAGACTTATCCCCAAGCTTAGTGATATATTTGACAGTTTAGCATCTCTGAATCTCAGGCTGTTGTGGGGTTTCCCCCCTCTTGGCAGGAGGTACAGATTGATAAGCAGCTGGAGGCGGGCCTTCGAGTTACGGTGGAGCTTGTCGAACAGCAAAATCCAGGTAAATGTATTGATTCTCTGCTTTGGTCGGAAATGAATCTCTAGGCTGAATTTAGCCTGCCAAAGTTTCTAGTCTTGCTGGTAAAGATCTGTGGGATATCTGACCCCTGAACCCCTTTCTGGGATTCTGACAACCCCTTTGATCAAGAGAGGGAGAATTACCTTGTTATCTCTTAGATGGAAAACTACCCATCCCCTTTCCCAGATGTTTCGATATCCCCCACCCCCACCCCAGGGTCCCAACCTTCATGGCCCAAGGCTGAAACAACTCCGGACCCTGGAGGGCAAACTTTTGCAAGGCCAGATTCGCTCCCCGTAACGTTTGATGGTCCCAACCGGCAAAACGGACGAAGAGATTAACCTACAGTGGAATAAGGCAAACCCAGTATTGGAACCTCTCACAACACAAGTCGATACCTGTCAACACAAAGAAAGACCTTGTACAAAGCCTAGTCATTCCCACCTTAGGTTACCAGTGTCAAACCTGGACACTTAAAACAAAACATTAAAAAAGTTGGAAATTAAGATGTCTGAGGGTGGAGTATCTAGAAGGGGTGAAATCAGGAATGAGGTTCTAAGGAGAAAATTGCACTGTGAGTGTAGGCATGGGGCAACCCCTGCCCAACAGGCCCACCATAGTGGGAGTTCTCCAATCAGCACATCTTGTTGGGGGGGTGGGGTGGGGGAGAGAGCTTAGTTTGGCTGGGAAGAGGCTGCATTTTAACTACATCCACCCTTCTTCTGATTAAAGTCAGGAGGAGAGCCTCCATCTGCAGGAGCAGTCTATCTCTGAACTGGTTGCCGAACGGCGAGTGTTGGTTGCCTTTTCTGATCTGATGCGCTTTTTTTAGATGGCAAAACTCAGAAGGGCAGCGTGGTCTCGTCCCATCATCCCCGCACCGTCTCTGGCCTTTACTGGGGTTACACCGTCCGGTTAGCATCTTGTCTGAGTAAGTACGAGGACCATGTTAATCTCCCCCAGAATCGCATAAGGCAAAAATAGTAGCATTATCTTCGTTTATAGCCAATGAGCCAGTGTTGTCTACGTCTGCAGATGTTTCCATGGGCATGTGGCAGGCATGACTAGACACGGAACGCTGTTGCCTTTCCCCCTGAAGTGGTACCTATTTATCTACTTGCAGTTTTTTTGCTTTCGAACTGCTAGGTTGGTAGGAGCTGGGACAGATGATGGGAGCTCACTCCATCTTGCAGCACTCAGGTCTCGAACTGCTGGCCTTCCATTCATCAAATTCAGCATTTTAACTGCTAAGCCAGCTTCAGTACAGCAGTTGAACCACTGTGCCACCCAGGCCCATATCCTTCATCCCCCAACGTAGTGATGGAACTTGCTTCTGTCTTTCCTTCTAGGTGCCGTGTTTGCCGAATCCCCCTTTAAGGACGGCTACGACCTCTCGATCGGGACTTCGGAGCGAGGAATGTCTGTGGACCAAGCTATCATCCCCCCTTTCAGGTAAGAGTGTAAAGCAGGGGTTTCCAACCCTTGGTTCTTGGACTTCAATTCCAAGAAGCCTCAGTCAATTCCCCAAAGCACTGATCAGCCAAGGACTTAGTGAGGCTTCTGGGAAGTAAAGTCCCTCATGGGGGCCTGGGCCCCACATTGAGAGCCCCGACTCTAAATCAGCAACCGCAGTTCTCACCCACAGCCTCTGGCTACCTCTCAGAACAAAGGAAGGACTTTCATGTCTGCTCACGAAATGAGTCTCCTGGACACAACCTCTTCCTTCTCAACATTTCATTGTAGAGCAGTGTTTCCCAGCCTTTGGTTCTTGGACTTCTGTTCCCAGAAGCCTATGAGTCAATTCCCCAAAGCACTGATCAGCCAATGGACTGGCTTAGGCTTCTGGGAATTGAAGTCCCTCAGTGGGGTGCAGGCCCCACCTGGAGAACTACTGTAGTAAAGGGAACAAGGTCACCCTGTCGACCATAGAGTTGGTTCTGTGCCCAGTGAGACCTGAAGCCTCGTCACACCCAATGGACCTGTTTGTTTCAAAATACCTCGCCCCCTTTCCAGGCACGCTTTGATCATTTTTGGAGGTTTGCAAGGCCTGGAAGCTGGAGTGGAAGCTGACCCAAACCTGGAGGTCACGGATCCGAGCACCTTGTTTGACTTGTACCTGAACACTTGCCCGGGGCAAGGGAGCCGGACCATCAGGACGGAGGTAGGGCTATCTGGGAGGGTGAGGGGAAAATGTTCTAGCCAGATGTGGCTCTTACCCAACGGGATCGCTGTGGACGCCTGGAAAGTTCAACGCAGAGCATCTTTACTAAGAAGCAAGGCAATGGCTTAGAAACAGGCCTCAGCGTTTAAGGTCTTTTACGGTACCAATGTGGGACTAGTGGTTTAGTGGTTAAGATTCTGAACTTGACAACTGAAAGGTCTGCAGTTCGAGACCAGAGTGCTTCACAACAGAGTGAGCTCCTATCATCTGTACCAGCTCCTGCCAACCTAGGCGTTAGAAATTGCAATTAGATAAATAGGGACCACTTCAGGAGGAAAGGTAACAGTGTCCTATGCACTCTGGTGTCTAGGCATGCCTGCCACATGTCCATGGAAACGTTTGCAGACACAGAGAAGGGCAAGAAAGATGTTCAGAGGATTCTAGAAACCAACGCCCTATGAGGAAAGACTCAAGGAACTGGGTATATTTTGCCTTGAGAAAAGGAGACTGATTGGAGAGAGGATGATGATAGCACTCTTCAAATAACTGAAAGACAACCATAAAGAGGAAGGGCAGGATCCGTGCTCCATCATCCCAGAGGGCAGGACACGTAATCATGGGTTCAAGTTACAGAAAGTCAGATCTATGCTGAATATCAGGGAAAACTTCTTAATTGTTCGAGCAGTACAACAGCGGAAGCCACTGCATCGAGAGGTAGTATTATAATTCCATGTCAGAAATGGTTTTGGGTTGAAAGGATTTTTGTGTGGAAGACACTCCGCTCAGGGGACGCCCAAATGAGGCTCCTTTCATGTCCTCAAGAGCTGGGACCGAGACGGGCGCTCACTCCGTCACGCAGTACCCAGGTCTCAAACTGCTGACTCGCCAACCTTCCAGCTAACAAGGCGAGCTTCTTGCCCACTGAGTCACCGCAGCCCCTGTGGTAGTGAGCATCAGTTACTGTAATTTAATTGGCTAGATCGAGAGAAAAGGCAGGACAAGATGGAATATACGAACCATGCAGTAAGAGTTAGATGTTGGAGTGGAATTGTATAGTTTGCTATGGAGGCAACAGGCAGGTCGGCAGTTCGAAACCCGAGTGCTGCACGACAGAGTGACCTCCTGTCATCTGTCCCAGCTCCTGCCAACCTAGTTGTTCGAAAGCAAGAAATTGCAAGTAAATAGGCACCACTTGGGCGGGAAAGGTAACAGCATTCTGTGCACCCTGGTGTCCAGTCCTGCCTGCCATGTGTCCATGGAAATGTCTACAGACACACTGGCTCTTTGGCTTTGAAACAGATGAGCACTGAACCCTAGAGTCGGATTCAACTGGCTTTCGAGCAAGGGCGACATAAAGGTAAAGGTTTTACTTGCTCGAAAGCCAGTCGTATCCGACTCTAGGGTTCAGTGCTCAAAGCCAAAGAGCCAGTGTGTCTGTGTCTACAGACATTTTCATGGTCATGTGGCAGGCATGATTAGACACAGGAGTGCACGGAACGCTGTTTACCTTCCCTCCGTAGAGGTCTCTATTTCTCTACTTGCAATTTCTTTCGAATGGCTAGGTTGGCCGGAGCTGAGACAGAGACGGGTGCTTACTCCGTCATGCAGTACCCAGGTCTCGAACTCCGACCTTGTAGTCTTCAAGCTCAGCGCCTTAACCACTTGAGCCACCGCAGTCCCAGGGCGACATTCACCTATCGCTTAAAAAAGTCTTGAACTCAGGTTTTTCCGGTTCCTTTCCAGGAAGCGATTCTCATCTCTCTGTCGGCGTTGAGGCCTCGGATCCACGATGCCGGGAAGCAACAAGGCAGCGAAGCGACAGGGTGAAAGAAGGAACCGCAGAGGTGGAGAATGGATTGGAGGTGGAGGGTGTAACGGCCCACTTACTCCCAAGTAGCACTCCGGCATCCCAGATCTCCCCCTCCCCTCAATTCTTTCTAGAGGACCCCATTAACGTCTACCACCTCTGGTCTGAGACGGAAGAAGCCATTTGCTTTGCCTCTTTTCCATCCACCCTACCTCAAGTCATAAGGCAGGGGTTCCAAACCAAAGACCCGTGGGCCGAATCTGGCCCACAGCACCATTTCATGTGTCCCCCACCCCTCCTAGGGCATTCGAGAAACAAAACAGCCACCCCTTTGAAGCTGTTGGGACAAAACAGCCACCCACATCGTGCAGGCAGAGCAAAATGGCCGTCCGGCACTCGAAGCTGACACAAAGAGCGTGACCTGGCCCCCGGCTTGAAAAGGCTGGGAACCCCCTGCCATTAGGGGACAGTTCCCACTCTCTCTCTCTCTCTCTCTCTCGGGCCACAGCTGACTTCCCAGTGGCCACGGAGGAAATGCCACTAGATGCCTGTCCCATACCTGTCAACCTTCCCGGATTGGCCGGGATTTCCAGTTTTTTGGCGCCGATTTTCGCCATTTCCTGCCCGGAGCTGCCGCTACCCCGGAATTTGGCAGCGGGGGGAAGGCGTTATTGCGCATCCCTTCTGTGCAGATCGCTTCTACGCATGCGTAGAAGGCGCTTATGCATGTGTAGAAGGCTTCTGTGCAGAAGGGGATTGTAGAAGCCTTCTACGCATGCGTAGAAGCGATCTGCGCAGAACAGTTCGGCGCAAGTCGCTTTTATGTTCTCCGCAGGTCCCGTATTGTCCGGAGCCACAGTTGACAGGTATGCTCTCCACCTGCTGTATCCCGTCCACGTCTGTGCTATTCTGGGTGTCTTCGGACAGAAGAACAGCGAATAAGTGAAAATAGTAAATAACACTTAAGGGGGGGAGAGAGAAAGAAGGAGCCCTTGAGTTGCAGAAATGTTCCGGGGCATTTTAAAAAGCCAGCTGAAATTTAATTTTCTCCCAGGATCTTTGAATGCAAGTTTGCAACAATAACTACAGAAGCAGCAGCAAAAACCAGAGATTTCTTTCCTTTTTTTCTTTGTTTAATAAACTAGATTCTTTGTATAATTTAAAGAATTCTCCTTCCTTTATCTTTTCCATTTTATTTTGAGTGCTAGTGTTAGTATACCAGAGAATAAGCAAAACAAAAAAACGTTGTAGCACCTTGGAAGATTTTTAAAGGAATTTTTGAGGGGTTTTTTAAAAAATGTTTAATGTTGGGGATTTTATGTGCGCCGCCTGGAGTCGCATGTCGATTGGGGCGGCTATACAAATTGAATGAATGAATGAATAAGATTAACTGTTAAATTTTAAAGCAAACTTTCTTGGGAGTGGACTTGATCCACCAAAGCTCACGTTGAAATTTTAAGTCTTCAAGGTGTTACGGCCTGTTTTGTTCTGCTTATTCTCTGATGTGTTTGAAACGCAGCCATTATTCCAAAGTACTATTAGTGGTATTCAGTTTAATTTATATAGTACAACCCCTACTTACGTAAAAGGTCTGTTCCATAGGCTTTTATGTCAATCGGTGTTTTTTTTACTTAACTCGAAGCAAACCCATAGGAAATTGTGTTATGTAAATCGGGACATGGTTTTAGTGCAAAAATCATTATGCAAGTCGAATTTTATGTAACTCAAGGCATATGTAAGTGGATTCATCTAGCTTTGTGTTAATTTGTTTCTGTCATTGTATTATTTTGCCCTTTTGTCAGTAAAAGAGATTTAATTTTTTTAAAAAACCCAGAGAGTGTGCCTGCTTATTGTACAGAGGAGAATGGAAGACAGAGGAAACAGAATACTAGTAATTGTTATATACCAGAGGTTCCCAAACCTTTAAAGCCGTGGGCCAGACCACGACCCCTCAGGCAGCTGAGTGGGCCGAACTGGTGGTTCTCTGCCATAAAACACATCCACGGCTGTCATAAATGCATTTACGAAAATTGTGGGCGCATTTACGGCTGTCGTAAACTTTGGCTTCTGGTGGCAGCGGTGACGTGTGCCACGCGAAGTGGTGCCGTAGGCCAGGGCCGCCCGTGGGCTGTAAGTTGGGAACCTCTGTTGTATATTATTAAAGGTTTCCCTTTCTGTCTCGAGGGGAAACCTCAGAACCTGAAATGAGGGCAGGAAGCATAACTGAGTGCCACCAGGATTTTGCCAAAAAATCTTCTATGTCAAGGTCCGTGTGCCCAGAGAAGATGGCTGCGGGGAAATAATTATTGTCCATTTTGCTCTTGTGCCTCACCCTGTTATCTTTTCTCCACACTAAGTTGTGTGTGTGTGTGTGTGGGGGGGAGGTGCAATCCCCACCCCCACCCCATAGTGTTCTGTTCCAAAGTGCCCAAATTAGTTACAAATTGAAGCCATTCCTTCCAAGCGAATCCATAAAAGGCGAAGAGCACTGCTTCGATCCACCTCAGCAGATCGATTGGAGGGTGTTTTCACATTCCTCAGGAGCGGGTCTTTTGTAGAGCCAACGGGTCTTGATGATTCGATCAAGACAAAGCCAAAACCTTTTGTGTTACCAACAGGGCTCATTCACAACACTGTGTTGCTGGTGGAGAAAACCATCTCAGACACCCACCAACCCACGGGCCAAAATGTCACGGGCCCCTTCCGTTGCTCGAACAGGGACCTAAGCGAGGCCTTTGAAGGAGCCCCACTTAGCTCGGGTTTCTGGCCATGATGGCCTTTAAGTGGCTCGTCCTTTTGAGAACGTTGGGGACAAAGAGGAGACCCGAGGCTCGTTCGATGCTCTCGATGGGAACCAAGAAACGTTCCAGCAGGATCTTCTCGTCGATGGGGCTATTGGGCATGACGTAGGAGCACAGCTCAACCTCCCCGCTGGGCTTCTCCAAGATGAGGACTTTGAAGAAGTGGGTGGGGACGGCCACGTGGTTCTCCCCGATCACCTGGTATTTGACGTACATCTTCCCGTCAGACTCCGTCCTGCGCAAAAGGCATAACACGGAAATGAAACAAACACTCCCCATGGGATTGCTCTTTAAGCGAAACACCATTGTAAGTGACCCATGTGTGTGTGTGTGATTGCAAACCTGTTGTGTACTGAATGTAGTGTATCGAATGTATTTGTAACCACACGAATGGGTACAGGTAACACTGTAACCTTCTGTATGAGGATGCGAGCTAGTGGCCACCGGGGGCAATAGCGAGCGCCCAGCTCACAGGGTTCACATTACTCAAATGCCTTCAGCTGCGCGGGAAAGATTCCCGCGCTCACCTCACCTGGACAAGAAAGGCGTGACCAAGGATGACGTCACTTGGGCAGCAGCCAATGCCTGTCAAAGAGCCAGATTCAAGTAGATAGCCACCGTATAAAAAGAGCTGTTTGTCCGCCATTACCTCATGTTCGTGCTGTGCTCCATGCAATAAAGATGTGTTAGGCTAGCTTACAGCCGTTTCCATTGTCTTGATTCCCAAACACTAAAAAAACCCAATTTAGTTGTTAAGCGAGTTTTGGGTTGTTTTTAGTTGTTAAGTGAGGCGACCATTCAGAGAAAATCCTGCTCTTTAAGCGAGTGTGTCTCTAAGCGAGGCGCTCGTTATGTGAGGTTTTACTGTAATGCACAAACCTACAACAATAAGCCAAACAGAACGAATTGTGGGCAAAACCAATTTTTTTTATAAAAAAGAAATGGTGTCAGAAGCACAAATGACCCAAAGACAAAACCATGGCAAGTTCTTTGACTTGGTCATTCCTGACTGCACTCCTCCAAACCCACAGAAAACCAAACCATCTATGGAAGTCTACACTCTAAATTATAATGTGCCCATCTTACAATATCGTACAATCATGGGCCCTGGCGATACCTCCCCTCTCGTTTCTCAGTGGTTCTCTTTCCAATTCATTCACGTTGGCATCAGCTTACTTTCAGAGGGACGGACGCATTTCCCAGAAGCCTCAGTCAATCTCCCCCCAAAGCACTGACCGTCCAGTGTACTGACTGAGGCTTCTGGGAACTGAAGTCCAAGAACCAAAGCTTGGGAAATTCTGCTCTGTGACTCCACACAAATGGGTTTACTGCACAGTGTAAAACCCATTTGTGTGGATTCACAGAGCAGTGTTTCCCAAGCTTTGGTTCTTGGATTTCAATTCCCAGAAGCCTAAGTCAATTCTCCAAAGCATTGGTCAGCCAGTCGGATACGACTGGCTTCCGAGCAAGGGAAACCTTTACCTTTAACCTACCGGTGGATTTGTGCTTGTGCGCGAGGGAAGGGAGGTTTCTCTTGATGGACTTGGATGGCCATCATCCCCACCGATTAAAACAAAGGGAATCCAAAGGAAAGGGACACACACACACACACACACAGAGAAACCCCAGGAAACAGGGAATAGTCCAGTTGCTGACCTCTAACCAGATGCATCAGTTTTCCGTTTACGGCTCGTCGTGGTCGGGAGGGTTCCCAGGAGATCACGGCGCCCGACCCCTGCCAACTGGATCTCAGGCACACGCCCCCACCCCCCAAAAGGGCTTCCCATTTTTACTTCCCTCTATATAGCTTTCTCATTTTTATTTTAAAATGCACACCCATTTTAAAATGCTGGAAGTTTCAGAGGTGGGGGAGCGATGCTCTTGGCAAACGGAAGGGTGAAATGCACTGAGGGCTCTCCTTTTTCCTTGCCTTTCCAGGAAGAAGCGGATGGCCAGAAGGAAGCCTCCCTTCCGTCCTTCCTCCCTTCCTTCTTCTAGAGACGACACAGGTTGACCACAGAGTGCGGAGTACCACGGACTATGATGTGTTTTTATTTCTGCCGGTTGGCATGACGGAGAAATGAGTGCCACGCAAGGTCCAGGGAGCCGGTCCGATGTCTGCGCGAGTAGCTCTGTGAGGCCATTGAGTCTAGCGTTAGGCCTCAACCCATTTCTACTGGTAAACATTTCCCGCCTACTAACGGAAGAGCACCTCTTTTTCAAAATGTCTGCAACCAGGGTGAGGGTGCAGATTGGCACGCTGGGCTCCTTGGACTTGCAGGCTGTAGAGGTGATTGTGAAACCCATGGCTGGGCTTCTCAGGGAAGGGCGCAGAGGTGTCACCTTTGGGGTGTTTCTTCCCGAAAGCGCCCGGAAGGGCTGGCATTAGCTGGGGCATCAGATGGCCTGGCCCAGAAGGGGAAACTCAGGATCACACGTGTTGACCTACAGATAAATATTTATTTGTAGGTCACGCCAATGCTCAACAACGCCTGAGGCTGAGATTGAGGGGGGGGGTTGCAGAGAGTTCCCAGAGGATGGACAAAGTGCCCCTCCGTGGTGGGTTTTTCCTGGAGGAGGAGAAAGGAAAAAATAAATCCACCGGCTGCTTAATTCTTTCCAGACAACACACACGTCGATGGGTGCAAAAAAATTCCACAAGCACACAAGAGCGCAACGCCTCAAAGGAGCGGGAGATCTGGGGGTGTCTGCCAGCATCCAGAGATCATCATCAGCATTACGTTAGCCTGCTGGGCCCCGAGCCCAACCGCATGAGGAGGAGGAGGACTCTGGATGGGAGGCCATGAAGTGAGGCTGGGTGGGGTAAGGAGGGTGGTGGTGGTTAAATGATGTGGCAAATCTTGGGCTGGAAATGGGAGCTGGGTCTACACCAGGAGGGAAGGGGGGGCTTCAGAAAGGATTACCACATTCTGTGGGAGTTTGCAAAGGTTTGTTTTGGTGTTTGTTTGTTTGTTTTGGGGGGCGGTTAATGTTTTGTTGCTGTGATACAGATACTGTGATTTGTGACGATGATAGGTTGAAATTTTTTTATTATGCTAATGTGGATAATTTATTTTTATTCTGTATTTACATTGTATCTTGTTATTGGTTACTTTAAATGTTGTAAACCGCTTTGGGTCCCCCATTGGGATGAGAAAGGCGCTATAGAAATTTCAATAAATAAATAATGTGGAGCCTTGTAATTGTAGCTGTATATTTTGTATTTTTATTAGCCACCCAAAGTCGCTCTGCGACTTGGGCGGCATACAAGTCTAACAACAACAACAACAACAATCACTTCCGGTGAGACTTCCGGGCACGGATGGCCTGCCAGCCCTGCAGTGCTGGCCAGGAGCCCTGCTGCACCCCTTGGGTGATCATGTGTGGGGTGCCCTGGGATCTAGCCCCAGCAGCCACCTGCCGAAGGTGTGACTGAGGCCTCCTTTGGGAAAATCCAGAAGAAAAGAGTGGCTTCCGTGGCTTTCCAGCCCGATTCGGAGGGCGGCAACGGGGGTTGTCTGGGTGTGTGCTGCTTTTCCCCTCCAGCTTTACCTGGTCAGCGCAGGCGGCGCAGGCGAAAGTCAGCCCAGCAAGAAGAAGTAAAAATCCTCCGTGGTGGGTTTTTCCTGGAGGAGGAGAAAGGAAAAGATCAGGGAGGGAGGGAGTAATACCGGAGTCATCATCATCATCATCATAATGCTCTAATAATACCCTGTGCTCCAAAGGGACCGCAGTGGCTCAAGGGGTTAAGACCTCGCTGCCTGGGGGGAGGTGGCAGGTCAGCAGTTCCAAACCCAAGTACTGCATGAGGGAGTGAGCTCCTGTCCTCTGTCCTAGCTCCTGCCAACCTAGCAGTTCGAAATTGCAAGTAGATGAATAGCTACCAATTGGGTGGGAAAGGTAAACAGCGTTCTGTGCACTCCGGTGTCTAGTCCTGCCAGCCTCATGTCCACGAAAATGTCTGCAAAATGCAGACAGCTATAAGCAGAGATGAGCACTGAACCCTAGAGTCAGATACAACTGGCTTTCGAGCAAGGCTGACCCTTGACCTTACCCTGTCATCTGGACATCTTAGAAGGGCCCTCCCCGCAAACCCACCCCCCACCCTGAGGGAGGTGCCCCTCGTACATCCCGCCACCCAGACTAGCCTCTGAGCATGTCCAAAGTGCTCTTCCCCCACGGCCACACACGGAGGGAGGTTTCTGAGCCGGGCTGGGGTGGGGTGGGGGAATCAATCAGCCTGTACCAAACGGACACACACCCACACCCCCCCTACCCGGGCACCTTTTCCAACCCCCGCGGGGGGGCCTGAGTCCTTAGTCAGGGGCCTCGGAACGAAGGCAGAACGGCTCTCGAATCATCACGGCTTGCCAGGCAGCCAGCCAAGAGGCAGGCATAGGACCGGCCGCTCTAGGACTCCCGTCTCCGCCACTCCGTGTGCCAGGCAAGGGGCGTCCCGATGACGCAGCGTTGCCGTGGAAACGAGGGAGGAGAGGGGTGTCGGACGCATATCCCGGACGGACCGACCCTCCGACAGCCTAATGCTAGAGCGTCTCCATGGGGCATTTCCGGACATGGCGCGTGGGACGCATATAACTGACGGACCGACCCTCCGACATCGTAATGCTAGAGCGTCTCCATGGGGCACTTTCGGAAATGGCGCGTCGGACGCATATCTTTGACGGACAAGGGCACGCGTCTCCATGGAAACCGCAAAGCCAAAAGACAGAGAGTCGCCTTTCGAACGGCTAGAGCGTCTCTGCCAAAGACTCATGCTAAGAGCGGCGCCCGCCCGTGTTTTCTTCATTATCGCTATCGCCGTCTTGTGGTGCCCAGGGCCTGGAGGCCACGAGTTCCAGCGCTGTTTTCCAGGCTGATGGGAGGTCGGATCATTGGGGTGGGGCGGCAGGGGGGCACCCCACGTTTCCTAAGGGAACCCCAGGAGGAGGGGGGGTGAGATCGTGGCCCCACCGCCCCCGAGACAGAGGCAGTGGCAGTGGGGCGCCTGTGTAGTTTGATGGAGACTCGGATTACCGTGCGCATGCGCATGCGCTCCGGTATCTAGTCATGCCTGCCACATGACCACGGAAACGTCTGAAGATGTAGAGCGGGGCAAAATGGGGGCGGCGGCAAGGAGGGGGCACTTTGCACATGCTCTGGGAACCCTCTGCAAAGTCTCCGCCCCCATCTCGGCCTCAGGCGTCATTGATAAATGGCGCGACCTACAGATAATTTTTTTTTCTTTTGACTTTTTCCTCGTAAACCAGACCAGATCTTTCCCAAATTTGGCCCTGGGGGAGGGGGAGGTTGTCCTTTGTGCCCCCCGTCCGATCCAGGCCCCCGCCCTGCTCTCTCAAGCCGAAAGGAAGTGAAATCAAGCCCCACAAACTCTGCATCTGTGGGGCAGCACAGCCTGGTGACCCCCACACCACCCAACCCACCCACCCTTTGCCCCTCTGACTTTTTGGGCTCACGTGGGTGGGTGGAGAGAAAGAAAGAGGGATAAATAGAGGCTCCCCCCACCACACAATCCAAAGATGGGGGTGGGGGTGGGGGTGGGGGGCAGATAGCAGGAGCCTCTCCCAAATTCCCCAAAGTCCCAATTTAATCGGAGGAGTGGGAAAGACAGAAGATAGATCCGTGGTCCTATCCGGGGTGCTGCTCTCTGCCGCAGTTGGGGGACTGTGGATTGAGGGGTGCCCCCCCCATTTGCTGCCCAGGCTGTGTGCCAAGGGGGGTGTTGGGGGTCCCAAAGGCTTCCCTCTGCTGTGGGTCACTGCTGTGGGTGGAAGATGGGTCATGGGTTCTGGTCTTGTTATGGCATCAGCACCCCATAGGACGTGGGTCCAACTGCCCCTTGCCCGCGCCTGGGAGGTGGGAGGGGAGGGGAGAGACACATGAGAGACTGACCGTGCCTTCTTTCTTTCAGTAGGGAACAGACCAGTGGACGCTGGGGCCGAGCCATGGCCTGCAGCCACCCCACCGCCTTCCGGGCCCCGGTGCCTGGACCCCGTGGGCCAGATGGACAGTTCATGTGGGGACGGAGACGGAGGTGCATCCGGTGAGCTTGTGGGGAGATTTTGGGTTGGGGGCTGGCAGAGGGTTTTTCGTGGGGCAGCCCCATGGGTGCCAGGTAGAGTTTCCATTGGCAGGAGCAGTCTACCGTTAAATACGATCCCATGTGGGTCCAGAGTGTCAGTGGTGGGCAGAACACAGGTACATATAGGGGGTCTCTCTGTGGAGTAATTTGGCCCCCTCCCCAGCTGGAACTGCAGTGGCTCAAGAGGTTAAGACGCTGACTGGGTGGCGGAAAGTCAGCAGTTCGATTCTTGAGTACTACAGGACAGAATGAGCTGCCGTCTTTGTCCCAGTGTCTGCCAACCTAGCAGTTTAAAAGCAAGAAATTGCAAGCAGATCAATAGGAACCACTTGGGTGGGAAGGTAAGCAGCGTTCCGTGCGCTCCGGTTTCTAGTCATGCCTGCCTGCCACATGACCACGGAAACGTCTTCAGAAGCAGACAACGCTGGCTCTTCGGCTTTGAAACATGTGAGCACTGAGCCCTAGAGTCGGATACGACTGGCTTCCGAGCAAGGGAAACCTTTACCTTTAACCTACGGGTGGATTTGTGCTTGTGCGCGAGGGAAGGGAGGTTTATCTTGATGGACTTGGATGGCCATCATCCCCACCCTGATTAAAATGAAGGGAATCCAAAGGAAAGGGACACACACACACACACATACACAGACACACACACACAGAAACCCCAGGAAACAGGGAATAGTCCAGTTGCTGACCTCTAACCAGATGCATCAGTTTTCCGTTTACGGCTCTTGTCGTGGTCGGGAGGGTTCCCAGGAGATCACGGCGCCCGACCCCTGCCAACTGGATCTCAGGCACACGCCCCCCCCCACCCACCCCCAAAAGGGCTTCCCATTTTTACTTCCCTCTATATAGCTTTCTCATTTTCATTTTAAAATGCACACCCATTTTAAAATGCTGGAAGTTTCAGAGGTGGGGGAGCGATGCTCTTGGCAAACGGAAGGGTGAAATGCACTGAGGGCTCTCCTTTTTCCTTACCTTGTCATCTGCATACCTTAGAAGGGCCCCCCAACCCACCCCCCACCCCGAGGGAGGTGTCCCTCGTACATCCCGCCACCCAGGCGAGCCTCTTTTTCAAAATGTCTGCAACCCAATCCGTTTTGCCCCCCTCTACCCACAGCCAAGGACATCTGGGGACAGACAAAGGAAAGGCTTCCTTCAAACTCTCTCTCTCTCTCTCTCTGCCTCTCCACACACACAAACATGCATGCAAAAATAAATCCACCTGCTGCTTAATTCTTTCCAGAAAACACACACGTCGATGCGTGCAAAAAAATCCACAAGCACACAAAGGGGCCCTCAAAGGGGCGGGAGATCTGGGGGTGTCTGCCAGAATCCAGAGATCATCATCATCATCATCACGTTAGCCGGCGGGGACCCGAGCCCAACCGTATGAGGAGGAGGACTCTGGATGGGCGGCCAATGAAGTGTGGCCGGTTGGGGTAAGGAGGGGTGGTGGTTAGATGTTGTGCAAATCTTGGGCTGGAAATGGGGGCTGGGTCTACAGCCCCACCCCACCCCACCCCAACAGGTACACACCGTCCATCCGTGCCTCCTCTTCCACCCCCACCACCCCAGGAGGGAAGAGGGGGCTTCAGAAAGGATCCCACTTTCTGTGGGACTTTGCAAAGGAGGTTTTTTTTGGGGGGTGGGAGGCGGTTAACATTTTGTTGCTGTGATACTGATACTCTGATTTGTGATGATGATAGGTTGAATTTTTTTATTACGATGATAATGTGGATAATTTATTTTTACTCATCTTTATTTACATTGTATCTTGTCATTGGTTGTTTTAAATGCTGTAAACTGCTTTGTGTCTCCCATTGGGGTGAGAAAAGCGCTATAGAAATGTCAATAAATAAATCATGTGGAACCTTGTAATTGTAACTGTATATTTTTAATTTTTATTAGCCACCCAGAGTCAGTCTGCGAGTTGGGCGGCATACAACAACAACAACAACAATCACTTCCGGCGAGACCTCCGGCGAGACCGGATGGCCTGCCAGCCCTGCAGTGCTGGCCAGGAGCCCTGCTTCACCCCTTGGGTGATCGTGTGTGGGGTGCCCTGGGAACTAGCCCCAGCAGCCACCTGCAGAAGGTGTGACTGAGGCCTCCTTTGGGAAAATCCAGAGGAAAAGAGTGGCTCCCGTGGCTTTCCAGCCCGATTGGGAGGGCGACAATGGGGGTGGGTGGGTGGGTGAGTGAGTGGGTGTCTGCTGTTCTTCCTCTCCAGCTTTACCTGAACAGCGGAGTCGGTGGCGCAGGCGAAATTCAGCCCAGCAAGAAGAAGTAAAAATCCTCTGTGGTGGGTTTTTCCTGGAGAAGGAGAAAGGAAAAGATCAGGAAGGGAGGGAGTAATACCGGAGTAGTAGTAGTAATAATAAAAATAATAATAGTAATCTGGTAATACCCTGTGCTCTAAAGGGACCGCAGTGGCTCAACGGGTTAAGATCTCGCTGACTGGGGGAGGTGGCTGGTCAGCAGTTCAAAACCCGAGTACTGCATGAGAGAGTGAGCTTCTGTCCTCTGGCCCAGCTCCTGCCAACCTAGTAGTTCGAAACTACAAGTAGATGAATAGGTACCAATTGGGTGGGAAAGGTAAGCAGCGTTCTGTGCGCTCAGGTGTCTACTGCCAGCCTCATGTCCACGAAAATGTCTGCAAGATGCAGACACCGCTGGCTCTTTGGCTATAGGCAGAGATGAGCACTGAGTTAGATACAACTGGCTTTCGAGCAAGGGGGACCCATGACCTTGACCTTGGCTTACCTTGTCATCTGCATACCTTAGAAGGGCTCCCCCACCCACCACCCACCCCGAGGGAGGTGTTCCTCGTACATCCCGCCACCCAGGCGAGCCTCTGAGCATGTCCAAAGTGCTCTTTTCCCCACTGCCACACACGGAGGAGGGAGGTTTCTGAGCCCAGGGGGGGCGGAGGGGGGACTTGCGTCTCTCCCAGCCCAGCAGGCGAAGCAATCAGCCTGTGCCAAACGGACACACAGACACACACACCCCACCCGGGCACCTTTTCCTACCCACACGGGGGGCCTGAGTCCTCAGTCAGGGGCCTCGGAACGAAGGCAGAGCGGCTCCCGAATAATAACGGCTTCTTAGCAGGCCAGGCCTGGCAGCCGAGAGGCAGGCACAGGACCGGCCGCTCTAGGACTCCCGTCTCCTCCACTCTAAGGGCCATGCCATGGCCCTTCGTTATTAGCACGCAGCCGAGAGGCATATACCCGACCGCTCTAGGACTGCCGTTCTCCCCTCTGTGGGCCTGGCAAGAGTCGTCCGGATGACGTCACGTTGCCGTGGAAACGAGGGAAGAGTAGAGGGGGCGGTAGAGCAGCTCCATGGAGAATTTCCGGGGAGAGGCGTAACGGAGGACCGTCCCTCCGACAGGATAATGCTAGAGCGTCTGCTGGAAGTGGCGGGTCGGACGCATATCGCCGACGGACAAGTGTATGCGTCTCCATGGAAACCGCAAAGCCAAAGGACAGAGAGTCGCCATTCGAACGGCTAGAGCGTCTCTGCCAAAGACTAGTGCTTTGAGCGGCTCCCGCCCGAGTTTTCTTCATTCTCGGTATCGCCGTCTTGTGGTGCCCAGGGCCTGGAGGCCACGAGTTCCAGCGCTGTTTACCAGGCTGCAGGTAGGTCGGATCATTGGGTTGGCGGCACCCCACGTTTCCTAAGGGAACCCCAGGAGGAGGGGGGTGAGACCGGGGGGCCCCCGCCCCCGAGACAGACGCCATGGCAGTGGGGGGCCTGTGTAGTTTTGATTGAGACTCGGATTACCGTGCGCTCCGGTGTGTAGTCATGCCTGCCACAGGACCACGGAAACGTCTGCAGAAGTAGAGTGGGGCAAAATTGGGGGGGCAAGGTGGGCAAGGGGGAACCCCACGTTTCCTAAGGGAACCCCAGGTGTAGGGGGTGAGACCGTGCCCCTGTCCCCGAGACAGACGCAATGGCAGTGGGGCGCCTGTGTAGTTTTGATTCAGACTCGGATTTCCGTGCGCTCCGGTGTCTAGTCATGCCTGCCACAGGACCACGGAAACGTCTGCAGAAGTATAGCTGGGCAAAATGGGGGCGAGGGGGCACCCCACTTGTCCTGAGGGAACCCCAGGAGTAGGGGGGTAAGACGGTCCCCCCCCCCCAGACAGACGCCATGGCAGTCGGGCGCCTGTGTAGTTTTGATTGAGACTCGGATTACCGTGCGCTCCGGTGTCTAGTCATGCCTGCCACAGGATCACGGAAACGTCTGCAGAAGTAGAGCGGGTGTTGTGTCCTATAGTGTAACCTTCTACATGTGATATCAATGTATCTGAACCAATGTAACCTTGCCTATGAGTAACAATGTAACCTTCAGCTGTATCACATAAACCCTGAAATAGGACGCGAGCTAATGACCACCAGCTGGCAGCAGCGAGCGTCCAAGCTCTCTTGGTTCAAACCCATCAAAGACCGCAGCGCGGGAAGTTTTCCCGCCGCTACCTACACCTGGACAAGAAGGGCGTGACCAGCCATGACGTCACGCGGACCAGTAGCCAACGGGCTACCGTGGAGCCACATTCAAAGACGCTACTACCATATATATAGAGCTGTTCGTCCGCCATTACCTCATGTTCCCTCTGCCCACCATGCAATAAACCTGAGTTAACCCAGCCTTTGGCTGTGCCTTGTGTCTTGACTCTCATACACTAAATTGGCGACGAAGGTGGGATCATGGATCCCCATGGAGCCAGGACACAGAGCGGGTTCAACATCACCAAACCGCAAGACTGGGAGCTCTTTGAGATGGACTTCCAGGCGGCACTGGTGGAACTCAAAGTCAAAGAAGACGACGAGGAAAGGAAGAGGGCCATCCTCACCCGCATGCTCGGGATGGAAACCAAGCGGACGCTGGTGGGCATCCTCGCACCGAAGAAGGTGAGCGATTTCAAAGCCGGTGACATCATGAAACTGCTGCGTGAGCGGTTCCGACCCTCGAGGGCAATGTTTCCCGCTCGGAGCGCGTTTTGGAGGCGAGTTCAAGCGCCGGACGAGTCGGTAGAAGCCTTCGTAACGGCTATGAGGGTAGCCGCCGCCCCCTGCAAATGGGACCACATCCTAGATATGGCCCTCAGGGACGGAGTGCTGTGTGGCCTGAAGGACAAGGAAGTACAGCGCAGCCTGATGAACAAGGAGCCACCACCCACGCTGGAAGAGGTTGTAGAGGCCGCGGAAGCCGCGGAATCCACGAATGCTGGAGTGGATGAGATGCACAAGTGGCGTGAGTGGCGTCCGAGGGCCGGCAAAGCGGAAAACTCGTCCCACGGGAAGTCCGGTCAGTCGGTGCATGCAACCTGACCGACCTCGAAATCGTCCTCAGAAAGCAGCGATGGCGAGGAGGTCCAGAAGGTCCGGAGAGGCGGGCGCCGCTGTGATGGTTGCGGAGCGGCCCATGAGCGCGTGAAGTGCCCATTCAGGAAAGCAGAGTGTTTCAACTGTGGACGTCGGGGGCACATCGCCAAGGCGTGCAAGAAGCGGAAAGAGGACCGGAGACAGTCACAAGACCGCTCAGCCAGATTGGACCGTCCAGCGAGATCCAAAGATGGCGCCCGGGCCACGAGGAAGCAGGACGGCGTGGGCCGCATCTCGGACGACAGCGAGGGCGACGCTCCTGTGTTCAACGTGTCTGCGGGACAGCCCCATTACTTTGTTGAGGTACTAGTACAAGGGACCCCCATTAGGATGGAAGTTGACTCGGGGTCCTCCTATTCTATAATTCCCCAGAGAGAGTTCTTGAAAATTGACCCCCACGTGCGGCCCAAACTTAAGGCGTTGAGAGCCACCCTACGGGACGTACAGGGGAACAGCATTCCGGTGTTGGGGGTCGGGACATTCCGGGTCCGTTTTAAGAGACATTCTGCGGAACTTCCCCTAGTGGTGCTAAAGGGGGGGAGTTGTAGCCTCCTCGGAACCCAGTGGTTTCAGCCCTTAGGTCTGTTCATAGGGGGGGTGCATGCCGTAGGCGAGGACCCAATACAAGCGGCGTGTGACGCACACCCCGCTGTGTTTAAAAGTGGACTGGGAAAGTTCAAGGGACCCCCTGTAGCCTTCGACTTAGACCCGGAGGTCCGCCCGATAAGACTTAAACCGCGCAGGGTACCGTTCGCGCTAAAGGACAAAATAGAGGCGGAACTGGACAAACTGGTGGGTCAAGGGATTCTTGTTCCTGTGGATTCCGCGGAGTGGGAGACTCCAATTGTAACAGCACTGAAGGCTAACGGGGAGGTGCGCATTTGCGCTGATTATAAGTGTACCATTAATAAGGCAATCCGCCCTAATGCATACCCGGTGCCAGTGGTCAGCCACCTTCTGGCCAGGCTGAATGGGGGAAAGTGTTTCGCTAAACTCGATTTAGCACAGGCCTACCAGCAACTCCCGGTAACCCCCGCCACAGCGGCGGCACAAACTATAGTCACACATAAGGGGGCGTTCCAGGTGTCGAGGTTACAGTTCGGCGTGAACTCGGCACCTGGCATTTTTCAGTCGCTAGTGGAACGCCTCCTGAAGGGGCTGGAGGGGGTGTTGCCATATTTTGATGACGTGTTGATAACGGGGGGGAGTAAGGCCGAGCTGGCCCACAGATTGGATAAGGTCCTGACCGTGTTCGAGAAAGCGGGGCTGCGACTGAGAAAAGACAAATGTGTATTTTCCGAAACAGAGGTTGAGTTTTTAGGGTTCCGTGTCACACCCGAGGGAATTAGGCCGTCCAAGTCTAAGGTAGCCGCCATTAAGAAAGCCCCTCGCCCCACTTCCAAAACCGAGCTACAGTCGTTTCTGGGGCTTCTCAATTTCTACCATACCTTCCTTCCACGGAAGGCGTCTGTTGCCGAACCGCTCCATCGGTTACTTAAAAAAGAGGAAAAGTGGCAGTGGGGTGACGAGCAAGAAAGAGCGTTCACAGAGTTAAAGCAACTCCTCACATCCGAGGCAATCCTGACGCATTTCGACCCCAAACGGCCCATAGTTTTAGTCTGCGATGCATCCCCGGTGGGGGTGGGGGCGGTGCTCTGCCACGTGTTGAACGACGGAAGGGAGGCCCCGATAGCGTTTTATTCAAGGTCCCTGTCCCAAGCGGAGCGGAATTACGCACAGACTGATAGGGAGGCATTAGCGATAGTAGCGGGAACCAAGAAATTTCACGACTTTCTGTATGGTCGGCCGTTCAAGGTCGTTACTGATCACAAGCCCCTGTTAGGAATATTCACTGCAAATAAGCCCACGCCACAGATCCTGTCCCCGAGGATGCTGCGGTGGGCTATTTTTCTTAACGCATATCAACATGAGTTAGAATACCGGCCAGGGAAGGAAATCTGCCATGCAGACGCGCTCTCACGGTCACCGTTACCCTTGTCGGACGACCAGAAGGCAGGGGCAAGAAGAGACCGTCAGGTATTATTAATAGAGGTCTTGGAGTCACCCCCGATAGTACCGGCCGACGTTGCCAGGGCGACCGGAAAGGATAGAACACTAGAGAAAGTATGCTCGTGGGTGCAGAAGGGGTGGCCGGCGTCATCCCCAGGCGCGGAATTCGACCCATTTTTCCGAAAGCGAGTAGAATTGTCTTTAGAGAGGGGGTGCCTTTTGTGGGGCCAACGGGTGGTGGTTCCTACGTCCCTGCGACCGAAGGTGCTAAAGCTGTTGCACGTCAGCCACCCGGGAATCGTCCGCTCCAAGGCGTTGGCCCGGAGTTACTTCTGGTGGCCCCAGCTGGACGCCGACATAGAGCATATGGTTGGCACTTGTGAGGCATGTCAGTGCTCCCGGCCGGAGGTGGCCCGCCTCCCGCACAGGGAATGGGACGCAGCAAGGGGACCGTGGTCCAGGGTACACGTAGATTTTGCTGGCCCGTTCCGAGGAACCATGTTTCTCCTGGTGGTGGATGCATACTCAAAGTGGCTGGAGGTCATTCCGGTAAAGAGCACATCCTCCGCCACTACCATTCGCCAGCTAAGGAGGGTCTTTTCCACGTTCGGCTTACCCGACACTTTGGTCAGCGATAACGCCAGTTGTTTCACGTCCGCTGAGTTCGCAGCATTCATGGAGGCAAATGCAATTCGGCATGTCACATCCGCGCCGTTTCACCCGGCCACGAATGGCCAAGTGGAACGGTTGGTGCGCACCACAAAAGATGCGCTGCGGCGCATGGGCTCGGGGGATCTAAATCACCAAGTTTGTCAATTTCTATTAGCGTATAGAGTGACCCCCTTAGCGTCGGGATACTCGCCGGCGGAGCTGCTGATGCGGAGGAAACTGACCACGCTTCTGTCCAGGCTAGACCCGTCGAGGGTCGAGGACAAAGGGAAGAACATAGGGTTAGCGGTCTCGAAAGGTTTCGGCGTAGGCGATCCTGTACACTGCAGGAACTATGCCAACGCAGGCCCAGCCTGGGTGCCAGGGACGATAATAGAACAGACGGGGCCAGTGTCCTATCGGGTGGAAACTAGCACCGGCCTCCTCTGGAGGAGGCACGCTGACCAACTGAGGCACCGAGTGAGCGAGGGGCCGACCAGTGGGGCACAGCGACAGGATTCAGCGATAGGGTTCTCCCCCACCCGTTTAGCCCAAGGGGGAGACGAGGGGGAAAGCAGCGAGCCCGACTCATATCCTTTTGATACCCCAGTTGTATCCGAGCCCGGGGGGAGGGAAAAGGAGTGTGCGGCCGCCGCTGCCGCTTCCCCCGAATCCGATTTTGATTTTGATTTTGCTAGCCGGGGGGGTTTTTCGGAGTGTTCCCCCACCCATCCAAGCGAGAAGAGGGGTTTTTCGTTAGCCCCCAGTGCCCCCGGTTCTTCCTATACAAAGCACACACCTCCCAACAAAGCCGCAGAGCCGCGGCAAACCACTAACAAGTCATCCTCTCCGATTGCAGGGCAGGAAGCCAGGGAGCAAGGAGGAGGGAGCGAAGCCGGGGCAGGGCAGCCCGCGCCGAGACCCCAGCGTGTTCGAAATAAGCCATCTTGGCTGAGAGACTTCGTCTCATCCTAGGGGGGAGGAGTGTTGTGTCCTATAGTGTAACCTTCTACATGTGATATCAATGTATCTGAACCAATGTAACCTTGCCTATGAGTAACAATGTAACCTTCAGCTGTATCACATAAACCCTGAAATAGGACGCGAGCTAATGACCACCAGCTGGCAGCAGCGAGCGTCCAAGCTCTCTTGGTTCAAACCCATCAAAGACCGCAGCGCGGGAAGTTTTCCCGCCGCTACCTACACCTGGACAAGAAGGGCGTGACCAGCCATGACGTCACGCGGACCAGTAGCCAACGGGCTACCGTGGAGCCACATTCAAAGACGCTACTACCATATATATAGAGCTGTTCGTCCGCCATTACCTCATGTTCCCTCTGCCCACCATGCAATAAACCTGAGTTAACCCAGCCTTTGGCTGTGCCTTGTGTCTTGACTCTCATACACTAAAGCGGGGCAAAATGGGGGGGGCAAGGGGGCACCCCACGTTTCCAAAGGGAACCCCAGGATTAGGGGTTGAGACCGTGCCCCTCTCCTCGAGACAGACGCAATGGCAGTGGGGCGTCTGTGTAGTTTTGATTCAGACTCGGATTAACGTCATGCCTGCCACAGGACCACGTAAACGTCTGCTGAAGTTGAGCGGGTCAAAATGGGGGGGGGGCAAGGAGGGCGCACTTTGCGCATGCTCTGGGAAGCCTCTGCAAAGCTCCCCCCCCAATCTCGGCCTGAGGCGTCATTGATAATTGGTGTGACATACAGATAAAATTTATTTCTTTTGACCTTTTCCTAATAAACAAGACCAGGTCTTTCCCAAATTTGGCCATGGGGCTGTTGAAGATTGACCTTTGTTCCCCCCTCCCGATCCAGCCCCCCACGGCTCTCAGAATCCCAAAGGAAGTGAAATCAAGGCCCACAAACTCTTCATCTATGGGGCAGCACAGCCAGGTGACCCCCACACCACCCACCCACCCTTTTGCCTCTCTGATTTTTGGACTCACGTGGGTGGGTGGAGAGAAAGAGAGAGGGATAAATAGAGGCTCCCCACCACTACACAATCCCTCCTATGTGGGTCCAGAGTGTCAGTGTTGGGCAAAACACAGGTACATATAGGGGTGGTGTCTCCCTGTGGAGTGGATTTGGCCCCCTCCCCAGCTGGAACTGCAGTGGCTCAAAAGGTTAAGACACTGACTGGGTGGCGGAAAGTCAGCAGTTCGATTCCCGAGTACTGCAGGACGGAATGAGCTCTCGCCTTTGTCCCAGCTCCTGCCAACCTAGCAGTTTGAAAGCAAGAAATTGCTAGCAGACCAATAGGGACCACTTTGGTGGGAAGGTAAACAGCGTTCCATGCGCTCCGGTTGCTACTCATTCCTGCCACATGACCACGGCAACGTTTGCAGAAGCAGACAACGCTGGCTCTTCAGCTTTGAAACATATGAGCACTCAGCCCTAGAGTCAGATACGACTGGTTTCCGAGCAGTATAAAAAGAAGTTGGGTCGCTGGCAGTAGGGGGTCTACTCCAGTGATGGCGAACCTTTGGCACCCCAGCTGTTCTTCTTGGACTTCAATTCACAGAATAAGCCCTGATGAGCAGGAGTGCTGACTTGAGGCTTCTGGGGATTGAAGTCCCAGAACAGTCGGAGTGCCAAAGGTTCACCATCCCTGGTCTACTGTATGACCATAGCAGGATGACCTGGCCAGACTTTAACCTGAGGGTCGGTGTCCCTCAATGAAAGACCTTCTCTTGCTTCATTCTCCTGGGGGATTGGGTGTCCCACTGCTACTTAGGTGGAGCAATAGTGACAAGGAGGGTGGGGGGGGTCTATCTTCTTCTCAACTGGGTCTAGGGCATCCTGTCACAATCCGCATTATGGCTTCATGCACAGCCATGTCCCCTTGTTTTACGTGTGTGGATGCGTTCCATCCCATAGCTGCCACACTCTGCTGCTAAGAAGACACACTCAGGTGCGAAGCTGACATGTGCAGCGTGGACGCTTGAGTTCCCCATTGTTAACTTTGTGAATTTCCAGAGGTTGTGCTTCCTTGTACTCTCTTGGGCTTTGGTATCCAGGCAAGGCTGATTAAGAGAGAGAGTGTGTCCGGTCAAGCGTCTCACGGAGGTATTATGGTTACCCATTCATTTGTCATGTAGAGCAATTTAGTGTATGGGACCAAAGACGACCGGACAACCGAAGGGTTGGTTTAACACAGGTTTATTGCATTGCATGAGGTTCCAGTGAAGCATGAGGAATGGCGGTGATACATCTCAATATATACAGTAGCTCTCTACATTTGAATCTTGTAGCACGGTAGCTGATTGGTTGCTACCGGCGTGGCCTCGCCCAGGCGCGCCTCTTTCTTCAGCTGCTGAATGCAGGTCTTGCTTCAGCTGCTGAATGCAGGTCTTTCTTCAGCTGCTGAATGCAGGTCTTGCTTCAGCTGCTGAATGCAGGTCTTTCTTCAGCTGCTGAATGCGGGGAAGGTTTTCCCGCGGCTGTCCGTGATTGAGCAATGTGAACCATGTGAGAGTGAACGCTCGCAGCTGCCCTCTATAGGCTGTCTGCTCGCGTTCCTTCATAGCTGATATCGTTTGTATCTGGAGTGGTTACAATCTTGCCTTACAGTATAATGAACATGCATACATACATAACATCCCTCCCCCCTAGGATGGGACGAAGTCCCGCAACCATTGTGGCTTGCCACACGTTCGCTTGGGGCGTGCTTGCGCCTGCCCTAATTCTGGAGAGCCTGTGATCCCTGACTCCGCGGGCGCTTGTCCTGCAACGGGAAACGGGGATTCGTTAGTGGCTCTGTGGGGCGTCCGTGCCTGCCTTGCGCTTGGGGAAGGGAATGGGATGAACAGTTGGGAGGTAAATCCCTGCCTATTGCCCTCGGACCCCGGGGACCCTCCTAGTGTGAACCGCGGCACCAATGAGGTCGCCCTTGGGGAATGGCTACCTTCTGATCCCTGCTCGGGGGACCTTAAGACTGTGGTGGTGGGCGGACTCGCTGATGCCTCTGGTCTTGGAGGTGTCGGTCTCCGGAACATGGGCGCTATATTGCATTCTAACTCACAGGGGCTACTGGGACTGGAGGTACCAGGGGCTGAACTGAAACCCCTCTTTTCGCTAGGACGGGTGGGGGACCACTCCGCTAACTCCCCCTGGTACTGTAAATCAACGTCTAAACCTCTATGGGCCTCTGAGCCTCGGGGGGACTTCCGCGGCTTCCGCGGGGTATGAGTGTGGTTGGGGCTCCTCCTTTCTGACGGGGACTCCCGCAACCCGGGGCTCCTCCTCTCTGGCAGGGACTCCCGCAAAAGATTTCCGTGGATCGATTCCCTTTCCTCCCCCCTTGGTGGGGACCCATGCTCCCCTTTTCCTCCCCCTTGGGCTAAACGGGTGGGGGAGTACCCTAACGCTGAATCAATGCTGGCCTCATCCTCGTCTTGCTCTCCGGGGACCCTACGCCTGAGTTGGTCCACGTGTCGCCTCCACAGGAAACCTGTACTGGTCTCTACGCGGTATGAGACGGGGCCGGTTTGGTCTACTACGGTGCCCGGCACCCAGGCTGGCCCCGCGCTGGCGTAATTCCTGCAGTATACTGGGGCGCCTATGCCGAAACTCTTGGTGGGTTCCACCCCTATGTTCCGCCCCTTGTCCTCTACTCTCGTGGGGTCTAGCTTGGATATCCCCGTGGCCAGCTTCCTGCGCATCAACAGCTCTGCGGGGGAGTACCCTGACGCTAAGGGGGTGACCCTGTATCTCAGCAGGAATTGGCACAATTTCAGGTCGAGGTCTCCGGGACCCATGCGCAGTAGCGCGTCTTTCGTGGTGCGCACGAGGCGCTCTACTTGGCCATTGGTGGCCGGGTGAAAGGGGGCGGAGGTGACGTGCCGAATGGCGTTGCGTTCCATGAATGCCCTGAACTCGGCGGACGTGAAACAGCTAGCGTTATCGCTGACGAGGGTGTCGGGTAAACCGAACGTGGAAAAGACCCTCCTTAACTGTTTAATGGTTGTGGTCGAGGAGGTGCTCGAGACTGGAATGACCTCCAACCACTTAGAGAACGCGTCCACCACGAGGAGGAAAAGCGTTCCCCTGAATGGGCCAGCAAAGTCTACGTGAACTCGGGACCAGGGTCCCCTCGCAGCGTCCCATTCCCTAGGTGGCGAGCGAGCCTCTTCTGGCCTTGAGCTTTGGCACGCCTCACAAGTGCCGACCATGTGTTCGATGTCGGCGTCTAACTGGGGCCACCAAAAGTAACTGCGGGCTAGTGCCTTAGAGCGTACGATCCCCGGGTGGCTGACGTGCAGCAGTTTAAGCACCCTCGGCCGGAGAGACGTGGGGATCACTACCCGCTGTCCCCACAAGAGGCAACCCCTCTCCAGGGACAACTCTAATCTCTTTTTGAAGAATGTGTCGAATTCCGCTGCTGGGGAAGACACGGGCCACCCTTTCTGCACCCAGGAGCAAACTGTGGCCAGCGCTTTGTCCTTGCCTGTCGCTTTGGCGATTTCGGCCGGTACTACTGGAGGGGAGTCTAGGACCTCTATCATTAAGACCTGGTGGTCCCTCTCTACTCCGCCCACGTGGCAGCAATCCCGGGGAATGGGGGACCTCGACAGAGCGTCGGCATGGCTTATCTCCCTCCCGGGCCGGTATACCAACGCGTGCTGATACGCGTTGAGAAAAATGGCCCATCTGAGCATTCTCGGGGACAGGATCTGGGGTGTGGGCTTGTCTGCGGTGAAGATGCCCAGCAAAGGCTTGTGGTCAGTCACTATGGTGAAGGGGCGGCCGTACACGAAATCATGAAATTTCTTGGTCCCCGCAATTATTGCTAGCGCCTCTCTGTCTGTCTGAGCATAATTCCTCTCCGCTTGGGACAGGGATCTAGAGTAGAAAGCTATCGGGGCCTCCCTACCGTTCTCCAGCACGTGGCAAAGCACCGCCCCCACCCCCACCGGGGATGCATCGCATATCAGGACCACCGGGCGTTTGGGATTGAAGTGGGTCAGTACAGCATCTGATGCCAGGAGTCGCTTCAGGTCATTGAAAGCCTTTTCCTGGACGTCGCCCCACTTCCATGCCTCATCCTTTTTTAACAATTTGTGTAGCGGTTCTGCCACGGCTGCCTTCCGCGGGAGGAAGGAGTGGTAGAAGTTGAGCAGTCCGAGGAACGACTGCAACTCGGGCTTGGAGGTGGGGCGAGGGGCCTTTTTGATGGCGTCTACCTTGGATTGGGCTGGCCTAATTCCCTCGGGAGTAACACGGAACCCTAGGAACTCAACCTCTGTAGCGAAGAAGACGCATTTGTCTTTCCGCAACCTCAACCCCGCCTTTTCGAATATTGTCAGGACCTTTCCCAACCTTGTTGCTAATTCGGCCCGGCTCCCCCCTGTAATTAATACGTCATCAAAATAGGGTAACACCCCCTCCAACCCCTTCAGGAGGCGTTCCACCAATGACTGGAAAATCCCGGGCGCCGAATTCACGCCGAATTGGAGGCGCGAAACCTGGAACGCCCCTTTGTGGGTGACTATGGTTTGTGCAGCAGCTGCGGCGGGGGTCACCGGGAGTTGCTGGTAGGCTTGGGCCAGGTCGAGTTTGGCGAAACACCTCCCCCCGTGTAACCTGGCCAATAAGTGGCTGACTACCGGCACCGGATACGCATTAGGGCGGATCGCCTTATTGATGGTGCACTTGTAATCAGCGCATATTCGGACTTCCCCGTTGGTCTTGAGCGCTGTTACAATTGGAGTTTCCCACTCCGCAGAATCAACAGGAACAAGAATCCCCTGGCCCACTAATTTGTCCAATTCCGCCTCAATTTTGTCCTTTAGTGCGAAAGGCACTCTGCGCGGTTTAAGTCTGATTGGACGCACTCCAGGGTCCAGGTAGAAAGTCACTGGGGGGCCCTTGAATTTCCCTAGCCCCTTTTTAAAAACCTCGGGGTGCGCGTCGCACACGCTCTGTATTGGATCAGTCCCGGCGGCGTGTGCTCCCACGGCGTGCACCCCCCCCAATGAACAACCCCAGGGGCTGGAACCATTGAGTCCCGAGGAGGCTGCATTTACCCCCCTTGAGGACGACTAAGGGAAGCGTTGCGGTGTACTTTTTGAACTGGACCTGGAACTTCCCAACCCCCAACACTGGGATGCGGTTCCCCTGCACGTCCTTCAGTGTGGCCCTCAACGCCTTGAGCTTGGGCCGCACGCGGGGGGCAATTTTCATGAACTCCCCCTGGGAAATAATGGAGTATGAGGAACCCGAGTCCACCTCCATCCTAACAGGGGCCCCTTGTATTACTACCTCAACGAAGTAACGGGGGTGCTCCGTGGAAACGCTGCAAACCGGCGCGTCGTCCTCGCTGTCGTCGGAGACTCGCCCTACTCCGTCCCGCGTCCTCGTGGTCCGTGTGCCGTCCTTCGGCCTCGTGGTGCGGTCCTGCCTCGTGGTGCGGTCCTGCCTCGCCGAGCGGTCTGGAGAACTCCGGGTGGCCTCGCGTCGTTTCCGGCAGACCTTGGCGATGTGCCCGCGCCGGCCGCAGTTGTGGCACTTGGCCTTGCGGAATGGGCATTTGGTGCGGGCGTGGGCGGCGCCGCAGCCATCGCAGCGCCGGCCCTCTCTCTGGACCCTCCGGACGTCCTCGTCGTCGCTGCTCTCTGCAGAGGACGAGTTCGAAGTCCGCCGGGCCGCGCGCACCGAACTCTCTGCCTTGGCGGTCTTCGGGCGCCAGTCCTGAAGTTCGTGCACCCCGGCCGACGTGGCCTCTGCGGCCTGTGCCGCGTCGAGGACTTGTTGCCACGTGGGAGGCGGCTCCCTTTTCATCAGCGCGCGCTGAGTCTCTGTGTCCCTCAGACCGCAGAGCAGGCAGTCCCGGAGGGTGACGTCGGGGAGTTCCCACTTGCATGGGCCGGCGGCCAACCGCAGGGCCGCGGCGAACTCATCGACCGATTCTCCGGGTGCCTGGACTCGCCTCCAGAACGCGCTCCGAGCGGGGAACATCGCTATTGCCGGCCGGAGATGGGCGCGCAGCGCCGCCAGGAGCTCTGTGGCCTTGAGGTCGCCCACCTTCCTCGGCGCGATCAGGTCCACCAAGGTCCTCTTGGTTTCTTGTCCGAGCATGCGGACGAAGATGGCCCTCTTTTTGGCCTCGTCGGAGACTTCGAGCTCCACCAGCGCAGCGTTGAAGTCTATCTCAAACAGCTCCAAGTCTCCCGGCTTCCTGATCTCGTAGCCGGCGCATGTCTTGGTCCCGTGGGCAGCCATATCCCACCTTCGTCGCCAGTTTAGTGTATGGGACCAAAGACGACCGGACAACCGAAGGGTTGGTTTAACACAGGTTTATTGCATTGCATGAGGTTCCAGTGAAGCATGAGGAATGGCGGTGATACATCTCAATATATACAGTAGCTCTCTACATTTGAATCTTGTAGCACGGTAGCTGATTGGTTGCTACCGGCGTGGCCTCGCCCAGGCGCGCCTCTTTCTTCAGCTGCTGAATGCAGGTCTTGCTTCAGCTGCTGAATGCAGGTCTTTCTTCAGCTGCTGAATGCAGGTCTTGCTTCAGCTGCTGAATGCAGGTCTTTCTTCAGCTGCTGAATGCGGGGAAGGTTTTCCCGCGGCTGTCCGTGATTGAGCAATGTGAACCATGTGAGAGTGAACGCTCGCAGCTGCCCTCTATAGGCTGTCTGCTCGCGTTCCTTCATAGCTGATATCGTTTGTATCTGGAGTGGTTACAATCTTGCCTTATAGTATAATGAACATGCATACATACATAACAAGCAATCTAATAAATAAATATTAAATAAATAAACAGAAATAAATGTAATATTCAACTCCCCCACACCTGTTCCTCTGGTCAGATAGCTCCCGCACCACCACACCGTTTGCCTTGTGTTTTCCCATCCTTTAGCAATTAACTCAAGTGGTTAAGAGGCTGATTGGGAGGTGGAAGGTCAGCAGTTCAAAACCTGAGGACTGCAGGACAGAGTGATTGCCCGTCTCTGCCCCAGCTCCTGCCAACAAACGCGTCCCTTTAAGGACCGCCCTCCCCCACCCCCTCTCCCCCCTCCCATGCGGTATGATGAGTGAGCCTATGGTAGGCATAGTAGTAGACGCAGTGGTGGTGGGGGTTGTTCCCGGGAGCGGCCAAGAGGTGGCGCTGCAGGACAAGGTTGGAAGAGGCCAGGCAGGCAGGCAGGCACACAGAGCGGCGGCGTCCCAGAAATTAGGCGCCAAAAAGGACAGGTGGGGGAGGGGGGGCGAATGAGATTCACCGGCGCGGGAGGAGGAGGAGGAGGAGGAGGGCCTTCTTCTTCTTCTTCTTCTTCTTCTTCTTCGTACCTGGGCCTGAGGCGGCCGCGACGACCGACCGGCAGCAAAGGTATTTTTTAAAAAAAACAGGCATTTATCCGAGGGAAATGTTTACTTGGGGGGGTGGGGCAGGGACTGAGGTAAATGCTTTTCTCTGCCACTGTGTGACTCTGTCTGGCTCTTCTTCCCACTCCAGTTATTGAAGGCCTGAACATTATGTTTTATTGAGCCTCAGACTCCCCCCCCCACACACACACACACACACAAAATCACCTCACAGGCTCCCTTAATTCCATTAATACATATTGTACCTTTTTACACCCTCAGGACTGGGGGGGGGCAGTGGGTGCCAATGCCAAATGAAGTGGGCTTGACCTCTTAAAATCACCACAAGGCTCTTGTGTGTGTGTGTGTGTGGGGGGGGGGCGTCTTTGAGACGCAGCCATAGAAAGGACTCCAAAGTCCATCCCCCACTGACTGGGCCAGTGAGTTTTGTTGTGTAAGAATGGAGGCTATGATGCTCCTGTCTGGATCCCACCCTGTCTAGAAAGCGGGTTCCAGGCTTTTAAAAGGACTTTTCCTGAGAGTCAGTTTGAGGGAAATGTAATAATAATAATACCCGTGAGATTCTGTGCTTTGGATAGAGAGGGTTTCTCAGCTGCCTTGAAGAGTTTGGGGCCTTCCAGAAATGCAGGTGTTTCCCCCTCAGCCAGGATGAGCAAAAATGTTCTTTCCATCTTGGTCTTCCTCTCAAACCAGTTTACCTGTCTAGCAACCAGATCACATCTAACCTAGACAAGGGGAAAAGGTTCCCAAGAGGGTGAAGAGAAGCCCTTCTCAGAACCCTTCGTAAGTGTCCAGCAAGGAAAAGCCAAACCATCTGGTGGTTATAGGTTTTGTAGGGTCATGACTTCATGAAGTTGGCAAGGATTTTACACAGTATACAGAATTAAAGAAAAGACAATACAGAACAAATATTCAAAGTGTCAGGTGTGAATCCACATTCTTGTTCTGTTCTATAGGTCTGCATTTGGCAATGGCCACTAGAGTGTGAAAGTCACAGCCATTTTATTCCCAAAAGCTAACATCCCCTTATTCTTTCCTACTACATATATAACGTCAAGTATGATGTCACAGTCTTTATTAGGGTATCCTGGGCCAGAAATCTTCTTGTCTTCAGCTTAACCAAAAAGCCATGATAATAAAGGCACAGTAACCACATGTTTCTCTGCTGCATGCTCATGCCGTAGCACGCGAGTACAGGCTGGAAAGCTGGAAAGCCCTTCAGTCGTGTGCCACAGGAAAGACAGTAGTTGGAAACAGTCAGTTATGCAGTTTAATGAAGCAGATCAGGAGCTTGTATCCAAAGGAAGCCCATAAGGAATATAAGATTCAAAATGATTTCGTATCAGTCCATAGTGGTTCTGTAGTTGTCCATAGACAATTCATAGTCTAGAGCGTTTCTTATAGGTTGTACATCTGTGGAAAGCCAGTCCATATAGCCATATGTCATGTTCATCTGAAGAAGTAGACAAAATCCATAAAAGCTCACAGTGGAAATCAATGTTAAGTCAGTAATGCATTCAGATGTTCTTCTGCCCAGAATCACTCCCGTATTTCGAATAGTAGGACATTACAGTACTAACAAGGTTCTTCCGCAGGAAAATATTCCAAATCCAGATCTTCTCCTGTTATGCCATATCAGAATTCAAATGGCCATTGCCAGAGCAGAGCTGTCCCATAAGTTTAAATGTTTCAGAATTCCTTTCATGCAGATTCATTCTTCATTCTTAAAGAGAAAAGAGAACATGTCAAAGGCATCATAAATAGACAAGGATAAAGGCAAGAAACCTCGGATGCAATGGGCATTTTTAATTCTAAACATGTGTACAGTAATGCATTATACATAGTGCAATTATGCAAAGGTTGAGTATGAACCAGAAAGACATAGTATGCAATTAAAAAATTAATTATAAAAAGAGTTCCATCACTGCAATAACACCCAATGGTCCATTTGCTTTCATTGTGGAGTCAATCTTATTTTTAGTAGGAAATGTCCATTCAAATAAATCCATTTCCATGATATTAGTCAATGTGTATGTAAAATTTTATCAGTCCATTATCACATGTAGCATCCCATCTAGCTGAAGTTCTGTAAGACAATAGAATGACAACAGCAAACACATAGTCTAAACTAAATGCAGAATAAAAAAGATTAATTCCCAAAACATTGAGTGAAAACATGTAGATTTAATTTAATTTAATTTAATGTTCATTTTTCTATCCCGCTTTCCTGACACAAGTGCCACTCAAAGCGGCTTACAACATATATAAATACAATAACAGAGCAAAATATACAATAGAATACAAACGCCAATATACAATTAATACAATCAGCATCAAATTATGCAAAAAATACAATACAGAATAAACAATATACAGTACTGTATGATAGGAATACAATACATATAAGCATAATATCATACATAGAATGACAATAAGGGGGAAGGGGAAGGGGGAAGTCATATAAAAATAATAACACATACATTATAAAAATTACAACATTAACCTCAACAACCCAGCAGCCACAAAGGTGCCCAATGGTTCAAAGACCATAAGGGCAGCTGCGTCGACAGCAGTGGTTCCCACCTGTCACTCCCTTCGTAGAGAACGAGTCCCAGACAGGGCAGAAGGCAAAAGTTCTACAGTAAGCGACGGCAGCGGCGTCGGCGGCGGGCGCAGGTGGGCTCCATCCCCGAGCGATGGAGTGGCTGCGGGGAGAGCGCGGGCCTCTCTGCGGCGGCCGCGGCGGCTTTTCACCCCTCCAGCCAGGCGTGGCTCGGAGGGGGCGGCGGGCGCAGGTGGGCTCCATCCCCGAGCGATAGAGTGGCTACGGGGAGAGCGCGGGCCTCTTTGCGGCGGCGGCGGCGGCTTTTCACCCCTCCAGCCAGGCGTGGCTCGGAGGGGGCGGCGTCGGCGGCGGGCGCAGGTGGGCTCCATCCCCGAGCGATGGAGTGGCTGCGGGGAGAGCGCGGGCCTCTCTGCGGCGGCGGCGGCTTTTCACCCCTCCAGCCAGGTGTGGCTCGGAGGGGGCGGTGTCGGCGGCGGGCGCAGGTGGGCTCCATCCCCGAGCGATGAAAATAGACCTATTATATCAAATTTTGTTAATTCAGATCCTTATATGTAAGAACCAGGTGCATCTCTATTGAAAATAGTTAGTTCAATGCACATACAAATACGGTAAATATGATTCAAAATGAAAAGGAGACCATTCTTGTTTAAAGATAAAAAACAAGAAGTAAAATTTAAAAACCAGAAAGTGAAAAAAAATATCAAAAGTTAAACATTAAAAATAAAAGGATAAATTTTTTCTTTAAAAATCAACAATGGAAAAATCAAAAAGTAGATATTAAAACTAAAAGCAAAAAAACTCATTTTTTCCAGCAAGTGAAAATTAAAACATTAAAGCTAAAAGTAGAACTAGAGCTCAAGTAATCTTCTGAGGGAGGGCTGACGTTCTTCTGAATAGGAAGTGAAAGCTTACACACAACATATTAGACATATAACGTGGTACACACAGACAGGGAACATTTAAACATATATATAGTTTCGTTGGTCATGATTGTGTCATTATCCTGTGAAGAAAAAGAGCCCAGATAATGAGGCTGAGTTCATAGGTTAGCATGAGAAACGTAATGCAAAACACAATAGTTGTTTCTTTAAAAAATATTATTATCTTCGAGGATTTCCTGAAATAAAAAAATGTTATTCCTATAACAAAAAGGTTGTTTTTCTGCAGACACATTTTTGTTTTTTTGAAAACTTCAAATTGAAAGGTACTTTAAGGCAATCTGTGGTTTCCTGATTAGGTCAAGGGCTTGCACATTTGAAAGTCTTCTCTTCTTACTGCATCCCAAATCTTGTACTTACGACAGGAGTTCCCAACCGTTTTAAGCTAGTGGTGGCCAGGTCTTGCTCTTTCAGACAGCTTCAGGGGCTGGATGGCCCCCCTTCTATTCCTCCAACACATGGCACCCTGAGTACTGTGGGAAAAGGGGTAGATGAAATGGGTACATGAAATGGGCATGCGGTTTTTCTACACTCCTAGAGGAAAGGAAAAGTTTTACTGATATACATACAAAGAGAGAACAGTGGGTGGCATTTCAGGTTACAAGAAAGAGTCAGAGATAGTATGAGTGGGGGGCAGAGGTCAGAAAGAGGGGGGATTTGAGCATTAAAAGAAAGGTTGAATCAACAGAAGGAGAAGAAGGGTTGTCTTGTGAAGTGGGGGAGAGATGTGAGGATTTAGGAATGATTTAGCTGAAAACAACCACAGATGTTGGAGTAAGTTTAAACTCTTTATTGATTGCACATCTCTTCTCTTACAGCATCCCCTGGAAGGATGCCACGGATCTGGATGCCTCCTTTCGTGGTTAAGCCAGGTAAGCATCCCTTATATCCCTTTGGGAAGGAGGGGTTAAGGGTGAGAGGTCAGGGAGAGGGATGAGGTCAGAGGCCGTAGGGAAATGTTGCCTTATGGTCAGAGTGGAGAAGAGCAGGGAGGGAGGCATCCCTTATCTGACAGGAGAATACCAGGTTGGAGGTCACACCCAGAGTACCACGGATACAGTATCCATGAGTCCCTTTCTGGCCCTGAGCCCTTTTGGCACCATAAAGTCCTCATCATCCTCATCAGCCCCAGGCCAGGATGGCTGCTGCAGCTGCTGCCCTCCATCAAGAGGGATTCAAGTGGGATTTAATCTACTTGGAGACGGTTATCACCCTTCCCTGTGGACTTTGCTCACTGTTGTGTTCTAACAGTGTAACCTTCCACATGTGATATCAATGTATCTGAACCAATGTAACCTTGCCTATGAGTAACAATGTAACCTTCAGCTGTATCACATAAACCCTGTAATAGGACGCGAGCTAATGACCACCAGCTGGCAGCAGCGAGCGTCCAAGCTCTCTTGGTTCAAACCCATCAAAGACCGCAGCGCGGGAAGTTTCCCGCCGCTACCTACACCTGGACAAGAAGGGCGTGACCAGCCATGACGTCACGCGGACCAGTAGCCAACGGGCTACCGTGGAGCCACATTCAAATACGTTACTACCATATATATAGAGCTGTTCGTCCGCCATTACCTCATGTTCCCTCTGCCCACCATGCAATAAACCTGAGTTAACCCAGCCTTTGGCTGTGCCTTGTGTCTTGACTCTCATACACTAAATTGGCGACGAAGGTGGGATGATGGATCCCCATGGAGCCAAGACACAGAGCGGGTTCAACATCACCAAACCGCAAGACTGGGAGCTTTTTGAGATGGACTTCCAGGCGGCACTGGTGGAACTCAAAGTCAAAGAAGACGACGAGGAAAGGAAGAGGGCCATCCTCACCCGCATGCTTGGGATGGAGACCAAGCGGACGCTGGTGGGCATTCTTGCACCGAAGAAGATGAGTGATTTCAAAGCCGGTGACATCATGAAGCTGCTGCGTGAGCGTTTCCGACCCTCAAGGGCAATGTTTCCCGCTCGGAGCGCGTTTTGGAGGCGAGTTCAAGCGCCGGACGAGTCGGTAGAAGCCTTCGTAACGGCTATGAGGGTAGCCGCCGCCCCCTGCAGATGGGACCACTTCCTAGAGATGGCCCTCAGGGACGGAGTGCTGTGTGGCCTGAAGGACAAGGAAGTACAGCGCAGCCTGATGAACAAGGAGCCACCACCCACACTGGAAGAGGTTGTAGAGGTTGTAGAGGCCGCGGAAGCCGCGGAATCCACGAATGCTGGAGTAGATGAGATGCACAAGTGGCGTGAGTGGCGTCCGAGGGCCGGCAAAGCGGAAAACTCGTTGCACGGGAAGTCCGGTCAGTCGGTGCATGCAACCCGACCGACCTCAAAGTCGTCTTCAGAAAGCAGCGATGGCGAGGAGGTCCAGAAGGTCCGAAGAGGCGGGCGCCGCTGCGATGGTTGCGGAGCGGCCCATGAGCGCGTGAGGTGCCCATTCAGAAAAGCCGAGTGTTTCAACTGTGGACGTCGGGGGCACATCGCCAAGGCGTGCAGGAAACGGAAAGAGGACCGGAGACAGTCGCAAGACCGTTCAGCCAGACCGGACCGTCCAGCGAGGTCCAAAGATGGCGCCCGGGCCACGAGGAAGCAGGACGGCGTGGGCCGCATCTCGGACGACAGCGAGGGCGACGCTCCAGTGTTCAGCGTATCTGCGGGACAGGCCCATTACTTCGTTGAGGTACTAGTACAAGGGACCCCTATTAGGATGGAAATTGACTCGGGGTCCTCCTATTCTATAATTCCCCAGAGGGAGTTCTTGAGAATCGACCCCCACATGCGGCCCAAGCTCAAAGCGTTGAGGGCCACACTGCGGGACGTACAGGGGAACAGCATTCCAGTGTTGGGGGTCGGGACATTCCGGGTTCGGTTTAAGAGACATTCTGCGGAACTTTCCCTAGTGGTGCTCAAAGGGGGAAGTTGTAGCCTTCTCGGAACAGAGTGGTTTCAGCCCTTAGGTCTGTTCATAGGGGGGGTGCATGCCGTAGGCGAGGACCCAATACAAGCGGTGTGTGACGCACACCCCGCCGTTTTTAAAAGTGGACTGGGAAAGTTCAAGGGACCCCCTGTAGCCTTCGACTTAGACCCGGAGGTCCGCCCGATAAGACTTAAACCGCGCAGGGTACCGTTCGCGCTAAAGGACAAAATAGAGGCGGAACTGGACAAACTGGTGGGTCAAGGAATTCTTGTTCCTGTGGATTCCGCGGAGTGGGAGACTCCAATTGTAACAGCACTGAAGGCTAACGGGGAGGTGCGCATTTGCGCTGATTATAAGTGTACCATTAATAAGGCAATCCGCCCTAATGCATACCCGGTGCCAGTGGTCAGCCACCTTCTGGCCAGGCTGAATGGGGGAAAGTGTTTCGCTAAACTCGATTTAGCACAGGCCTACCAGCAACTCCCGGTAACCCCCGCCACAGCGGCGGCACAAACAATAGTCACACATAAGGGGGCGTTCCAGGTGTCGAGGTTACAGTTCGGCGTGAACTCGGCACCTGGCATTTTTCAGTCGCTAGTGGAACGCCTCCTGAAGGGGCTGGAGGGGGTGTTGCCATATTTTGATGACGTGTTGATAACGGGGGGGAGTAAGGCCGAGCTGGCTCACAGATTGGATAAGGTCCTGACCGTGTTCGAGAAAGCGGGGCTGCGACTGAGGAAAGACAAATGTGTATTTTTCGAAACAGAGGTTGAGTTTTTAGGGTTCCGTGTCACGCCCGAGGGAATTAGGCCGTCCAAGTCTAAGGTAGCCGCCATTAAGAAAGCCCCTCGCCCCACTTCCAAAACCGAGCTACAGTCGTTTCTGGGGCTTCTCAATTTCTACCATACCTTCCTTCCACGGAAGGCGTCTGTTGCCGAGCCGCTCCATCGGTTACTTAAAAAAGAGGAAAAATGGCTGTGGGGTGACGAGCAAGAAAGAGCGTTCACAGAGTTAAAGCAACTCCTCACATCCGAGGCAATCCTGACTCATTTCGACCCCAAACGGCCCATAGTTTTAGTCTGCGATGCGTCCCCGGTGGGGGTGGGGGCGGTGCTTTGCCACGTGTTACACGACGGAAGGGAGGCCCCGATAGCGTTTTATTCAAGGTCCCTGTCCTAAGCAGAGCGGAATTACGCACAGACCGATAGGGAGGCACTAGCGATAGTAGCGGGAACCAAGAAATTTCACGATTTTCTGTATGGTCGGCCGTTCAAGATCGTTACTGATCACAAGCCCCTGTTAGGAATATTCACTGCAAATAAGCCCACGCCACAGATCCTGTCCCCGAGGATGCTGCGGTGGGCTATTTTTCTTAACGCATATCAACATGAGTTAGAATACCGGCCAGGGAAGGAAATCAGCCATGCAGACGCGCTCTCACGGTCGCCGTTACCCTTGTCGGACGACCAGAAGGTGGGGGTAAGAAGAGACCGCCAGGTATTGCTAATAGAGGCCTTGGAGTCACCCCCGATAGTACCGGCCGACATTGCCAGGGCGACCGGAAAGGATAGAACACTAGAGAAAGTATGCTCGTGGGTGCAGAAGGGGTGGCCGGCGTCATCCCCAGACACGGAATTCGACCCATTTTTCCGAAAGCGAGTAGAGTTGTCTTTAGAGAGGGGGTGCCTTTTGTGGGGCCAACGGGTGGTGGTTCCTACGTCCCTGCGGCCGAAGGTGCTAAAGCTGTTGCACGTCAGCCACCCGGGAATCGTCCGTTCCAAGGCGTTGGCCCGGAGTTACTTCTGGTGGCCCCAGCTGGACGCCGACATAGAGCATATGGTTGGCACTTGTGAGGCATGTCAGTGCTCCCGACCGGAGGTGGCCCGCCTCCCGCATAGGGAATGGGACGCAGCAAGGGGACCGTGGTCCAGGGTGCACGTAGATTTTGCTGGCCCGTTCCGAGGAACCATGTTTCTCCTGGTGGTGGATGCATACTCAAAGTGGCTGGAGGTCATTCCGGTAAAGAGCACATCCTCCGCCACTACCATTCGCCAGCTAAGGAGGATCTTTTCCACGTTCGGTTTACCAGACACTTTGGTCAGCGATAACGCCAGTTGCTTCACGTCCACTGAGTTCGCAGCGTTCATGGAGGCAAATGCAATTCGGCATGTCACATCCGCGCCGTTTCACCCGGCCACGAATGGCCAAGTGGAACGGTTGGTGCGCACCACAAAAGATGCGCTGAGGCGCATGGGCTCGGGAGATCTAAATCACCAAGTTTGTCAATTCCTATTAGCGTACAGAGTGACCCCCTTAGCGTCTGGGTACTCGCCGGCGGAGCTGCTGATGCGGAGGAAACTGACCACGCTTTTGTCCAGGTTAGACCCGTCAAGGGTCGAGGACAAAGGGAAGAACATAGGTTTAGCGGTCTCGAAAGGTTTCGGCGTAGGCGATCCTGTACACTGCAGGAACTATGCCAACGCAGGCCCAGCCTGGGTACCAGGGACGATAATAGAACAGACGGGGCCAGTGTCATATCGGGTGGAAACTAGCGCCGGTCTCCTCTGGAGGAGGCACGCTGACCAACTGAGGCACCGAGTGAGTGAGGGGCCGATCAGTGAGGCTCAGCGACAGGATTCAGCGATAGGGTTCTCCCCCACCCGTTTAGCCCAAGGGGGAGACAGAGAGGGACACCAGTCCGAAGCCAGGAGGGAAAGCAGTGATCCCGACTCATATCCTTTTGATACCCCAGTCCTATCCGAGCCCGGGGGGAGGGAAAAGGAGTGTGCGGCCGCCGCTGCCGCTTCCCCCGAATCCGATTTTGATTTTGATTTTGATTTTGCTAGCCGGGGGGGGTTTTTGGAGTGTTCCCCCACCCGTCCAAGCGAGAAGAGGGGTTTTTCGTTAGCCCCTAGTGCCCCCGGTTCGTCCCAAACAAAGCACACACCTTCCAACAAAGCCGCAGAACCGCGGCAAACCACTAACAAGTCATCCTCTCCCGTTACAGGGCAGGCAGCCAGGGAGCAAGGAGGAGGGAGCGAAGCCAGGGCAGGGCAGCCCGCGCCGAGACCCCAGCGTGTTCGAAATAAGCCACCTTGGCTGAGAGACTTCGTCTCATCCTAGGGGGGAGGAGTGTTGTGTTCTAACAGTGTAACCTTCCACATGTGATATCAATGTATCTGAACCAATGTAACCTTGCCTATGAGTAACAATGTAACCTTCAGCTGTATCACATAAACCCTGTAATAGGACGCGAGCTAATGACCACCAGCTGGCAGCAGCGAGCGTCCAAGCTCTCTTGGTTCAAACCCATCAAAGACCGCAGCGCGGGAAGTTTCCCGCCGCTACCTACACCTGGACAAGAAGGGCGTGACCAGCCATGACGTCACGCGGACCAGTAGCCAACGGGCTACCGTGGAGCCACATTCAAATACGTTACTACCATATATATAGAGCTGTTCGTCCGCCATTACCTCATGTTCCCTCTGCCCACCATGCAATAAACCTGAGTTAACCCAGCCTTTGGCTGTGCCTTGTGTCTTGACTCTCATACACTAAACTCACCCAAGCCCATTAGTCCTCTGGTTTGTCAGGTTAGTTCCCTGGCACCTGATGCTTGGCATTGAGGCTTTGGCAGTAGGGGGTCTACTCCAGTGATGGTGAACCTTTGGCACTTTGGGTGTTCTTGGACTTCAATTCACAGAAGCCCAAGTATCTGTGAATCCACACCAAAGGTTGGCAATCGGTCCTCAAGTTTGGCTCTCCGGATGTTCTTGGACTACAATTCCCAGAAAAAGCCCTGATGAGCAGGAGTGGTGAGTTGGGGCTTCTGGTGATTGAACTTCTAGAACAGTCAGAGTGCCAAAGGTTCGCCATCCCTGGTCTACTGTATGACCATAGCAGGATAACCTGGCCAGACTTTACCCTTAGGGTTGGAGTCCCTCAATGAAAGACCTTCTCTTGCTTCGTTCTCTTGTGTGCGGGGTGTGTGTGTGTGTCCTACTGCTATTGAGGTGGAGCAATAGCAACAAGGGAGAGGGGTCCATCTTCTTCTCAACTGGGTGTAGATTTATGGGCTCCTGTCATGACCCACATTATGGCTTAATGCACAGCCATACCCCCTTGTTTCACGTGTGTGGATGCGTTCCATCCTACAGCAGCCTCCTCTGCTGCTAAGAAGTCACACTTAGGGCCAAAGCTGACGTGCGCAGTGTGCAGGCTTGAGTTCCCCATTGATAACTTTGTGAATTTCCAGAGGATGTGGTTCGTTGTACTCGCTTGGGCTTTGGTATCCAGGCAGGGCTGCTTAAAAGAGAGAACGTGTCTGGGCAAGCGTCACACGGAGGAATTTTGGTAACTCATTCCATTGCCATGTATAGAAATCTAATAAATGAATAATAAATAAATATAAATACAGTAATACCTTATACAAAGTCCGCTTCATATAACATCATCTAATTCCTTGAAAAAAGTTGCCTCATACAAAGTCGCTGCGAGGCAAAGAGTGTTTAGGAGTGGTTTTGAGCATGATTTTAATTGTTTGGTGTTTGCTGCTGTTTGGATGATTAACACTGCTGCATGATGGGAGATGTTGGCATCCATTTTGTCCTTGCTTCCATCCAGTAATTGTTTATAGTAGCTTGTACAAAATGGATGATCGGCCGCATGGCTGCAGATTAACACTGTGCTGCATGATGGGACATGTTAACTTTTAAACTTGCACTTCATAAAGTTTTCCAAAGTTAAAAACTTGTTGTATGATTTATCCCCTAAAATCAGGGTTGTTTGACATGTTTTTGGAATGTATAGACAATGATTTCTTAAAGTTCTGTCAGTTTCCTGTCTGTTACCTTGACTTTGCCCTGAGGTCTGTGCTCTTACAGTACAATGTATCTCCATGGAAATGACGTTGTACGAGGCATCGCTGCAACGTGGAACGTTGTATGAGGTATCAGTGTAAATAAATGTAATATTCATCTCTCCCCCTCCCCCGGTTCCTCTGGTCAGATAGATCCTCCCCCCTGCTCCGTTTTGCCTTGCATTTTCCCATCCTTTAGCAACTGACTCAAGTGGTTAAGAGGCTGACTGTGAGGTGGAAGGTCAGCAGTTCAAAACCTGAGGACTGCAGGTCAGAGCGAGTGCCCGTCTCTGCCCCAGCTCCTGCCAACCTAGCATTTCAGAAGCAAGAAATTGCAAGCAGATAAATAGGTACTACTGAGCTCTGTGCACTCTGCGGTTTAGTCGTGCCTGCCACATGTCAATGGAAACGTCTGCAGACACAGACGCCTTTTTTTGCTCTATATGGAGAAGAGCACTGAATCCTAGAGTTAGATACAACTGGCTTTCGAGCAAGAGTGACTTTTACCTTTACCTTTACCAGCTATTAGGTCTACTGAGACTCTACTCTAATGTTGCTGTGGCTAAATTTTTAAAGCGTTTCCAATCTTGCCTCCAGTTCTGCTTCCTATCCAGGCGTTCTGGACTCATTATTCCTTCCTCCTATATTTTCCTTTCTTCCTTCCTTCCTTTCCCTCCCTCCCTTTGACTCTTTTTTCATTCTTTCCCTTCTGTTCCCTCCTCCCTTTCTTTATTTTCTTCTCCTCCTTTCTTTCCTCCCTTTTGTTCTGTCTCTCACTCTCTCTCTTTCTCTCCTGATTGAGAATTTAATCATAAGAACATAAGAACATAAGAACTGGCTCAAATTCTCATTTTGCCTCTTCCTCTGTTTTTTTCGGGGGTGTTTGTGTTTTAGGAACTCTTTATGGCTGTTTTTGATGCTGTTCCCAATCTGGTCTTCCAAACCTTCTTCTGTATATGTTGCCTTTGCTCATAAGCTAGTCGTATCCGACTTTTGGGGTCAGTGCTCATCTCTGTTTCTAAGCCAAGGAGCCAGGGTTACAACCTTACAACCTTTTTCTCGATGCTGACACCCCCACACTAGGCGCCTGTTCTTTCCACCCCATCATTTGGGTTTATCTGGTCCCCCCAAAGTCTTTTGCATCTCTTGCCAGGAGTCAATTGGGAAGTTGAAGAGGGCTGGAATAAACAGATTCTTTTTCTGGGTTGTTGTCGTCTCTTTTCTTTTGTGGTGCTTCATATACTGTGAACTACCTGAAAGGTTTTGGCCTCCAGCTAGATGTGTTGACTTAGCCCCATGATATGGCGAACTTTGGCACTCCTGCTGCTCTTGGACTTAAATTCCCAGAAGAAGCCCATCAGTCCCCATGAATCCACACCAATGGGTTCACTGACCTACGCCGAGAGACTTGGCCTTCTGGGAATTGAAGTCCAAGAAGAACAGTTGGAGTGCCAAAGGTTGGCCATCCATCACTGCAGTCTTCTCATACCCTTCTACTATCATACGCTCCTACTATCAGGGGTGGTGTTAGAGAGTGATGAAGGAAGGAGCTCCCTGTGCAAGAAATGGCACATTAGAGGAGGAGGTGATGTGGCTCTAAGTCAACGTCCCCAACGTCACTTGGAGGAGGACCCTGAATAGGCTGAGGGAACTCCTTCTTTTTGTGCCATATCCGATTCCAAATATTGGCGATCATCATGGCGATCAGCCATGAAGAGACTGTCCTGAGAATTGAATGCCATGGCCTTTCATAGGCCTTAGCAGCATCATACCCAGAGTACCACGGATCCAGTTCCACAAGTCCCTTTGTGGTCCTGAGCCCTTTTGGCACCACAAAGTCCTCATCATCATCATCAGCCCCAGGCCAGGATGGATGGTGCTGCTGCTGCCCTCGATCAAGAGGGATCCAAGTGGGATCATTTAATCCACTTGGGGACCATTATCACCCTTCCCTGTGGACTTCACCCACCCAAGGCCGCTAGTCGTCTGGTTTGTCAGGTTATTTCACTGTCACCTGAGGCTCAGCATCGGGTTGCTGGCAGTAGGGGGTCCACTCCAGTGATGGCGAACCTTTGGCACTCCAGGTGTTCTTCTTGGACTTCAGTTCCCAGAATAAGCCCTGATGAGAAGGAGTGCTGACTTGGGGCTTTTGGGGATTGAAGTCGAAGAAAAGTCGGAGTGCCAGAGGTTCGCCATCCGTGGTATACTCTATGACCATAGCAGGATGACCTGGCCAGACTTTAACCTGAGGGTCTGAGTCCCTCAATGAAACACTTTCTCTTGATTTGTTGTATTGTGGGTGGTGGGTCCCACTGCTACTCAGGTGGAGCAATAGCAACAAGGAGGGTGGGGGGTCTATCTTGCTCTCAACTGGGTGTAGGTTTATGGCCTCCTGTCACGACCTGCATTATGGCTTCATGCACAGCCATGCCCCCTTGTTTCACGTGTGTGGATGCGTTCCATCCCAGAGCAGTCTCCTCTAAGAAGGGCCAAAGCTGACATGTGTGCAGTGTGTGGAGGCTTGAGTTCCCCATTGATAACTTTGTGAATTTCCAGAGGATGTGGTTCCTTGGACTCACTTGGGCTTTAAGTATGCAGGCAAGTCTGATTAAAATAGAGTGTGTGTCTGTTCAAGCATCTCACAGAGGTATTTTGGTAACTCATTCCATTGCCATGTACAGCAATCTAATAAATAAATAAATAAATAAATAAAAATAGATGAAATGTTCAACTCCCCCCCTCCCTCATCTGTTCCTCTGGTCAGATAGCTTCCCCCCCCCCATCCCAGTGCACCGTTTTGCCTTGCGTTTTCCTATCCTTTAGCAACTGACTCAAGTGGTTAAGAGGCTGACTGGGAGGTGGAAGATCAGCAGTTCAACACCCGAGGTCTGCAGGACAGAGAGAGTGCCCTTCTCTGCCCCAGTTCCTGCCAACATAGCAGTTCAGAAGCAAGAGATTGCAAGTAGATAAATAGGTACTACTGAGTTCTGTGACCTCTGGGGTTTAGTCGTGGCTGCCACATGTCCACAGAAACGTCTGCAGACACAGATGCCTGATTTTTTTTTAATGCTATATATGGAGTTGAGCACTGAACCCTAGAGTCAGATACAACTGCCTTTCAAGCAAGAGTGACGTTTGCCTTTACCTTTACCAGCTATTGGGTCTACTGAGACTCCACTCTAATGTTGCTGTGGCTAAATCTTTAAAACGTTTCCAATCTTGCCTCCAGTTCTGCTTCCTATCCAGGTGTTCTGGACTCATTATTCCTTCTCTTCTGTATTCCCCTTTCTTTCTTCCTTCCCCTCCTTCCCTCCCTCCCTCTGGCTCTTTTTTCCTTCCATCTTTCCCTTCTATTCCCTCCTCCCTTTCTTTTCCTTTCTCACTCTCCTTCTTTTTCTTTTCTCCTCCTCCTTTCTTTCCTCCCTTCTGTTCTCTCACTTTCCTGCTTGAGAAATAAATCCCAGCTCCAAACCCCATTCTGCCTCTTCCTCTGTTTTCTCTGGGGTTTTTTTTGGGTGTGTTTGTGTTTTAGGAACTCTTTATGGCTGTTTTTGATGCTGTTCCCAATCTGGTCTTCCAAACCTCCTTCTGTAAATGTCGCTAGTCGTATCCGACTCTTGGGCTCAGTGCTCATCTCTGTTTCTAAGCCAAAGAGCCAGTGGAGTCTGCTTCTGCAGATGTTTTCTATCCGTGGCCAGATGGCAGGCACGACTAGACATTGCCCGGAGCGCATGGAATGCTGTTTACTTTTCCTGCCGAAGTGGCCCCTATTTAGCTTCTTGCAATGTCTTGCAATTTCGAACGGCTCGGTTGGCAGGAGCTGGAGCCCCCTCACACACACACACACCCAATTCTCCTCTTGCACATTTCTTCCTTCCTTACTACCTTTGTATGGGTGTTTTCTTAGATGTTTGCCTCATGAGAGCCCAAAGGTTTATTGTTTGTGAAGGCAGGACTTTGGTGCCTTTTTAAAGTGATTTCTTTTCCCCTCCTGTGGCTTATGATGATGATGATGATACTTTTCTCCTTGGGCTGCTTCTACCTTCTCTCTTTCCAGGTATGTGTGTGACACGTGAAGTTCTTCAGCCTCTTTAATAATCATGTGGCTTTTGGAAGAAGGTGCCCTCACTCTCCTCCTCCTCCTCCTCTTCAGTCTTCTTCACCCACTGGCTGGTTCTAGGAAATAAAAGTTCTCATGAATGGAAAGATGTTTTGGGCTGCAGTCAATGTCTGGTTTTTAAGCTCAATGCTGGCACCCCCACACTAGGCGCCTCTTCTTTCCACCCCATTTTTTGTGTTTTTCTGTCCCCACCCCCACCCCAAATGCCTTTTGCATCCCTTGCCAGGAGTCAATTGGGAAGTTGAAGAGGGCTGGAATAAACAGATTATTTTTCTATGTTATTGTCGTCTCTTTTCTTCATATACTTTTCTTCATATACTGTGAACTACCTGAAAGGTTTTGGCCTCCAGCTAGATGTGTTGACTTAGCCCCGTGATATGGCGAACCTTTGGCACTCCCGCTGCTCTTGGACTTCAATTGCCAGAAGCCCAACAGTCCCCGTGAATCTACACCAATGGGTTCACTGACCTACGCAGAGAGACATGGCCTTCTGGGAATTGAAGTCCAAGAAGAACAGCTGGAGTGCCAAAACTTGGCCATCCATCACTGCAGTCTTCTCATACCCTCCTATGATCAGGGGTAGTGTTAGGGAGGGATGAAGGAAGGAGCTCCCTGCGCAAGGAATGACACATTAGAGGAGGAGATGTGGCTCTAAGTCAACCTCCCCAACGTCACATGGAGGAGGACCCAGAATAGCCCGAGGGAACTCCTTCTTCTTGTGCCGTATCCGATTCCAAATATTGGTGATCAGTCATGAAGAGACTGTCTTGAGAATTGCATGCCGTGTCCTTCCATCTGCCTTAGCACCGTCAAACCAAGAGTGCCACGGATCCAGTCCCACAAGTCCCTTTGTGGTCCTGAGACCTTTTTGCACCACAAATTGCTCATCATCCTCATCCCCAGGCCAGGATGGATGATGCAGCTGCTGCCCTCCATCAAGAGGGATTCAAGTGGGATTTAATCTACCTGGGGACCGTTATGACCATCCCTGTGCACTTTGCCCACCCAAGGCCGTTAGTCCTCAGGTTTGTCAGGTTAGTTCACTGCCACCTGATGCTCAGCATGGGGTGGCTGGCAGTATGGGGTGTATTCCAGTGATGGCGAACCTTTGGCATTCCAGGTGTTCTTATTGGACTTCAATTGCAGAAGAAGCCCTGATGAGCCGGAGTGCTGACTTCAGGCTTCTGGGGATTGAAGTCCAAGAACAGTCGGAGTGCCAGAGGTTCGCCATCCCTTGTCTACTCTATGACCATAGCAGGATGACCTGGCCAGACTTTAACCTGAGGGTCGGAGTCCCTCAATGAAACACCTTCTCTTGCTTCGTTCTGTTGTGGGTGGTGGGTCCCACTGCTAGTTAGGTGGAGCAATAGCAACAAGGGGGGAGGGGTCTTCTTCTCAACTGGGTGTAGGTTTAGTGCATCCTGTCAAAATCAGCATTATGGCTTCATGCACAGCCATGTCCCCTTGTTTCACGTGTGTGGATGCGTTCCATCCCAAAGCAGCCTCCTCTGCTGCTAAGAAGACCCAGTCTTGGCCAAAGCTGACATGTGCACAGTGTGGAGGCTTGAGTTCCCCATTGATAACTTTATGAATTTCAAAAGGATGTGGTTCCTTGGACCCACTTGGGCTTTGGTATCCAGGCAGGGGTGCTTAAAAGGGAGAATGTGTCCGGTCAAGCATGTCACGGAGGTATTTTGGTAACCCATTCCATTGCCATGTATAGATGTCTAATAAATAACTAAATGTAATATTCAACTCCCTCCCCCCACCTGTTATTCTGGTCAGATAGCTCCCCCCCCCCCACCTCGTGCACCGTTTTGCATTGCATTTTTCCATCCTTTAGCAACTGACTGAAGTGGTTAAGAGGCTGACTGGGAGGTGGAAGGTCAGCAGTTCAAAAACCCGAGGACTGCAGGACAGAGTGAGTGCCTGTCTCTGTCCCAGCTGTTGCCAACGTAGCATTTCAGAAGCCAGAATTTGCAAGTAGATAACAAGGTATTCCTGAGTTCTGTGCACTCTGGGGTTTAGTTGTGCCTCCCACATGTCCACATAAATATCTGCAGACACAGACACCTGTTTTTGTTTTGCTATATATGGAGATGAGCACTGAACCCTAGAGTCAGATACAGCTGTCTTTCGAGCAAGAGTGACTTTTACCTTTACCAGCTCTGGTCTACTGAGACTCCACTCTAATGTTGCTGTGGCTAAATCTTTAAAGCGTTTCCAAGCTTGCCTCCAGTTCTGCTTCCTATCCAGGTGTTCTCGATTTATTATTCCTTCCTTCTCTTCTGTGTTTTCCGTTCTTCCTTTCTTCCCCTCCCTCCCTTTGACTCTTTTTTCTTCCTTCTTTCCTTTCTATTCCCTCCTCCCTTTCTTTTCCTTTCTCCCTCTCCTTTTTCTTTTTATTTTGTTCTCTTCCTTCCTTTCCTCCCTTCTGTTCTTTTTGTCTCTCTCTCTCTCCCTCTCTGCTGATTGAGAATTTAATCCTGGGTCAAAATCCCATTTTGCCTCTTCTTCTGGTTTCTTGTTTTTTTGGGGGGGTGTTTGTGTTTTAGGAACTCTTTATGGCTGGTTATGATGCTGTTCCCAATCTGGTCTTCCAAACCTTCTTCTGTAAATGTCGGCCTTGCGCATAAGCTAGTCATATTCGACTTTTGTGCTCAGTGCTCATCTGTGTTTCTAAGCCAAAGAGCCAGTGCTGTCTGTTTCTGCAGTTGTTTCCTATCCGTGGCCACATGGCAGGCACGACTAGATACTGGCTGGAGCGCACGGAATACTGTTTACCTTTCCCACCGAAGTGGTCCCTATTTATCTCCTTGCAATGTCTTGCAATTTTGAACGGCATAGGTTAGAAGGAGCTGGTGCCCCCCACCCCCACCCCACTAATTCTCATCTTGCACATTTCTTCCTTCCTTACCTTTGTAGGGGTTTTTTCTTATATGTTTACCTCATGAGAGCCCAGAGGTTTTAAGGTTGTGAAGGCAGGACTTTGATGTCTTTTTAAATGGTTTCTTTTCCCCTCTTGTGGATTATGATGATGATGATGCTCATGCTCATCTCCTTGGGCTGCTTCTACCTTCTCTCTCTCCAGGTATGTGTGTGACATGTGTTGTTGTTCTTCTGGCTCAGACTCTTTAATACTTATGTGGCTTTTGGACAGGGGGCCCTCAAGTGATTTGGGGCGGGGGGGGATCCTTACCCTCTTCCTCCTCCTTAGTCTTCTTCACCTGCTGGTTCTAGGAAATAAAAGTTATCATTAATGTAAAGGTGTGTTGTGGTGCAGTCGATGTCTGGTTTTTAAGCTTGAAGGTGACACCCCCACACTAGGCGCCTCTTCTTTCCATGCCATTATTTGGGTTTTTCTGTCGTCGTCCCCCCCCCAAAAAATAATAAATAAAAAGCCTTTTGCATCCCTTGCCAGGAGTCAATTGGGAAGTTGAAGAGGGCTGGAATAAACAGATTATTTTTCTATGTTATTGTCGTCTCTTTTCTTTTGTGGTGCTTCATATACTGTGAACTACCTGAAAAGTTTTGGGCTCCCACTCGATGTGTTGACGATATGGCGAATCTTTGGCACTCCAGCTGCTCTTGGACTTCAATTCTCAGAAGCCGAACAGTCCCCGTGAATCTACACCAATGAGTTCATTGCAGCTACGCAGAGAGACTTGACTTTCTGGGAATTGAAGTCCAAGAAGAACACCTTGAGTGGTAAAGGTTGGCCATCCATAACTGCAGTCTTCTCATACCTTCTTACTATTAGTGGTTGTGTTAGGGAGGGAGGGAGGAAGGAGCTCCCTGCACAAGGAATGACACATTAGAGGAGGAGGAGATGTGGCTGTAAGTCAACCACCCCAATGTCATTTGGAGGACCCCCCTGAATAGGCTGAGGGAACTCCTTCTTCTTCTTGTGCCGTATCCACTTCCAAATATTGGCGATTAGTCATGAAGAGACTGTCCTGAGAATTGCATGCCGTGTCCTTCCATCTGCCTTAGCAGCGTCAAACCAAGAGTACCACAGATCCAGTTCCCGAGTCTCTTTGTGGTCCTGAGACCTTATTGCACCTCATCATCATTATCCCCAGGCCAGGATGGATGATGCAGCTGCTCCCCCCCCCCCAAGCTTGATTCCAGTGGGATTGAATCTACTTGGGGACTGTTTTCACCCTTTCCTTTGGACTGCGCCCACCCAGGTTTGTCAGGTTAGTTCATTGCCACTTGATGGTTTGCATCAAAGCATTGGCAGTAGGCAGTCTACTCCAGTGACGGCGAACTTTTGGCACTCAAAGGTGTTCTTCTTGGACTTCAATTCCCAGAAGCCCAAGTCTTTGTGAATCCACAGAAATGGGTTTACTGCTCAGTAAACCTATTCTTGTAGATCCACGGATACTTGAGCTTCTGGGAATTGGAAGTCCATCCCTGGTCTACTGTATGACCATAGCAGGATAACCTGGCCAGACTTTACCCTTAGGGTCGGAGTATCTCAATGAAAGACCTTTTCTGGCTTTGTTCTCTTCTGGGGAGTGGGGTTGTCCCACTGCTAGTGTGGTGGAGTAATAGCAACAGGAGTGAGGTGGTGGTTTTTCTTCTTCTGAACTGGGTGTAGGTTTAGGGCTATCTGTCACGTCCCACATTATTGCTTAATGCACAGCCATGCCTCCTGGTTTCACGTGTGTGGATGCGTTCCATCCCAGAGCAGTCTGCTGTAAGAAGACACACTCAGGGCCATAGCTGACATGTGCGCAGTGTGTGGCGGCTTGAGTTCTCCATTGATAACTTTGTGATTTTCCATACCTTTTTGTGTCTATTGAATTCATTTGGTTGCATTGCTGGTATCATCCAATGTAAACATAGGAACAAAAAGCATGGGGTTTCAAAGTGAATATGAAGAGGAGGGAAGACACTGAGATTCTCAATACCTCCCCCCTCCCATTCCCCTGTGGTAGTGTCCTTGAAAGGAGACAGTACCTCAAGAAAGGAAATACCAAGGAGTGGAATGCTGCCCTGAGTCAGGTTCACCTGAGTGGGTGGCATAGAAATTTGAAAATTAAATTAAATTAAATTAAATTAAAGACTCTGCAAGCAGAACTGGTTTGCTAACTTAGATCTTCAGGAAAAATCATCATCATCATTTCAATCTGTAAGCAGACCATAGCATATGGAAAGCCTGATTAGATTCAGATGAAGGAGTGAATATTGGGGGAAGAAACATTAATATTTTAAGATATGCAGATGGCACCATCTCACTGGCAACAAAACAGCAATGACTTGAAATGATTTTTAGTGAAAGTAAAAGAAGAAAGTGTCAAAGCAGGATAGCAGTTGAACACCAAGAAGCCAAAAATCCTGACTACAGAAGAAGTACACAATTTTAGTGTTAACAAAGAATATGTTGAAATAATGAAAGATTTTATATACCTTAGTCAAACCATGAATTTTAAATGGAGACTGCGGGGGGGGCGGGGGGTGTCAGAAGAAGACTGAAACTCAAAAGGGCAGAGGTGAAGGAATTAGAAAAGATCATCAAGCATAAGGATGTCTCCCTAGAGAACAAGATAATAATAATTTTGTTTCAGAGATAACTCTGGGTTGAAAGGATTTTTGCTGGAGAAACTCCACTCAGGGGACACCCGAATGAGACTCTTTTCATATCCTCAAGTGCAGCCCTTGGGTATCAAAACCTGACCTTCCAGTCTTCAAGTGCAGCCACTGGGGGAGCTGCAAGACCAAGATCATTCTTCCTATTGTGCTCCCAATCACAATAGGAAACTCAACACTGTGGTAACCCAATTTAGTGCTGTACTTCATAAGTCAAAATCTCATTACAAATGCAGCTCTCATCAGTCTCTCTGCTACCAGACAAGGACAATATTAGTAAATAATTAAAGCGGAAGAGCTTAATAACCTATTCATTTATTATACGGTGGGAAGAACAATGATATGATAACACTCTGAAGTGAGGAGAAAAGGTTCCTCTTTCAAATACAGTGAATGCCCTTTCCAGTCAAAGCGATACTTTCCCACATTTCCAACTTCTGCAGGCTCTTTAATTTTCTGTGCCTCTCTTTTGCTGGTTTATTTGAGCAACGTTGAAAGAAATAATGGATGGCATGAGCTGGACTTTAGGAAGAATAAAATTGAATAATGGAGTCCTTCAGTACAGCATAGCAACCCTGTGCATTATTCCAGCAAACCTTACTCTTGGACTGGAATTCGTCAGCCTGAAGTCAGGCAGGATTAGTAAAGGTAAAGGTCTCCCTTGCTTGAAAGCCATTTGTGTCTGAATCTAGGGGACAGTGCTCATCCCCATTTGCAGCCAAACAGCCAGTGCTTTCTGCATCTGCAGATACAGGTGAAACTCATCGTGCAAATGTTCATTCAGTTCAGTAATGCAACTTAAAAGGTGAAACAAATATATGAGATAGACTCATTACATGCAAAGGGAGATAGTTCAAGTCTTACATTGTTATAATATTGATGCTTATGGTTTAGAGCTTATGAAAACCCCAACACCCCCCAATCCCATGTACCCCATAATCATCACATAACCTCATGTACGCTGTACGCCATGATTACAGTGATGGGTCGTGGACAGTATGCTTGTGCCTCACCTCTGCTACAGGAACTGCACTGGTTGCTGATATGCCTCTGGGTGCAATTCAAGGTGCTGGTCTTGACCTTTAATGCCCTTCATGGTGTTGGGCCTGGATACTTAAGAGACTGCATCGGCCAAAGGTTTTCAGCCCGTCCTACAAGGGCAGACAGGAGGGGCGCATTGGTGGTGCCATCAGCAAAAGAAGCCTCTCTTATGGGGACCAGAAGGAGATTCTTCTCCGTGTCTGCCCCAGCCCTCTAGAACCTCCTTCCATCAGAATTGTGTCTCCAGTCGGAGCTACTCCCCTTCAGGAAGATGCTGAAAACCTGGCTCTGCCAACAGGTGTGGGGCAAATTAGGCTCCACTTCTCAAGCCCATTGACTTGTCTAACCTGCCTGTTGTGGGATTGAGCCCCCTTTCTTTGATAATTCTGTTTTATTGTAGGTGGAGGGAGGGTTAGGGTAACTTTTAATGATGAAGTTGTTGGTTTTTATGTGTCTTAATTCTGCTTTTAGCTGGGGGTTTTATGTAATGTTTTATTGGTAATGGTTTTATCTTTCTTGTATTGTACTTTTTTCGTTGTTGCCACCCTGAGTGGTGCATTGCACTAGGAGGGTGGGGTAGAAATCAACAAATAAATAAATTATCACAATTATAATGAATTAAGGCATGACATATCTCACTATGCTTGTAGTGAGTCTATCTCATATATTTGTTTCACCTTTTAAGTGAAATGAATGAACATTTCCACGATATTCTAATTTTCCGAGTTTCACCTGTATTTCCATGGTCATGTTGCAGGCATGACTAGACACCAGAGCACACTGAATGTTGTTATCTTTCCCACCTCTAAGCCACTGTGGCCCCTCAGGGAGGATTAGGTAAAGGTAAAGGTCACCCTTGCTCAAAAGCAAGTTGAACCCTGACTCTGGGGTTCAATGCTCATCTCCATTTATACCGCTGTTTGCATATGCAGATGTTTCTGTGGTCATGTGGAAGGCATGACTGGGGTGAATGGAATGCTGTTTACCTTCCCACTGAAGTGGTACCTATTTATCTACTTGCACTTTCTTGCTTTCGAACTACACTTTCTTGCTTTTGAACAGGAACTGGAACAGAGACTGGAGCTTATTCAGACATTCAGCACTCGGGTCTCGAAACATTGACTTGCCAACCTTCCAGTTGTTAAGTTCAGTGTTTTAACCACCACAGTCCCAGGGAGGATTACATTCATCTTAATATATACCGTATTTATTCGTGTATAACGCGCAAAATTTTATACCAAAAAAAGAAATCAAAGTTTGGGTGCGCGTTATAAACGAGGACTGGTCTTTTACTTCCTTTTTAGAATTGGGTCGGCTGTCTATTGCTGCGGCGGGTGAAGGGGAGGCAGGGGCGTGGCTTTGAAAAAATTGACGGGATCTGATTGGGTGGTGCGGGAGACGAGGCGTGGCCCGGAGGTAGCTCGCGCCGCCCCCACCCAGGAGCGTGCAGCAGCGGCGCGCGCTTCCTTAGGGCAGTTCGAGCGAGGCTCCTGGGGGTCGGAAGTGCTCGTTTTGGATTGCATTTTCTTCACCCTGCAACAGGTGGGTCTGATTATCCCCCCTCCCTCAATGTTTTAAGGCGTGCTCTTATGAACAATTTTATACCGAGGTTTCATGGAAAATTAGGGGTGTGCGTTATACACGAGTGCGCGTTATACACGAATAAATACGGTAGTTAAAATCACAGACATTTTAAAAAGTAGAATAACAAAAAGTGTCTGACAATCAAGTACTGGAAGTAACCAAATGTCTTCTGGAATGATGCTATGAACCCCAGCTCTGCCTTAGCCTTTCTGGCACAGACCCATTTATGTATTTTGAGATGGAGGCCTTTACAGGGGTCTTCTGCTCTTTCATATGAGCTGGCACATGGCTAGATAAAGTCCAGATTTTACACAACATGCTGCCCTTCTTCCCCTGTTTCCAATACCACTATAAAACACAACCAACAAAGTAGTTCTACCAGCAAAAAGAGCTCTAATCAGCCAACACAAGAAGGTCTCCTTGTCAAAAGTATACTTCTTCTAATAAAACAGCTTGTGTATACAGTAATTCTAACCCCCCATACCCAGCACATCTTTGAGTTAAGATGGCATTGTTAGGCACAAAACATCCAATCCCTGTCCTCATAGCTGTAAAAATAATATTTTCCAGCTCCATTTCCAGCTTCTGAAGCCTACTGAGAGGGGCTTTAAAAATGCAGCTCTATATATAGTGTATTAGCAACAGTAGAGATGGTGTTGGAAGAAACAGCATTAAAGTATCTGTCTCATGAACCTCTTCCTTTAACAGCAATGAAATAATATAACTGTGCTCTATTAAATCATCATCACTACCATCATCATCAAGCTGAAAAAAGGCAAAAAGTACAGTACTGTGTAAAAGTCTTAGGCCACCAACAGCTTTGGGTTTTTAAGCAAAGTTTTAATGACCATTTACAGAAAAGGCAGGAAGTATGTACACAAAATAAACACAATTTTCAGAACAAAATTGCTTCTTCAAGCAAAAGTCTGTATTTAGTGCAGGGATTCTCAATCTACAGCCCATGGACTGGATGTGGCCCACAGCACCATTTCACGTGGCTCCACCACACCAGGACGTGCCATGCGATGGAGGAAGGGGAAAATGGTCATCTGGCCCCCAAAGCAGTCTGAGGGAGTGTGACCTGGCCTGCAGCTTTAAAAGGTTGAGAACTCCTGATTTAGTGTGATCTCCCTTGGCCCTAAGCATATCTTGAGCTCTTTGTGGGAGACTGTCCTGACGTTTTCTGAAGTAACTTTCTGGTATATTATACCAGGCTTCCTTCAGCACTTCCCAGGGTCTTTCCTTAGATCTAGGTTGCCTTTTAATTCGTTCTCTGTCCAGGTGATCCCATACTACCTCTATAATATTCAGGCCTGGACTCTGTGGAGGCCAGTCCATGACTGTCACTGTATTATCAGTTGTTTTTCTCACTAAATATGATTTCACTGCGTTAGCAGTGTTTAGGATTGTTATCATGCTGCAAAATAAAACCAATCTCAATCAGGCACATTCCAGAAGGAATGACATAGTGAATTAAAACCTGTCTGTATTTTTCAGCATTCATCAATATAGACAATATAACCAACACCACTGGCAGAAATGCAGCCCCAAACCAGGACTTATTCTCCCAGCCCCATGCTGGGAAGAGAATTTACCAGGACAGGCACACATGCATTGCTGCTCAAGCCCATACCTTAAAGGGAAATGCCACTTTGGCATTTTCCACTTCTGTTCCTCTCGCAAGGCTTTGTTCTGCTCCATGGGAGAAAGTCAGAAGGACGTTGGGAGAAGCTGCCAAAGTTGCCAAAGTGCATGCCCATCCCAGTCAATTCTCTCCCCAGCACGAGGCTGGATCCTCCACCATGTTTCACCAAATTGAAGAATGCAAACACTCATTTGTCCATCTCTCCAACTCTTCGTCTCACAAATTGTCAATGATTTGTCCCTAGAATTTCAAACTTGAATTCACAAGTCCATGATACTCTTCTCCACTGATCCTCATTCCAATCTTTGTGAGCTTTAGCATATACCAATCTTTTCACCCTGCTCCCCTTCTGCAAAAGTGGTTTGTTAGCTGCTACCCTTCCACAAAGACCATTCATAACCAAGTTTCTTTGGAATATAGAAAGGTCAACTTGGCATGCCGATGAAGCTGCCAGAGGCTGAGCCAGATCCTTGTTGGACTTCCTCCAGTCTCTCAGAGAAGAAATTCTGAGCAATTTTTCATCGGAATTTGGAAGTTTTCTTGGTCTTCCAGTTTTTGGTCTTTGATCTCTTGATTCTTTGTATCACTTTTTAACAGCTTGAACACCACATCTTGAGTATTCCATTTGTTTGTTAATTTCCCTTTGAGAGTGGCTTTGCTGATGCCAAAGTATGATTATATGTCCAAATTTTACGATCCTTTTGAATGATATAATTGAAAGTCGGTCTTCCTAGCAAGATTCCAATGAATTACACCCATGCAACATAGTTGAATTTTTTTGGAATAATAGCCATGTTAGTCTGTATTTCAGGCATCTCAGAGAATAAACAAAACAAAAACCCTGTAGGACTTTAAAGGCTAACTGCTATATTTTCATGTGAGCTTTCATGGATCAAGTCTGACTGTTAAAATATAACAGTTAGTCTTTAAAGTGCTACAGTTTTTGTTTTGTTTATTCTCTGAGACTCATCCAACATGTGTATGTGTGATATGAAAAGTTTGAGCATGTCTTGCACAAATCTGATGTAAAAGATCTTTTCCATAGCAGTTGTTTTGCCATGTAATAGTAGGACATATACAGGTATTAGCAATAACAGTAATTAGAGGCCTAATCCATTTAGGTTTATGGGAGTCAGTGCTTTCTGTTGATCAAGTGTAAGTAGAGGTTCCACTAAATACTTGCCACTTTAGCCTAAAGAAGCTGTTTTTTTCTGGGGTTTTCTGTTTTTCAATATTGCATACAAATTTCTGGTTGTAATCTAATGAAGAGACTGGGAAATAGTTATATATGGTCTTTCTACCATTGATAAAACAACAAATGGTGTTTTAATGATGGCCTAAGACTTTTGCATAGTACTGTATATAAACACAATCCCATTAGTTACATCTGCTGCTATAATGCAGTTTCCATAAATCTTGTTAATGAATAGCTTCACATTAAAAACTTAGTGCAGGCATTTGTTGTGTACCAAGTTGGTTGATTTGGCACACAACAACAGATGTTTATGTCAATTTTTTAACTTGCTGCAATCTCTCAATAGGATTTATGCAGTTGCCGCAGGTGCTCTGGGGCCAGCCCATCCCAGCCCAGGAGGGGATAAGAGTGGCTGAGCCCCGGAATGGCCAAAGATTGCCACCAGTGCCACTGCTTTAGGTGCTCCAGGGGCCCTGGACAGGACTTAAAGGCTGTAGAGGTGGCAGGACTTTTGTCACTGCCTCCGGCCTCCTCTGTGGGGCAGAGAGGTCCCACAGCGATGGACGCTGTGATAGACCATCTCTGGCAGCATCCGAGGGCCCTGCAGATGCCTCCAGTGCCTCCGGCAAGGACATATAGGCTGTAAAGGCAGCAGAACTTTTGTCATTGCCTCCGGCTTCCTCTGCGGGGCAGAGAGGTCCCGCAGCGATGGACGACGGGACAAACCATCTCTGCTGGCATTCCGGGCCCCCGCCCATGCCTCCAGTCTGGACTTAAAGGCCATAGAGGCAGCAGGACCACCACTTCCCACTTTTAGACTTTTGGGGGGCCGGGGTGAGTTATGTGCTGTATTACTAAGTTGTCACTGTTACTTTTTTATTATATTTCGTGCTTTGCTCTTTTTATATTGTATTTCTGTTTTTTTGCTACATTGTATCTTTATTTGATGTGTTGTGAGCTGCCCTGAGTTGGCCTGTGCTGAGTAGGGCGGGATACAAATCAAATAAACATAAACATATGTCAATGTATTATGTCAACATAAAAATAAATTAACAGGATTTTGCCCAAATAAATAATAAATGAAAATAATTCTTGTACAACTGACCACTGTACAATTAAGCAGATCCTTCAACTATGAAAACATATGCTATTCACCAGACTGTGAAATTACCAATAAAATTTGTTTTTCTCCAATACTGGCCAAAATTCTACTACACAGCTCCACCTATCACTCATTGAAGACTTCCAGGAGCTGTTCGGGAAGTGATCAAGAGCAAAAAAAAGCTCATTTAGAAGATGGAAGGCTTGTCCGAATGAGGACAGCAGGCAAAAACATAAATTCTGGCAGAACAAATGCAAGGCAACAATCAGGAAAGCAAAGCAAGACTTTGAGGAGCGTATAGCTAAAAATACTGAGAGAAATAACAAAGACTTCTTTAAGTACATTAGAAGTAAGAACCCAACTAGGAAGGCCATTGGACCATTAGATGACAATGGAAGGCAAGGGGTTATTAAAGAGGAAACAGAGATTGCAGAGAGACTCAATGAATTCTTTGCTTCAGTATTCACTGAAGAAGACAGAGGCCACATGCCCAAAACAGAGCCTATCTTCGTAGGGAGGGAAACCGAAGAATTAAGCCAGATAGAAATAACCAGGGAGGAGGTCCTTGCATGTCTTGTTAAGCTAAACACTAACAAATCACCAGGACCAGATGGCATCCATCCACGAGTTCTCAGGGAACTTAAAGATGAAATTGCTGATCTCCTAGCCAAAATATATAATCTTTCCCTCAAATCAGGCTTTGTGCCTGATGACTGGAAGGTAGCGAATGTAACACCAATTTTCAAAAAAGGATCCAGGGGTGATCCAGGGAATTACCGACCTGTCAGTTTGACATGTGTCCCAGGTAAAGTGATGGAAACCATCCTAAAAGATAGAATTAATAGGCACATAGAAGAGAAGGCGCTGCTAAAGGAGAGCCAACATGGCTTTTGCAAGGGCAAATCATGCCTCACTAATCTGTTGGAATTTTTTGAGAGTGTCAACAAGCATGTGGATAAGGGGGATCCAGTTGACATTGTTTATCTGGACTTTCAGAAGGCTTTTGACAAGGTCCCACACCAAAGGCTCTTGAATAAACTTACCAGTCATGGAATAAAGGGACAGGTCTTGTCCTGGATCAGCAACTGGCTAAGGGACAGGAAACAGAGGGTAGCACTAAATGGACACTTCTCCAAGTGGAGGGAAGTAAAGAGTGGGCTCCCCCAAGGTTCAGTACTGGGACCCCTGCTTTTCAACCTCTTCATAAATGATCTAGAGGTAGGAGTAAAAAGCAAGGTAGCCAAATTTGCTGACGACACCAAATTATACAGGGTAGTGAAAACTGTGAGAGATTGTGAGGAGCTCCAGAGGGATCTCTCAACACTGGGGGATTGGGCAAAACAGTGGCAAATGAGTTTCAACATTAGTAAGTGCAGAGTGATGCATGTTGGGGCAAAGAACCCCAATTACATGTATAAACTGATGGGGTCTGAACTCTCTGCGACAAACCAGGAAAGGGACCTTGGTGTCCTGGTGGACAACTCAATGAAGGTGTCAACCCAGTGCGCCTCAGCAGTGAAAAAAGCAAACTCAATGCTCGGGATCATTAGGAAGGGTATAGAAAATAAGTCAGCAAGTGTCATTTTGCCTCTTTATAAATCTATGGTGAGGCCCCATCTGGAATACTGTGTACAGTTCTGGTCGCCATACCTCCAGAAGGATATTATGGAGCTGGAAAAAGTGCAGAGGAGGGCAACCAGAATGATTAGGGGACTGGAACACCTTCCTTACCATCTGAGGCTGCAACGGTTGGGCCTCTTCACTCTTGAACGACGACGTCTAAGAGGTGACCTGATTGAAGTTTATAAAATCATGCACGGTGTGGACAAAGTAGATAAGGAAAAACTGTTTTCCCTATCGCATAACACTAGAACTAAGGGACACTCCATGAAACTTTTGGGTACTAGTTCTCAAACAAATAAGAGAAAGTACTTTTTCACCCAGAGGATTACTGGTCTATGGAACTCCCTGCCAGAAGAAGTGGTGACAGCTGTCAGTCTTGACAGCTTTAAGAAGGGATTAGACAAGTTCATGGAGGACAAGGGTATCAATGGCTATAGTTATGGATACCTAAGGACAACCTCCAGGTTGGAGAGATAGGCAGGATATCTCTCAATATCATTTCCAGGGAATCCTAAGCAGGTGAAGGCATCTGCTTGGGAATACCCTGAAGGAAATGGTGAGCCACTGTGTGAGACAGAATGCTGGACTGGATGGGCTGTGGCCTGTTCCAGCAAGGCTGTTCTTATGTTCTTATGTTCCTTTAGAATTTTGGCATATGCAAAGCTTACATACAGTGACACCAAGTTGTATGGACCCCAAAAGAAAATGGAAGTCTCATAACCCAGTCAACAGGATTTCCATCAATTATTTTATTCATAGGATCACATTGGAACTTAACCTAGGGAAGGGGGCACATTATTTGCAAATATGTATAATGAAATGATACAGAAGTCACATGCATACTGACAATCTATAGTTTGGATTTGAAAGGAATTGGAAGAAGCTATCATTGCTAGTCCCTCTGCTGAGGTGATCCTTGCTATGCTATGACAGGTTCCAGGTGAATATTTATTAAGGCCATTTTGTACATGGATCCCAGTGGGTAGAAAAACAGTTGGTATAATGATTTAGAATGGAATAGAAGACCCATACACAAGATAAAAAGTGTATATTTCAGTAGACGTTAGCAACCACAGATTGCTGTATAGTAATGAATGAAGAATAACTCTGTACGTAAGAATTTATAATCATTTAAATAATAAATATAGAGGCAATTAAAAGTATCTAGGTATTAACAGAGAATAGAAAAAATATAATTATTTAAAATATGTTTAAGTGTTGTTGACATATTTACATGCAAGCATCATATTACATGTAATATGGTTTTCAAATTAACATTTCATTTTTATTTTATTTTTGCTTGCTTTTTTATATTTCATATGAACAATTGTGTAAGTTTCAGTTAATTGTACTTTATTCAATGTATTTTATCTCATTTAATAAAAATATTTTTTTAAAAAAAGAATAGAAGACACATTGTTCCCCCAAATAAGAACAAAATATCTCTACATTATTATAAGGAGAAGCCTATTTATAATTTTTATGTATTGTCTCAGGACTGCAGCGAGACCACCTTGGAGCGGGAGCTGATGAGGGCCATGGGAGACCATCAGGGCTGGGTTTGGGCCTGTGATGGGGATGGAAAGGCAGCCCATGACACACACACCCAGGTGCCTCCTTTGGGGGCGCAGGAATTGGATGCCTTCAGAAGGGAAGTCACAAGGGTTTCTTGGGGGGGGGGGTTGGAGCCCCCTGCCCAAAATAAGCCCTCTTCTCTTTCACACAGATGTGATTAAGATGTTGAACATCATGACTGGAAGGTTAGGTCAGAAGTTCGAGACCCGAGTGCTGCATGATGGAGTGAGCTCCCATCATCTGTCCCAACACCTGCCAACCTAGCAGTTTAAAAGCAAGAAATTGCAAGTAGATAAATGGGCACCACAAATCTGGCCAGGTTATCCTGCTATGGCAATAGAGTAGACCATACTGCAAGCGACTCAATGCTGAGTGACAGACGGCAGTTAACTAACCTTACAGTCTTTAGGACTAGCAGCCTTGGCAAAATCCATGGAGAAGGGTGATGGTCCCCAAGGGGATTAAATCACACTATAATCCATCTTGATGGAGGGCAGCGGCTCCATCAATACTAGCCTGGGGCTGATGAGGACTTTGTGTGCCAAAAGGACTCAAGTCCTGAAAGTGACTTGCGGAACTGGATCAGTGGTACTGGGGTCGTGCTGTGATGCAGAAGGCAGATGAAAGGCCACTGCATTATATTAGCAGGACTGTCTTCATGCCTGATTGGCATGATGATCACCAATATTTGGAATCGGTTATGGCACAAGAAGAAGAAGAATGTACTGTACACATTATATTGAAGAAGAAGTATTTCAATCACAAATGTTTGCTGATTAATTGATTTTCTAGTGGTCAGATAAAGGTATTACCACTTCCTACATTCCTGTTGTGTAAGTGCTGGATACTTGTTGCAAACATTTGAAGTGAAGTATATTAGAAATACTGTATCTGTTTGCCTTTCTATGATGATATTCACAATATATGAGGAAACATGAATGCAGTAATGCATTCCTAAAACTACTATCCAGTAACTAGATTCTTGAGAGACTGAATATGATCACTGGGGAAGATAGTCCAAAATTCTTCATGTCCCTTGATAAATAGAAAATATTGACGCATGCAAACAGAGATGTAAATTAGAAAGAAAGGAAGGAAGGTCATAGGTAGCTTTACCCTAAAAGAGTTAAGCTGTTTTCATATAAGCTGGAAAATGGACAGTTAAACTTCATGTCTGATAACCTGATAGCCACAGTGATAAGAACATTGACCTTGTGTCGGACATCCTAGAAAGTCAGGAAGGCTCTAAAAAGCACTGCAAACAACAAAGCTAGTTGAGATGATGGTATCCCAGTTGAATTATTCAAAGTCTTAAAAGATGATGGAATTAAAGCATTACACTCTATATGCCAGCAGATTTGGAAAACACAGCAATGGCCACAGGATTGGAAAAGTTCAGTATATGTTCCAATTCCAAAAAAAGGCCGGGTTCTGAAGAGGCAGGAGAACTAGAGACCACATTGCCAACATAAGCTGGATCATGGAGAAAACAAAGGAATATCAGAAACAAGTCTACTTCTGTTTCATTGACTACACCAAGGCCTTTGACTGTGTGGACCACAACAAAATGTGGCAAGTAATTAAAGAGATGGGGAATACCAGAGCACCTTATACACCTCATGAGAAATCTATACATGAGTCAAGAAGCAACAGTTAGGACAGGAGTTAGGACAGGATATGGAATGATGGAGTGGTTTGGAATAGGAAAAGGAGTAAAACAAGACTGCATTTTGTCACCCTGCTTATTTAACTTATATACAGATCACATAATGTGCAATGCAGGGATGATTGAATCACAAGTGGGAATCAAAATTGCTGGGAGAAACATCAACAATTTGAGATATGCAGACGATACTACCCTAACGGCAGAAAGTGAGGAAAACCTAAAGAAGCTCCTGCTTAGATTGAAGCAAGAGAGTGCAAAAGCTGGCTTGAGACTCAACATCAAGAAAACCAAGATAATGCAAGCGCAGCGCCAAAATGGCCGCCGCGCCCTTTGCGCCCCCCCCCCATCGGAGGAAGGCAATCCGGGTAGTTACGGGCGTGGCCAGCACCCTTATATAAGGGGTGGCCATGAGGCAGCCGTGCTGCCATTTTCCGAAGCGACGGAGCGGAGAAGTTTTTCCCTCTTACCTCCGTCGCTTGTGTCCTTTCCTCGGGAAGCCTTTTGGTGCAGCTTTTCTCTTTTCGGCTTCCCAGTGCTGGCGGCTATGCACTCGAAGAAGAAGGTAGCCACTACTGGGGTGCGAGCTGTTCGGAGGCGCCAGCCGGGTCGGAGGACCGCGACTGCGCCGCCTCAACAGCCCCCATGCGGCCTCAGCATGTCCCAGGTCTGGTGGACTGCGAGGCAGAGGCAGGGGCGGGCCAGGGACTGGCAGGACTGCCACTGAAGGGGCAGGTACCCCAAAAGGCCCCCTCCCCAATTAATGTGGATATGCTGGAGCGATGGCTCGCAGTGTACCCGAAGAGGGCAGAAGCAGTTTACCTGCTTCATGGTTTCCAAATGGGTTTCCGTATTCCCTTCATGGGTGATAGGTCCCCCCAAGACGCGCCCAATCTTTTGTCCCTGAGGGGGAGGGAGGAGGTGGCTGCTGCCAGCATTGCCAAGGAGGTAGCTGCAGGCAGGGTCGCTGGCCCTTTCCCGGCACCCCCGTTTATCAATTTTAAGGTCTCCCCATTAGGCTTAGTCCCCAAGAAGTCACCGGGTGAGTTTCGCCTTATTCATCATTTGTCCTACCCGGCAGGCAGGTCGGTTAACGATGCTATACCTGATGACCTTTGCTCAGTCAGGTATACATCCTTTGACCAGGCACTGCGCATGGTCCGCTCGTGCGGCCCGGGTGCGTTGCTGGCGAAGTGCGACATTAAGTCAGCCTTTCGCCTCCTGCCTGTCCACACAGCTGATTTCGAGTTGCTGGGTTTCAAATTCCGGGGAGAATACTATTTCGATAAGGCCATGCCTTTTGGCTGCTCCATATCATGCTCAGCTTTTGAGCGATTCAGTACTTTTCTGCAGTGGGCCTTCACCCGTAGGGCGGGGTCTCGGTCTGTAGCCCATTACCTGGATGATTTTTTGTTCAGGGGTGAACGGGGCTGGGACACGTGCACACGTCTCCTCAACACATTTCAGATGCTAATGGAGGAACTTGGTGTCCCTTTGGCGCCCGAAAAGACCGAGGGCCCATCTACTAAGCTAGTATTCCTGGGGGTGGAGATTGACACGGTAGCGCAGGCTTCTAGGTTGCCGGGCAACAAGGTGGCTAGGATAGTGGCCCTCATTTCAGACTTGCTGGGTAAGCGCAAGGCGTCCCTCAAGGAGTTGCAGGTGCTTCACGGTCATCTTAATTTCGCTTGCAGGGTAGTCGCACCTGGCAGGGCATTTGCTCGCCGCTTATGTGATGCTATGTCAGGCTTGTCCAGGCCCCACCATAGGGTGAGACTTACACGGGGCATCAGGGCAGACATGCTGGTATGGCTCCAATTTCTGAGGGAGTTCAATGGGGTCTCATTTTGGAGGTCTGACCTCCTGGCGTCGCCCAGTTTCCAAATACAGTCTGATGCCTCGGGATCCCTGGGTTATGGGATGTACTTCAATGGGAAGTGGGCCTATGGTGGATGGCCACCAGCCTGGTCGGGCACGGGTCGCCTGAGAGATCTCACGTATCTGGAATTCTTTCCCATTCTGGGGGCCTTGATGCTATGGGGTGCGGAGTGGGCCAACTCAGTGGTGCATTTCTGGTGTGACAATGCGGCCGTTGTCCACATTGTCAACTCACAGACATCTAAATCTCCCAGGGTCATGGATTTGGTGCGCCAATTTGTATTGCGCAGCCTGCGCCTCAATGTGCTGTTCAGGGCCAGGCATGTTCCGGGGATGAATAACGATATCGCTGACGCTTTGTCCCACCTGCAGATCTCCCGGTTCCGCGCCTTGGCTCTGGATGCGGAGGAATTCCCCTCGCCACTCCCGGAGGAGATCTGGAATATTGGCAAGGAGAGGTGAACCGGGCGATCGGCATGTCGCTGGCGCCACGCACGCGTAAGGCGTATCAACATGCATTCCATTCATTTCAGGCTTTCTGTGCCCAATTTCGATTGTCAGATACCTGGCCTATACCAGTTGCCCACATCCTTCGATTCATGGTTTATCTCCAAACCCAGGGCCTTGCACCTCGCACCATAGCATCCAGGCTGTCAGCTCTGGCTTTCATGGCCAAATGGGGCGGCCATGTGGATAGCACAGCTGACTTCCGTGTGAGACATGTTTTGGAGGGGTGGGTGCGGGAGCGTGGGCGCAGCCTGGATGACCGCCACCCAATTTCCCCTGGGGTACTTATCCAACTGGCACGGGGCTGGCAGGACCTATGTTTCGATAGGTATGAGGCCGCCCTGTTTCATGCAGCCACGACGGTGGCCTTGTTTGAAGCGCTCCGCATCAGCGAGCTTGTGATGCTGTCTAAGGCGGATGCAAGTCGTAGAGCACTGGAACTCGAAGATGTATTCAGCTGCAATGATTGGGCTCAGTTGAGGATACGTTCCTCTAAAACAGATCAGCACGGCGTAGGCAGTTGTGTGAGACTCCTATGATGTTCATTGGCAGACATCTGTCCGGTTGGTGCCCTACAGGAATTCATTGCACTGCGTGGCACGCACCAGGGCCCTTTTTTCTGTCACCAAGATGGGTCTCCCCTTACCAAATTTCAGTTTTGGAAAGTGACCAGTAAGCCACTGGCCAGTGTTGGCCTCCCTGGGGCTCGTTATGGCACCCATTCGTTCAGGATTGGGGCGGCTTCCATGGCAGCTGCTTTCGGGTACTCCGGGGCTGACATACGCAGCATGGGACGGTGGGGATCGCAATGTTTTCAGTTTTATGTGCGCTCTCTCCAACCGTGAGTACCATTTTAATCACTGCCTTTTTCTCCCCAATTTTCATCGACAGACCCTGGGTGTCGTATTACACCGGTGACAGTATGGCTGGTGGCCCACAGCTACGTGCATAGGGCAGCGCGTTACGCTGCAGCGACAGAGTGGGGACCCCGGCTGGGACTGGGTGCATACGCACATCTCACATGGCATGGTAAGCCTGGTATGTTATGGCGGGAACTCTTACCGTTCCTTTTTACCAGCAGGACTGCTGATCCGCCTGACATTCTCATTATACATTTGGGGGGTAATGATTTGGGGCAGGTTACCGGCTTATCGCTCAAGCATGCGATTTGCGGTGACCTTGCCTACTTACACTATGTGTGGCCCGCCACAACCCTTGTCTGGTCCGACATGGTTCCACGGCATGCTTATCGGGGAGGCTTTGACCTCCGGGCCTTGGACCGCTCCAGGCGCACGGTGAACAGGGCTGTGGCCCGGTTCCTCTCGGACAAGGGTTGGGGGTGTGTCAGTCATCACCCCTCTATTAGTCTACAAAGTTATGAACTCTATGCAGGGGACGGGGTCCATCTGTCGCGAGGAGGTATGGACCTCCTGTTGGGTGATTGGCGAGCAGGCCTGTTGACCGAGCTGACAGTCTGGGGTGGGGCGTCGAGCCTTTATTGAAGCCTCTCCGTGTGGCGGGTAGCACTGGTAAGGTAAACATTATGACCCACAGGTATCCGGCAGGTTCGCAATTGACTGGACAACACTAGACAGGCATAAATTGGTTAAACGTTGTCTGGTCAACGACGAACCAGGCGACAGGGTGAGGGCTATAGCTAGACAGCATGCATCACCCCGTGAATTTACGGATACGCGTCAGAGGGTGGGGTCATTAGTTAGATATTGACTACGGTCAACAATTTGTTTGTTGACAACAAACAAATTGATACAAATAGATACATTGTATCAATTGCTGATGGCAATTTTGGGTGGTACCTTACCAGTGTTACTCCGGCCTGCTTGCCTTATGAATTATGATTGGTCAATTACCAATAGAAATTTATAATTCGGACTAGGGCATGAATCAATAAATGTGGCCCAATGCCGTTATCCACTTTTACCAGTGTCTGAGTCCTTTATTGGGGGGTGCGCCTGCAATGCAAGCGCGGCGCCAAAATGGCCGCCGCGCCCTTTGCGGGCCCCCCCATCGGAGGAAGACAATCCGGGTAGTTAGGGGCGTGGCCAGCACCCTTATATAAGGGGTGGCCATGAGGCAGCCGCGCTGCCATTTTACGAAGAGACGGAGCGGAGAAGTTTTTTCCCCTCCACCCCCTCCCTAGTTAACAGTGTGATATTTCGGTCGCTTCGGGGCCGGGTGGGAATTTTTGGCTGGAAATCGCAATTGGCTCCTGATTTCTGGCTTTTTTGCCCATCCCACACTGTTGCTATGGTTTGACATAGGGGTTTGTCCGTTCCGGATGTTGACTTGGTCACATGGGCGGGTAGCACTGGTAAGGTAAACATTATGACCCACAGGTATCCAGCAGGTTCGCAATTGTCTGGACAACACTAGACAGGCATAAATTGGTTAAACGTTGTCCGGTCAACGACGAACCAGGCGACGGGGTGATGGCTACAGCTAGACAGCATGCATCACCCCGTGAATTTACGGATACGCGTCAGAGGGTGGGGTCATTAGTTAGATATTGACTACGGTCAACAATTTGTTTGTTGACAACAAACAAATTGATACAAATAGATACATTGTATCAATTGCCGATGGCTATTTTGGGTGGTACCTTACCAGTGTTACTCCGGCCTGCTTGCCTTATGAATTATGATTGGTCAATTACCAATAGAAATTTATAATTCGGACTAGGGCATGAATCAATAAATGTGGCCCAATGCCGTTATCCACTTTTACCAGTGTCTGAGTCCTTTATTGGGGGGTGCGCCTGCAATGCAAGCGCGGCGCCAAAATGGCCGCCGCGCCCTTTGCGGGCCCCCCCATCGGAGGAAGACAATCCGGGTAGTTAGGGGCGTGGCCAGCACCCTTATATAAGGGGTGGCCATGAGGCAGCCGCGCTGCCATTTTACGAAGAGACGGAGCGGAGAAGTTTTTTCCCCTCCACCCCCTCCCTAGTTAACAGTGTGATATTTCGGTCGCTTCGGGGCCGGGTGGGAATTTTTGGCTGGAAATCGCAATTGGCTCTTGAGTTCTGGCTTTTTTGCCCATCCCACACTGTTGCTATGGTTTGACATAGGGGTTTGTCCGTTCCGGATGTTGACTTGGTCACATGGGCGGGTAGCACTGGTAAGGTAAACATTATGACCCACAGGTATCCAGCAGGTTCGCAATTGTCTGGACAACACTAGACAGGCATAAATTGGTTAAACGTTGTCCGGTCAACGACGAACCAGGCGACGGGGTGAGGGCTATAGCTAGACAGCATGCATCACCCCGTGAATTTACGGATACGCGTCAGAGGGTGGGGTCATTAGTTAGATATTGACTACGGTCAACAATTTGTTTGTTGACAACAAACAAATTGATACAAATAGATACATTGTATCAATTGCCGATGGCTATTTTGGGTGGTACCTTACCAGTGTTACTCCGGCCTGCTTGCCTTATGAATTATGATTGGTCAATTACCAATAGAAATTTATAATTCGGACTAGGTCATGAATCAATAAATGTGGCCCAATGCCGTTATCCACTTTTACCAGTGTCTGAGTCCTTTATTGGGGGGTGCGCCTGCAAAGATGATTTAGAGCCTGCCTCACCATGAAGGAAATGTTCTGAAATGTCCAGATTGGTTCCTGTTCTAATTTAGCTATGTCCCTCATAATGAGTTTGCCAAAAACCTCGATACTAGCATTTTCAAGTGGAAGAATAAATGTGGACTTGGGTCTGAAAAGATCTACAACTTGTGAGTCCATACCCTTGTAAAAGGCTTTGAGCTTTAAGAGTCTTAATAGTCTGAAAATATCCTTCCTGGTTTCAAATGCCTGGTAATGGGGAATGGGGACAAAGCTTAAATCAAAGCTTAAATCATCTCATCACTGTCCAATCGTCTTGATGACAAATTGAAAATTATGTTTTCTTCCTCGACCTGTCAGTCCTTCCTTTGTCTAAATAAGTAGACCTGTTAGAGGTGGAGGGTGTAGAATCAGATTTAGTAGGGTGCAAGTTGTAAGAGGTGGAGCTAGTAGAATCACTTGTGGCGTCACTATCTGATGTTTCTGGACCCGAAGAAACTTGATCCTTCCAAGTAACTCTTTTTCGTGAACCACTCTGCCAATAACGCCATCTGTAGATTCTCAAATTCGTATAGTCCTGAGCATCCCTCTGAAATTTCCTATCCTTGAACTTGACAAGGGACTGATGAAATTCCTCCAATTGACCAATTCCAGTTCATGCCTGAAAGGACACATTGGGATTTTCCAACTTACAAATAGCCACTTTCATCAAGTCTGAGCCATGGGAGCGACAAAGTGGGAGGAGATAGTCGTTCATTAGTAAAAACCAAAAACAAAACTATTTCTGGTGACATCATCTGTACACCAACAAGATTTTCATGAAAATCCCGGACCTTGGGCTGTGTTTTTCATGATCTTTTTGCTCACTGAAATACTGTGTGCTTTAGGCCATCTAAGATGGCAATTTCAATGAGTGGGAGAACACTTTCCCACATACAAAAGGCATTTGAATGTAAACATGTTCGCCTCGTGAGTTGAGAGAAATGAATCCTAATGTGTGATGGACATATCTCGCAAGATCATTGGTTGGGATCCCTTAGGGGAATGGCTGGGAGGCAGACACTGGAGGGAGGAAATAGAACCCATGTGGGAACCATTGCTCGCTCTCCTGCATCTGGGAAGCCATGGAGTGTGAGTATTCAACAGGTCATAAGGGCCAAAACCAGTTAAGCTTTAAATTATTTTTTTATATACTGTACTTCGAATGTCAAAGTTTTCAAGTCTGAGTTTCTAATGCTATGCTCATTTCTTTAACTTACTTAATAAACCATATTAAATATAGATCCTTTGTGTCTATTGAATTGGGATCAAAGGGCTGACTGGACCATACTGAAAGTGGCCACGTTTTTGCTACCTGATCTATTCTAAGTAATCTGAACCCTGCATACTCACTAGCCTGGGCCAAGTGTAGCCAAGGGTAACTCATAAGGGCTGGGTTGCCTCACAATGGAGGTGGCAGGCAGTCACTGGTGGTAGGAGGGCAGAGGGTGATGTGTGACAGGAAGGCATGATCAAGATCTCTAGATAAAGAGATCAACATCATGACACTGAAGTGTAGTTGTACCAATTCAAATGGTAAAAGCTCTGAACTCTCAAACCATCAACAGCTTCTTTTGAAACTTTTTTTGCTTTCAAATAAAACAGAAAATGAGAAATGCACAAAGTGATGCTATGTGAATACATACTTAAAATTCCACTTCCCTATTACTATTTATAAAAGGGATTAATTATTAGAATAATAAAAACCCTACCAATACAATGCTCATTTCATTAGGCATGAGTACAGTAGTAATAAATCCCAAAGCTTTCCGCTTGATATTATTAATCAAATTTCTTTTTAAGTTTTTTAAAAAGTTAATCCAATGAAATCATGGAATGCTTTTTTGTTAGATTTGCATTCACCCTTGACCAAGCTTTGCTGTGGTGCAGGATTACAGAAGAAAAACTTGAAAAGGATGCCCTGCATTTTGTTGTACATGGTGATTTTCAATTTGTAGGCGAGAATACCTGGTAATTACTTTCTTTTGCATCATCACTGCCTTTTGTTATTCTGAAGAGTTTGCAGCCACCTCCATTTCAAAGCTTTATTTCCAAAGATGTAGAATTTAACCCTCCTGGTACAAACTGTATTGGTAACATCCAATATCATTAGAGAAGAAGATTGTTTCAGTCAGAGATGCTCACCTCCTGCTTATAACCATTAGCTATTCCTCCATTAGGAAGCATGGAGTGTTTTCTCACTTCATGTTTGGACTACTATCAAGCAATCCACTACATTCTACACTTTTTGAGAGAGGTGGGGTTGGGGGTTGTTTGCTATATCTCTATATGTGTGAATCCTTGTCTGCCTGCTTTTATGTCTATTTGTATGCATGTGTACGTGTGTGCCCATGTGTGCACATTGACTTTTGCTCCTCACTTTTCACACCAAGGTTTTGTGCCTTCTACCCCGCCAGACACATTGTGTTCCAAGTTCCACTGTATACCACAAACCTTTGCACATAAGACATTAATGAGAGTTACTCTTTTCGAAAATATAAAGGGACCCAACCCAGAGGAAAAACTAGTATGTGGAAATCTGGCAAATTCATATAGTTGAAAATTTGGGTGTATGTGTGTGATCTGCATATCCTTGCAGATTCTTTCTAGTTATTTGATTGATTTTTTCTCCTCATATGATGCTTGTATGTGGCATACCTGGTCCTGAGGCTTGTTCCCAATAATCCTTGCAAAAAATCACTCGTTCGAATTGGGTGGCAATATATAAATTTGAATAATGAATGCAAGTTGAGGATTCCGCGTGCCCGGTTGGGCATCGGTGGCCTCTGGCAGAGGTTAAACCAGTGAGCAGACTCCTGGCCTCTGGCCTTTGTCGGCGAGCAAGGGGGGAGATTAATGGTAGGGATTAATTCGGCCGCTTATTGCCTGACCAGCGATTCTGCGAGAAGCTCATCTCGCTGACCCCAGTTACCCATTAGAGTAATGACTCATCTCCTACCCAAGGTTATGCCCGGTGCAAATAAGGGCTATGTTTGCCCCTGCCTAATCCCTGAACAATGGGACTCCTAAATCCATGTTTGCCCCAGTTAATTAACTTCCCTTTGAGGTGTTCCCCATTAACCCGGGTACGTGGGTGAGGTAATTTTCCTGTCAGATGACGGTTCTGCCACCGTTGCGCTTTTTTCCCTATAAATGATGTTGCCTTTTCTCAATAAAGTACTGATCTGATCTCGCTCCGTTTGCCTCGTGTCGTTACTTGATCAGTCCTCCTCCGGGCTCCCCGGCCCTCAGTGGCCCTGATTCCTTCAGCAAGTGCTATACCCAACACCCTCTTGCCTTAAAGAAATTAGCTTTAGCAATAGCTTGGGCAGCACCATGTAAATATAGGGTATGTCTTACATTCTCTTTTTTATTATAGTCCTTAATTCTGGGGACAATGTCATCCGGCTATACACCAGGGAAGAATAGGAATTTTTGGGTTAAAATCTGAGGCAATATCAGAAGTTGAGTTCCTCCAAAGCAATGAAAACATTTTAATATGTCCTAGAAAATTAGTAGGGGATCAATATATGTAATATTTGACTTGCGATAGCAGTAGTAATTACACATTTTGCCCCCTACATGCTAGGTACTTTTTTTTACCAACCTCGAAGGATGGAAGGCTAACTCAACCTTGAGCCTGGTCAGGATCAAACTTACAATGTCTGCAGTTTGGGCTGCAATACAGCAGTTTAACCAGTGTGCCATCAGAGTGAATGAATGTAGGTTCAAGACAGAAGGTTAAAGGAAGGATAAATTATTCTATTGGTGGTGAAATATTCAGAGTTGAATTCCTTTACTGTGTTTATACATTAGATCTTTTTGTTACACAAAGTAGAAAAGGTTTTCTCTCACAAAGAACAGAAAGAAAAACTCACCCCCCAAGTTATTTCCTTAATGCTTCCACAGTAGAAAAAATAATGATGGACTATCTACCTTTGGGCAGGAGGGAAAAATGCCCCCATATATGACCATTTTTAAATAGGGAGATCTTGACACGTCAAGATAGCCTGCTTCTTCTACAGCAAGAAAATGCTCAAGTGTTTATTATACCCATATGGTAAAACGAACAAGAATGACAAAACGAATAGAGCTAAACGCACATCAGAAAGAAAAAGAAAGTTGGGGCTGAAAATGAGGAAAGAGGCTAATCAAAAAGCTCAACGACTAACAAAACATGGGGTTTTGAATCTGCCATGAATAGCTAAGGAAAAGCAAAGGAACAAAGCTGCATGAAAAGAACTCCGTACATAATGTCTACGTAATGTCACCAGAAGAGACATGATTAGAAAACACAGGAGAAACATTTATCTGAGATGACAGATTGAAGCTGTCAAACAGCAAAGTCTATTTTCCCTTCCTATTCCCCAGCATGATGCCCTGGGGCTCACAAGGTGTTCTTTTGCACTTCTGAAGTCACTCCGTCTGGTATTGCAGGCCCACCCCCCAATAAAGGACTCAGACACTGGTAAAAGTGGATAACGGCATTGGGCCACATTTATTGATTCATGCCCTAGTCCGAATTATAAATTTCTATTGGTAAAACGACCAATCATAATTCTTAAGGCAAGCAGGCCGAAGTAACACTGGTAAGGTACCACCCAAAATTGCCATCGGCAATTGATACAATGTATCTATTTGTATCAATTTGTTTGTTGACAACAAACAAATTGTTGACCGTAGTCAATATCTAACTGATGACCCCACCCTCTGACTGGTATCCGTAAATTCACGGGGTGATGCATGCTGTCTAGCTATCGCCATCACCCCATCGCCTGGTTCGTCGTTGACCGGACAACGTTTAACCAATTTATGCCTATCTAGTGTTGTCCAGTCAATTGCGAACCTGCCGGATACCTGTGGGTCACAATGTTTACCTTACCAGTGCTACCCGCCACACGGAGAGGCTTCAATAAAGGCTCGACGCCCCCCCCCCAGACCGTCAGCTCGGTCGACAGGCCTGCTCGCCACACACCAAACAGGAGGTCCATACCTCCTCGCAACAGATGGGACCCCATCCCCTGCATAGAGTTCATAACATTGGAAACTAATGGAGGGGTGATAACTGACACGCCCCCACCCCTTGACTATGAGGAGCCAGACCACAGCCCTGTTCACCATGCGCGTAGCGCAGTCCAGGGCCCGGAGGTCAAAGCCTCCCCAATAAGCATGCCGTGGAACCATGGCTGACCAAACAAGGGTTGTGGCGGGCCACATATAATGTAGGTAGGCAAGGTCGCCGCAAATCGCATGCTTCAGCGATAGGCCGGCGACCCGCCCCCAGTCACTGCCCCCCCCAGGTATATAATCAGAATGTCAGGCGGATCAGCAGTCCTGCCGGTAAAAAGGAACGGTAAGAGTTCCCGCCATAACATACCAGGCTTACCATGCCATGTGAGATGTGCGTAAGCACCCATTGCCATTCGGGGTCCCACTCTGTCGCCGCAGCGTAACGCGCTGCCCGCAGCATAATGCGCTGCCCTATGCACGTGGCTATGGCCCACCAGCCATACTGTCACCGGTGTAATGCGACACCCAGGGTCTGTCAAGGAAATTTTGAGAAAAAAGGCAGTGATTAAACTGGTACTCACGGTTGGAGAGGGCGCACATAAAACTGAAAACATTGCGATCCCCACCGTCCCATGCTGCGTATGTCAGCCCCAGAGTACCCAAAAGCAGCTGCCGTAGAAGCCGCCCTAATCCTAAAGGAGTGGGTACCATAACGAGCCCCAGGGAGGCCAACACTGGCTAGTGTTTTACTGTTAACTTTCCAAAACTGAAATTTGGTAAGGGGAGACCCATCCTGGTGACAGAAAAACGGGCCATGGTGCGTGCCACGCAGTGCAAGAAATTCCTGTAGGGCACCAACTGGACAGATGTCTGCCAATGAACATCGTAGCAGTCTTACACCACTGCCCACGCCATGCTGATCTGTTTCAGAGGAACGTATCCTCAACTGAGCCCAATCATTGCAGACGTATACATCCTCCAGTTCCAGTGCCCTACGGCCTGCATCCGCCTTAGACAGCATCACAAGCTCGCTGATGCGGAGCGCTCCAAAAAAGGCCACCGTTGTGGCTGCATGAAACAGGGCGGCCTCATACCTATCAAAACATAGGCCCTGCCAACCCTGTGCCAGTCGGGTAAGTACCCCAGGGGAAATTGGGTTGCGGTCGTCCAGGCAGCGCCCACGCTCCCGCACCCACCCCTCGAGAACATGTCTCACACGGAAGTCAGCGGTACTATCCACATGCCCGCCCAATTTGGCCATGACAGCCAAAGCTGACAGCCTGGATGCTATGGTGCGGGGTGCAAGGCCCTGTGCATGAAGGTAAACTATAAATTGTAGGACGTGGGCAACAGGTATCGGCCAGGTATCTGGCAATCGAGACTGGGCACAGAAGGCCTGAAACGAATGAAAAGCATATCGATACGCCTTACGCGTGCGTGGCGCCAGCGACATGCCGATCGCCCGGTTCACCTCTCCTTGCCAATATTCGATATCTCCTGCGGGAGTGGCGAGGGGAACTCCTCCGCATCCGGGGCCAAGGCGCGGAACCGGGAGATCTGCAGGCGGGACAAAGCGTCAGCAATATCATTATTAACCCCTGGAACATGCCTGGCCCTGAACAGTACATTGAGGCGCAGGCTGCGCAACACAAACTGGCGCACCAAACCCATGACCCTGGGAGATTTAGAGGTCTGTGAGTTGACAATGTGGACAACAGCCGCATTGTCACACCAGAAATGCATCACCGAATTGGCCCACTCCGCACCCCATAGTATCAAGGCCCCCAGGATGGGAAAGAATTCCAGATACGTGAGATCTCTCAGGCGATCCGTGCCTGACCATGCCGGTGGCCACCTACCATAGGCCCACTTCCCATTGAAGTATATCCCATAACCAAGGGATCCCGAGGCATCAGATTGCACCTGAAAACTGGGGGAAGCCAGGAGGTCATACCTCCAAAATGATACCCCATTAAACTCCCTCAGGAATTGGAGCCATATCAGCATGTCGGCCCTGATGCCCCGTGTAGGGCCTGGACAAGCCTGCCATGGCGTCACACAAGCGGTGAGCAAATGCCCTGCCCGGTGCGACCACCCTGCAAGCGAAATTGAGGTGACCATGGAGCACCTGTAACTCCCGGAGGGATGCCTTGCGCTTACCCAGCAAGTCTGAAATGAGGGCGACTATCCTAGAAACCTTGTCCCCCGGCAACCTAGAAGCCTGCGCCACTGTGTCAATCTCCACCCCCAGGAATACTAGCTTAGTAGATGGGCCCTCGGTCTTTTCGGGCGCTAAAGGGACACCGAGTTCCTCCATTAGCATCTGAAATGTGTTGAGGAGACGCGTGCACGTGTCCCAGCCCCGTTCACCCCCGAACAAAAAATCATCCAGGTAATGGGCTACAGACCGAGACCCCGCCCTACGAACAAAGGCCCACTGCAGGAAGGTACTAAATCGCTCGATAGCACAGCAATTGCTATCCTATAAGTGCAAAAACCAACTAACTCTTTCAGAATTTTTATCTCCCAAACAAGTCTCTTCCCCATGCAGGTCCCAGAGGCCAGAATCAGACCCGGATGATTGCCAGGAGCAGCACCAGTCACTGTCCTGGGATGTCATCAGCTGTCCGTCTTCCTTTATGACTTACATCTCCAAAGACATTTCTATGAACATTTTTGCATACTCAGTGCTACTTCTGAGGACCATGCTTTTCCCCAAAACAAGACTTTTCCAAACTCAAGTTGCACATGAAGCCCCACCAAGAAGGGAAGCTTCACCTCCGGAAAAGCTGCTGAATGTCTTTTCTTGCTATTGTTATCTGTAGTTGCTATTATTTATACATGCCTTGTACAATGCTCCAGTTGGGATTTGCAAGGGAACCTTGAATTTCTGTATATTGTGAATAACGGCCAGCTTCCACCAAAGGAAGCCAGACCGGCCCATGTTTTGCACCGGCCCATTGCTTGGAAAGTTTGAGCACCCGGTAGCTGGTACTCCCCAGTTAGTTTCACACCTCCCCATAGGTGCTAGAAAGACATTTGCACAATGCCAGAAGCTGCAGAGATAGCTTAGAATCTCCCCAGGTCACAGTAAGAGATCAATGACACATCTCATTATCTTGCCTTGCTACAGAAAGCAGTCTGAATTCAGACCCACAGCTCTGATAAACCAGGCTGTGGTCAGTATGTTCAGCGTGTCAGGCTTAGCCATAGGCAACGCTCAATTGGCTTGCGAATTAGCAAAAGCCATCAACCACACCTCCTCAGCAATAGCGCTGCTCGACCAGGAGCAGGCAGAGCTTCGCCATGCCATACTGGATAATCAAGCAGCTATAGATTATCCCCTGTGGTCACATCATTTGGGCTGCAAGTCTGTCCATGGCATGTGTTGCTTAAACCTCACAGACAATACCCACAAGATACAGAGCCAGCTCACGGACCTCCACACCCCAGTTAGGGACATCAAGGAGGATTCTTCAGGGGGGTGGCAGGACTCCTTGTGGTCGTGGTTCCCATGGGGATGGATTCAGACGACACTCAAAGTGATTGTGGGGGTGGTAATACTGGGCACAAACAGTGTGTTGTTTCATGCAATGTATTCCCTCACTGCTATCGAGATGTCCCCCATGGAAGGAACCCCGAAGCGTCATTCCCGCTCATCAGCTGGTACTCCTCTAACGCAGAGCCGCCGGTCAGGCTCTTAAATAAAACAGAAAGGGGAAATATGGTCTCCCCATGCCCCGTGGGGCATGGAACGGCCCGCCAGAGGCCACCGCGGTGAGAGACGCTCCCAGCCCGTGGGCTCTGCGGCCACCAAATTAAGGGGGGTGAATAAAATATAGGGTTTGATTCACCCAATTCCTTTGACCTGACCAACGGATCTGCTGAAAGAGCGAATATCTAACCCGGTTACCCATTAGAGTAAATCACTCATCTCCAGGTCTCAGTGTAATCTCTGGTGCAAATAGAAGCCATATTTACCCTAGCCTAAGCCTCAGACAATGGCCCATGTTTGCCCCAGTTAATTGACTTCCCCGAAGAGATTCCCAATTAACTTGAGTGCTCAGGTGATGTCATTCCTGTCAGCTGACAGTCTTGCCAGCGTTGCGCTTTTTCCTTCTATATATGTTGCAGCCTTTTCTCAATAAACTACTGGTCTTCGCTCCATCTTGCCTCGTGTCATTCCTTTGACCAGTCTCCTCCGGGACCTCAAGGGCCGCTTTACGGCCCCAATTCCTACAACTTCTGGCAGTGGGGGTAGCAGTGGGAGCAAGGGCACCTGGCCACATGAAATGGTGCAGCAGGCAAGATCCAGCCCATGGGCTGTAGGTTGAGAACACCTGCTGTAGATGGAAGATGTCTGATTCTTTGCAGGAATTGGAATGACTTTGCACATTTTTTCTGGGAAAAGAAAGAAGACTTCTGAGGATATCTGCAAAATTTCTCAAAAGAATTCTGAGGGGGGAAATGTCATGCAGAGAAATCTTATGTAGCAAAAGCAATTATACTTTTATACCACCCCATAATACTCAGTGCACTCTTTGGGTGGTTCACAAGGTAATTAGCATTTTGCTGGGTACTCATTTTGCCTATCTAGAAAAGATGGAAGGCTGAGTCAACATTGATCCCCATTAAGATCGAATTCACAATGTCAGCAGTTTAACCACTGTGCCACCAAGGGTCTATGTAGAAACAAATGGCATCTCCCCCACTCCCACCCCAATTCCTCTTTGGACACAACTATACTTTCAAGAAAGGACTGAAATCGTTTAGCAGCAACTTTGGTTGCTTCACATGATTTAAGCCCTGGTGTTTGTTTTTTAAGTATATGTTCTGGCAATTTTTAGACTACTCCAAGGCCTCTGTCCTAGATAAGCAGCACTAGAAGGCTTTCTTGCTACTAATAGCACCAAGGTCAAGGCAAAACAAGAGGACTGGAGTTTCCCCTGAGGCAAGGGAAGCATCACTGCCCAGCCAGTAGGGGGGGATGGATGGATGGACTTTGCTTTTCTCCATATAACAAGTGGTCAACTGCCATGACTTGGCCTTGTCAGTAGTTATGGGAAGCTTTCTAGTGAACTCAACAACCTGCTTTCATGCAAGGATTCTGATTAAAGCAGGTGCGAAACAACAGGTGGCTTCATCCCTCTTTTCACATAGCTCACTGTTTTTAGAAAAACAAAAAAACCTTGATGTAGGTATTCAGAAATATATAGTTCTTGCTTCTGAGGAGAAGAAGTTGTGAAATGCAAAACTCTGCTCAAACCCTTGTGCCTGGATGAACAACTTTATGTTTCCCCTCACACTCAGAATGGTCAAACTGCAGGTTGATTTCATGAAGATCTTCCTATTGTCTGGGTTTCAGATTTAAAAGAACAACAGCAACTTCAAATCAAATGTAATTCTCAGTCATCAGTAGTTGCTGCTTCCTCAGTGCACTATTTCCCTTTCAGCAACAAGACCTTATTTATTTATTATTTATTTAATGGATTTTTACCCTGCTCTACTCAAGCACAAGGCCAACTCAGAGCAGCTACAACAATTCAACAATTTGATACATAAACAATTACAATCAATAATTACAATTAAAGTACAAAGTATAAGAGCAACAACATACATAATATCCAAAAGCATTACAAAAACAAAAGGGAACCTCATTTCAGAAGCCCTCACAAAGACCACCAGCAGCAGTACCGCCCCAAGAAACAAAGTCAAAAAAATCACCATCCTTGCCTCCTCCTGGCTGATAACGGGTCAGGAGGGCACAACAGTTCATGGCAGCAGCATCTTCTGAGCCCATGGGGAGCACTCTTTATCTTCCCACCATTGGTGGAGGTCGGGAGGGCACAGCGGCTTGCGGCATCATCTTCTGAGTTCCCTGTGGCAACGGGGAGCCCTCTTTATCCTCCTGCCATTAAAGCTCAGCCTGGGGGGCTGCATGGCGTGGGTGAAGGTGGAGTCCAGGCTGTCCTTCTTGCCTGTGGCCCCTGGGAAAACCAAATGTGCCCCCATGTCCCTGGAAAGCTGCAGAAGGCCTCACTGGCACCTGGGAAAGCTGCACACACACCTTCTATAGAGCTCAGCTGGGGGGGGGGAACTCTTGTTCCCCTGCTGGGATCTTGCTGGAGGCAGATAACAGCAAGGTGCAGCTGGTGCTCTCTGCTATAAAAAAAAGACTTGCCAAAGTACTGCTTTGGGTAACTCAAGGTGAGGCAGGTGGTCAAATAAATAAATAAATAAATCCTCCTTCTTTCCTCCCCCCCCCCCCTGTGGAGTAGGGATCTAGATACTCAACTTTTCCTCTTTGGTGACATTCCTCCTCCATGCTTCTCCTCTAGTGTAGCTGGCCCACATCAACAAGGATCTGCAACTGTGGAAGCATTCTCCCCATTCATATTGTGGAGGAAAGAGATGGATTTGTATCAACTGTGAAGCAAAATTTTGAAAGGAACAAAGGAACACCAGCTGGGCTTTTCTGCAACCTTTTGGATAAGAAGGAATAACCAAAATATAGTACAGAAAATGAAATAAACTTGTCCCTTCTTTTCTTTGTGGAGGACTATTCCTCTTTTTCTTTTGTATAATAATAATTTCGTGTCAGAAATTATTCTGGGTTGAATGGATCTTTGTGGAAGAAACTCTGCTCAGGGAATGCCCCAATGAGGCTCCTTTCATGTCCCCAAGAGCTGGAACAGAGAGTGGTGGTCAAATCCGTCAAATCCTGGGTCTCAAACTACTGACTTGCTAGCCTTCCAGCTCACAAGGTGAGTGTCTTAACCACTGAGCCACCACATCCACTTAGACTAATAATTTCATGTCAGAAATTATTCTGGGTAGAAAGGATTTTTGCTGAAGAAACTCCACTCAGGGGATGCCCAAATGAAACTCTTTTTATATCCCCAAGATCTTATCCCACTGAAGAGGTCGCTATTTATCTGCTTGCAATTTCTTGCTTTCAAACTGCTAGGTTGGCAGAAGCTGGGACAGAGATGAGTGCTCATAGCATCAAGTAGTACTTGGGTCTTGGACTGCCGACTTGTTGACCTTCCAGCTAAGAAGGTGAGCTTCTTAACCATTGAACCACTGCAGCCCTACCTTCTTCTTTTGTGTCCTGATCAAACCCTAGACTGCCAAAATGAAGCCAATTTCTTCACTTTGCCATTGACCAAACCCAAGTCCTCATCAATACATGCCTCTGGCAGCATGTGGAGGACTATAATTTTAAAAGGATGGCATTTCTCTCTTTTTCTATCAGAATCCTATAAAACCTACAACTCAGAGCAAAACTTCTCCCCTCTTTCTTGAGAAAGATGAAGAAATGCTTGGTGGTTGTTTTGGTTGTCTATCGTATTGCTTTTTTATTTCTACCTTTTTTGTGGCTCCAGTTTTTTTATTATGGAGGAGAACATCATAAAAATATGAAAACATGAAACCATGACCTATAATAAGAAAAATAACCATAATCAAAAAGAAATACATTTAGCTATTAGGGAAAGATGAATTCATGCTAAAAGGTTTAAATTGCAGGCAGTGATATGGAAAGGTTAACAGCATTCTGAGCATTATATATATTGTTTTGGAATAATAAACAATATGTATAAACAATCATTTTTCCTCCACAGAGAAAATAAGAGGCAAATTCCTTTCCTTTTCAGCACTATATATTCATTATCCCTCCCACCACAAGGGGTTGAATATATATTATCTTGCCCCTCTGTATTGTAGCGTATTGTAAATTTGCTATATAAAATACATTTGCACACTATTTCATAACTCTCCAGCTTAGCGGGAGCCATAAACATATATATAAAAAAACTATATGTCACTTTCTGTGCTTGCAAACTTACTGTTTTTAGATTAGTTCTCATATGAATGTGACAACATGCTGACATGGGTGGAGAAGGAGTTTGTCTTACTTAGCGTGTAATAGGTTATTCTTCTGGATGGATGCAATCTTCCATTACAGAGTCCAGGGCATTGGTGGTGAACCTATGGCATGCGTGCAGCAGTGGCACTCGAAGCCCTCTCTGTGGGCATCCATGCAGTCACCCCAGCACAGTGTTTGCCCAGCCCCTCTGCCCAGCAGCCCAATGGGAGCACTTCCTCCCTCCCCCAGCACAGAGTTTTCCCCGCCCCTCTTCCCAGCAGCCCAATGGGAGTGTTTCCTTCCTTCCCTGTTGCTGTGTTGGCACTATATGATAAATAAGTGGGGTTTGGGTTGCAGTTTGGGCACTCAGTCTCTAAAAGGTTTGTCATCACTGGTCTAGGGCAGGGCTGGCCAACCTAGGTGCTCCCGCTGTTCTGGACTTCAATTCCCAGAAGCCCAAGTCAGTACACCTTCTGATCAGGTGTACTGGGTTGGCCATACTTGGTGTAGGGTATAAAAACCTCTTTGGATTTCCCTCTGTACTGCCATGGCGGACTGATCATCTGTGTAGTGCTACCACCTTAAGGGACAATGTAAAAAGGCACCTCAACATGTGAGGGCATCTTTGTGTTTTCTTTTTCTACATCGTATCATGTTGTAAGCCTGTTAACCATTATACAATGAACCATCTAAGGCACAAGTACCAGTCTGATCAGGTTATCCTTCTGTGATAATAGAGTAGACAATACTGCCAGTGACTCAATGACAATCATGAGGCAGTGGTTAACTAGCCTGACAACCCTGAGGACCAAGTCCACAGGAAGGGTGATGATCCCCAAGTGGACCAATCCAGTTCAATGGAGGGAAGCAGCTTTTTGTGTGCAAAAAGGGTTTAGAACCAGAAAATGACTCACAGAACTAGATCAGACAGGTGTCATGCTGTGATGTAGAAGGCAAATGGAAGACTACTGCATTATATTGTTCCCAGGACAATCTTCATGGCTGATTGACATGATGATAGTTAATATATGGAATTGGATATGGCACTTGAAGATAGAAGGTATGAGTGGCTTTCTGTTGGGGTGGGTTGGTGGGTGGTCGAGTGAGGGTTTTAATCTGTTTTCTTATATTTTACTGTATTTTATCTGATTTTTACTGTTGTGCGCCGCTCTGAGTGCAGTTTCCCCTAGTGGGCAGCATAAAAATCTAAGAATAAATAAATAAATAAATGATTCAATGAACACAAATTTGTTAGGGTTCTATGTGGTCAATTAGCTTATGGGTCACTCCTAAACTGAAACATTTCCAATAATAATATCCTGCCAAAAGCCAGAACCTTGATAATTCATATACAAGCAGAAAGATCATAAATTGAAACTGGTAGATCATGTAGTACAGGGATTCTCAACCTGCAGCTCACGGGGCCGGATGCAGATGACAGTGCCATTTCATGTGGCCCCCCACTTTCTCCACCACATCAGGAAGTGCCATGTGGTGGAAGAAGGGCAAAATAGCCATCCGGTTTTAAAAGGTTGAGAATCCCTTGTGTAGTAGATGTGTTATGTTAAGAACAGGAGCTCTAACTTTCTGCCTTGTGAAGGCATGCTATTCATTTCTGTTTTATTTTGATTTTTTTTTCTGGACACCAATACCCAAAATTCTCCCAAATATCCCTCAGGCCATATTCTGGAAATCTCAGGTCACACATCTACAAGTACAGTGTTTATATTTCACTCATCTGGACCAGCTGGTTGACTGACTCAGGCCTTGAGGAGACACTTTCCACCTAGCCTAAATGACAGTGAGATAACAAGTTTCAGGAATCACTATTGCAGATTCCTTTTATTTACACTAACAACAAGAAGCAAGATCTGAGACAATCATACGGCTTTGAAGACCTGCCCTGGTGCAGGTAGATGTTGGTGTCTGTAGGCATGGCTCTGTGAACTGGAAATATTATATTACACCACCTTCACTGAAACTTTTCAGTAGAATTCTGATTCACAACATAGGATGTCTCACCAAACAAAGGATGAACACACACAATTGTCAATAGATGCTGAAGGTTAAATGCATTAGCAAATGTTTAATGCCAGGTGTTCGTCTTGTATCCTCCTACTCTTTGCAATTCAACCGGATGAAACTTCACAATTAATCCGAATAACAAGTTGATTTGTAGTCATGTGGTCTTTGTATTGGTGTGTGCATCCTAATGAGTATCTTTTATTGCCAAAATTCAACAGCAGATAAGAATACAGGAACAATAGTGCATTCAGTAGAAAGGGAGCAAAATGGGTTGCATAGTGAACAATAGAGAGTATTCAGCCATAGGTTACATTCGGCATACATTGTTTCTAACATTAGAATACCGTGTGAGAATAACGCAAGCTACAGTACGTGATTAGAGTCCTGATTGGTTAGAGCAGCTAAGATAGCATACTAGCCTCATGAAACCTGCGTGATCAGTCTCTCCATAGTAGAAGCTTAGACCTTGATTACATGTGTACTGACATTCTTTTAGGGAAAGATTGAAACATAGTAAAGGGATGCAGGACATCTCTTGGGGAAAACTCAGAAGCCAAACAGGAGTGTGCACTCTCATGAACTTGGCTTATGGTTCATCCCTATCAGATTCCCACATGCCCCCACCATACTCCAACAGATCATGGGCACATATGCATGTAATTGTTTGTGTGGTTCAATTGATCTCTAGATTCACTCTGTCCCTTTGCTAAGCAACTTTGCAAAGATAGATATCCTTACAGGTATAGTTTGCCAATGTTTGAGTCGGTCATGTCACTTTGGTAGCAGCCTCTAGAGTTCACACTACATTACTCCTAATATTTATAATCCATGAAGACCAGTAATATATTCAATCTTCTGGATGCCTCAGTCTATGCGGGGAATCCATTGATTCACCAAGTCCATGGAAATCTACAGGAGGCTGACAGTTCTGAATGCATCACAGATCCATTTCATTGACCTGGAATTGTATTAGAAAACATTTGACACAGTAATAATAGCTCACTTTTGTCTGGCTGAACACCCCACTACAGTAATGGAGTAGACCTTTCAGCCAGCAACTCAATGCTGAGTGTTGGGCAGTGGTAAATAACTTGACTCCAATGGCTATGGGTGGGTGAGCCACTTTAGGTGGGTCAATGGTCCTCTCAGTGGATGAAATGCCACTGGAAACCCATCAGATTGGGCCCAGCGACAAAATGAGTGGAGGAGGAAAACACTTCATTTTTCTGACTCCCGATGGTCATGGAGGCAGAAGAGGTTATGCCAGATGGACTGGCCATGAAGGCACACCTTAATTAATATCCTTAATTGCAGTCCTGGTATTAAATTATGCAGGTCTCATTTCATATATGCTGCAGGAGATGGCTCCATGATCACAGTGTGTGAGTCACTTCATGACAAGTTGGGATCAACTTTGAACAAATTCATGCAGTGGTGGGATTCAAATTTTTTTTACTACCTACTCTATGAGTGTGGTATGGTGGGTGTGGCCAGGGGGAAAGCCCTGCGTTGCACCCAAATTAGAACTACTTTATTTCAAAACTTGGATGGGCGGGGCCAGCCAGAATTCTGCTACTGGTTCTGGCGAACTGGAGCAAACATGTTCAATCTCACCACTGATTCATGCCAATGGCATTTTTCTAATTTCCGTGGGGTGGGGGGGGGGGTGTATTCTCGGATATGAGTAGCGGCCATCAATGCAAACACCAACACATAGCTCACATACTGCAAATACATAGCATATAACGAGATCATGAATCGGAAACAATACATTTGAAAACAAAATGTTCGTCTTTAGATTCACAAGAAATAAAAAAAGGGAAATCCATCTGCCCATAGTTAGCATACCATACCATCTCTCCTCTTCACAAAGTGGTAAGGAAGTACCTGAATTGTAATTTTAACTATCACTATATGGCATCTGGACGATGTTCTGCAAATTGTGCCATGCATTATGCATGGGTTCCTTACAGCTAATCTAGCAGGTCAGATGTTCCTGCTGTGTAAATGTGAACATAAGATGTATTAACAAGTTAGCAGAAAAGACTAACTTCTGGCTAACCATTTCTTAAGCACCCCAGTGTTTCAAAGGCTACAAACAAATTATTACACAGGTAAAACAGTTTCACTGATTTTCATTAAAAACTTTCCTGCGAGATCACATAATGATCTAGCCAAATAGAATATTTCAGAGGTGGGGAATTCAGCTGGCAGTACAATTTATTCTCTGCATCATGGCCAGTTTCAGGGATTACACAAATTTCAAGTTTATAAATACAGTATAGCTGTTTCACAGAAGGTCTTTCCAGTTTCATATATTTCTAGTGTTGCTGAAACATAATCATGCAATGGTAAATGTGAAAGTGCATTTACTCATCATGGTAGTCCACAACCAGTCTCCCATTAATAGAGCCAAAACATTCAAGAAGTGGGATTGGGCTACATCAATTTATTTATTTATTCATGTCAGAATCGCACAAAGGGGACGCCCGAATGAGGTTCCTTTCATGTCCCCAATATCTTTTCTTACCGAAGTGGTCCCTATTTATCTACTTTCAATTTCTTGCTTTCAAACTGCTAGGGTGACAGGAGCTGGGATAGAGACGGGTGCTCATTCTGTCATGCAGTACTTGTGTCTTGAATTACCGACTTGCTGACCTTCCAGCTAACAAGGTGAGCTTCTTAACCACGGAGCCACTGCAGTCCCCGGCTACATCAATGAAGCAGGAACAGGCCTTTTATAGCTCATCTTCAGTTTACCCAGAGATTCTAAACCTGAGTCCTATGAGTCGGATGCAGCCCACGGCACTATTTCATGTGCCCCCACCACCACCACCTCCACCACACAAGGAATTGTAATGTGGTGGAGGAAGGGCAAAATGGCCATCTGAGGGAGTGTGACCCGGCCCCCAGCTTTAAAAGGTTGAAAACTCCTGGGATAGCCATTTCCCCAATGAATATTTGCATGCAGGCACATAAACACCTCTACCTAGTTTACTCATGAGTAATACCAAGTTGTGAGAGTTTGGTTCTAACTAAACTGCTTTTATAAAGTGGGGTTGGGATTGTATTATATCTATACTTGAATATTGGCATTTTAACCAAATAACCTACCCAGATTGGGAAACTATTCTCACTGTGAGAACATATTCCAGAAGGGCGATAAACAGGTATAAATGAATGAGTGAATGAATGATGCCATTGATGGGCCATTGACACTTGATCTATTGTGATCTGTTGATCTATTGTTTTGCCTAATCAGCTTTTCCTGGCAAGCTGCCTGATATCTTAACAGGTTCTCAAATCCTTCAGAGCAAAAAGCCAAAAGCCCTTTTCTAAAATCCCTGGAAAATATATGGTGAAGAAGAATAGAAGCAGGATCTTAGGATCCAAGATTACTGCAGATGGAGATTGCAGTCATGAAATAAAAAGGCGACTGATGCTTGGGAGACAAACTATGAGAAACCTGGTGAACATAGTTAAAAGTAGAGACAATTTACATGGTCATTACCCTTTGGTAATGTATGGTTGTGAGAGCTGGACCATTAGGAAAGCTGAGCGTGAAAGAAATGTGCCTTTGAAATGTGGTGTTGGAGGAGAGTTTTGAGAGTCCCCTGGACAGCGAGGAGAACAAATAGGTCGATCTTAGAAGAATTCAATCCTGACTGCTCCTTAGATGGACAAATAGTAAAAATGAAGCTAAAGTACTTTGGACATCAAATTAGAAGAGAGGATTCACTTGAGAAAGCCTTGATTCTGGGAAAGGTGGAGGGCAAAAAAAGAAGGGAGCAGCCATCTCTGCAATGGGCAGAGAGCTGAGTGGGCTGATGAGGATGGTGGAGGACAGAGGTGCTTGGCAGGCAATGGTACATAGGGTAGCAAAGGGTGACAATTGACTGTGCAACTGAACATCAAAAATCCCTTTGAAATGACTAAAGTTACTTTGAAGCTCCTTCTGTTGGTTCCACAAAAGATGTAGCAGAGGTATACTTGCTTCCCAGTTCAGCTGCTCAGCCATTTAAATCTATATTTTGATATATACCAAACACCTTCATTTTTCTGTCACCCTGTCTGACAAAATTGTTGATCTGCCTAGATTGGGGGCCTTTCTGCCTTTCTGATATAAACCACCCTATACAAGTGGGAGGTCAGCAGTTTGATTCCTGAGTACTGCAGGATGAATGAGCTCCCATCTTTGTCCTAGCTCCTGCCAACCTAGTAGTTTGAAAGCAAGAAATTGCAAGTAGATAAACAGGGACCACTTTGGTGGGAAGGTAAACAGCGTTCTGTGAGCTCCAGTGTCTAGTCATGCCTGCCACATGACCACAGAAACAGCTGCAGAAGCAGACAGCGCTGGCTCTTCGGCTATGAAACAGAGATGAGTACTGAACCCTAGAGTCAGATACAACTGCTTTTGAGCAAGGGAAACCTTTATACAGCATTGCCCTTGGCAAGGAAAGATGAAAGTCTGGAAAACAAATGTATGTTGAATGGTATACACTCCCCACCTCCACTTTAAATATATTGCTGCTGTATTTTTTTTCCTGAGCATAGGAAGAGGCTTTCTATCAGGCCAAATGATAAAGCCGTCTAGCTCAATACTGTCCATTCAGACTCTACATGGCTTCAAATACAGGTGTTATTAATACCACTTGTTGATTTTCTTTTTTAAAAAATACAGAAAAACCAGAAATTGATGAGAAACATTTAGCATGAATAACACACATGTCTGAAATTGGGTTAGGATCATTCTTTCTTGTACTTTAAGGTGAATGCAGATGTAACATATGAAGTCTGGCATGAATTATGAACACACATTTGCTACATTCAGAGGGCCAAAACAGATGTTCTTAAAAAAGGTAGATGGAAAATATGCTTTTATTTTTTGTTAAGCTAATTACAGTTCTAAAGCTGGTGGTATTTACTAAATGCTATATAAGTTTAGTGTGGGGGACCGAAGACAATGAAACAGCCGAAGGGTTGGCTTAACACAGGTTTACTGCATGATGATCCGGAGGAACATGAGGTAATGGCGGCGATACATCTCATTAAATACGGTAGACTATACATTTGGATTTTGGTTGCTTGCAGCTCATTGGCTGCTCTCGGCGTGGCCTTGCCCGGCACGCCTCTCTTCTTTATTGTCCTTGATTATGCGGGGAATTTCCCGCGGCTGTCCGTGATTGAGTAATGTGGACCATGTGAGGCTGAACGCTCGCAGCTGCCCTCTATGGGCTGCTTGCTCGCGTTCCATAACAGCTGAGATACATTGTGATTGTAGGATGGTTACACTCTTGCATTCAAAGGTAACATTGTATTTAAGGCAACATGCATACATAACATCCCTCCCCCCTAGGATGGGACGAAGTCCCTCAACCATTGTGGCTTGCCGCACGTGCGCTTGGGGCGTGCGGGCGTCTGACCTAGTACAGGGGAGCCTGTGATCCCTGGTTCCTTGGGGTCTCGTCCTGCAACGGAAGATGGGGTCTCGTTAGTGGTTCTGTGGGGAGACCGTGCCGCCTTTGCACTGGGGGACAGGAAAGGAATAAACAGTTGGGAAGTGAACCCCTGCCTGCTGCCTGAGGAACCCGGGGACCTTCCCATTACGAACCTTGGGACCGACGAGGATGCCCTCGTGGTCCCGCTACCTTCTGTTATCCGTTCGGGGGCTCTGGAGGCTGTGGTGGGTGGACTCGCCGTCGTTCCTTGTCTTGGGGGTGAGAGTCTCCGGGGAGCTGACGCTATGGCGTACTCTGAGGCACAGGAGCTACAGGGACTGCACATACCAGGGGCTGAACTGAAACCCCCCTTTTCGCTAGGACGGGTGGGAGACCACTCCGCTAACTCCCCCTGGTACGGAAAATCAAATTCTAACCTTCCATGGGGCTCCGCATTTGGGGGCGAATTTCGCGAGATATGTACGAGTTCGGGGCCTTTTCCTTCCGCCGCACAATCCCTCAAGATATCTGCGAAGACAGATTCCCTTTCCTCCCCCCTTGGTGGGGACCCATGACCCCCCCTTCTCCCCCTTGGGCTAAACGGGTGGGGGAGAACCCTAACGCTGAGTCGTGTCCTCTGCCGCTCTCGCCCCGCTCTTCGGGGACCCTGTGCCGGAGCTGATCCGCGTGTCGCCTCCATAGGAGCCCTGAGCTGGTCTCCACGCGGTAAGAGACGGGGCCGGTTTGCTCTATCACAACGCCCGGCACCCAGGCTGGCCCAGCGCTGGCGTAGTTCCTGCAATGCACGGGTGCGCCTACACTGAAACTTTTTGTGGGCTCCAGCCCTATGTTCTGCCCCCTGTCCTCTACCCTTGTGGGGTCTAACCTAGTGATTACGGTGGTCAGCTTCCTGCGCATCAACAGCTCCGCGGGGGAGTACCCTGACGCTAACGGGGTGACCCTGTACCCTAGCAGGAACTGGCACACTTGCAGGCCGAGGTCCCCGGGGCCCATGCGCCGAAGCGCGTCCTTGGTGGTGTGCACGAGGCGCTCTACCTAGCCATTGGTGGCCGGGTGGAAGGGGGCAGAGGTGATGTGCCGAATGGCGTTGCTATCCATGAATGCCCTGAACTCTGCGGACGTGAAACAACTAGCGTTATCGCTAATGAGGGTATCGGGTAAGCCGAACGTGCAGAAGACCCTCCGTAACTGCTTAATTGTTGTGGCCGAGGAGGTGCTCGAGACTGGGATAACCTCCAACCATTTGGAGTATGCAGCCACTATAAGGAGGAAGAGCGTTCCTCGGAACGGGCCAGCAAAATCCACGTGCACCTGGGACCACGGCCCCCTTGCCGCGTCCCATTCCCTGTGGGGAAAACGGGCCTCCTCTGGCCTTGAGCTTTGGCATGCTACGCAAGTGCCGACCATGTGCTCGATGTCGGCGTCTAACTGGGGCCACCAAAAATAACTGCGGGCTAGCGCCTTAGAACGGACGATTCCTGGGTGGCTGACGTGCAGCAGTTTAAGCACCCTTGGTCGGAGGGCCGTGGGGATCACTACCCGCTGTCCCCACAAAAGGCAACCCCTCTCTAGGGACAACTCCAGCTTTTTCCTGAAAAAGGGATCGAATTCCGTTGCTGGGGAAGACGCTGGCCACCCTTTCTGCACCCAGGAGCTGACTGTAGCTAGTGTTTTGTCCTTGCCGGTCGCTTTGGCGATTTCGGCCGGTACTACTGGGGGTGAGTCTAGGACCTCTATCATTAAGACCTGGTGGTCCCGCTCTTCCTCGCTCACGTAGCCGCACTCTTGGGGAAGGGGGGACCTCGACAGGGCGTCTGCGTGACTGATCTCCTTCCCGGGCCGGTATACTAACGCGTGCTGATACGCGTTGAGAAAAATGGCCCACCTGAGCATCCTAGGGGACAGGATCTGTGGCGTGGGCTTATCTGCCGTGAAAATGCCGAGCAGGGGCTTACGGTCGGTCACTATGGTGAAGGGGCGGCCATACAAGAAATCATGAAATTTTTTGGTGCCCGCAACTATCGCTAGCGCTTCGCTGTCTGTCTGGGCATAATTTCTCTCCGCTTGGGACAGGGACCTGGAGTAGAACGCTATCAGGGCCTCCCTTCCACTTTCCAGCACGTGGCACAGTACCGCACCCACTCCCACTGGGGATGCGTCACAGATCAGGACCACCGGGCGTTTGGGGTTAAAGTGGGTCAATATTGCATCGGACGCCAAGAGTTGCTTTAATTCGCTAAACGCCTTCTCTTGGATGTCGCCCCACTTCCAAGGCTCGTCTTTTTTTAGCAGCCTATGTAGTGGCTCGGCCACCGCTGCCTTCCGGGGAAGGAAGGAGTGGTAAAAGTTAAGCAGTCCTAGAAACGACTGCAGCTTGGCCTTGGATGTGGGGCGAGGGGCTTTCTTTATGGCGGTAACCTTGGATCGGGACGGCCTGATTTCCTCGGGGGTTACTCAAAACCCTAGGAACTCTACTTCGGTTGCGAAGAAGACGCATTTGTCCTTCCGCAACCTCAACCCCGCCTTTTCGAATATCGTTAGAACCTTTCCCAACCTTTTAGCCAACTCAACCCGACTTCCCCCCGTTATCAATACGTCATCAAAATATGGTAGAACCCCCTCCTGCCCCTTCAGGAGGCGTTCCACGAGTGACTGGAAGATCCCGGGCGCCGAATTAACGCCGAACTGAAGCCGCGTCACCTGGAACGCCCCCTTATGGGTGACTATGGTCTGTGCGGCCGCTGCGACAGGGGTCACTGAAAGTTGCTGGTAGGCCTGTGCTAAATCAAGTTTAGCGAAACACTTTCCCCCATGCAGCCTGGCCAGCAAATGGCTGACTACCGGCACCGGATACGCGTTAGGGCGAATCGCCTTATTGATGGTGCACTTGTAATCAGCGCATATGCGAACCTCCCCGTTAGCTTCCAGTGCTGTTACAATTGGAGTTTCCCACTCCGCAGACTCAACGGGAACAAGAATCCCCTGCCCCACCAATTTGTCCAGTTCCGCCTCTATCTTGTCCTTTAGTGCGAAAGGCACTCTGCGCGGCTTTAGTCTGATTGGTCGAATTTTGGGGTCCAGGTCGAAGGTTACTGGGGGTCCCTTGAACTTTCCGAGTCCCTTTTTGAAGACTTCAGGGTGCGCGTCGCACGCGTCCTGAATTGGATCAGTCCCGACGGCGTGTACCCCAACCACGTGCACCCCTCCAATGAATAACCCCAGGGGCTGGAACCATTGAGTCCCGAGGAGGCGGCAATTCCCTCCCTTTAGGACGACTAGGGGGAGCGTTGCGGCGCGCTTTTTGAACTGAACCTGGAACTTCCCGACCCCCAATACTGGAATACAGTTCCCTTGCACGTCCTTAAGCGTGGACCTCAGCACTTTGAGCTTGGGCCGCACGTGGGGGGCAATTTTCAAGAACTCTCCCTGGGAGATGATAGAGTACAAAGACCCCGAGTCAATCTCCATCCTAACGGAGGCCCCTTGTATCAATACCTCAACAAAGTAGCGGGGGTGTCCCACGTACACGCTGAAAACCGGGGCGTCATCCTCGCCATCGTCGGAGATGCGCCCCACGCCGTCCTGCTTCCATGTGGTCCGGGCGCCGTCCTGTTTCGCGTGCCGGTCCGGCGAACTCCTCCTGGTCTCGCGCCGCTTCCTGCAGACTTTGGCGATGTGCCCGCGGCGGCCGCAGTTGTGACACTCGGCCTTCCGGAACGGGCACTTTTTGCGGGCGTGGGCGGCGCCGCATCCGTCGCAACGCCGGCCTCCCTTTCGGACCTTCTGGACGTCCTCGTCGTCGCCGCTCTCCACGGATGAACTCGAGGCTCGCCGGGCGGCACGCACCAAACTCTCGGCTTTGCCCTTCTCCGCCTTATCGGCCCTCGGCCGCCAGTCCTGGAGCTCCTGCACCCCGGCCGCCGTGGCTTCCGCAGCCTGTGCCACGTCCAGGACCTCCTGCAATGTGGGAGGCGGCTCCTGCTTCATCAGCGCCCGCTGAGTCTCGGTGTCTCTCAGGCCACACAGCACGCAGTCCCTGAGGGTAACTTCAGGGTTCTCCCACTTGCATGGGCCGGCGGCCAGTCGCAGGGCGGCAGCGAAGGCGGCGACCGACTCCCCGGGCACCTGGACTCGCCTCCAAAACGCGCTCCGAGCAGGGAACATTGCCACCGCGGGCCGGAGATGGGCGCGCAGCACCTCCAGGAGCTCTCTGGCCTTGAAATCGGTCACCTTTCTGGGAGCGATCAGGTCCACCAAGGTCCTCTTGGTCTCGTGTCCGAGCATCCTGACGAAGATGGCTCTCTTCCTTGCCTTGTCCGAGACCTCGTGCTCCACCAGCGCCCCATTGAAATCGATCTCGAACAGCTCCAAGTCTCCCGGTTTCCTAATCTCGTAACCGGAGCATGTCTTGGTCCCGTGGGTCGCCATATCCCACCTTCGTCACCAGTTTAGTGTGGGGGACCGAAGACAATGAAACAGCCGAAGGGTTGGCTTAACACAGGTTTATTGCATGATGATCCGGAGGAACATGAGGTAATGGCGGCGATACATCTCATTAAATATGGTAGACTATACATTTGGATCTTGGTTGCTTGCAGCTCATTGGCTGCTCTCGGCGTGGCCTTGCCCGGCATGCCTCTCTTCTTTATTGTCCTTGATTATGCGGGGAATTTCCCGCAGCTGTCCGTGATTGAGTAATGTGGACCATGTGAGGCTGAACGCTCGCAGCTGCCCTCTATGGGCTGCTTGCTCGCGTTCCATAACAGCTGAGATACATTGTGATTGTAGGATGGTTACATTCTTGCATTCAAAGGTAACATTGTATTTAAGGCAACATGCATACATAACAATAAGCATTTAGTAAATACCATGACAGGGTTGCAATGCCATGACAGGGTTGCAAAAATTATATGTTGGAAACTTTGCCAGAAGTTGGGATTTGAATGCAATAAAATCATTGGGAACATCAGGTAGAGAATTTTTTTGGATAAAGAGAGAGTCAAGAGCCTGTGGGACTTTAAAATTCAAACAGATCTGACACACAACACACCTGATATAATTATGTGGAAAAGAAGAAGGTCTGGTTTATTGACATTGCTATACCAGAAGACATATGAATTGAAGACAAACAACAGGAGAAAAATCACAAACTATCATGATTTGCAAATTGAAGTTGAGCGTCTACAGAGGAAGAAAACTGCTGCTGTACCCATAGTGATTGGAACCCTTGGACATTACCTAAAATACTCCCTAGATATTTTGAAATTTTGGACTTATGGAACATCCCAACTCTCCAAAAACAACTCTACTTGGAACTGCCTATATACTTAGAACAGGCAATCACAACCTATGGCCCTCAGGCCAGACCTGACCCCTGACATCATTTAATCTACCCATACCACCCTTGCCGCTCCAGGAAGCAGAAGTAAAACGTGCCCACGCATGTGCAGAATGCTGCCATAAATGTATTCTGTGCATGCATGGGACACGTTTTACTTCCTCTTCCAGTGGGAGGAACCATGTGACTGGCCCAATCAGCTGTCAGGGGGCATAGCCAGGCCCGTGATCTAAAAATGATGAGACCCCTGACTTAGAACATAAGAACATAAGAACAGCCTTGCTGGAACAGGCCACAGCCCATCCAGTCCAGCATTCTGTCTCACACAGTGGCTCACCATTTCCTTCAGGGTATTCCCAAGGAGATGCCTTCACCTGCTTAGGATTCCCTGGAAATGGCATTGAGAGATATCCTGCCTATCTCTCCAACCCGGAGGTTGTCCTTAGGTAGCCATAATTATAGCCATTGATAGCCTTGTCCTCCATGAACTTGTCTAATCCTTTCTTAAAGCTGTCAAGACTGACAGCTGTCACCACTTCTTCTGGCAGGGAGTTCCATAGACCAGTAATCCTCTGGGTGAAAAAGTACTTTCTCTTATTTGTTTGAGAACTAGTACCCAAAAGTTTCATGGAGTGTCCCCTAGTTCTAGTGTTGTGCGATAGGGAAAACAGTTTTTCCCTATCCACTTTGTCCACACCGTGCATGATTTTATAAACTTCAATCAGGTCACCTCTTAGACGCCGTCGTTCAAGAGTGAAAAGGCCCAACCGTTGCAGCCTCAGATGGTAAGGAAGGTGTTCCAGTCCCCTAATCATTCTGGTTGCCCTCCTCTGCACTTTCTCCAACTCCATAATATCCTTCTGGAGGTATGGCGACCAGAACTGTACACAGTATTCCAGATGGGGCCTCACCATAGATTTATAAAGAGGCAAAATGACACTTGCTGACTTATTTTCTATACCCTTCCTAATGATCCCTAACATTGAGTTTGCTTTTTTCACTGCTGAGGCACACTGGGTTGACACCTTCATTGAGCTGTCCACCAGGACACCAAGGTCCCTTTCCTGGTTTGTCGCAGAGAGTTCAGACCCCATCAGTTTATAAATGTAATTGGGGTTTTTTGCCCCAACATGCATCACTCTGCACTTACTGATGTTGAAGCTCATTTGCCACTGTTTTGCCCACTCCCCCAGTGTCAAGAGAGCCCTCTGGAGCTCCTCACAATCTCTCACAGTTTTCACTACCCTGTATAATTTAGTGTCGTCAGCAAATTTGGCTACCTTGCTTTTTACTCCTACCTCTAGATCATTTATGAAGAGGTTGAAAAGCAGGGGTCCCAGTACTGAACCTTGGGGGACCCCACTCTTTACTTCCATCCACTTGGAGAAGTGTCCATTTAGTGCTACCCTCTGTTTCCTGTCCCTTAGCCAGTTGCTGATCCAGGACAAGACCTGTCCCTTTATTCCATATCCTTAGATGATATCTTAACAATAACAATAAAATGCTAACTATTCCTTTTGATTTGACCAAAATGAGTTTCACAGGTTATATAAGGGTGTTCAAACAAGGGTCCACAGGCATGTAAGCACAAATTTATATGTGTGGTCTTGCAGAGTGGCCATATTGTGGTGTTACATTATCAGCCAGCTAGGCCTAATTCAAAGGTAGAATGGCAAAATTGACGATGTTTCTGTTATGACAAATTTAATGTCACCATAACTAAATAGTAAACACAGTGAGAAGAAAATAATCACATAATGAAGCCCTATATTTTCATTAAGAAATACATATATCTCACCAGAATCTTCCACATAATTGATCGAATTTTGCATCATAGATATGATTATGTAGTCTGATCCATAAATGATTCAAATATTTTCTTTTCTTTATATGTTTTTGTTCTGTTTTAGTTATTTATTTTTAAACTCAGTTTTGTTATCAATAATCCCACCTTGTGGTTTTTCTCTTTTAAAGGAGAGCTTGGATATAAATTTGAAAAAATAGATGACTAAATACATAATGCTCAGAACTACTTCCCAACAGTGTACAGTATTTAGTTATGGGAGTTACAAAAGAGATTGGTGTAAGAGAAGGAATTCTAAGTATAGGGTTTCTAGGTGGCCGAAATACTGTGGAAATATTTAATTAATTGGAAATGATGTGACAGCATGTTGTGAATGGCTGGCAATGTGTGTCATTAATGCATCCATAATCGATCCATGATTATGGATAATGAGATCATCCACTTACTATCAAGCCTTGAGATACTATTGCGTTATAATTCAGCACTGCAGTTAAAACAAAAGACATCTGTTTCAAGACACTTCCTTTAGAAAAACCATTCCATGTTTAATATTAAATTGCAAAGAAGAGTAGAAATTGTGGGAGGAAGGAAGATGCTGATGTAAAGGAGATATATGTTGTATGCCAGATGTAAAAATCTCCTCTCATTTTCTTTCTACTATGGAAAAGCATCAGATGATGCCTCCTAATAAATCTTTGAATATAAATCTACATGATCTACATCAGGGGTGGGCAACTTATGGCCCACGGGATGGAACCAGCCCATGGCACCAAATTATTGATCCCCGCCCCCGCACTAGTTGTTCCCAGAAGTGGAAGTAAAACACACCTGTACATGCACAAAATACTGCCATAAATGCACCCACAGTTATGGTAACATGTTTACGACAGCTGCAGGTGTATTTACGGCAGTGCTTTGCTAGATATTTTATTTCCACTTCCAGTGGGAGGAACCACATGACTGGCCCACGGCCTGAAAAGCTTGGGAAACTCTGATCTACATGATCAGGAGTGGGTCTTCATAGAAATAGTGTCAATACTTTCATAGAGCCCTGCTGACTTGATTAGCTAGGCAAAAATTAGACAAACCAGATTCTCTTTAGCTTTCCCATCTGCTTTCTAAATAAAGTTGTATCCTCTTGAGCATCTTGCTCAAAAAGGGGGTTATGAGTAACCAGATGGCAGCTGTCATTAAATTCTGTATTCAGGGAGGATTCCTCGGTCTCTTTAAAGGCAGTTGAGCATACATACTGTCTCACAGAAAGGCATTCTAATCACTCTCTGGACCTATCCAGCAAACTTCTAAAATAGACGAAGGGAAAGAGGGTATGTGATTGACCACATCATCCATAATGTGTGTTTAGTTGCCAAGTCTTGGAGGTGGGTGTTGACTTACTTCCTTATATCTCCCTTCCAAACAGTCTCTGTGACTCGTCTATGTGTTGGTTATGGAAAATGCAACAATCTTCGGCTCTACTCTTCTTTCACTATTACTCTTTGCATTATTTTTTAGGCTAAACTGTGCTGACCTCAATTCAAGCATTTATTGGTTATTAAGCTTTTTTTTTTTGTAAGGGCTGTGGTGTCTTAGTAGTTAACATGCAGATCTTGATGGCTGGAAGGTTGGCAGGTCAGCAGTTAAAGACCTGAGCGCTGCGCAACGGAATGAGCTCACATTGTCTGTCTCAACCAATCTAGCAATTTGAAAGCAAGAAATCACAAGTAGACAAAAATAAATAGGTACAACTTTGATGGGAAAGATAACAACATTCTGTATCTATTCATGCCTGCCACATGACCATGGAAACGTCTGCAGATGCAGACAGTGCTGGCTCTTTGGCTGTAAACAGAGATGAACATCACCACCCTACAACTAGGTGAAACTGGCTTTTGAGCAAGAGAGACCTTTAAAGGTAAAGGTTTCCTTTCTCGAAAGCCATTCATATCTGACTCTTGGGTTCAGTGCTCATCTCTGTTTCAAAGCTGAAGAGCTAGCACCTGCAAACATTTCTGTGGTCATGTGGCAGGCATGACTAGACATCAGAGCACACAGAACACTGTTTACCTTCTCACCGAAGTGGTCTCTATTTGTCTACTTGCAATTTCTTACTTTCAAACTGCTAGGTTGGCAGAAGCTGGGACAAAGACAGGAGCTCATTCTGTCCTGCAGCACTCGGGAATCGAACTGCTGACCTCCCACCTTCCACTCAGCATCTTAGCCACTTGAGCCACTGCAGTCCCCAAGAGAGACCTTTACTAAGCTTTTTAAAAAAGAAACCTAAGGTGGATACTATCTTCTTTGGTGTCAAACTATCCAAGAGTAGACTCATCACTTACTGCTCATTTAGTGGCAGAGAGACAACTATCCCCATAGTGCCATTCATCTGTTCAAATTTGAGGTATCAATTTTAGCCTCTTACCTTTTTATGACTTCTCTACCTTTTAGCTTTTGTTTTGTTTTCACGCTTGTTCTGAACAATTTATTTGCCAATAACAATTACTCTAGCATTTCCTGTTGCTTTCTGACCTTTCAAAAGGCCAGATTACATGATTTATTTGTTTCTGCTGTGTATGATCAGATGTGTTTTGCTGGGCTATGAATGTAGGCTTATGGTTGGTTAGATAATTCATATCTTTTTTCCTCCCTAGATCAAAACTCGTCAAGGAAATATTGACATTTTTGCTACACTGGATATTTGTAAACATTACTTGAAGAGACCCTTTGCATAACTTCTCGCTCTAATGACCATCAAATACAACCGATCCATTTCAATATGGATGGAAACATCCCTTGTTGTTGTGTTTATGTGCTGTCAACTGTTCTCCTCCTCGTTGTGAGCCTATAAATGGGAGATCTCCAGACTGTCCTGTCCTCCTCAGCCCAGGTCAACTCCTCCAAGTGGTAGCCTATTATTTCCTTAGAGCAGGGGTTCTCAACCTATGGCCTGTGGGCCAGATCTGGCCTGTGGTGCCCCTGCCCTCACTCCAGCTGCCACCACAATCAGCTGTGGACTCATTTATGGCTGTCGCAAACACATTTACGACAGCTGCAGACTTATTTACAACAGCTGTAAATGTGTTTACGACAGTCATAAATAAGTGTGTGGCTGATTCTGGTGGCTGCTGCTGCTGCTGGAGCACCAGTCCAGCCCACCAACTGTTTGAGGGAGTGTGACCTGGCCCCTGACTTGAAAAGGTTGAGAATCTCTGCCTTAGAGAATCAACCCATCACATGTTTGCCCTTCCTCATTTCCTGTTGCCTTCCATCTTTGCCAGCACTATTCTCTTTTCCAGAGAGACTTGCCTTCCCATGATGTTACCAAAGTAGGACACTTTCAATTTCATCATTTTTGCCTCCAGTGACAGCTCAGGCTTGACTTGCTCTAGGACTCACTTGTTTGTCTTTTTGGCATTCCAAGGTACCCACAAAGATCTACTCCAGCACCACATTTCAAATGAATATCCCACCCCCCATCTACTTTCTTCACTCCATACATGATGATCAAGAACACAATATTATGAATTATATTGGTCTTGGTCTCCAGTTAAACATCCTTAAATGTTATGATATTTTCTCATTCGTTCATTGCTACCCTTCCAAGTCTCAGTCATCTTCTGATTTTTTGGACAGTCCCCAATTGAGCTGATGATTGAACCAAGGTATACAAAATATTTTATTATATCTATTACTTCATTGTAAACTTTGAAATTGTGTAGTTCTTCTGTAGTGATAATTTTTGTTTTCTTAATGTTCCACTCAAATCCTGCTTTGGAACTATCTTCTTTCATTTTCATTAATTGTTATTTGAAGTAATTGCTGTCTCCTGTCAGTAAGATGGTGTCATTTGCATATCTTAAATTATGTACATTTTTTTCCACCAGTTTTCATACCTCCATCACCTGATTCTAGTTTGGCTTTCCGATTGATATGGTCTACATACAGATTAGATCACTTTGGAATCCTATGTCATCTGCTTTAAGTTTCTTAATGGAAGGAAGGGGGAGATGAACAAAATATAGTTAGTTTCAGCTCATTCTTTTGCTGGAATTTTACAGAGCTTATATATGGCACCTGTGCCTACCAGGAAGGTAGGTTTGGATTTGTCAAGAAAATTGCCCATTTCAAATTTGCGAAGCCTCTCTATAGTGCTATCTGGGCTCCGAAAATCTCTTGATCTCTCTGAAGGCAAAAACACTTTAAGGCTGAATCATGTTTTTCTCCAAGGCTTTAGATTAAACCAATTTAGGTCCACCTATATTGGAAGGATTCAAAAATGAGTTATTCCCTCTTCAGTGCAGATAAAAGCATGGAGAGATCTGTCCAGTCTTACCCCTTTCTTTGGAAAATGAAACATTAACAGTCTGGATGCTTCTTGGTAAAAGGAAACAGAAAACATTTAGTTTTACTACATGGCTATCAGCACTGCAGTGGCTTAACGGCTAAGATGCTGAGCTTGGAGACTGGAAGGTTATGTTTCAATACCAGAGTGCTGCATGACAGATCTTGGGGACATGAGAGGAGCCTCATTTGGGCATCCCTTGAGCAGACTTTCTCCAGCAAAAATCCTTTCAACCCAGAGTAATTTCCTGACATGAATTTTATTTATTTTACAACCTGGCTTTGTTGTTTTCTCCATATACTATGGAGTTGTATCTGCATACAATCTTCAGCAAGCCAAAAATAAAGGAGAGGATAAAATGTGGTTAACAAAAGAAGGAAGGGTTGTTTTCAAAGAATCTTGGGATGTAGAGGGGAAGAAGTTTAGTGGCAGGCAGAGTATGCTCCCCATAGAACCCATTGTTAAAAGAGAAGCATATAGGATTTCAATTTTCCAAAGGAAACTCCTTATAATTGTGTTGAGGATGCTGGAGTATATAATGTTTAAATAGGCATTTAGCCTTTAGTGGCCTAGCCTATGCAGTTTTTAAAAACAAAATATATGTTAAAAGCGCTGGGGTGACACCGACAAAGTAAATGTCTAAAGAGCCATCATTGCTAATCTTCACAGTATCAACCTTTGGAGTAAAATTGGTGTTGATGGCCATATGTTCTCTTGAGTTCCGCAGCTTCTCATGCTCATTTTCTTACTCTGTGTAAATTTCAACGTTTCAGAAAAGAGAGACAGATGCCTCAGAGGAGAACAGAAAAATGACGTTAATGACAGGTGACACAAGCTATTTGACCCACAAGCAAGCTCAAAATCATTTACTGTGGGGAACCATAAAGTGATTTCTCTCACATCCTACTTTCCCTGCTGCCTCATAAAAATAATAGCCCAGATCAGAGTGGAGAAAATTCATAGCTGCATAAAGATGTTAAGCTTTACACTTCTTTCCTGCTTGCCTGCTTATTTGGATTTCATCAAGCATTTGGAGAATATTTTACAAAGTTTAAGTTAACAGAGTCACTTTTCCTTTATTTTCCTAAAATAATTAAATATTGAATGAAAGCTTAGGCTGCATCTTCAAAAGAAAAAGTGATGAACATTTTTTCTTTGTTCATTTCCTGTATTTTTTTACAGTGACCAGTGCTATGGCAATTGAAGTGTAATACAGTACTTAGACCTCTGGTTGATTTGAAATTTGAGGAACTCCCATTACATAACTCCTTAGTCAGTGAAATAAATAAAGTCTGAGAACTCAAATATAGCTAAGTATTTAAGTACATTTTATAAGAACATTAGACAAGAACAACTATAACAACAACACATGCCCCCCATGGCCTCCACCACACCAGGAAGTGCCATGTGGTGGAGGAAGAGCAAAATGGCCATCTGGCCCCCGAAGCTGTCTGAGGGAGAGTCATCTGACCCCTGACTTAAAAAGGTTGAGAACTCCTGGGCTAAAGCATCTATTCTCAAGCATTGTCCAAAGCAAAAGTTTCAGATATCCCTCCAAACAAGGTACAGTCGCCTTCTTCTTCCTCCTCTTCTTCTTCTTCCTCCTCCAGATCTAGTCCAGACATGAAACTGCCAAAATGAATGTTCATTTTGGTGAGTTCATTATGTAGTTCCCTTCACCTGACCTGGTGTGAGAAAGGGTAGCTAGCAAAACAAAGTTGCTATATATATAAAGTTTTCTGTTTTCTGAACGAAATGCCAATGATGGATAGAAAACCATATACAGTAGTTTCACTTTCTTCACAGGAAAGAATTTGTACCTTCCTTTCTTACTGCAAATATGCGATGTCTATTTTTTTCTAGTTGTTGTATAGTCGCACAGTCGATTCTGACCCTTCACGACCCAATTGGACCACTGCATGCCAGGCACCCCTATCCTCCACCATCCTCCTCAGCCTGCCTAGCTTTGTGCCCATTGCGTCAACAATGCCATCTAACCATCTCATTATGTCTATAGTCATTCTTACTTTTTTGTTTAATTGAGGTCTTTATTTCTTGATCACAGCATCTTATCTATAACCTTAAATATGTGCAGGATCTTTAAGAAAAGGTGGTTGTTGTTTTTTTGCCATCCAACACATTTAGACACTGAGAGGGACAATTTGTCTCAAGGCTGTCAGACCTTCTGTTGGAAAGATGTGACATATCCTTCAGGAACATGCATAATGGGCACAGAGAGAATGAAACAGAGTAGCTTTTTAGGGATATAAATTACTTAGTCTCAGTTAATCATTTACATGCTGACAACCTGCATCTTTATCCTAACAAGGATGATTTTGCTCCTCCATGAACACATGAAATAAAGCTCCTGAGAAAGAAAAGGCATTGATTAAAATATTCAGAGAGCATTACTTGGTAGAATTCAGGGCTACAAAAGAAACAGAAAATATCATCAAAGGAATAATTCACTACATACAGGCTCCAAAACCCAGGGGACAAAAATCACATTACCAGTGCTGCAATTAGATATATTTATTTACCTAGGAGTAGCATTCATTGAATTTGGTGGGGCTGACTTCTCTGCAGACAGGTGCAGTATCACAGTGCAAGGATACATTTCTCTACATGTGCATTATGAGCCTTTTTAAATTCACTGGCCAAGATCCAACAATGTTCTGGGGTAACAAAGACTAGCAGAAGACAGATTTCTTTGTGCTCCTTCTTCTCCATGATGCTCCCAATAATTCCCCAGAAATCCTTAGCATGTATTTATGTTCTACACAGGTTTATGCAGGGAGAACAAGGGCATGTCATTGTGAAGGAAACAATGGATCTGATGGAAGTTACACCATTGGATTATAGTCCGTGAAGCTTACTTCTCAATAAGCCTGCTCTGGGTTGAACCATTGAATTCTCTGGATAATGGTAGGATGAGGACCAAATTATATTATGCAAATTTTTTATATGATGGTATTCATTTTTAAAAATTTATGTAATGCATTTGGTAGCTTTTGAAAATGCACATATTTGTCTCAAACATACAACCATATGTGTACACATGCAAATACCCTATGTATGAGAAACTGCAGTATGAGAAGCTATATGAACATGCCAGATGGACTGGCTGTGAAGGTGCACCTTGATAATATCCTCAAGGCTGCGGCAGTCCATTGCAGTCCCAGTGTTAAATCTTGCACGTCTCACTTCATACGTGCCACTGGAGATAGTACGTGGGTCATTTTATGGCAAGCTGGGATCCACCTTAAACAAATTCATGCCAATGGCACTTTTCCTGCTTCAGGAAAAAAAATGCATTCTTGGTACAAGTTACAGACACTGCCACAGCTGCCAATGAACTGTATTTTCTTGTGTACCATGTGCCAGTCCCCAAATACTTCTTTAATGTCTGCTAGCTTTCCGCTTTTTCGTGAGTATGTGCTCCAGGTGCTCAAATTTCATTTTGCTTGAGATTTTCAGTGCTGGGACTTAAATTCTTCTCTCTCATTTATCTCTGACAAATGCAGCACTTAGAAGTTGAAACCTCTTGCTCCTGTGCAAGAAGGTCTTATTTCTGAATCAAAAGGCTACATTTAATGCACTGATGAAATCCATCCGGTACCATTAGATTGTCCCCGTTCATGAAATGCTGGTATAAGTCTACCATTTAAGCCCTTTGTTACCCACCAGTAATTCTCTCATCCACAGCTGAAGGTCACTGTTTCTTTTATAGGCTTTTTTTTAATGTTCACTACACACCATGTCTTTGCCTTTTCTCTGTTTTATTCCAGCTGCCAGTCTTAAAAGGAAGGAAGTGGGGGGGGGGGGAGCTCTAGCTGTATGTTTTCCTAACCCTTGGGTACAAATAAAATCTTTAAAACTTCAAGCTCTCACTGTTGGTTTTGAAGACCTGAGAGGTTGTCACATTTTCCCTCAACTACCCATGGAAGTCATTGTACTTTGTAGTTCTGCAATGTTGACATTTCTCATACTACCAGTATTGACTGCAGCAAAATCCCTTGACAGATCACGAAAATTCATGTTGTAAAATATATTGGCAGTCTAAGTAGGTTCTTTCATTTTTAACTTGAATAGACTTTTCAATGATAGTAACTTAATCTTGAGGAGTCTGACAGTTTTCCTGAACGATTTCTTTCTTGTCAATGTGAAATTTTCAAAGGGCGGTGATCTTGTTTTCTTCCTGTGGAGATTTTTTTCAAAAGTTTGCAATTTATTGTGGGGGGAAGTAATTGAGCATCATTTCTCCCCATATTTCCATTTACTGAAATTGAACTGTTCCCAGTTTGGCAGAAGTTGTGAGAGTCCTAAAGAGCCTCTTGATGAGGGTGAAAGAGGAGAGTGCAAAAACTGGCCTGAAACTCAACATTAAAAAAAAAAGATCATGGAATCCAGACCCATCATTTCCTGGCAAACAGAAGAGAAAGAAATGGAAGCAGTGACAGACTTTACTTTCTTGGGTTCTAAGATCATTGCAAATGGTGACTGCATCCATCAAATAAAAAGACACTTACTTCTTGGGAGGCAAGCTATGAGAAACCTAGCCAGCATAATAAATAGTGAAGACAACAAAGGTCTGCATAGTTAAAGCAATGGTCATCCTAATAGTAATGTATGGCTGTGAGAGTTGGACCATAAGAAAGGCTAAGCACAGAAGAATAGACACCTTTGAATTGTGGTGCTGGAGGAGAATCTTGAGAGTCCTCTGGACTGCAAGGAGATCAAATCAGTCAATCCTGTAGGAAATCAACCCTGACTGCTCATTGGATGGACAAATATTGAAGCTGAATCTCAAGTACTTTGGCCACCAAATGAGAAGAGAGTACTCACTCGAGAAGGCCTTGATGCTGGGAAAGATTGAAGGCAAAAGGAGAAGGAGACAGCAGAAGATGAGGTGGCTGGATGTCATCATTGTAGTGATGGGTGTAGAGAAGCGTGGCGTGCAGTGGAGCCTAGCCTGCAGTGGTCAATGGGGTCACAAAGGGTCAGACTCAACTGTGCACTGAACAAAAACAACAACAGTTTGGTACTGGGACCATGAAACAAGGAGATTTGCCTCATCATCACCAGCAATGTAGTGATTTAGTGGAGCCAGGTTTGCAGTCCAAGTCCTTTCTGACTAATATAAATTCATGACAGTATGCAATATCCCTGTCAGGTTTTGCTGTTTCCTCTTAAATTAGCTAGAATTTTTAAGGTAGCTGAAGAAGCAATTATTTTAACTCTTAGGAACATTTAATTTAATTTAATTTAATTTAATTTAATTTAATTTTTGAATTTCTATACCGCCTACTCAGGTACAACCCGACTCAGGGCGGTTCAACAGCATAATCTAAAAACACAATATACAATTTCAATAAAACTAGCATAAAAACATACAAAAGATAAAACAGATTAAACCACTTAGTTAAATTCACCTATCCTTATCAATAAAGAAGGGAGGGGAAGGGATCACTAAACTGGATTAGGCTATAAACCAGTGGGTGGGGGCCACATTCCCATCGGGGCCCCACACCTGCCCTGCCAGCCAGGTTTTAAGAACTTTCCTGAAGGGCAGCAATTCTGTCTGTAACCTTAGCTCTATTGGCTGGAGGTTCCATAGGGTCTGTGTGAACATGGAGAAGTCCCTCCTTCATGTGCTAGAGAGACGAGCCCCTCTAGCTGATGGTACCATTAGAGAGCCCCTCCGGTCTGCCCTGGTTGGATGGGCAGACATTCTTGGGGTGATGCGGTCTCTTAGGTAACCTGGCCCACTACCATGTAGGCTTTAAAGGTCAAAATCAGCACCTTGAATTGTACCCGGAGGCAAACCGGTAACCAGTGCAGTTTCTGGAGCAGTGGCAAGGCGCGGGCATAACGTCCACGTCCCATCACCACCCGGGCACTCGCATTCTGGACCATTGTAATATTGTGCAATCCTCCCATTGTAATGCAGAGTACTCAAGTGTGGTTTGAATGAGCAAGTAACAGACAATACCTGTAAATTTTTAAAATCCCTGCCCTGCATTTATTGATATGGATCAAACCAGAAGGGTACAACAAATCCAGAAGCATATGTAATGCTGGAGTAAAGATCAGCCATGCTAATTACTCCTTATTATATGTAGCTTACATAGTAGAAGAATATACTGCATGTTTAGTTTTGCTTCGTTGCCATGTCACATTTAACAATAATTGGTATGTTTTTGTTTTTTTTCCCTACCTTTGTTTGGTTTTTGTTTGGTTTCTGTTAAAACTATTTGAACGTAGAAGGCATTTTCTATTGCAATATGTTTCCTAGCAACACTGTATCTGGGAGTTTAAAACAAAATAAAAGTATAATGGATGCACTCTAAATTTGAAGTAAATAATCTACATTTGATTGGTGTTTCCCCCCCAACTATTTCAAAGCCTTATTATAAATATGGGGAAAAGACATGCACCATAAAAGAATCCATTAATTTGGACATTTTAAATTGAGGATTCAACTACACATTGTAATATTATAGTTTTTGTGTTGGGTTTGCCTTGCTTAAAATTGATTTAGAAATCATCAAACACAAGATATACAGCTAAGTGCACTTTTTTTTTTTTGGCCAGACTAGAAAGTTGGATTTTCTAAACACACAGGATGGTTGCTTAGTTTTAATTGATTCCAATCACATTTGCTGTTTAAAATCTTTTTAGTGTGTCTTGTGATCTCCTATATTGGAGAAAATTGCGTCTCTGGGGTTTGCCATGTTTTTGGTAGCCAGATTACAGATTGTGAATTTATAACTTTTCAATTTACATTGAAAAATGACTTTCAGCTTAAGCATTACATCAATTAAAGCACTGAAAACTACAATCTGTAAAGCAATTTATAACATCCATCTAGCACTATGCCACTTTGAAAATATATATCCAAAATTAACTATTTAAAATATTAAAAAGTTAATTTAGACAGTGGTAAAGAATTCACTGCTCAAGGAATAGGGCATAACACAACATTGTGGCCATACCAAAAAACAAACAAACAACTTTTGTCATGATAACAAGGAAGGAAATGTGAGAGCCCCAAAGTTCCAATTCACTTACAAATTTAGCAATTTGAAATCCAATGTAGTCCCTTGGACCCATCTATCTATCTATATCTATATCTATATCTATATCTATATCTATATCTATATCTATATCTATATCTATATCTATATCTATATCGATATCGATATCGATATCGATATCGATATCTATATCTATATCTATATCTATATCTATATCTATATCTATATCTATATCTATATCTATATCGATATCGATATCTACATCGATATAGATATATAGATATATAGATATATAGATATAGATATAGATATAGATATAGATATAGATATAGATATAGATATAGATATAGATATAGATATAGATATAGATATAGATATAGATATAGATAAATTGAGGTGTTTGTATGTCTAATTTAAATTGATAATTGAAACTGCTGAGAGCCACCTCTGTTCAAGCAGAGGAAGCAGTTTGAAGCTTCCAGAAGCAGGGGGCAGGGCCACACCAGGCCCTTCCCTGAACTGTGACTCATAGGGGCGGAGCCACACTAGCCTTTAAAAGCTCTGAGCTCTTTCAGAGTCAGCCATTTTGACTCTGCATGTGCTCTTAAGCAGAGCTGCTGCTGAGGAGAGCCAAACAAAGGAAGTGAGCACTGGTACGTTTTGCAGTTGGAGTAGAGCTGCTTTAGAGGCCTCTACTAATTTAAATTGATAATTGAAACTGCTGAGAGCCACCTCTGTTCAAGCAGAGGAAGCAGTTTGAAGCTTCCAGAAGCAGGGGGGCAGGGCCACACCAGGCCCTTCCCTGAACTGTGACTCATAGGGGCGGAGCCACACTAGCCTTTAAAAGCTCTGAGCTCTTTCAGAGTCAGCCATTTTGACTCTGCATGTGCTCTTAAGCAGAGCTGCTGCTGAGGAGAGCCAAACAAAGGAAGTGAGCACTGGTACGTTTTGCAGTTGGAGTAGAGCTGCTTTAGAGGCCCGCGCGCCTAACGGCGCGCGAGATTACAAACTAGGAACATAAGAAGAATATAGTCTTACTAGGTAGAAAGGTAGTAAACGTGTACATTTTTGAGGCCCAGAATACTGCACTTGTTAAAATGGATTCTGAGGGAACAGCTGTAGTTACCTGCAATTCTTGTGCCATGTTTGTGTTCTTGCCAAAGCACATGGAGAACTACACTTGCAGCAAGTGCAAGCTGGTTGCACTACTAGAAGAGAAGGTCCAGCAGCTAGAGGCCCGCATATCTAACCACCAACAAATTAAGGAGCTTGAGCTGTTCTTGGACAGAGCGGAACAGACTATGCTGGACAAAGAAGAGACAGGGCACAGTTCTGAGGGAGAAGGCCCTTCACTAACTCAGGAGGGAGATGGTTGGAGGAATGTGACTCAAAGGAGGAGAAGAGTAGGGGATCACTCTGAGAGTCTGAAATTACAGAATAAATTTGAGGCTCTTTCCCTTATCACACCTGACGAGGAACACACAGAGGAACAGCTGGTTCCACCTGATGATCTCTCCTTCATCACACTTGATGAGATCCAGGAAGATGAACATCAGGAACAAACTGAGGTTCTCTCCCTTAATATGGTTGATGAGGTGCATGTAGATGAACAGATTGCAGGAGAGAGGCTCCTTGTACTAGGCGATTCAATAATTAGAAATACAGAGAAATGGATTTGTGATGCACATGATAACCGTATGGTGACTTGCCTGCCAGGTGCAAAAGTTGCAGACATCACAAGAAATCTAGATAGATTGTTAGAGAGAACTGGGAACGAGCCAGTTGTCATGGTACACGTTGGTACTAATGATGTTGGGAAGGCCAAGCGGTCTGTCCTGGAAGCCAAATTTAGGTTGTTAGGAAGAAGATTGAAGTCCCGGACTTCCAAGGTAGCATTTTCAGAAGTGCTGCCTGTCCCTCGCGCAGGACCTACCAGGCAGGCAGAGCTCAGAAGCCTCAATGCGTGGATGAGGCGGTGGTGTCGAGAGGAGGGCTTCAGATTTGTCAGGAACTGGAGAACATTTTGGGACAAGCCAAATCTGTTCAGGAGGGATGGGTTGCATTTAAACCATGATGGGACCAGATTGCTGGCACTCAACATCAAAAAGGCTGCAGAGCAGCTTTTAAACTGATAACTGGGGGAAAGCCGACAGGAGCTGGGCAGCATCCGGTTCGGGAAAGTGTGTACTTGAGTAGTGAGGAGGATGCAAAAATTACTGAGCAGAGCAAGGAGCTAGTCACTAGCATTCTAGCAGAAGGATGCAAGAGGCAGTCTAACAATGCAACTGGACACAAAAGACTGTGTCAGAAATGCATATATAAATGCTTGTATACAAATGCCAGAAGCCTCCGTAACAAAATAGGGGAGCTGGAATACTTAGCAATAGATAAGAATATTGATATTATTGGTATCACTGAAACCTGGTGGACGGATGATAACCAATGGGATACAGTTATCCCAGGCTACAAACTGTACAGGAAGGATAGGAAGGGGCAAACAGGAGGTGGTGTAGCCTTGTATGTCAAAGAAGTGATAAAATCTTATGAATTGGAATATCTAGGTGATTTAGAGTCACCATTAGAAGCTCTGTGGGTAAGAGTACCAGGCCACAAGGATGGTCTAACAGTAGGCATATACTATCGGCCTCCGACCCAAACTCTTGAGGGAGACTGGCAGTTGGAGAATGTTGTAAAGGAGGCATCCAGGAAGGGAAGCCTGGTTATAATGGGGGACTTCAATTACCCTCACATAGACTGGGTGAACTGTTGTTCAGCACATGATAAAGAGATAAAGTTCCTAGATATGCTCAATGATTGTTCCCTGGGACAGATGGTTGAAGACCCAACTAGAGGTACAAGAATCCTTGACTTGATCCTGAGTAATACTCAGGATCTGGTGCAAGATGTTAATGTGACTGATCCAATAGGGAACAGTGACCACAACTCAATTATGTTTAACTTGAACATAGACCGCAAGTCACTGATAAAATCTAACACAGAGACCTTAAATTTTCAAAAAGGAAATTTCCCAAAGTTGAGGAAACTAGTAAAAAAGAAGCTGAAAGGGAAAATTGAGAGAGTCCAAACACTCCAAGAGGCATGGAGGCTGTTTACAAAAACAATAACAGAGGCCCAATTGGAATGCATACCCAAAAGGAAAAAGGGCACTGCCAGGTCCAAGAGGACTCCAATGTGGCTTACAGGAGCTGTTCGGGAAGTGATCAAGAGCAAGAAAAGCTCATTTAGAAGATGGAAGGCTTGTCCAAATGAGGACAGCAGGCAGAAACATAAATTCTGGCAGAACAAATGCAAGGCAACAATCAGGAAAGCAAAGCAAGACTTTGAGGAGCGTATAGCTAAAAATACTCAGAGGAATAACAAAGACTTCTTTAAGTACATTAGAAGTAAGAACCCAACTAGGAAGGCCATTGGACCATTAGATGACAATGGAAGGCAAGGGGTTATTAAAGAGGAAACAGAGATTGCAGAGAGACTCAATGAATTCTTTGCTTCAGTATTCACTGAAGAAGATAGAGACCACATGCCCAAAACAGAACCTATCTTCGTAGGGAGGGAAACCGAAGAATTAAGCAAGATAGAAATAACCAGGGAGGAGGTCCTTGCATGTCTTGTTAAACTAAACACTAACAAATCACCAGGACCAGATGGCATCCATCCACGAGTTCTCAGGGAACTTAAAGATGAAATTGCTGATCTCCTAGCCAAAATATATAATATTTCCCTCAAATCAGGCTTTGTGCCTGATGACTGGAAGGTAGCGAATGTAACACCAATTTTCAAAAAAGGATCCAGGGGTGATCCAGGAAATTACCAGCCTGTCAGTTTGACATGTGTCCCAGGTAAAGTGATGGAAACCATCCTAAAAGATAGAATTAATAGGTACATAGAAGAGGAGGCGCTGCTAAAGGAGAGCCAACATGGCTTTTGCAAGGGCAAATCATGCCTCACTAATCTGTTGGAATTTTTTGAGAGTGTCAACAAGCATGTGGATAAGGGGGATCCAGTTGACATTGTTTATCTGGACTTTCAGAAGGCTTTTGACAAGGTCCCACACCAAAGGCTCTTGAATAAACTTACCAGTCATGGAATAAAGGGACAGGTCTTGTCCTGGATCAGCAACTGGCTAAGGGACAGGAAACAGAGGGTAGCACTAAATGGACACTTCTCCAAGTGGAGGGAAGTAAAGAGTGGGGTCCCCCAAGGTTCAGTACTGGGACCCCTGCTTTTCAACCTCTTCATAAATGATCTAGAGGTAGGAGTAAAAAGCAAGGTAGCCAAATTTGCTGACGATACTAAATTATACAGGGTAGTGAAAACTGTGAGAGATTGTGAAGAGCTCCAGAGGGATCTCTTGACACTGGGGGAGTGGGCAAAACAGTGGCAAATGAGCTTCAACATCAGTAAGTGCAGAGTGATGCATGTTGGGGCAAAAAACCCCAATTACATTTATAAACTGATGGGGTCTGAACTCTCTGCGACAAACCAGGAAAGGGACCTTGGTGTCCTGGTGGACAGCTCAATGAAGGTGTCAACCCAGTGTGCCTCAGCAGTGAAAAAAGCAAACTCAATGTTAGGGATCATTAGGAAGGGTATAGAAAATAAGTCAGCAAGTGTCATTTTGCCTCTTTATAAATCTATGGTGAGGCCCCATCTGGAATACTGTGTACAGTTCTGGTCGCCATACCTCCAGAAGGATATTATGGAGTTGGAGAAAGTACAGAGGAGGGCAACCAGAATGATGAGGGGAATGGAACACCTTCCTTACCATCTGAGGCTGCAACGGTTGGGCCTTTTCACTCTTGAACGACGGCGTCTAAGAGGTGACCTGATTGAAGTTTATAAAATCATGCACGGTGTGGACAAAGTGGATAAGGAAAAACTGTTTTCCCTATCGCACAACACTAGAACTAGGGGACACTCCATGAAACTTTTGGGTACTAGTTCTCAAACAAATAAGAGAAAGTACTTTTTCACCCAGAGGATTACTGGTCTATGGAACTCCCTGCCAGAAGAAGTGGTGACAGCTGTCAGTCTTGACAGCTTTAAGAAAGGATTAGACAAGTTCATGGAGGACAAGGCTATCAATGGCTATAATTATGGCTACCTAAGGACAACCTCCGGGTTGGAGAGATAGGCAGGATATCTCTCAATGCCATTTCCAGGGAATCCTAAGCAGGTGAAGGCATCTCCTTGGGAATACCCTGAAGGAAATGGTGAGCCACTGTGTGAGACAGAATGCTGGACTGGATGGGCTGTGGCCTGTTCCAGCAAGGCTGTTCTTATGTTCTTATGTTCTTATGTCCTGTATGCATTCCCACACCTCTCGACTGAGCCTCCTGAAATTTGGCACACACCTACCTTGGGGCTCCAGCTTGGTTTGTGCTAGGGAACAGTGTCTGATGGGGCCACATATATCCCCCCCCAAAAATGAGGAAAAAAAAATACAAGTCCCAGTGGCTACCGCGGTGTGGCATGGCCAGTCAGGGAGGCTAGTGCAAGAGCAGAAGAGGTGGGGCAATGGACGCATGGCTGCAATCCCAATGGATGCCAAACAAGCAGAAGGTGGCTGTGGGGTACTCCTCCACCCCTGGCCATGGGAACACGGGGCTGTGATGAGCGGGCCGCTACCGCCGCACAAGGACCACAGCATGTGGCAGGACCCTATGCATGGGCGGCCTGGACCAAACCAGTCAGCGCCCATTGTGGGAGAGACGGGGTGCCAGACACATGGCTGCAACACCAATAGCCACCACACTCGCAGAAGGCAGCTGCCGGATACTACTGCACTCCTGGCCAGGGAACACAGGGCCACAATGAGTGGTCTGCTGAGGTTGTCCAAGAACCCCAGTGGGTAGCGGGTCCCTATAGGTGGGCAGGCCAGACCAACATTGTCGGTGCCTGGCAAGTAGCATGACACGCCAGCACACGATGGGAATAGCAGGCTGGTCATTCACACAGTAGGGACCGGGAGGTCTAAACGGCAGTGGCCACAGAGACAAGGGTATCGGCGGTGGGAAATACAATTTGGTCAGGTAACGTGGGCAACAGCAAGTGACTGTGGCAGGGGGCCTGGGAGGTATGTCAGGACACCCCAAAAAATCCCCAGACAAAGCCGGGCACTAAACTAGTCTTAACCTATAAATCCAAGGGTTAACCGTTGGAACTGGCTATAGGTTGCTATGCCTCGCCCTACTTGCCTGCACTCACCCTTCGTGCACACGGCCGATCTGGGTACGCAGGTCAATGAAGGATTCAAAAAACCGGCAGTGGGGCAACAGCCCCACAAACGCGAAGAAAGGGAACCAACTTCAGTTCCCAACATTCCTTGCGCCGCGCCGTGCCAGAGCCAATCAGGCTGAGAGGCTCTCGCACAGCGCAGCGTTCGGAAACGCGCTGCAGCCAATCAAAAGAAAAGCATTTTTAAAAAATGCAGCACAAACACAAAGCACCAACCCATTACTACAAGCCCCAGCGTCCTGCGCGCCATGAACGCGCAGGATGCTGAGGAAACCGGCACCTGAAAAATGAAAAAAAAGAAAAAAACTAACCGCCTCACAGCCAAGCAAACACCAGCCAGCTTTCTTTCCCTCACCAACAGCGCCTGAAGGTCCCGACTGGAGTTTCCCCTTTAATATCAGTAGGTGGGGGGCGCGATCCCCCTCTACACAGGCTACCCTAGGGTTGGGAGGTTTGTTGGAACAAAAGGGGTATGTCCCGCCAACTCTTCTGGACACAGGAGACCAGGGAGAGGGGATCGATCCCCCCTCTCCTTAAAACAACTCCGTCTTTTCTTCTCTTTAAAAACGGAGTTGTTTTAAGGAGGGGGGGGGAATCGATCCGCTCACCCACTGATATTAAAGGGGAAACCCGATCTACTTTCACGACTCCACACAAACAAAGCACCATAACACAATAAAGCCCCCCTCCCTACCACCTAGCCCACCCTTCCTAACCCCAATGACCATGCCCCTCTCCCCACCACCTAGCCCACCCTTCCTAACCCCCAATGACCACGTCCCTTCCCCACCACCAAAAAAATAAATATTTTTTTAAAAATTACTAAAAACACTCAAACACATCCAAAAATACACAAAAACACCAAAAACAATACAAAGTAAACAAAGACACAATCAAAAACAAAACAAACAAACAAAAAATACAAATTCCAACCCCCCTCCCCCCCGCCCACACACACACACAAAAGAAAGAAAACAAGCAAACTTACCAAAAGAGGTGCTACCTCCACCAGGACTGGAAAAGAAATGAATAAAGAAAGAAACTACTTACCAGAAGAAGCTCCACCCAGAGCCCAGGAGATAAAAAAAATCAAAATACAATAACCCCTACCAGCACCACCTGCTGGCCACAATAGTAAAAACTCAAATTAAAACTCAAAACATCTAAACACATTTTAAAAACATTGAATGTAAAAAACATTTACTTTTCCATTATTAAAATTATTACCTACGGTACAACACATTAAAAAAATTCAAAAAACTAAAACATTATTCGCTTACATAAAACAATTTGAAAAAATTATATCATACTTTCTTCTTTTATTAATCCTCAAAAAAACCCAAAAAGCAGATCACAGTTAATAACAGCCAAGCCAAAAAATTTTTACATAAATAAACATTTAAAACATTAAAATTACAGACTAAGCAATTTTTTAAAAAAATTACCACAATTTAACCTTCCAACACAATGTAAAACTATTGCAAAAATAAAATTGGTTCATTTTTTATTAAAACACATGGGGGAAAAAGCTCGACAACGCCGGGCAACCCTTGCTAGTATACTATACAACCAGACTAAATGTTGTCCCATGAGAATGTACACATTGGCATAAGGACCACATGACCTACTTCAAAAACCTAAACCAACTTCCAATTTATTTAACTAGCATACTCACCCTCTAAGAAAGCAAGGACATCTCAGTGACAAGAAAATTCAGTCATCTTAATAAATGTGAAAATGTATCTGCTGATTTTTTCCCCCTAAATGGAGCCTTAAGATTTTTGTTAAAGAATTATATTAGGCTGACATACTTTTAACTATCCTTTTTTTTACATTTTTATTTCACCAGAGGGGGAACAAACATATTTTTCCCTTCATTTTTGTGTTTAAATTTCATTTTAGTGAAATATCAGTGGCAATTAGCGAATCTGTATATTAGGTCCTCTTCTGACTGATTTGAAGACAGAAGCAGATTTTACAGACACTCCATGATTAGAAAATGAAACCTCTTAACTGCTGAAAGCAGCTTGATTATTATTTTTTTACTCTGATGTAATTTGCAAATTACCTTGGTTTTGTTCTGTGCCTGGTTTTATCTGAACAGCAGTTAGAGTGGTTTGATTCCACTTAAAATGGTATGTCTCTGTCTTATGGAATTTGTCACATGAAGAGCTTTTGAGAATTCTCTCACAGCAGAAAATTAATCACCAAACTCAACATCCCAGCACTCCAAGGAAAACAGCCACGGTAATTAAAATGGAATCCAACTACTAACTGTAGGTACAATCCTAACTAGCTAAGCTAAATTTAGGCTGAGTGAGCAGACTTAGGCAGGCTAGGTTGTATCCAAACCCCTCCCAGCTCAGGAGAAGAACTTCAGCTGGTTGAAGGGCAAAATAGGACAATGGGGTGGGGGGGAATTAACAACGATAAGCCCAGCACAATCATCATGGAAACTGAGTTGACAACTTCTTCATTTTTCGTGTTCCAGTCGAACCATGGACTGCTAAAATGAAGCCACTTTCTTCACTTTGTGGTTGCCCAAATTTAAACCCTCATCAGTGCATGTTTCTGGCAGTAATTATCAGACTGGTAAATGAGCAGGATTCTGTATCTCTTCACATTCACACAGTCTGTTGTCTTCCAGTGGTCCCCACTTTAGCATGTTGGTTTTACATTTAGGGACTCCAACCCTCAGCCTATTCAGGGTCCTCAAGTGGCACAGAGGAGGTTGAGTGCCTAAGCTATATCTTACTTTAATATTGTTCCTTATCCAGTGAGCTCCTTTCTCCATCTTCTAATTTGGTTTTGTTCTTTTGTACCATCAAGAATGTTTGTTCGTGCCATAAAGCTCTTCCTGGATACGAGCCAGGGGATTTGAGGCTCATACCAGTTCAGAAGATGTCGAGGGTTGTCCTCTTCCTTAGTTCTCTCAGTGTCCACTGCTATTTCTCTCCTTATTTTAGGTGGAGAAATATCAACGAGAGGGTATATTTTCTCAACTGGTGTGTGTTTGAGGCATCCTGTCACTTTACACATGATATAATTAACAGTGATGTCAACTTGTTTTGCAGAGATGCTCTGGGCCAAAGTTGATGTATGTCGCATGGATGGTTGACTTTTGTTGGATCGGGGCTGCGAAGCGGCTGTTGGGTCCTGGAGGAGACTGGTCAAGCAATGAGACACGAGTCAAGATGGAGCGAAGACCAGTGATTTAATGAAGGCAAATCATCAGTATTTATCATGTACAGGCTGCATGTAAAAGCATCGTGACCTGCAGAACTCACACTCCGTGTTTACACAAGTTAATTGGGGAAGTCTACAGGGGAAGTTAATTAACTAACTTAATTAATGGCAGGGGAAATACATTGTTCCATGTTATCCGGGGTAAACATGTGGCTGGTATTGGTTTTAGGAATTAGAGTAATCCGCAGACGCGAGATTACCTATTACGCGACTAGCCTGTTAGTCATTAGCTCTCTGTTGAGCGAGCAGTTTGTCAGATCAGCTAGTGATGAATTAAACCCTATCTAATATTCCGCTCCCCCAATTTCTGTCCCTTCAGGAACCCCTGGTAATGATGTGATCACCCCTTACCAGGGTTCTGTCATGGCCAGTATTACCAATTGTGTGCGCGGATCCCACAGACTTTCCCATTTATCGTTTGTGAGTTTCCTAATGATGTTGTTCCTTGTACTAATTTTGGCTTTGGTATTCAGACAGTGCTGCTTTAAAAAGATTAAGTGTCACACCAAGGTGCAGTGGTACCTCATACAATGATATTAATCCGTTCCACGGGGTTCATTGTTGTATGAAACAATTGCTATACGATACATGCATCGTATAGCGATTTTCCCTATGGGATGCATCGTATAATGATTTTTTCCCTAAGTGGTTTTTCCCATTGGAAAATTGTTGTGCGATTTTTTCCATAGGGAAAATTGTTATGTGGGATGCTATTTTCCCCAAAAATCTAATTGTTATATGATTTTGTTGCTATATGGGACGCATGAGGTTCCACTGTATTTTGGTGTTGAACAATGCTGTACTGTAATTTGTTCCCTTGCCACATAACATCCAACTCAACCCTTGCCTCTTAGTTTCAACAACAGCCAGCATAAGGGGCTAGGTCAGTTAAAGAATAAAACAAAGGTCTAGGCTGTATCCAAACCCTCCTCAGTTGTTCTTAACCTGGAATGAGGATTGTATCCAGTGTTGTGTTGGTAACTAAAAATAGGACTTTTCTGTGGGATTTGAACTGCATCTTCCAGAACTCTTAGGGAACACTGAAACTTGAAAATATAATGGCTCACTTCATTATGCTATGTAGGGAGAGAAGTAAATCTTCAGTTGTACAGATTTCAAGCCAAACTGTTATTCAAGAACATTCTTGGATGCAGTCAGTTTCAATCTTTATTATTTAAATGAAGTTTTCATTTTAAAAACAGCTGCATCTAGACATTTGGAGAGGTACTAAAGCCAATGCATAGGTCAGGTTTGTTCAGAATGGAATTAACAAAAATGGAATTCTTCAAGCATCCTTAGTCCAGGAAATGTTACCTCTCAATAAATTTAAGTACTTTCTACTGACTGCTTTTTCTGGTTAGAAATATATCACTACCTTTATTCGGGCTAATTTTGATTGTTGTATCCAAGCATCAAACTGCACTGATAGATTTCTGTAATTAACTTTGTATGTGCGTTGCTGGCAATTTCCACCGTATAAAACATGTATACATTTTTATGGCAGAAAAATATTATATTTCGGAGCCACACTCACATATCTTAGAGCTCAGAAACATTATTGCAAAAGCTTGCATTTATTTTATTTTATTTATTTATTTATTTATTTATTTTTCACGCTTATATACTGCCCACTCAGGTACAACCCAACTCAGGGCGGTTTACATAGCGGACAGCAAATACATAAAAGACATATGATAAAACAAAGTTAAAAGTTAAAAGTTAAAAAACCCACCCCTAAAAGGTGCGCAAGAACCGAAGGGACCTTGGGGGAAGGCACACTTCTCTATACCAACCACCCAACGGTACCCCCATCCCCACCCGCACCCCAAACTTGGCCCACCAGCCAGGTCTTTAGTTCCTTCCTAAAGGGCAACAACTCCGTCTGGAGACGCAGTTCCACAGGCAGGAGGTTCCAAAGGGCCGGTGCAGACACGGAGAAGGCCCTCCTCCTTGTGCAAGAGAGGCGAGCCCCCCTGGCTGATGGCACAATTAGAGAGCCCCTCTGGTCCGCTCTGGTTGGACAGACAGATGTCCTTAGGGCAATGCGGTCTCTAAGATACACTGGCCAACTACCATGTAGGGCTTTAAAGGTCAAAACCAGCACCTTGAATTGCACCCAGAGACAAACTGGGAACAAGTGCAGCCCCCGAAGCAGTGGTGAGGCATGGGCATAACGGCCACACCCCATCACCACCCAGGCCACGACATTCTGGACCAGCTGCAGCCTCCGAATGGTCATCAAGGGCAGCCCCATGTAGAGAGCATTACAGTAGTCCAGTCTGGAGGTCACCAGAGCGTGAGTGGCCATGAGCAAAGAGTCCCGGTCCAGGAGCGGGCGCAACTGGCGAATCACCCGAAGTTGGGCGAAGGCCCTTCTGGCCACAGCCGCCACCTGTTCTTCTAGCAGCAGCCGTGAATCCAGGAGGACACCCAAGTTGCGCACCGGGTTGGTCTGGGGCAAAACAGCCCCATCCAAAACCAAACATGGTAGCTCCCGGGATAACGCAGGACCCCCTATCCATAGCCACTCAGTCTTGCTAAGATTCAGCTGTAGCCCATTGGCCCCATCCAGACCCCAACAGCCTCCAGACAGCTGGAAAGGACTTTGACTGCATCACTGGGGTCCCCGCAGGCCGAGATGTACAACTGTCTGTCATCCGCGTACTGGTGGTACCGCACCCCGCGGGAACGGATGATCTCACCAGTGGCTTCATGTAGATGTTAAATAGGAGAGGAGAGAGTACCGAGCCCTGAGGCACCCCATATTTTAGGGTCTAGGACGCGACCTCTCACTCTCCAACCACACTGACTGGGTCCGGCCCCTCAGAAATGAGGAAAACCAGGACCACACCGTGCCCTGGATCCCCAATCCTCGGAGCCATTCCAGAAGGATACCGTGGTCAACGGTATCGAAGGCCGCTGAGAGGTCAAGAAGAGCAAGGACGGACGGATGACCGCCATCCCGCTCTCGCCAGAGATCATCCATCAGCACAACCAATGCAGTCTCAGTACCATATCCAGGCCTGAATCCTGACTGGAATGGGTCCAGATATTCCGCTTCCTCCAGCACCCCCTGCAGCTGACGTGCCACTGCCTTCTCCAGAACCTTCCCCAAAAAAGGAAGGTTGGATACAGGTCTGTAGTTGGTTAGGATTGCTGGATCGAGGGAAGGCTTCTTCAGGAGGGGGCACACAAGAGCATGTTTCAGCAGTGCAGGAAACATCCCCTCTCGAAAAGACGCGTTAATTATAGCCCCGACCCAGCCACATGTCACCGTCTTAGAGGCTTTTACCAGCCAGGCGGGACAGGGATCCAATGGACAATTAGTGGCACGGACCGCCGCAAGGAGCCTGTCCACTTCATCTGGGGCAACTGGATCAAACCGATCCCAGGTAACACCGCAAGACTGCGCACTGGCTCCCCCCGGATCCTCCCCATCCATGCCAAGTTTGAACCCCGAGTGAATCTGATCGATTTTCTCCACCAGATGGTCAGCAAAGTCCTCAGCCGATCCCTGCCAACCAGGCACAGGCCCCACCCTACCCAAGAGGGACCTGGTCACCCGAAACAGGGTGGCTGGGCGATTATCAGCGGAGGCAATAAGGGAGGTGAAGTACTGCCTCCTCACCACCCCATCGCCACTAGGTAGGCCCTAATAGCGGCTCTAGCTAGTGTCCAATCGGAATTGCTCTGGGTCTTCACCCAGCGGTGCTCAAGGCATCTCTTTGCCCGTTTGAGCTCCCGTAGTTCTTCAGTGAACCACGGGGATGACCTAGCTCCATGGGCTCTGAGAGGCCATAGTGGAGCGATTACATCCAAGGCAGATGTCGTCGACCCGTACCACAGGTCAACAAGTGCCTCAGGTGAATCGTGTCACCGATCCTGAGGAAATTCCCCCAGTTCCCTCTGGAATCCATCCGGATCCATCAGTTGCTGGGGGCGGGCCACTTTAATTGACCCTGCCTCCTTACGATGAAGTGTCGCCCCCAGAAAGTCTAGAGCCACCAGATAGTGATCTGACCATGGCACAGGTGTTATGTCTAGCTTCTGTAAACTCAGATCACTCTGCCACCGCCCCGACAAAAAGACTAAATCTGGCGTGTGGCCACTGCCCCTGGTCGGGCCCTGAATTACCTGAGCCAGGTCCATAGCTGCCATGGAAGCCATGAACTCCTGTGCCACCTCGGAACCAGACCCCAGCGAAGGCAAATTGAAGTCCCCCAAAACCATCAGTCTAGGGAACTCCAAAGCCAACGCCGAGATAGCTTCAAGGAGCCCAGGCAGGGAGTCCCTTACCCTGCAAGGAGGCAGGTACAGGAGTAGGAGCCCCAACTGACCGTTAGGGCCCAACCGCAGGAGCAGGGCCCCACAACCCGAAATTTGTGGAGCGGTGGCCCTGGCGACTCCCAATGACTCCCTGGCTATAATGGCAACACCACCACCCTTACCCATATCCCTAGGCTGGTGCCAAACACCGAACCCGGCCGGACACATCTCTGATAGAGGCACCCCATCCTCAGGTCTCAGCCAGGTCTCAGTGATGCATGCCAGGTCGGCCCGCTCCCCCAAAATAGATTCTTGTATTAGGGGAGCCTTATTACAGACCGACCTGGCATTCATCAGCAGCAGCCTAAGGGCGGGGTCACCCTGGATCAGCTGCTCAGGACCTAGAGGTGAAACCGGGGGGCCAGAACGTGGGACAGATACTAAGCATCAGTCCCACATTCCCCGAGTGCGACCTGCCCCACGGTTCCTGCTATAACACCCCATGCCCGTCACAACCTCTAAATGAGCCCCTGGAACGTCCACCATTAACCCAGACAGAGTGTCGCCCTCTCTTCCTGGCTGGCAAGGCCATCTCCCCCTCCCTCCCTCCCTAACCCACTTAAAACATACCCTCTCACTCCCTCCACCCCCCTAACAGAACTCCAATGACGGGAGTCTCCTCCTCCCAGCCCTGGTCCAAGTGCTGTAAGGCCACGGGGGTGATGGGGAGGGGGGCACCGCCCCTAAGGCCGCCAAGCAACCCCAGGTGCAGCCATAGTTCTCCTCCCCACCCCGGTCCACGCGGCATGAGGCCCGATGCAGCAGGGATGGTTAGGGGTGCCACTTTTGAGCTCGCAAGTAACCCCAGGTACGGACAATGTTCTCCTCCCCGCCCCAGTTCTGACAGCGCAAGGCTCGTGGCTGCTGGGATGGCCGAGGACGCCGCTTTTGTGGCCGCAAGCGACCCCAGGTACAATCAATGCTCTCCTCCCCACCCCAGTCCTGGCAGCGCAAGGCTTGTGGCTGCATAGATGGCGGGGGGTGCCATCTTTGGGGCCACAAGCGACCCCAGGTGCAGCCGCTGTTCTCCTCCCCACCCCCGGTCCTGGTGGCACAAGGTCCTCCTTGTAGCTGCTGCGCCAGACCCGCACAGCCGGGAAAAATATACCCTCTCTGAAACCAGCCATGGGACGGAAGACAAACGTCCAATGTTCTCAACGGCCTCCACTCCCGAAGATGAAACCGGCTAAGCGGCGGTGGAGGCGGTGGATGTGGTGGAGGTGGCCTTGGAGCCCAACCAGGAGTCCAGAAGCCGCCCTGCCTCAGGTGTTCTCGCCAGTCTCCCTCCCAAAGGCGGTGTTCTCGGCAGGCCAGGGGCAGGTGGATTTTACCTTCCCTCAGGCTGGGAGAAGCAGCCCAGGATCAGCTGTGGCCTTGGTGTTCTTGGCAGGCAAGGGGCTGGTGGCCATTACCTTCCCTCAGGCTGGTAGAAGCAGCCCAGGATCAGCTGTGGCCTTGGTGTTCTCAGCAGGCCAGGGGCTGGTCGCTTTTACCTTCCCTCAGGGTGGGAGAAGCAGCCCAGGATCAGCTGTGACCTTTACATTTACATTTTTCTGCTTAAAAGGGGAAAACAATTTGTTTTCCATTGCTCACTCTTGTGAGTAACAGATATAATTACTTATTAGCAACATGTTATGAAAAACATTAATGTTCTAAAATAAATTAAAAGTACAAAATGAAAGATTCTTATAACATTTTGAAACAATGAGTAAACATTCCTCATTATATCAGTTATATTTAATGATTCCATTAATGGTTCATGTAATTTCTTTTAAATAATATCTTTGGCAACTCATTAACCACCCATCCTATCCATTTATGAACACTGCTTCCTGTAATATTGTACTTCCAAGTACTTCCAAGTTTTGTAATCAATGAAACAAAGATGCTTTAAATTCAGGGCAGATATTTCAATAGAAAATAGATAATGTATCTGTGAGAGAGCAGGACTGTGGAGAAGATTTGAACATCATGTTGAAGAGCAGAGAGGGTCTTGAAGATAAAATTTCACTCTCCCTCCTATGCATTGATTATTCTTATGCATTCATTACCAACACAGGACTACTACAATTACTTGATCAAAATTTGATTTTGCCTCTCTCCACTTAGAATGGATGCATGAAAGAAGTTCCAGGAACTCCTGATATTGAAAGTTCAGCAAATTAAGCACTTTCTCTTTCTTTAGGTTGGCAAAAATGAGATCAGCATAAGTTTGAAGTGCTGTCTTAAGATATAAACCATTTTCTTCAGTTTCCTATCCCTTCCTCCAGTGATGTACTCCCAATTTTTTTACTACCAGCTCTGTGGGTGGGGCCAAATCTATGGGCAGGTCCAAATCTGTGTGTGTGGCCAAATCTGTGGGAATGGCCAACACAATGCGGTATGGAGGTGGGCTTGGCCAGCCAGGTGGGCATGGCCAGCCAGGTGGGCATGGCCTGGGGGAATTTCCGCTACCGGTTCTCCCAAACAGGACAGAACCTGCTGCAGTGCATCACTGACTTCCCCCATTAAATAATTCAGGGGGGAAAGTATCTTGATGGTCATTGTTTGGGAAGTAAAGTGTAGTTCTGTCCCCTTGTCTTTCTATTTTCTTTCTGCCTCTCCCTGGTTCTTTTATTTTACCCTTTTCTATCTTGTTGAGATATCACAGCATAGTAACCTTGTTCTCCTGTTTCTTCCACTTTGGCTCTTTGTTCTTGTCTTTTAAGCTGTTTGACATCGACAGCTCATATTTGGTGAATTTTAATATGTTTGAGCCAGTGCAACCTCTGTCCAAATTATCTCTTGGATATGCAGAAGTAGCACACATGTTGGGATGGTGTCAGAAGCCATTAAAAGAACAAGCTGTAATCTTTAACACATGTCTAAAATCCAACTCAGGCTTCCTTGAACTGACTTGGTTAGAAAATGTAAAATAGGAGAAATATCCTGATCAGATAACAGTAGATGCTATACCATTTCTGTTATTGTTTTGCAGTCCATGGCCTACATCCTATTAGTTGCAAAGACTAGTGTAAATTGCCTCAGGTTTAAGAAACCATCATAAACATTCTCTGGTGTGCACAATTCACACAACTTAACATGTAACAGGTAATGTCTTCAGTGAATTCTTAACTTGAGGAAATTTCCATATAAAACTTACACAGTTTTCATTAGATCAGCATAAATTTCTGATAGGATTTTGGATTATGTCTCCATAGGAACGGACCACCATTTTCTCCCATTGTGATAGACCTTTCATGTGAGAAAAAAATTGGAACAATAAATCCCTGCCTGTCTCCACTGATCGTTTCTCCACCCAACGTTGGTGGCAAAATATAATCAAAACTGTGTACAGATATAAAACAGCAACTTTAGGTACCAGGTGTCTCTATTGGTATTATTCCACACTAGTTGCTCAGAGGAGATATACCAACAGCCACATAAATCTTTTCTGTACCTTTAGGCCTTGAACTGAATCGTTACACACAGACTGGCCATTGGATATTTCACTGGAAGCACTATATGTTTCCTGTTTACATTGAGCTTTGAGTCTTCCTGAATTAGGCTTCCTTAGTTCTGATTTTTGGCTTAATCATCAACCATGTCTCCTGCTTTGCCTTATGATTCTAATTTTTGTTCATGGTGTATCTCATGGCTCTGGTTCTTTGGTCATTCTTATCCTGCTACCCATAATCCTGCTCTGGCAATGAGAAGATGGTTTGGATTCCAGTTCTACCCTGCTATCTACAAGTGTTGGGATATACCCATCAGAAATTCACACTGACTAGAACAGAGGCATTTCTGGAGCAGTGAATCAAACATACATTCATTATTTTATTATTTATTTAGTTAGTTAGTTCAACTTATATTGCCGCCCAATCGGCAGACGACTCCGGGCAGCTTACAACATTATCCCATAAAACATTTAAAACCCTATTCCAATAATAAAACATTATCATTACCAACCTTTACACATCATCCCAACAAATCTTGGGACTGGGCATTTATACACACTTTGTGATATTTAGTTTGGAAACATCAAATGACTTTGTGGGCACAGACAGGAAAGTTCTTCTTTGGGCATGTGCTTTTGGTTCACCAAAGTTTTTCATCCAAGCAAAGTGTGGAGGTCCTTGACATAAGCAGATCTCCCTTGACATGCTCACTCAGCCAATAAAAGAAAGGTAGACACCAAAAGGTTGCAAAATAGCAATGTATAAGGAAAATACTTGGATGGGGTGAGAGGGAGGAGGGGAACCAAATTTTGCTCAATGTCTGTTCTTGCTTCCCATCTGAGTAAAGGCTTTTGCAAGTGCTGAGAGAAAGAAGTTATTTTCTTCTCTCTTTGCTAGTTGGTTTAACAACAGCCATGTAAATACTTTGCTGGAGTTATTGGCCATTGCATTTGAGCCCCTCTTCCTTCAGCCTGACAATGTCAAAAATCAGCATTTTTCTATCTATTTCATGTATGTTTCTTCTGTCTTTACTTAGTCTCCTTCCTCTTTCTCTCTAAATGTATGTCTATGACAGTTAGACAGAGAGAGTGAGAACATGTACATCACAACCTATTATAAAAAAATTGGCCAGCTTTATATTAAAGCAAACTTCAATGATGGGTAGTTTAAACCAGCCTGGACTTAGCTGTCTGATTATATCTGAATCATCCCAAACCAAATCCCTAATTAATTTGTGGACTGAAGTGGGATGCCCGTAAACAACAATTTACTGCGCCAAACAATCTTGACAACTTGATTCTGACTTAGTTATTCGTCTGTCTCAAAGAAAGTGCTTCAAAACATACTAGCCTCAGGATAGTCTGAGTCATTTTGGCTATATCTGGGATTTCAATTATTACAGAAACATTATCAGAATGATGATCCGCACCTGCTTGATTAGCCTCTACTTTACAGGCAGCTCTGTGTCTCACAAACAACATTTCTGTTTGTTGTTTTTGTTTGTTTTTCTCCTGTTTGCCAGCAAAAAATGAGAAATATAATTTCAGGAAGGTGCACAAGAGCATTTTTGCAGCACATTTTATACTTGCAAACCAGATGTTTTTTTTAACCCTTTTTCTTAGAGGATGGAAATGTTAATTGCTTTGCAAGCAAAATGTCCCCAGCTTCATCACTTTTCTTTTGCCTGACTAATTTTCTTCAACAAACTAATCTTAAAGAGAAAGGGGGAACAACTTATTTGCATCCATCTGCTAGGAGGCTAGCACATGTTGTTGGTATTAATGTCTTCACCAATCCATCCTCCCTTTGTGCATGGCAATGTATAATGTAAGGTCTGTCAAGGACACATGGAGTCTGGCTAACAAGGCAGGGAGAAGAGAAGTGGGAAAGAAGTTGACCTTGTCTGAAAGTTTTTACAGATTTCATCAATTCATCATTGCATGAACAGTAAGAAAAGTTTGAACATAACCTTCCATTTATAGAAGGAGCTATGAACATAACCGTCTTTACCGGACCCACTCCCCAATAACGAGATGGACACTTGTGATGGATTTAAATTGGGCCACTTTATTAACTCATAACTTTTAACTTTTAACTCATAATTTTCTCAACCATGTTGAGGCAAACGGGCCGCAATGGCACTGGTAAGAAGTAAGCCTTAATTGCCAATCATATTTGGCAACATTGTATCCATTCATTTTGCCAATCATATTTGGCTACATTGTATCCATTTGTTGTCAGTCATAATTGGCTACTTTGTATCCATTTGTTGTTGCCAATCATATTTGGCTACCTTGTATCCGTTTGTTTTGCCAATCATATTTGGCTAAATTGTATCCATTTGTTTACCAATGAAACAAATTGTTTACCCTGATCAGATGCTACTTGTTGACTCCAGCATCTGATGTATATCCAGTAAATTTCAAGGTGTTGCAGGCTGCATAGATCATAGCATCACCTTGTTCATGGCCCACCGTTGATTGGCCAGCCCAAGTTTCACTGTACCTTGTCCTTCCGGTGGCCAATCAACTGCACACCTGCCGGATTCCTAGGGGTCATCCACTTTCTCCTTACCAGTGCCATCCGCCAAAGTGACCTGTATAATAAGCACAAAACATATTACCCCATATTACCCCATCAACAACAGTGTGGGATGGGCGAAAACAACAAGAACCAAGGGGCCAATGCAGGTTCAAGCAAAAATTCCCATCCGGCCCCGAAGCGACCAAAATAGTCACACTGTCACCTAGGGAGGGGGTGGAGGGCAAACGCGTACTTTGCCCAGTCGATCTGAACAACTGCCGGCAAGGCTGTGCGGAGCCGGCCCCTTTAAAAGGGAGCTTGGCTCTGCCCCTCACCCAGCTCAAGTGCCCAGCTCTATGTGGCGGGGCCAGCAAAGAGCGTGGTGGCCATACTCTAGCCACCGTGCTTCCCTTGTTCCTTCTTTTTCCCTGTCACATTATATGCAAGTAAATTTAACAGGAATGTATATATATATTAAAAATCCAAACAGCTTAGTCAATGGAAAAATAGATACATTAGGAAACATGTGTACTAAAATATGCAGAGTTCAATAGAAGCAAAACATTACAACTCTACAGCTACTAATGACCATGCTGAGGAAGCAATTCTTGGAATAGTTGTCCAAAAGAGTAACTATCATACCTGTCAACTATCCCGTTTTCCCCGGGAAAACCCCTCTTCCCATCCCCTCCCATTTTATTAATTTCCCGGTATTTCCCCTTATTTTTTAAAAAATATCCTGACTGGAGCCCTCCCATTTTATTAATTTCCCGGTATTTCCCCTTATTTTTTAAAAAATATCCTGACTGGAGCTGCAGTATTTTTTTCCAGCCACCAGAGGTCACTGTGTGGCAGGCTTTTCACTTGTGGAAGGAGAGAGAAAGAAGGTGGTGGGGGGGGGGGTGTTCTGTAGTTTTCCCTTTCCTGCCAGCCACATGGTCCTGGAGGCTTTGTTTTGGCTGCTGGGAGCAGGAGTCTACTCTAGGTGAGCGATATATTTCATATATGCAGGGGCAACCTCATTGAGCTGTTTCTAACCTGCCTCCTGGCTGGAGGATTTCATTTCTAGAGTTCTAGAGTTAACTTGGGGGGGGTGCTTGATCACTATATGAGAGAGAGAGGGGGGAATTAATCCCTTGTTCCTCCGCCCTAATTTGGGGGGGGGGATGTTGCCTGGTCACTATATGAGAGAGAAAGAGGGTGGGTTTCCCTTGCTCGAAAGGCAGTCATATCCGACTCTAGGGTTCAGTGCTCATCTGTGTTTCAAAGCTGAAGAGCCAGCGTTATCTGCGTCTGCAGACATTTCTGTGGTCATATGGCAGGCATGACTAGACACCAGAGCACATGGAACGCTGTTACCTTCCCACCAAAGTGGTCCCTATTTATCTACTTGCAATTTCTTGCTTTCGAACTGCTAGGATGGCAGGAGCTGGGACAAAGACGGGAGCTCATTGCATCCTGCAGTACTCAGGAATCGAATTGCTGGCCTTCTGCCTCCCAGTCAGCATCTTTGTCACTTAAGCCACTGAGCAAACAAGAAAGAAAACAAAACAAAAGTCCTCCAAGAAAATGGGGAAAGGGTTCTTTGGCACACACAGCTTTGTGCCCATTGCATCTACAATACCATCTAGCCATCTTATTTTTGGCCACCCCCTTCTTTTGTCCTCCACCTTTCGCAGCATCAAGGCTTTCTCAAGTGAATCCTCTCTTCTGATTTGATGTCCAAAGTACTTGTTGTGTTCTGATGGATTTACTGTACACATGGATTACAATGTATCTGAGCCAATGTAACCTTGCCCATAGCAACAATGTAACCTTCAGCTGTATCATATAAACCCTGTAATAGGACGCGAGCTAATGACCACCAGCTGGCAGCAGCGAGCGTCCAAGCTCTCTTGGTCCGAACTCATCAAAGGCAACAGCGCGGGAAGTTTTCCCGCCACCACCTACACCTGGACAAGAAGGGCGTGACCCGCAATGACGTCACGCAGACAGTGGCCAATGGGCTACCATGGCACCACGTTCAAATGTATTACTGCTGTATATAAAGAGCTATCGATCCGCCATTACCTCATGTTCCCTCTGTCCACGATGCAATAAACCTGAGTTAACCCAGCCCGAGGCTGTGTCCTGTGTCTTGGTTCGCATACACCAAATTGGCGACGAAGGTGGGATGATGGATCCCCACGGAACAGCCAGGGCACAGAGCGGGTTCAACATCACCAAACCGCAAGACTGGGAGCTGCTTGAGATGGACTTCCAGGCGGCTCTGGTGGAACTCAGAGTCAAAGGAGACGACGAGGAGAGGAAGAGGGCCATCCTCACCAGAATGCTCGGGATGGAAACCAAGCGGACGCTGGTGGGCATCATCGCTCCGAAGAAGGTGAGCGAATTTACGGCGGGCAACATCATGAAGCTGCTGCGAGAGCGATTCTGCCCCTCGAGAGCAATGTTTCCCGCTCGGAGCGCGTTTTGGAGGCGAGTCCAAGCGCCAGATGAGTCGGTTGAGGCATTCGTGGCCGCCATGAGGATAGCCGCTGCCCCCTGTAAATGGGGCGACATCCTAGAGATGGCCCTCAGGGACGGCGTGTTGTGTGGCCTGAAAGACAAAGAGGTACAGCGCAGTTTGATGAACAAGGAGCCGCCACCCACGCTGGCAGAGGTCGTAGAGGCCGCGGAAGCCGCAGAGTCCACGAATGCTGGAGTGGACGAGATGCACCAGTGGCGTGAGTGGCGTCCTAGAGCCGGCAAGGCGGAAAATTCGGTGCACGGGAAGTCCGGACAGTCGGTGCACGCAACTCGACGGGCCTCAAAGTCGTCTACGGAAGGCAGCGACGGCGAGGAGGTCCAGAAGGTCCGAAAGGGTGGTCGACGCTGCGAGGGTTGCGGAGCGGCCCATGAGCGCGCGAGATGCCCGTTCAGGAAGGCCGAGTGTTACACCTGCGGCCGTCGGGGGCACATCGCCAAGGCATGCAGAAAACGGAAAGAGGGCCGGAGGCAGTCACAAGACCGTGCGGCCAGACCGGACCGTCCAGCGAGGCCCAAAGATGGCGCCCAGACCACGAGGAGGCAGGACGGAGTGGGCCGCGTCTCGGACGACAGCGAGGACGACGCCCCAGTGTTCAGCGTGTCCGCGGGACAGTCCCATTACTTCGTTGAGGTATTAGTACAAGGGGCCCCTATTAAGATGGAAATTGACTCGGGGTCCTCCTATTCCATAATTCCCCAGAAAGAGTTCCTGAAAATCGACCCCCACGTGCGGCCCAAACTTAAAGCATTGAGGTCCACGCTACGAGACGTACAGGGAAACAGCATTCCGGTGTTGGGGGTCGGGAAATTTCGGGTCCAGTTTAAGAGACATTCTGCGGAACTGCCCCTAGTTGTCCTCAAAGGGGGAAGCTGTAGCCTCCTAGGGACACAGTGGTTTCAGCCCTTAGGTTTGTTCATAGGGGGGGTGCATACTGTGGGGGGGGGACCCAATACAAGCGGTTTGCGATGCGCATCCCGCCGTTTTTAAGAAAGGACTCGGAAAGTTCAAGGGACCCCCTGTAGCTTTCGACATAGACCCGGAGGTCCGCCCGATAAGACTCAAACCGCGCAGGGTGCCGTTCGCACTCAAGGACAAGATAGAGGCGGAACTGGACAAACTGGTGGGCCAGGGGATTCTTATTCCTGTTGATTCCGCGGAGTGGGAAACTCCAATTGTAACGGCTCTAAAGGCTAACGGGGAGGTGCGCATTTGCGCTGATTATAAGTGTACAATTAACAAGGCGATCCGCCCTAATGCATACCCGGTGCCAGTGATCAGCCACCTTTTGGCCAGGCTAAATGGGGGAAAGTGTTTCGCTAAACTCGATTTGGCACAAGCCTATCAGCAACTTCCTGTGACCCCCGCCACGGCCGCGGCACAAACGATAGTTACACATAAAGGAGCGTTCCAGGTGTCGCGGTTACAGTTTGGCGTGAACTCGGCACCCGGCCTTTTTCAGTCGCTTGTGGAACGCCTCCTGAAGGGCCTGGAGGGGGTGTTGCCTTATTTTGATGACGTGTTGATAACAGGGGGGAGTGAGGCTGAACTGGCAAAGAGGTTGGACAAGGTACTAACCGTGTTCGAGAAAGCGGGGCTGAGATTGAGGAAGGACAAATGTGTTTTTTTCGAAACCGAGGTCGAGTTTTTAGGGTTCCGGATCACACCTGAGGGGATTAAGCCGTCTAAATCCAAAGTAGCAGCCATTAAAAAGGCCCCTCGCCCCACATCCAAAACCGAGCTACAGTCCTTCCTGGGGCTCCTCAATTTTTACCATACATTCCTCCCGCGGAAGGCGTCTGTGGCCGAACCGCTCCATCGGTTACTTAAAAAGGAGGAGCCATGGATGTGGGGTGACGAGCACGAGAGGGCGTTCAAAGAGCTGAAGCAACTCCTAACATCTGAGGCAATCCTGACGCATTTCGACCCCAAGCGGCCAGTGGTCCTAGTCTGTGATGCATCCCCGGTGGGGGTGGGGGCGGTGCTTTGCCACGTGTTGGAAGACGGAAGGGAGGCCCCGGTAGCGTTTTACTCAAGGTCCCTGTCCCAAGCGGAGCGAAATTACGCACAAACCGACAGGGAGGCGTTAGCGATAGTAGCGGGAACCAAAAAATTTCACGATTTTTTGTATGGCCGCCCTTTCAAAATCGTGACCGATCACAAGCCACTGTTAGGGATTTTCACGGCGAGCAAGCCCACGCCGCAGATCCTGTCCCCGAGAATGCTGCGATGGGCTATTTTCCTCAACGCATACCAACATGAGTTGGAGTACCGGCCCGGAAAGGAGATCAGCCATGCTGATGCACTTTCGAGATCCCCTTTGCCCTTGTCGGATGACCAGAAGGCGAGAGTTGAAAGGGACCGCCAGGTGTTGCTAATTGAGGTTTTAGACGCACCCCCAATAGTACCAGCCGACATTGCTAGGGCGACAGGCAAGGACAGAACGCTGGAGAAAGTTAGTTCATGGGTACAGAAGGGGTGGCCGGCATCGTCCCCGAGTACAGAGTTCGACCCATTCTTTTGGAAAAAGCTAGAGTTGTCCCTAGAAAGGGGGTGCCTTTTGTGGGGCCAACGGGTGGTGGTCCCTACGCCCCTGCGGACGAGGGTGCTCGAACTGCTGCACGTCAGCCACCCGGGCATAGTGCGTTCGAAGGCGCTGGCCCGGAGTTACTTCTGGTGGCCGCAGCTGGACGCGGACATTGAGCACATGGTCGGCACTTGCGAGGCATGCCAGGGATCCCGACCTGAGGCGGCCCGTCTCCCGCATAGGGAATGGGACACAGCACGGGGGCCATGGTCCAGAGTACACGTGGATTTCGCTGGCCCATTCCGGGGAACCATGTTTCTCCTGGTGGTGGATGCGTTCTCCAAGTGGCTGGAGGTTATCCCAGTAAAGAGCACGTCCTCCGCCACGACAATTAGCCGGCTAAGGAGAGTCTTTTCCACGTTCGGTTTACCCGACACTTTAGTCAGCGATAACGCTAGCTGTTTCACCTCCGCTGAGTTCGGAGCATTCATGGAGGCAAACGCCATTCGGCATGTCACGTCCGCACCGTTTCACCCGGCCACGAATGGCCAGGTGGAACGGCTGGTGCGTACAACAAAGGAGGCGCTGCGGCGCATGGGCCAGGGGGACCTAAATCACCAAGTATGCCAGTTCCTCTTAGCGTATAGGGTAACCCCCTTAGCGTCAGGCTACTCGCCGGCAGAGCTCTTGATGCGGCGAAAACTGACCACGATCCTGTCCAGGCTAGACCCGACGAGAGTCGAGGATAAAGGAAAAAACATAGGGTTGGCAGTCTCGAAAGGTTTCGCCGCCGGTGACCCTGTTCACTGCAGGAACTATGCCAGCGCAGGGCCAGCCTGGGTACCAGGGACGGTTGTAGAACAGACGGGGCCAGTATCGTACCGGGTCGAGACTAACACCGGCCTCCTCTGGAGGAGGCACGCAGATCAACTGAGGCACCGAGTGAGTGGGCCAGTCAGTGGGGCTCAACAACAGGATTCAGCGTTAGGGTTCTCCCCCACCCGCTTAACCCAAGGGGGAGACAGCAGTGGACAACAGTCCCAAGCAAGGGGGGAAGGCAGAAGCAGCGGCCCCGACTCATACCCTTTTGATACGCCAGTCCTATCAGGGGCCGGGGAAGGGGGAGAGGAGTTCGCGACCGCTGCCCCCGATTGTAATTTTGATGTTGATTTTGCGAGCCGGGGGGGTTTTCAGGAGTGTTCCCCCACCCATCCAAGCGAGAAGAGGGGTTTTTCGTTAGTCCCCAGTGCCCCCGGTTCCTCCCTAAGAAAGAGCACACCTCCCAACAACGCCGCGGAGCCGCGGAAAGTCACTAACGAGTCTCCCTCTCCAATTACAGGACAGGAAACCAGGGGACCAAAGTACTTTAGCGTCATCTTTACTATTTAACCTTTAGTGAGCAGCCGTGGTTGATTTCTTCTAGGATCAACCTATTTCTAACACCACATTTCAAAGGTGTCTATTCTTCTGTGCTCAGCTTTCCTAATGGTCCAGCTCTCACACCCATACACTACCACTGGGAATACCATTGCTTTGACTATGCAATTTTTTGTTTGCAAGATGATGCCTCTACTTTTAACTATGTTCCCCAGGTTTCTCATAGCTTGTTTCCCAAGCATCAGTCGCCTATTTATTTCACAGCTGCGATCACCATCTGCAGAGACCTTTGAACCTAAGAAAGTAAAATCTGCCAGTCGTATCCAACTCTAGGGTGCAGTGCTTATCTCCATTTATAGCCAAAGAGCCAGTGCTGTCTGTGTTTGCAGACCTTTTCATGTCCATGTGGCAGGCATGGCTAGAGCCCAGCAAGTCACATGGCTATATTTGGCCACACCCACAGATTTGGCCACACCCACAGAGGGGTGTGGCCAAAATTTCCCTTATTTTCAAATCCAAAAGTTGACAGGTATGGTAACTATTCCCATCTCCTTTAATGTCCATACAGGAAAGGGAGGAGAAAAGAGTCTGGGAAACTGGTATGGGAGGTGGGACAGAACTGGTAGGATTCTGGAAAATGAAAGAAAAATGGAACTGACTGCATTTCATGTCCTTAAGAACAACCTCAAAGGTAAGGGGCTGTGGTGGCACAGTGGTTAAGAAGTTCACCTTGTTAGCTGGAAGGCTGGCAAGTTGGCAGTTTGAGACACAGGTACTGCATGATGGATTGAGCACCCATCTCTGTCCCAGCTCTTAGGGACATGAAATGAGCCTCATTTGGGCATCCCCAGAGCATAGTTTCTTCCTAAAAAATCCTTTCAACCCAGAATAATTTATGACATGAAATTATTATTACCTCAAAGGTAGGTGCAAATACATCATATCCACAAGCTGTCACTTACCAAGCCATATTTTCTCTTCCTCTTCTTCTCTTTCTTCCGAATCCAAATATTGGTGATCCTCATGGCGATCAAGACCGTCTTGAGAATATAATGCAGTGGCCTTTCATTTGCCTTCAAAATTGCAGCATGACTTCTGTACCACTGATCCAGTTCTGCGAGTCACTTTCTGGTCCTGAGCCCTTTTGGCATGCAAAGTCCTCATTGGCCCCAGGGCAGTATTAGTGAGGCTGCTGCCCTCCATCAAACTGGATTCAAGTGGGATTTAATCCACTTGAAGACCATCAAAAAAGCCATATTTAGGTTACTCAAATAATTTCTCTGACAACTTGGATTAAATGAACAGGTGATCTTATCAGGAATTTGCTGTGGATGCTAGTTCACCATAACTAGCAGCTGAAGCAAGCGGAATATTGTGCCACACTCATGGTGCAGGGGGAATCAGTACAAACTAATCAGTGTAACTATGGCCCATTCAACATATTGTGCTGGCCAGAAATCTAGTTATCACTTTGTTCTGAAATCACACACATTTTCATATGTCACATATGTCTTGTTCCTACTGTAATGTTTCTTTCCTCTTGAAAATGTATGGCCTGCCAAAAAAATTCTCAAGGAACATGCACATTGGGGAGACACAATCACAAATATGTACTAACAACATCAGGCTCATAGGATAAAGAGCATATTTACTCCAGTGTATTTTTTGAAATCTTTGGCAGCTGTTGTTCCTTTTGTCTTTTTCACCACCTTTAGTAAAATATTTTGTAAAAAAATTACTCATAAGGAGCACTGGTGGCACAGTGGTTGAACTGTTGTACTGCAGCCAAAATGTTGCAAGGGCTTCAGGTTGACTCATCCTTCCATCCTTCTGAGGCTGGTAAAATGAGTATCCAGCATGTTGGGGTAAAATGCTAATTAGCTTGTGAACTGTTCAGAGAGTGCAATAATAACTATGGTGTGGTATATAAGTGTAATTGCAATTGCTCATTCAGTTGTTCGGATTATGGATTAAAATGGTTTTTGGCACCTAAAGACTGTCTTTGTCTTGACTATCTACTGGGAGCCTGTCAGTTTAAGGCTGTAGTTGCAGCTCTGTCTTGCAGAGTTTAGAGTCAAAAGCAGTTGTTGTTGTTGTTGAGTCACAGTCGATTCCGACCATTTGCGACCCCATGGATCACCACACCCAGGCACCCCATCCTCCACCATTCTCCTCAGCCCACCCAGCTTTGTGCCCATTGCATCAACAATGCCATCTATCCATTTCATTCTCTGCTGCCCCCTTCTTTTTTTGCCTTTGACCTTTACCAGCATCAAGGCTTTCTCAAGCGAATCCTCTCTCATTTGATGTTCAAAGTACTTTAACTTCATCTTCAATATTTGACTTTCCAAGGAGCAGTTGGGGCTGATTTCTTTTAAAATTGACCTATTTGTTTTCTTTAAGGCTATCCAGGGTATTCTCAAAATTCTCCTCCAGCACATATCCTTGTGAATTTTTGCATTTCCTTGAAGCACTGCTTAGTCAAGACAAATCAACAAACTTGAAGGATGCTGGGACAGGAAGAGGTTTACTGCAAACAATTTGTGTGGATTCACAGGGACTTAGGCTTCTGGGAACTGAAGTCCAAGAACAGCTGGAGTGCCAAGGTTTGCCATTACAGCTTTAGCTATTTGTTCCTCCTAGCTTCAATCACACCAAGACAAATACAGTAGTGTGGCTCAGTAGTTTGTGTGGGTCTCTTTGCACCTGTTGGCATCTTGACAGGTCCTTACTTTCTTATCTATTCAGTAGATTTGCAAAGTTAACCAATTCCTGTCCAATGCTATAATTCATCCATCAGAAACAAAAACAAAACCAGTATTACTGTAGCACTTTTAAAAACTAATACATTTATTCCAGTGAAAATGTTTGTAGATCATGATCCCCTTCTTCAAATACATCTGATTTATCTAATACTTCCTCAAAATGTTAGAGAATATTATTTACTGTTTGTTGAGATACTGTTACAGCCCATCACATCAGGTTTTCATGGCTACAAGCAGCAACTACTGAGAAGAGGAGAATGTCAGGAATCTTGCTGTTTCCAACAACACCTGGAAGAAAACTCCAGTGAATAACCAGTGAGCATTTGCCCTTTAGTTTCTTTCTTTTTAAAAAAAATGGCGGGAAAGCAATGTTATAACACACTATGGTACAATCTGCACAGCTAGGTAACATAAATATGCTCAAAAGTATTCACTGAACTTGAGTTACCCATATAAAAAAATCATAGGAAAGCACAGCCAGTCACGCATTGTGAAATTAATGCTTTGTTGTTACCATGGTGCATTACCACAAAGGACTTCATCCATGATCAAAGATCCTATGCCTGAAGTCTGACACCAAAGGCAAATATCAGGCCTGTAGGGAGGTAACATCCTTCAGATAAGAGACTGGCATTCTGAAGTCTGATAATGGTGCATGACAACCAGGAGCTCAGAGCCTTGGCTGTATTAAGTGCATCTGCTCCAGCAGTTTTGAGACTTTCATGCACTTAGATTTGTTGGGGTAAAAATTCCAGATGAAAATAAAGGAGAAAGGTGTGGGATGCTCAGGTTTTTTATTGTTTTTAAAAGGCAGAACATGATTCATGTATCTTGACATATAAAGACCTTCATGGCTGGGTACTTTTTGAAACACCTCTCCTGGTTAAATCAGCCCCTGCTCATCCAGTCCTCCCAGGCATTGAAATGTGATTACCTGTTTTAAGATAGTCCCATAAGGCTATAGCTAGGAATGGAGTCTTCTACATGGTGGCTCTACCAGCCGAGAATGCTTTGCCCTCAACTTCGCCCCGTCTATGCCACTTTGCCACCCCATTCTCGAACAAAGACACAGCCATTGTTGGTTGGCGTTAAGTAAAGGGCTACAACATTAACTGTTAACTTCAACTTTAACTGTGAACAATACCCTCTGCAGAGTTCTGCAGTGGGGCCCGCGTAGTGTAGTAACCTGGGACAGAACCAGGGATTTCTCCTTATTCCTGCTCCTGCTCCTCACTGGATGCCTTCAAACCCCCAAGAATGTGCTGTCTCTTGACAGCCCAGTCCCGGCCACTCCCGTCAAACTTGACCAATCATACACACACACCAGCATCAGGACATTAGGTAGCAGTGCCATCAACTAGCCACATGTGCTCCCCCCATCCTGGAACTGAATCTCAGGATAATGGTATCTCAGATGTTGGAGACCCTGGGACCCACTCCCAAGATATCCTGAGATCTCACCAGTACTACTCTTGCCCTGCTCTACCCGCCAGCTGTGACCTATTTAACATAGCCCTCCAAAGTGGTTTAGGTAACCCTTTCAGCAACAGTATAGGTAAAGGTCACACTTGCTTGAAAGTCAGTCATATCTGACTCTAGGGTTCAGTGCTCATCTCTGTTTCATAGCTGAAGATCCAGCACTGTCTGCTTTCCTATCTTTCCCTGAAACAGCCAGCTAGTCAACTGCTACTTGAAGTTGGGTGGGAGAGCCATTTGCACCTTACTGGTAAGACTGAGGGGATGAGACCCAATTGAAAGAGAGGGTTCCCTCACCCAACATGTGGGACACTCCCATTAGTGTGTGCCAAGAGGTCTGATGTCTGGGGCAAGAGCAGGAAAATCCCACCTCACAGCAGTGGCACCTAGATGGGAATGCCTTTTCTGCAAGCTGGTGAAGGTAGGGTTGTGAGGAGTCATAGCAAACAAATTATAAAAACCCCAGAATGGGCCAGAGAGAGAATCTCTTGGACCTTAGACTGCCATCATGTAGTCACTTTACCCAGCAAAGGGGGGGGGGGGCTGAGCTTTCCCTGGACTGCAGCTTTCTGTTCACAGGATTGCCTTTTTGAACTTTTGCTTGTACTTTATTCTGTATGCTGTACTTTGTTCTGTACCTTTTTTACTTTGACTTCAATACACTTTTTTGAAAAGTGGCATGGAGTGATTGCTTGGCTATGACGCTACCTTATTTACTTTAATTTACACAAATTTGGAGGCCTGGGTTGTTCAGCCAGAGGGCTGCAGCTCAGAAGCATGAAAAGGCTTACTTATGGAAGTACTGGAGGTGAAGGCAAGATTTCTTAAGAGAGTTAGATAATCTGGTTATTTTACTATGCTCAAACAGACATTTCTCACTTTTAGTGAAGATAAGGATGTGGTAAGGATAGCAGTAAACACTTTACCAAGACTAGAGATATATGTGCTGTGCACCATACTTCCAAAGCATGGTGACCCTGTCCATTGGATCAGGCCTTCAGAATTAGCTGAAATTTCACTTTGATATGCTCCAAGGTCTACAGCCATGATGGCAAACCTTGGCAGTCCACAAATGTGGATTCACATGGATTTGGGCTTCTGGCAATTGAAGTCCAAGAACAGCAGGACTGCCAAGGTTTGCCATCACTGGTCTAGAGTCTTTGTGAAAACTGAGTTTATGGTGCTTAATGTCCTCTCCCCAAGATGATGCTCTGAATTTAGACAGAGAGACATCTATTGGAGGGATATAACAAAATAAATTGACTATGTTTTCAATTACATCATAGCTTTGCTCCCAAAATTATAAGCTTTCCCCAAACCTTCAGACTCTTTGCAAGTATACTAAATCCTTTTTTGATATGCTCAGTTGGTGTATACATTACTGACTTTAACACTTGATCCGGTATCATATTAATCCTTTCTAATCCGATATTGACATTTTTCAGTCTAGATCTTATTGCCCTTTCCCCCAAACAAGCTGTAATTAGTGATCTAGATTGAAACACAGTGTTATCAAAGGGCAAGGGCATTGTTATCAAACATGTTGATAAATGACTCCTAGTTCTACAAACTTAATCTGCAGATAGTTTCAGATTGAAGCATGATGTATCTCTATTCACCAAAGAAAAGGAAGTATACAGAAAGTAAGTATTTTTTTTATTTATTGTTTAGATTTCTATACCGCTTTACTCCCCATAAAGGGAACTCGAAGCGGTTTACAATAATAATGCTAAACAATACAAAATACAAAATACAAAATACGATACAAATAATACAAAGCAATATGCAAGCAAGATACAAAATGTCAAGAGCATAAGCAATACAATATCAAATTACCCTAAACAACATAACAAACAAAACAGTTCAATAATAACAAGAGAAACAAAACTCAAAGAAAGGGCCCTCACTCACACCCAACTAAAGAAAGTGGGATAAGAGAAGCCCTTCTGCCATCGCGCCGCCCCTCCCAGCATCCTCGGCCCCGGTGGTGTTGGGACAGAAGTCCGGGGGTGTGGTGGCTCAACCCACGCTGGAGCCGGCAAAGTTCCTTCTAGCCGCGCCACACTCCCCGGCTTTTGTAGCCCCAATGGCGTGGGGGCGGAGGCCCGGGGGTGTGGCGGCTCACTCACAGCTGATGCTGGGGCCGGCCAAGCTCTTCTTCTCCGCGCAGCCCCTCCCGGCATTTTCGGTCCCGGTGTTGTTGGGACAGAAGTCCGGGGGTGTGGTGGCTCAACCCACGCTGGAGCCGTATGGAAGTATGGAAATCATCAGGAATATATTATTAGGGTCTTGCTGACAGAAGTAAATTAGACTGGAAAAAGAGAAGCAGGAATGCCATCTTGAGAACCCTAGCCTTGCAAATGTAGATTCTCTAATTCTGTCAAAGCCTGTGGTCTGAAGTTATTTAACAGTGAAGCTGCAGTAAAACTATTGAGGTGTATGGCTGTGCGAGAGAGAGAGAGAGAGAGAGAGAGATACAAAGAGAATGAATGCAAGTGCGGCGCCAAAATGGCCGCCGCGCCCTTTGCGCCCCCCCCCATCGGAGGAAGACAATCCGGGTAGTTAGGGGCGTGGCCAGCACCCTTATATAAGGGGTGGCCATGAGGCAGCCGCGCTGCCATTTTACGAAGCGGCGGAGCGGAGAAGTTTTTTTCCTCTTACCTCCATCGCTCGTGTTCTTCTCCGGGAAGCCTTTTTGGTGCAGCTTTTTCTCTTCGGCTTCCCAGCGTTTCGACTATGCCTTCAAAGAAGAAGGCAGCGGCGACCGGGGCGCGATCTGCGCGGAGACGCCAGCCGGGTCGGAGGACCGCGGCTGCGCCTCCTCAGCAGCCCCCTTTGCTTGATCCCACCGGGACCGGTGGGATGGGATCGGTGGCCCCCTGGCTGGAGCCGGGGCGCATGCAGGCCGGCCCAACGGGGCCTGCGGCCTTTGGCCCACCGGCAGCGCCTGCCGCATCGAGCACGCCTCAACCAGGGCCTTCCGCCCCGGGTTTGCAGGTTCCCGCAGGGGGTTTTGGTAATGGGGGGTGGTTAGGCACGCTCCCCGGGCAGGGCATGCTCCTGGCCACTCAAGGGCCAAGCCTGTGCCAGTGGCCGTATTCGGCCCCAGCGGTCCAGGGACCTGGACCGGCAGCAGTGACTGGCGGGCCAACTTCTCCTTTGCCCCCCCTGAGTTCCGGGGGCTATGTAGATGTTGCGGCCCTTCTGGCCCACGTGGCGGCCCTGGAGGCGTCTTTGGCGAGGGCCAGCCATCCAGGGACACAGGGGGGATTGCACGTGGGCACTTTGCCTGTCGGGCAGGAGCAGACGACGGGACGGGTTGAGCTGCCCGAGGCGCGCGGGCCGGCGGCGGCCGCTGCCTCGCAGCTCCCCACCCAACCGGTGCAGCAGACTGGCGCGGACGTGGCCTCGTCTACGAGCTCAGTTTCGGTCGTGAGCTCCGACGCCCCCAGTGGGCCGGAACCCCCGTTGGGGGCGGCTCGGGGGGGCACGCCAGGTGAGTATGTGGTTCAAACAAGAGCACACACACAGTCCAATTTATTGGGGGGGGGGCATTTCAATGGCCGTGGCCTCGCGTGGGTGGTGCGGTGGTGCGGCCGCCCCCGGGCCACCCGGCGACTTCACCATTTACCCAGGGCCCAGTGTGGGGCAGCGCCCCCTGTCTACAGGGGAATGTTTTGGGGGTGGCCGGGTCGGCACAGGCCTCATTTGCTTTGCCCCCCGTTCCTATCGTGCCGGTCTCGGCATTGCCTACAGCGGGATACTCCTTGCCCCTTGGGGACCATTTGGCCCAGTCAACCAAGGAGAAGATCTGGCGGGGGGAGTATGTGGACATTTTCTCCCTTTTAAATAGAGAGCCCACCACGGAGGAGAGGGAAGGGCAGGATGAGAAAGATAAGGAATTGGCACGTCGTCGTAAGCCACCACGCACATGGGCTAACTGGTTGCCGGCCTACCTCATTTATATGGCGGTTTACCTCAGGGCCTGGCCGGATTTGGCCATCCCGATGGTCCAATATTTGGACAACCTATATCAGGCGATGGTTGATTTCCCGGGCCCGTCTTGGCTGGCTTACGACGAGGAATTCCGTATGAGGATTCCCCTGCACCCAGAGATGAGGTGGGACGAGCCCTGCCAGAAGCTGTGGCTTCTGTACATGACCCCCACGCGCCCGGCGCCTGGGGAGAGATACCATTGTGGGCACGCTGTCCAACGGGTGGCCCCAGCACAGGTACCCCGCCAGGTGGCGGGGCAGGGGGTTCCAGCCCGCCTGCTGTGCTGGACCTTCTCGTCTAATGGTTCCTGCAACAGGAAGAATTGCAAGTACAAGCATGAGTGTCCCTCTTGCTCGGGCCCCCATGCTGCATCAGCCTGTCCCAGGCCTGGTGGACCGAGGGGCAGGGGTAGGGGGGATCAGGGGCTGGCAGGACTGCCGCCGAGGGATCAGGTACCCCAAAAGGCCCCCTCCCCAATTAAGGTGGATATGCTGGAGCGTTGGCTCGCAGTATACCCGAAGAGGGCAGATGCAGTTTACCTGCTTCAAGGTTTCCAAATGGGTTTTCGTATTCCTTTCATGGGAGATAGGTCCCCCCAAGATGCGCCCAATCTTTTGTCCCTGAGGGGGAGGGAGGAGGTGGCCGCTGCCAGCATCGCCAAGGAGGTGGCTGCGGGCAGGGTCGCTGGCCCTTTCCCGGCACCCCCGTTTCTCAACCTTAAGGTCTCCCCATTAGGCTTAGTGCCCAAGAAGTCACCGGGTGAGTTTCGCCTTATTTATCATTTGTCCTACCCGGCAGGCAGGTCGGTCAACGATGCTATACCTGATGACCTTTGCTCAGTCAGGTATACATCCTTTGATCAGGCACTGCGCATGGTCCGCTAGTGCGGCCCGGGTGCGTTGCTGGCTAAGTGCGACATTAAGTCAGCCTTTCGCCTCCTGCCTGTCCACCCAGCTGATTTTGAGTTGCTGGGTTTCAAATTCCGGGGAGAATACTATTTCGATAAGGCCATGCCTTTTGGCTGCTCCATATCATGCTCGGCATTCGAGCGATTTAGTACTTTCCTGCAGTGGGCCTTTACCCGTAGGGCGGGGTCTCGGTCTGTAGCCCATTACCTGTAGCCCATTACCTGGATGATTTTTTGTTCGGGGGTGAACGGGGCTGGGACACGTTTCAGACGCTAATGGAGGAACTTGGTGTCCCTTTGGCGTCCGAAAAGACCGAGGGCCCATCTACAATATATTCAATATATATGAATATATTGTAATGTATTGTGATATATTGTATTTTTTTTTGTGGGATTGTTATGCTGTATTACTGTGTTGTATTCCTATCTTGTAAACCGCATTGAGTCGGTCCTTGGGCTGAGAATTGCGGTATATAAATTTAATAAATAATAATAATAATAATACTAAGCTAGTATTCCTGGGGGTGGAGATTGACACGGTAGCGCAGGCTTCTAGGTTGCCGGGGGGAAAGGTCTCTAGGATAGTGGCCCTCATTTCGGCCTTGCTGGGTAAGCGCAAGGCATCCATCAAGGAGTTACAGGTGCTTCATGGTCATCTTAATTTCGCTTGCAGGGTGGTTGCACCTGGCAGGGCATTTGCTCGCCGCTTGTGCGATGCTATGTCAGGCTTGTCTAGGCCCCACCATAGGGTGAGACTTACACGGGGCATCAGGGCAGACATGCTGATATGGCTCCAATTTATGAGGGAGTTCAATGGGGTCTCATTTTGGAGGTCTGACCTCCTGGCGTCGCCCAATTTCCAAATACAGGATCCCTGGGTTATGGGATGTACTTCAATGGGAAGTGGGCCTATGGTGGGTGGCCACCAGCCTGGTCAGGCACGGGTCGCCTGAGAGATCTCACGTATCTGGAATTCTTTCCCATTCTGGGGGCCTTGATGCTATGGGGTGCGGAGTGGGCCAACTCAGTGGTGCATTTCTGGTGCGACAATGCGGCCGTTGTCCACATTGTCAACTCACAGACATCTAAATCTCCCAGGGTCATGGATTTGGTGCGCCAGTTTGTATTGCGCAGTCTGCGCCTCAATGTACTGTTCAGGGCCAGGCATGTTCCGGGGGTTAATAACGATATCGCTGACGCTTTGTCCCGCCTGCAGATCTCCCGGTTCCGCGCCTTGGCCCCGGATGCGGAGGAATTCCCCTCGCCACTCCCGGAGGAGATCTGGAATATTGGCAGGGAGAGGTGAACCGGGCGATCGGCATGTCGCTGGCGCCACGCACGCGTAAGGCGTATCAACATGCATTACATTCATTTCAGGCTTTCTGTGCCCAATTTCGATTGCCAGATACCTGGCCTATACCAGTTGCCCACATCCTCCGATTCATGGTTTATCTTCATACCCAGGGCCTTGCACCCCGCACCATAGCATCCAGGCTGTCGGCTCTGGCTTTCATGGCCAAATGGGGCGGTCATGTGGATAGCACCGCTGACTTCCGTGTGAGACATGTTTTGGAAGGGTGGGTGCGGGAGCGTGGGCGCAGCCTGGACGACCGCCACCCAATTTCCCCTGGGGTACTTACCCAACTGGCACAGGGCTGGCGGGACCTATGTCTCAATAGGTATTAGGCCGCCCTGTTTCATGCGGCTACAACGGTGGCCTTTTTTGGAGCGCTCCGCATCAGCGAGCTTGTGATGCTGACTAAGGCGGATGCAAGTTGTAGGGCACTGGAACTCGAAGATGTATATATCTGCAATGATTGGGCTCAGTTGAGGATACGTTCCTCTGAAACAGATCAGCACGGCGTAGGCAGTGGTGTAGACTGCTACGATATTCATTGGCAGACATCTGTCCGGTTGGTGCCCTACAGGAATCTATTGCACTGCGTGGCACGCACCAGGGCCCGTTTTTCTGTCACCAAGATGGGTCTCCCCTTACCAAATTTCAGTTTTGGAAAGTGACCAGTAAGGCACTGGCCAGTGTTGGCCTCCCTGGGGCTCGTTATGGCACCCACTCATTCAGGATTGGGGCGGCTTCTACGGCAGCTACTTTTGGGTACTCTGGGGCTGACATACGCAGCATGGGACGGTGGGGATCGCAATGTTTTCAGTTTTATGTGCGCCCTCTCCAACCGTGAGTACCAGTTTAATCACTGCCTTTTTCTCCCCAATTTTCATTGACAGACCCTGGGTGTCGTATTACACCGGTGACAGTAGGGCTGGTGGGCCATAGCTACATGCATAGGGCAGCGCGTTATGCTGCGGCGACAGAGTGGACCCCGGCTGGGACTGGGTGCATACGCACATCTCATATGGCATGGTAAGCCTGGTATGTTATGGCGGGAACTCTTACCGTTCCTTTTTACCAGCAGGACTGCTGATCCGCCTGACATTCTCATTATACACCTGGGGGGTAATGATTCGGGACAGGTTACCGGCTTATCGCTGAAGCATGCGATTTGCGGTGACCTTGCCTATTTACGCTATGTGTGGCCCGCCACAACCCTTGTCTGGTCGGACATGGTTCCACGGCATGCTTATCGGGGAGGCTTTGACCTCCGGGCCTTGGACCGCTCTAGGCGTACGGTGAACAGGGCTGTGGCTCGCTTCCTCTCGGACAGGGGTTGGGGGCGTGTCAGTCATCACCCCTCTATTAGTCTGCAAAGTTATGAACTCTATGCAGGGGACGGGGTCCATCTGTCGCGAGGAGGTATGGACCTCCTGTTGTGTGATTGGCGAGCAGGCCTGTCGACCGAGCTGACGGTCTGGGGGGGGCGTCGAGCCTTTATTGAAGCCTCTCCGTGTGGCGGGTAGCACTGGTAAGGTAAACATTATGACCCACAGGTATCCGGCAGGTTCGCAATTGACTGGACAACACTAGAAGGCATAAATTGGTTAAACGTTGTCCGGTCAACGACGAACCAGGCGACGGGGTGAGGGCTATAGCTAGACAGCATGCATCACCCCGTGAATTTACGGATACGCGTCAGAGGGTGGGGTCATTAGTTAGATATTGACTACGGTCAACAATTTGTTTGTTGACAACAAACAAATTGATACAAATAGATACATTGTGTCAATTGCCGATGGCAATTTTGGGGGGGTACCTTACCAGTGTTACTCCGGCCTGCTTGCCTTATGAATTATGATTGGTCAATTACCAATAGAAATTTATAATTCGGACTAGGGCATGAATCAATAAATGTGGCCCAATGCCATTATCCACTTTTACCAGTGTCGGAGTCCTTTATTGGGGGGTGCGCCTGCAATGCAAGCGCGGCGCCAAAATGGCCGCCGCGCCCTTTGCGGGGCCCCCCATCGGAGGAAGACAATCCGGGTAGTTAGGGGCGTGGCCAGCACCCTTATATAAGGGGTGGCCATGAGGCAGCCGCGCTGCCATTTTACGAAGCGACGGAGCGGAGAAGTTTTTTCCCCTCCACCCCCTCCCTAGTTAACAGTGTGATATTTCGGTCGCTTCGGGGCCGTGTGGGAATTTTTGGCTGGAAATCGCAATTGGCTCTTGATTTCTGGCTTTTTTGCCCATCCCACACTGTTGCTATGGTTTGACATAGGGGTTTTGTCCGTTCCGGATGTTGACTTGGTCACATGGGCGGGTAGCACTGGTAAGGTAAACATTATGACCCACAGGTATCCGGCAGGTTCGCAATTGACTGGACAACACTAGACAGGCATAAATTGGTTAAACGTTGTCCGGTCAACGACGAACCAGGCGACGGGGTGAGGGCTATAGCTAGACAGCATGCATCACCCCGTGAATTTACGGATACGCGTCAGAGGGTGGGGTCATTAGTTAGATATTGACTACGGTCAACAATTTGTTTGTTGACAACAAACAAATTGATACAAATAGATACATTGTATCAATTGCCAATGGCAATTTTGGGTGGTACCTTACCAGTGTTACTCCGGCCTGCTTGCCTTATGAATTATGATTGGTCAATTACCAATAGAAATTTATAATTCGGACTAGGGCATGAATCAATAAATGTGGCCCAATGCCGTTATCCACTTTTACCAGTGTCTGAGTCCTTTATTGGGGGGTGCGCCTGCAAAGAGATACAGACATGTGTGTACCTCAGGGCACTTTTGGAAGTACTAGAAGATGATTTTCTGTTTTTGCATCCTCTGAACAGCACACAGACCACCAAGAATGAGCAAATCCCTAAAATGGCTGGAAAGTAGCAGCCTTGGAAGGGGCAGTGTGCCTTTCCCTTCTTCAAAGGAACAAATGGCAGGAGCAGAGGCTGACAAATACAACCATCACCCTTTGTGTGGGATAGTGAGAAGTGGGCCTTATTTTAGGGTACCTCACCCTCCCACTTCCCTGTGCAGTGAGCAACAATGAATGGATGGATTGATTAAGATAGTGGTTCCCAACATAGGACCAATGCCCCACAAAAGAACTTCAATTCCCAGAAGCCTAAGTCAGTGCATTGGCTTGTCAGTACTTTGGGGAATTGACCTAGGCTTCTGGCAATTGAAGTCCAAAAACCAAAGGTTGGGAAACACTGGGTTAAGATTATAATAGGATATAGGCACCAAAGTTCTGTTAACATTGAGTAAGACCATCCCCAGCAGTAAAAAAACAAAAAAACAAAAACAAAAAAAACTTTGCTTTGGCAGGAGGGTGGAGGCTAGACTGGCAGGATTCACCTCAGCTGTCGGTGGCCAGTGCAGCGGCCATAAGGAGACCTGCTGTTGCAGGAGGGTGGAGGTGAGAGCTCCTTCCCCGGTCTGGCAGGGAAGTTGGAGCATCACCGTGGACATAAAAACTGCCACCTTCTCTGTTTGACCCCAAGGTTGGTGCAAGCCTCTCCTGGGGACCACTGAGGATTCCGCGTGCCCGGTTGGGCATCGGTGGCCTCTGGCAGAGGTTAAACCAGTGAGCAGACTCCTGGCCTCTGGCCTTTGTCGGCGAGCAAGGGGGGAGATTAATGGCAGGGATTAATCCGGCCGCTTATTGCCTGACCAGCGATTCTGCGAGGAGCTCATCTCGCTGATCCCAGTTACCCATTTGAGTAATGACTCACCTGCTACCCAGGGTTATGCCCGGTGCAAATAAGGGCTATGTTTGCCCCTGCCTAATCCCTGAACAATGGGACTCCTAAGTCCATGTTTGCCCCAGTTAATTAACTTCCCTTTGAAGAATTCCCCATTAACCTGTGTACGTGAGTGAGGTAACTTTCCTGTCAGATGACAGCCTGCCACCGTTGCGCTTTTTTCCCTATAAATGATGTTGCCTTTTTCCAATAAACCACTGATCTGATCTCGCTCCTGTTGCCTCGTGTTGTCATTGATCAGTCTCCTCCGGGCTCTAACGCCGCCCTAGCGGCCAGATATCGCTACAGCTGGTGACCCCGACGTGATTTACTCGTGAGTAAGAGACCCCGGAGAGGTCTACTCGTGAGTAGCGCTCCACGCGGTCCGGTTCTGCGCTTGAACCGCGACCCGCCAGACCCGGAGGATAGCGCGGCGCTCTGGTCGGCAGCCAGCCGGACAGGGGACGGCCCGCCGCGAGGCATTCCAGAGAGACATTCCTACCGCTTCCTCCCCGCTTTCGAGAGGTTTGCCATAGAGGGAAACGCGTTCCGCTCAGGGCAGGCTGTGAGCCCCTGACATCGCAGAGGCCGATAGAAGGGCCCGTGGCAGAAGGTCCACGCTCCGAGGTCTACCCCAGACACCCGTCGCCCGAACCTGTTGCCTGCAAAGACGCGTCGAACTTCGTCCCGAGAAGGAAACTTCGGAGGACCATCGCAGGTAATATGGGGACTTGTTCTCCTCGACCAAGTCCGTCCGCTAGCCAAAGAACTCGGGAGCAAGAGTTCATAATCCTGGCCAGGGTTTTCCAGTTACGATTTCACAGCAGGGAGCTAGCGAGACTTTTGGCGTACCTCAGGGAACACTGCCTACTTTACCCAGAAGTAGGTACGTTAACCCTGAAGCTCTGGGATCAGATAGGAGACTGCATTCAGCAAGCCCCGAAAGCTCCGGGAGGGATAGTCCGCACATGGCGGAAATGTAGGAGACTCTTAGAGCAGATCGAGCCAGTCCGGGTAGAAGCGGAAGAACCCCCGTTAGAGAAGCCATCAGGCATGCCAGTCGAGCCGACTGCGCCCGCCGCACTCTATCCGACATTCAGGTATCAGCAGAGTAGCGCAGGGAGCCCTCCCGCGGTGACAGCTGCAGACGTCACCGAGGGAACGCAAGGAATGAGAGGCGCTGGCGCTTCTCTGACAGCCCCAGGTTCCCTAGTCGTGAAGAGTGCCCTTCAGCGCACAGCTGAGATAGAACTCAAGAAGGGGGAATTGCCAGTTGAACAGCTAGCTGAGCTCAGACAGATTTGTCCCATCCGCTTGGAGATGGACGCGCTCACGGGCGCCCAGCAGATAGTACACTCCCCAGTCCCGTACAAGCTCCTCATGGCTTTACGGAAGGCAATTTCAGAGACAGGGCTCCAAAGTCGTTTTACGAGGGGCACGCTTCAGCAAGTGTGCGAGACCACCATGTGGATTCCTCATGATTGGAAAGCCGTCATGAGGATGATGCTTACCCCCAGCCAGTACATGATTTGGGACAGCGAGTTCCGCCTAGAGGCGCAAGCTCGGGCTGCCAGGATGGGAGGCGCGGTAATCCCTGACCAGTTGTACGGTTCAGGTGCCTTTGAGTCCATCAACGCTCAAATCAACTTGCCTCTCGCCACCCTAGAGATGTCAGCCGAGGCTGCCTATAGGGCATACTTCAAGGTCCCAGCGTCTGGCAAAACGGCCAAAAATTACACCGCTATTAAGCAGGGAGCCCAAGAGCCCTACATGGACTTCATCAATCGCCTGGAAGAAGCAATTAGCAGGCAGATTGACAATGAGCAAGCCCAGGAAGAGCTCATGATTAAGCTAGCCAAAGACAACGCCAACTTGGACTGCCGTAAAATCTTGCAGTCCCTGGGCAATCGCCCTGACATAACCTTAACGGACATGATTCGAGCATGCTCCGACGTTGGCACAGACTCTTACAAGATGGGTCTGCTAGCGGCAGCGGTGCAGGGGGGAAGAAGGTCCAATGGCAAGAGCAAAGGGGCATGTCACACTTGTGGCAAGGTCGGTCACTTCGCTAGGGAGTGCCGATCCAAGGGAGGCGGACAAAAGTCTGGTCGCCCCAAGGCTCTGAACACCCCCTGCCCGAAGTGCAAGAAAGGCTACCATTGGGCCAGGTTTTGTCCGAATTCGGGAAACCGGAATCCGGGCACGTCTCTGGCCCCAGTCCAAACAGAGGCTTCCTTCACCCAGATCCAGAACTCCCCAGACCGAGACTAGAGTCTAGGCACATTCCAGGCACTGCGAGGGCGCAGGCCAGCCCCAAGGGCAGCACGGGGCTAGAATTGACTTGCCAGGCGGACGTTACATGCGACCTGCCAGGCACAGTCTATCTAGTCGACACCCAGTACATGGGACCCCTGCCCAGAGGCTTTATAGGTTTAGTTTTGCCCCGTAGTGTAGCTGGAGCACGCGGAATTTTTATAATTCCAGGAGTCATTGACTCGAATTTTTCAGGCATTCTCCAGGTCCAGCTTTGGGCGCACCTGCCCCAAACCATCCACAAGGGAGACACATTAGCGCAACTGATCATGGTTCCTTGTCACTCGCCAGCAGGCAGCCAGGGAAGGCTCAGGGACAGCTCAGAGTCCGGTTCAGCAGACCGCTCGAGCGCGAGTGAGGCAGTGCAAGGATACCAGGTCTTAGCGACAGTGGAGACCAACATTGAGTGGAAACAGCGCCCCGTTATCGAGGTATTTTTGAACAAAAGGGTGTTCTCAGGGTTACTCGATACCGGAGCGGATGTGAGCGTGATAAGCAGGAGCCAGTGGCCAAGAGAGTGGGCCATTGAGCCGGTCTCCGATGTGTGGGGGGTAGGAGGCGTCCAGGAAGCGTTCCGGAGCCGAGAGTGGGTAGAGGTCACAATCCCAAAGGCACAGCGGTAATTCGGCCGCACATTCTTGACGTGCACATCAACCTTTGGGGGCGAGACATTCTCCAGCAGTACGGTGCTACGCTTACCTTCGGGTAATGGCGTTGCCACTTAAATGGCTCACCGACACTCCGGTATGGGTAGAACAATGGCCGGTAGTGGGAGAGAAATTAGTTGCCCTCAAGCAGCTAGTTAAGGAACAGCTAGACGCAGGACACATAGAACAGTCCACAAGCCCCTGGAATTCGCCAATTTTTGTGATTAAGAAGAAGTCGGGGAAGTGGCGACTCCTCCACGATCTCAGAGAGATCAATAAATGCATTCAGCCGATGGGTCCGCTCCAATGCGGCATCCCTAATCCGAATATGATTCCCGAGGGGTGGGAGATCCTAGTTGTAGATCTCAAGGATTGCTTTTATACAATCCCCCTAGACCCCAGGGACCGGGAAAGGTTCGCCTTTACAGTGCCGGTCGTGAACCACGGTGAGCCCACGCAGCGTTACGCGTGGAAATTTTTGCCACAGGGCATGCTCAACTCGCCCACCCTGTGTCAAATTTACGTTCACGGCGCACTGGCAAGGTTCCGAAGCCTTTACCCTAAAGCTATTGTTTGTCACTTCATGGACGACATACCTCCACACCATAGTCCAGGGTATTACTGAGGGTTCCGCATGGGGGGCTTGGTGGAGTTCCCTGTGGAATTGGATGTGGTCGTGGATCCCCTGGGGGTGGCTGCAAACGGTGCTTAAGGTAGTGGTGGGGATAGCCATACTAGGCATTACGCTTTGTCGCCTTGCTCAGTGCATTCCCTCGCTGATCTCTAAGTGCCGCCCCAAGGAGAAACCCCGTGACGTCATTCACGCCCAACAGCTGATGCCGCTTTTGCGTGGGATCGCCGGCCAGGCTCTTAAATTAAACAGAAAGGGGAGATGAGGATTCCGCGTGCCCGGTTGGGCATCGGTGGCCTCTGGCAGAGGTTAAACCAGTGAGCAGACTCCTGGCCTCTGGCCTTTGTCGGCGAGCAAGGGGGAGATTAATGGCAGGGATTAATCCGGCCGCTTATTGCCTGACCAGCGATTCTGCGAGGAGCTCATCTCGCTGACCCCAGTTACCCATTTGAGTAATGACTCACCTGCTACCCAGGGTTATGCCCGGTGCAAATAAGGGCTATGTTTGCCCCTGCCTAATCCCTGAACAATGGGACTCCTAAGTCCATGTTTGCCCCAGTTAATTAACTTCCCTTTGAAGAATTCCCCATTAACCTGTGTACGTGAGTGAGGTAACTTTCCTGTCAGATGACAGCCTGCCACCGTTGCGCTTTTCCCCCTATAAATGATGTTGCCTTTTTCCAATAAACCACTGATCTGATCTCGCTCCTGTTGCCTCGTGTTGTCATTGATCAGTCTCCTCCGGGCTCTAACGCCGCCCTAGCGGCCAGATATCGCTACAGACCACACCATCGGTCCCGGGATGGGAGCCAACTGCGCCTGGCGCCCCTCCCCCTGGCCCATTTGGGCAGGGGATTTAACAGGATGCCGGAGCTGCCACTGCTGCAGCAGCAGGACTCGCAAGCCTCTCCCGAGGGCCCACACCATTGGCCCCGGGATGGGAGGCTGGTGCTGGATGAGGATATCTGGACCCCAGGTCTTGTTGATGGTTTATTGAAGGGTGTTGAATTTTGTTATGTTATAGTGTATTTTTGCTTTTTATGCTCTTATTATTGATACTGTATTGATTCTGTTGTATTGAGGTATTGTTGTACTATTGTGTGTTTATTTATCTTGTATATTGATTCTATTGTATTGTTTGCTATTGTTGTTGCCGCTTCGAGTTGCCCTCGGGCTGAGGGAAGCAGGATACAAATAAAATTATGAATGAGTGAATGAATGATGCAGGTTAAACAAGTGTGCTTCTGAATATTTGTTCTCTATTGTTAAATAACTTTTAAACTATTTTATAACCTTTTCAGGCATGGCTCTGTGTATGGCCAGGAAGGAGTTAAAATTCTATTGGGTCCTGATTGACAAATTCAAAAGTTCAGATTGTCCCAGAGGTAGAGCTGATTTCCTCTTTGCAAACTTATGTCAGGAGCCTGTTCCAGAAATCCTGAGAGAATGATTACTGGGCTGGGACAAATACAATTTACTCTGTGTTATCATAATCCAGAAATACTTTGAATATGCCTCACAACGTTGTATTATAATTTGTTGGACATACATGGCAAAATGTCTCATTTTTCTGGAGGCCTGCCATTCCTTTACTTTCTTTAAAGAAACCCTATTTTTCTTTTACTCTACAGAATTTTTTTTAAAAAACTCTGCTTCTGTAACCTTTAATTACCATAAGCTTTCTACATATATCACTTCCCTGTCCCGGAAAATACAATAATGCAACTACTGTGCTTTACAAAGCTCTTATTGTCCAGCCTATGCTGTATTTGCTCAGTGTGATAAAAATACTGATTTTCAAATTTGAAAGGCCTTTTTTGAGGACCAATATTTCAGCTATTAAAGTTGGATTTTTCCATTCTTTTTCATTCCATTCTTTTTCAGGATGAGCAAAACTCTACTTTTCAATTTTGGTAAGTTATTTTAAATTTGAAGATATTTAAGGTCACTTATTTCTGAACAAGGATTTAAAACAGTTTTACTTGTGAAAATCATAACCTGAAGATCTTTTGTGCAAATATCCCCAGATTTGGCACGGGAGCTGACTGTCTTCTATAACTGTGCCAAATTTCATGTAGAAGCCTGTTTTAAAAAATGATCAATTTGGGCTAACCTGTTTTTATAATTGCTTTATAAAATGTAAATCTGCTCTGCCAGTATAAGATCTGCCCAGTGGCGGGATTCAGCTGGTACACCCCAGTACACCTGTACTGGTAGTAGAAATTCCGGCTGGCCCCACACATCCTGACAGACTGGAAAGGTCACTTTTTGAAAAAGGACAATTTCCTGTTCTGCACCCTCATCTGATCTCCTTCCCTTCTAGGAATCATCAACTCAGCACCTGTAACCCAATCTGTGCCTGGTAGAATCTCTTTTAAGCCTCCTGGTGGTCTTCCTTCACCCCCTCTCCAAGACTCCCACATTTGAAAAATCACTCCGAAAGAGAAGGAGGAGCAAGTCACATGGCCACCTTGCCATGGCCACTCAGTCACATGGCCACCTGGCCACACCCACCATGTCATGCCCACAGAGTAGGTAGTAATTTTTTTAATACCACTACTAGATCTGCCAATGTACAATAATAATACGTTTATTGGAGTGATGAACAAAACAGATACAATATATTGAAATATCATGGAATGTTAATCTCAAGGTGAATGGATGATGTTAGGTCTTGTCATCCAGGTTCAGACCATGAAGTGACAAGTTGCCAAATCTTTAAACTGAAATATTCTCTCTCTCTCTTTAATGTACTGTACATGGATAGGACATAAGAAACAAAAAAGACTATTGTGCTTTCAATTAAAATACAGTACTAGTCACTGTTTGTTAAAAGGCATTTTTGTGGGGTGCGGGCACATATTCACTTGCAAGATATAAGATTTAAGCTGTCCCAACACACCCAGCCACTTTCACAGAGAGTTTTCAAGCAAGCCACATAACGTTTCTCACCTCAAGTCTAGTGATTTTTAAGTTTTCAACTGCAAAGCAAAAACATACAGCAAGCATAGAATGACTGATTGTTTAACAAAACACAGATGCCCCTCCAGTGCTTATACTTATAAGTCTATGCAACACAGCAGCAGCCACTGCCATATTGTACAAGTAACATTAATTTCATCAAGACAAATTGTTTGCATTATTTGTACAATTTTGCTTCATGCACACACAAACCGTCAAAAATTACTGTTTTCTTACCTTTTTGAGAGTTCCACAAAATACCAATGAATGTTTATTCTGTTTCTCATGTTTGGTGAGCAAGAAAAGGGCAAGTGAGAATTTACATCCTTAACATACATAGGAATATTCATATACATGCATGCACGCACACACACAGAGAGAGTGAAGGTATCCCAACTAGCTGACAAAATAAAGTTTGAAATAATATACTACATCAACTGAAAGCAAGGAACAAGCACTAAAATATGAAATATAGCAGTAGAACATGATTAATGTTAGCTCAGAGATTATATTTTATTCATGAGGGCTTACACCCAGGTTAGTATGTTTGACTGCAGCCTGAAACTTAATAAGTTTGAAAACTACATCAAAGAAGCCAATGCTGCAAACCATTCAATACAATGTATGTTCAGAGAAACATGTTCTGCTCTATCAGAAATATGCCAAAATCGATGTTGCCTATGATTCCTTTATTTGGCCAAATAAAAAAAGGCTCAATATTCTTTGTAAATGTACTGAGGTAGGAAAAAACCCTCTTTGTCAGGTGTGATGTTATAAAAAATCAGTAGGGAGTTGGGTTTTAGAACAGCTTAGTCAGCATCCCATCTTAATAATAATACTCTTAAAACTGCAGAGCTGGAAGGGACCTTATATATCATCCAATTCAGGATGATACAGTATGGATTTAGACTCCAATCTCGGGCTTCACTGCCACTAAATAATCCAGCAGGTAGGGAGGAAGAAGTCACAGTTATCATAATAAAGTTCAGCAGGTTCATCATTTGATTAAACCTGTCTGAAGAGTATTTGTTTTATGATGAAAGGACAAGAGGGAGGGTAATATCATGGCTTTTTGGGGCAGTGCATTCCAAAGCCTAGGAGCCTGTGAAAGTTCTCTACCGTGTTCTCACCAGTTCAGTTTGGAAAGATGGTATAACTGAGAAATGGGCCTTCCAAGAAGATCTTAAGAACCAAGAAGGCTGATATGGAGTGAAATGATTATTTAAATGATCCTTTAAATGGATCCAAGCCACTCAGAGTGTTCTATAGTGCTGTACACACTCTTCAAACCCACTGGAGTTTCCAAACAATTTCCAAGCCAGTCCCACATAGAACACATTGCAATAATCCAAACAGGATGTAACTAAAGTATTACCCTTTTGACATTTCAAGGAATGGGATATACCATTTTGACATTTCAAGGAATGAGATGCAACTGGTGCACCATGTTCAGCTGTGTAGGTACATATGTGGCTACTACTGAAATTTGTTCATCTAAGCTCAGGGTTGAGTCCTGGGGCTCATCCAAAGCTGCAGACCTGACTTTTCAGGGGGAGTGAATCTCAATCCATGATTTGTCTTCTGACTTTCCAGAAGCAACTCTGTTTTGTCTGGATCATGTTTCAATCTGTTAGCTCTCAACCAGTATATCACTGACAACAGTCAATGAATTAAGCACAGAATAACTTTCTCAGAATCAGGTGGGAAGGAAAGATAGAATTTGGTGTCATTAACATGACTGCAATTGCAAGGAATTAGGTGAAATTTCCATTTCTCTCTCCAAGCTCTAAAATGGTTAAAATCATGGAAATGTATTAAAGTACAGTAGAACCTCGGATAACGTCCAAACTCCATTCCACAAGTTTGGACTTTATCCGAATTTGGTCTTTATCCAAATCAAATGGGCGATGCATTGGATAATGTCCAAAAATAGACATTATCTGAGGTTCCTATACCAAATACCTTGGATAACATCCATTTTTTAGCGGTTTTGGACTTTATGTGATACATTATGTGTGCATAAAAACCGCAACTTTATCCGAATTGGACTTTATCCGAGGTACCACTGTAGTAGAATTTTCTTGCTAACCAGTTTGTTTATTTGGAAGGCTTTGCTTACTGGATTATGGATGTTTTCCCATTGAATTTATCAATTAGTAAGATTTAGTAGAGCAATAAAGAATAGACATGGAGTTGTTGTTGCTGCTGTTGTTTTTGGCAGAGAAGCACAGAAGAGATAGAATGGCTCTGACCATGCCCGTGTCCTTAGCTTGAAATCTCATGATGAGCAGAAAGTCCCAGACTAGTAAGGAAGTGATGAGGCAGGTCATACTGACCCTTTCCTAAGTTCTCACTTGATAACAACTGGTAATGAGCTGAAGTAGACCAGCTGCAAGGATGAAGCATCAATTGACCAATTCCAAATGGCCTTGTTGAGTTTGGATGACCTTTGAGTGAGGGGCATAGAGCCAAAGATAATGACACAACACTTCAGCCAAAGTCTTGACAGATTCACCATCAGGAAACCATTTGGATCCATCAGTCTTCTAGGGCAGACCCCTTTTAGATTGACCCCTTCACCCTTTCAGAGGCTCAGAGTTCCAAGAAACCTAAACCTTATGAGGAAGTGATCTGACAATAAAACTACTGAGAGCTCCTGCACACCGAGATCATCAACATCCTTCTCAGCATAGAAATCAAGGATAAGAGTGCACCCTGCAACATGGGACAGCTCCATGGTTAAAATGGTGGACATGAAACCCTGAACATTTCCTGATAAACTGATGCCATATACAAAAAGCCAAGTTGACTACAACACCACACCTAGTGAATAGTTGATGAAACAGAGATCCTGTTGTCGTTTCTAATGCAGTGAATGTGTATCATCTGCAAAATGATATTCCTATTCATAATGTATCAATTAGTTAAAATATATAAATGCATTTTTAAATCTCTGTTTACATGAATTGCTTGATTAGGCAAAGATGAACTGTTCTGTTCCACCTTGGCTTCATTTTAGAATCTTGCTAGTGCTGTTCATGCCAGAATAATAGAACCATCATTTCATCTTATTATACTTAGTCCTGCTGATAGGAAGCTGATTAACTGCCTGGGGATGCTCTATTTAAGTTGTTTCCACATCTGAGGCTTAAATGAGCTTTGCTTTACATCAGCTCAAACCCTCAGTGCAAAATCTGCATTTGCTGGAATACACATTTGTTTTTTCTTCAGAATAATCTTCTTCAGTAGCTTTCTCACATGTAAAGCATGAAATGAGCTTTATCAGCTCACACATAAAATAGATTCTAATCAGGCACAGTGTTGAAGATGGCACCTTTCAAACATAATTTGCTAACTCTAAACTTTAACCATAGGGACTGTGGTGGCTCAAGTGGTTAAGATGCTGAAACGATGCTGGAAGGTCAGAGTTTGATTCCTGAGTACTGCATGATGGAGTGAGCTCCTGTCTCTGTCCTGGCTGCTGCCAACCTAGCAATTCAAAAGCAAGAAAGTGCAAGTAGATAAATAGGTACCACTTTGGTGGGAAGGTAAACAGCATTCCGTACACTCCAGTGTTGAGTCATGGCTACCACATGTCCACAGAAACGTCTGCAAACACAGGCTTTTTGGCTATGAACAGAGATGAGCACTAAAACCTAGAGTTGGATATGACTGCCTTTCGAGCAAGGGTGACCTTTATCTATACTTTAAACATATGTAGAACAGACTAATTGAAATCAAGAATACTCAGATAAATTGTGAGCAATGTAAATCCTTTTGATTGTGTTGGTCTAATGAACTTGGAAATAAAGAAGTGAGATACAAGTGATGAAAACTGCCACAAACTTTTTTGATTAATAAATCCCTTAACAGTTTGAGTGCCTCTTTCTTAGGAATTATACCCTTTCCATCCAAACGTTTAAACTTACGTTGGTCACACTAAAGATAAAAGAAAGGTGGTGACCAGATCAACATAGCGTTTGCTATGGATTTATGCTCCTGGGGGACTTCAATTTGCCTTCACTGGGACCAGCATAGGAGACAGCTCAGGAGTTTATGGGCACCATGGCAGCTGTGGGCCTGACTCAAGTAATCCAGGGCCCTACCAGGAGCAGTGACCACTCGCCTGACTTAGTTTTCCTGTCGAAGTGATCTGAGTGATCTGAGACTACAGCATGTACAGATAACACCGATGCTATGCTCAGATCACTGTCTGGTGACTCTGGACTTTCTGGAAGCATTACCTCACTGCAGGGAGGCAGGACCAGTTAAATTGGTCCGGCCCCAGTGACTGATGGATTCCGAGGGATTCCAGAGGGAACTGGGGCTGTTTCCTCTGGACCGGCTACATGATTTGTCTGAGACCTTAGTTTCCCTCTGGAAGGAAGAGATGACGTTAGCCTTGGAGGTAATTGCACCACTACAGCCTCTCCAAGCTCGCTGGATCCGCTCGGCCCCATGTTATGGAACAGCTGAGGGAGCTGAAGCAGGTAAGGAGACACCTAGAGCATCATTGGGTGAAGATCCAGAGCAATCACGACTGAACACATGCTAGAGCCGCTGTTAGAGCCTATCTTGTGGCGATGAGGGTGGTGACGCATCAATACCTCACCACTCTTATTGCCTCTGCGGATAGTCGTTCAGCAACCCTGTTCCTGGTGAACAGGTCCCTCCTTGGTAAGAGGGATGGGAGCCTAGTTGGCAGGGTTCAGCTGATGATTTTGCTGTTTATCTGACAGAGAAAATTGCTCAGATTTGCTTGAGGTTTAACCCCAACATGGAGACAAAGGGTCTGGAGATGACTGGATCACAATCTAGCCATGTTATCTGGGATCAGTTTGATCCAGTTGTCCTTGAGTAAGTGGACAGGTTCCTGGGGGCTGTTTGTGACACCACCTGCTTGTTAGATTCATGACCTGCCTGGCTGATCAAGTCTGCCAAGGCGGTGACAGGCATTTGGGTCGGAGCAATGATAAATGCTTCTTTACTGGAGGGGGTGTTTCCGGTATCATTCAAACATATGCTGGTGTGCCCCCTACTGAAGAAACCATTGCTTTATCCAACAATATTGGACAACCTTACTGGAAAAAGCAGTGGCACGGTAGCTCCAGGGAGATCTGGATGAACCGGATTATCTGGACCCTTTTCAGTCAGGATTCAGGCCCAGATATGATACTGAGACTGCACTAGTTGCACTTATGAATGATATCTGGTGTGAGCAGGACAAGGGTAATCCTTCTGTTCTTGCTCTCCTTGACCTCTCAGCAGCGTTTGATATCATCGACCACAGTATCCTTCTGGAACAGCTCCGAGGAATGGGGGTCCTGGGGACTTTGTTGTCCTGGTTTTCCTAATTTCTGACAGTCCGGACCCAGTCAGTATCATTGGAAGGCATGTTGTCCAGCCCCAGGCCTCTCCAGTACTCTCACCTCTTCTATTTAACATCAACATGAAGCCATTGGTGAGATCATCCATTCCCATGGGGTGACGTATCATCAATACACTGATGATACCCAACTGTATATCTCAGTCTGTGGGAATCCTAGTGATGCAGTTAAAGTCCTATCCAGGTGCCTGGAGACTGTGAGGGTCTCAATGGAGGACAATGGGCTTCAGCTGAATCCTGGCAAGACTGAGTGGCTGTGGGTTCAGTGCCCTGTGTTATCCTGGGAGCTACCATCTTTGGTGCTGGATGGGGCTTTTTTGCCTCAGACAGACCTGGTACATAATTTTGAGGTCCTCCTGGACTCATGACTACTGCTCGAAGAGTAGGAGGCTGTCATGGCCAGGAGGGCTTCTGTGCAACTTCGTGTCATCCGCCAACTGGACCGGGACTCCTTACTTTCAGTCACCCATGCTCTGGTTACCTCCAGACTGGATTATTGCAATGCACTCTACATGGGGCTGCCCTTGGTGACCATTCAGAAGCTATAGCTGGTTCAGAATGTGGCTTCTCGGGAGGTGATGGGGTGCGGGCATTGCCGCTGCTACAGGAGCTGCATTGGTTGCCAGTATGCCTCCAGGTGCAATTCAAGGTGCTGGTTTTGACCTTTAAAGCCCATCATGGTAGTGGAGCAGATAATTAAGAGACTGCATTACCCCAAGGTTTTTGACCCATCCTACGAGAGCAGACCGTAGGGGCTCCCTAGTGGTCCCATCAGCCAGGGAGGCACATTTCACTGGGAACAGGAGAAGAGCCTTCTTGGCATCTGCTACAGCCCTATGGAACCTCCTGCCACTTGAATTGCATCTCCAGACAGAGTTGTTTCCCTTCATGAAGGCCTTTAAAATGTAGCTATGCCAGCAGGTGTGGAGTACAACTGGTACCTCAACCCTGCTGGCTTATTTAGCCCTGCCCGGGGTTCTTATTTACTCTTGTCTGGGTGTCCTTCTTTTGAAGGGGATTTGAGAGGTTTTAGACAGTTCTGTAGTATTCAGAACTGGGTCTGTATTCACCAACGGACCCAGTCAGTGTGTTGGAGAGTGGGAGGTTGAGCCGTAGGCCCCTTAAATATGGGGTGCCTCAGGGTTCGGTGCTTTCCCCTCTCCTATTTAACATCTACATGAAGAGGCTGGGTGAGATCATCCATTCCCACAGGGTGCGGTACCATCAGTACGTGGATGACACTCAGTTGTACATCTCAGCCCGTGGTGACCCCAGCGATGCTATCGAAGTCCTGTCTGGGTGTCTGAAAGCTGTGGGGGTCTGGATGGGGGCCAATGGGCTAAAACTGAATCCCAGCAAGACAGAGTGACTATGGATTGGGACCTCTTGGCTGCCCAGGGAATTACCATCTTTGGTTTTGGATGGTGCTGTTTTGCCCCAGACAAACCCACTGTGCAATTTGGGGGTCCTCCTGGACTCGCGGCTGCTGCTAGAAGAACAGGTGGCAGCCATGGCCAGGAGGGCTTTTGCACAGCTCTGATTAATTCACCAGTTGTGCCCATTCCTTGACAGGGACTCCCTGGTCATGGTCACTCATGCTCTGGTCACCTCCAGACTAGATAGATTATTGTAATGCACTCTAATGGGGCTGCCCTTGATGACCATTCGTAAGCTACAGCTGGTCCATAATGCGGCAGCCCGGGTGGTGATGGGGTGTGGATGTTATGCCCATGCCTTGCCACTGCTTCAGGAGCTGCACTGGTTACCAGTTTGCCTTCGGGTGCAATTCAAGGTGCTGGTTTTGACCTTTAAAGCCCTACATGACAGTGGGCCAGGTTACCTAAGAGACTGCATAGCCCAGGGCAGACCGGAGGGGCTCTCTTATTGTACCATCTGCTAGAGGGGCTTGCCTCTCTAGCACAAGGAGGAGGGCCTTCTCTGTGTCCACACCGGCACTCTGGAACCTCCTACCAACAGAGCTACGTCTCCAGATGGAATTGCTGCCTTTCAGAAAAGAGCTTAAAACCTACCTGGCAGGCCAATTATGGGGTGCAGGTGGAAGGGTGACTTCCGTTGGGTGGCGGGTATAGTGCAACTCCGGCCCCCTCGGTTCCTGCACCCATTTTTAGGGGAAGGGTAGTTTTTAAGCAGTTTTTAATTATGTTTTTATTATGATTATGAACCACCCTGAGTTGGCCTTGGCCAAGTGGGTGGTATAGAAATCGAAATAATAAATAAATAAAAAATAAATAATTAGCATTGGGTATAAGTTCTAACTGAGTTTGTGAGCCGCCCTGGGTCGCTTAGGCGAAAAGGCCGGTTGTATAAATCCAACAAATAAATAAATACAGCATTTTCTAATGTAACCCTCAGGTTATGGAATGAATTGCCAGCAGAAAATAGTGGAATATGTTTTTCTGGTCCCTTCTCCCTTTTCCCCCCATAATGGTGTTTTAACAGTTGACAAAAAGAAAACTATTTCTGGTGAGAGTTTGTTGCAGTAATTCCTCTGCATTGTTTCCTTCTCATGGGCTGAACAACGTGCCTTGTCTTTTTTGATGGTGTCTTTCTAGAATGCCTCAGCATTGAGATACCTGCTATTTCAGGATGGACTTTGGACATCAGACTATAGAATAATTAAAAGTCAAAGAACACTTCCTTTGCATGGTATCTAACACTGGTCAACTTTTTGCTGAGTTTTCATGAAGAAGAAAAAAAGGGGGGGGGGAACACATTAAGTTTTTTTCATTGTGTGATTGATAAGGTAATCAACAGAATCTCGGTGGAGATACTCTTTGATTATGAGATTTTTGTAAGCCTATGATCCTTTGTTTTGAGAAACAAGTACATTCTGGATAGCGGGGGGAGGTGTTAAAGGTTGCCACAGAGATAGCCCTGAAGGACACGGAAAGAACTAGAGAGACCAATTCTTCTATGCTCTAAATCTACCACAGAGCAAAAACATTAATATCACAGCTTCTGGAAGCAGAAGATCAAAGATCCGGAGGATTTAATACACATCTGCCCTTTCCTCCCTTGATATTAACAGGGTTTTGGAACACCTGTCATATAAAGGTTCTACTTTATGTTGGGACCTGCCTTGTGAAAATATCCTGCTGTTCCATAAACAAAGAAAGACAGCCATGTGATTCAGACACAAAAGAAATGCAGGAGAAAGGCAATAGGATCACTCAAAAATTCAAACATTGTGCAAGCCTTCATCAGGCATGTATCAATTTCTTGTGAATAAGGTAGGAAAATTATAAGTGGAAGTCTCAAGGTTAATGGTAAGATCTTCTGGCAGGCTTTACTGCTTAGAGGTGAATTGTGAAAAACAGCAGGCTGTTTCTGGTGTCATCCCCATTTAGTAAACACAGGAGATCAGGTTCTACAAATCCACACACACCCCAAATGCTTCTGCTGTTATAATGCTTACACATTCCTATGGGTTAAGGTGAATGGCAGGAGGACTAGCTTATAATTTCCATTCATTCATGCTGTGAACATTCAGACAAGGGTACCATTAAAAGCATGCAGCAATTTTGCTATCATATGTTTGCCATTCCTTTCTCCACCTCAGACTTCTTTGTGCATATTCTTTGAAAATGTCTGCAATAGAAAAATTTGATACAAGAAAGTGTCTGCTTGATGCTGGGAAAGGTGGATGTCACAAAGTGACATCATATACAATAAGATCCTTGAAAAAAAACACAAGCAAGGTTTCTTTTCTTTCTTTTTCTTTTTTTTCTTTTTTCTTTTTATATTGTAATGTATTGTATTTCTATTTAAAATGTTGTATGCCACCCTGAGTTGGCCTGTGCTGAGAAGGGCGGCATATAAATTAAAAATTATTATTATTATTATTATTATTATTATTATTATTATTATTATTATTATTATTATTATTATTATTATTATTATTATTATTATTATTATTATTATTATTATTATTATTATTATTATTATTGGGCTTCTGGGCAGAGGGGTGAGGCAAACTCTGTGCTGGGGTGACTGTATGGGTGCCCACAGAAAGAGCTCAGAGTGCCATCTCTGGCATGTGTGCCATAGGTTCACCACCACTGTTATAGTTCATGGTTCCTTCAGAGAAGCAATGTATCTCACATTTCGCCTTCATCCTTTCCTGCTGCCTTCCACCTTTCCCAGAGAGTCTTAACTTTTCATTATGTGCTCAGTCTAGGATAGTTTCAATTTCATCATTTTTGCCTCTAGAGACAGTTCAGACTTGACTAGCGATGGTAAACCTTAGCACTCCAAACCTTAGCACTCTAATTCCCAAAAGCCCTCATTAGTAGGACTGCTGACTTAGGCTTCTGGTAATTGTACTCCAAGAAAACCTGGAATGCCAAGATTCACCATCACTTTCTAGGTCCTATTTAGTTGTCATTGTTGTTGTGTGTGTGTTTTTATTTTTATTTCATTTCTATTTTGGGGGGTGGGGGTGATGTCTTGCATTCCAGGGTATTCTCAAAGCTCTGTTCTAGCCCTATATTTCAAATAAATACATCTTTTTCTTATCAGTTTTCTTTCCTGTCCAGCTTTTACACTTGTGCAGGATGATTGGAAACACAAGAGTGTGGATGGTCTTAGTCTTGGTCTCCAGTGAGATCTTCTTACACCTTAAAATCTTTCCTAATACCTTCATTGTTGCCCTTTCAAGACCCAGTCTTCAGATTTCTTGGTTGCAGGCCTCCTTTGGACTGATGGTTGAACAAAGATATATAAAATCTTCCACTATCTCAATTTCTTTATCATCAACATTAATATTGCTCTTTAACGTGGGTGTGGGGAGGGTAATGTAGTTTTAATTAGATAATTTTATGCGATTTTAATGTTGTAGTTTTCAGATATTCTGATTTTATCTGATGTTTTATGTAACTGTTTTTATGTGATGTTTATTACCTTTGTAAACTGCCTTGGGTCACTTTTATAAGCAAGGAAGGTGATATAGAAATAGAGCAAACAAATAAATAAATAAATAAATATTGTGTAGTTCTTCTGTAGCTATAATTTTTGTCATCTTAATGTTTCACTGCAGCCCTGCTTTGCCACTTTCTTCCTTCACTTTTGTTAGAAGTCATTTCAAGTCATTGGTGTTTTCTGCCAGTAAGATGGTATGATCTACATATCTTAAATTATCAATGCTTCCTCCATCAATCACACCTATTTTATGTGAATCTATTCCAGCTTTCTAAATGATACATTCCACAGGTAGTTTCAACAGGTAAAAGCATAATAAACATTCTTATCTGACACCTTTGCCTATAGAAAACCAGTCTGTCCATATTCCATCCTAATGGTTGTTTCTGGCCCACATATAGGTTACATATCAGAACAATCAAGTGTTGAGGTACCCCCATTTATTTTACAATCAGCCATAATTTCTCCTGATCCACATGCCCAAATGCTTTGCCATCTATAGCTATAAAATGGTGCGTTAACCATTGGAATGTGACAAAGGATGTTGCACCAGGCCCCACTAGCCCGTAATGGGCCTCCGTTCACTCGCCCGAACCCGGTTTGCAGGTAACTGTCGGGTTGAAATTTTCGACCCGGGGGCATGAGCCTCCCAGTCGCAAACAAAAAAAGGGAACTTCAATTCCCAACATTCCTTGTGCCGTGCTGCGCCAGAGCCAATCAGGCTGAGCGGCGCAGCAAAAGGAACATTGGGAAACGCGCCGCGGCCAATAAAAAAAAGCCGCAGGAAAAAACCGCCACAGTAAGCAAACACGCGCAGGCAAAACTACAAGCCCCAGCATCCTGCGCACCATTAGCGCACTGAATGCTGAGGCGGCCTGCGCGCGAAAAATAAAAATTAAAAAAACACCCGCCACTGATGCCCTTCTTCCCCACGGGCCAGCCAGCATGGCCTTTGGGGGAAAAAAAGAAACCCCCCGCCGCCGCTGCCCTTCTTCCCCACGGGCCAGCCAGCATGGCCCATGGAGAAGAAAACAAAAAAAGCACCACTCCCGCCATTGCTCTTCCTTCCCACGGGCCAGCCAGCATGTTTACCTCAAACAGTAAACAAAACAAAAACACTCAAAAACACACAAAAAAACAGAAAAACAGCCAAAAACAAACAAGAAAAAACACACAGAACCCCCCCCCCCAAAAATCCCAAACACCCCCCCAGAAAAAACAAACCCAAGAGAGCTTACCAAAACACGTCTTCCATCCATGAAGACCGGAACTCAACTGAGAAAAAAAAACCAGAAGCGACAGCCAGAGGACAGAAGAGAACAATTGTAGAGAGGCAGAAAAGCTCACCACCCCCACCCAGAGGCCAAAAGAGAAAAAACATACAAAAATATTGAAACTAATAAGATTAATTCAAAAATTAATAAAATAAGTTACAAAAACGTTCAAAAATAATCACACTAATCTCAAAAAATACCAAAAATAACAAAAATCACTTTTCACTCAAAAAAACAAAAAAAAAATAAAAATGCGTAAAAATAAAGATTTAAAAAACCAAAATTAAATTTTGAACTAAATAATATTAAATTAAATTAAATTAATTAAAATAAAATAAAATTTGTATAAACAGAAAACAAAAACCTTCAAAAACCAATTCAAAGAGCCCGGCACTGAGGAAGCCGGCATGCAAAAAAAAAAAAAAGCCAAAAAAATAACCACTGGGAGCGCAAGTCCGCCGCAGGCGGACGCAGCGCCTGGAAGCCAAAAAAATCGCAAAAACTTACAACACCATTTAAAACAGCCCAGGACCATTGGTTCAAGAAAAAAAAAAGAAACCCTTTACTATCCAACACAATTTTAAAAAGCCCGGCACCGCCGGGCAAAATATGCTAGTAGTCTATAAAGCACAGGCTGATCTTCTAATATTTTTCAGCATGTTCCAGTACCAACTAAATGTTTTCATGTTTTCATTGTATTGTTACAATATAATTTTAGTAGAATTAAAATTATAATTATTAATAATTGCAATAATTGCAGTAATAATTATCAGAATTATTAAAATAGAATTATTATAAGCTACATAGATTGGATCTTGACAAGAATATGCCAAGACCTTTTAGGCAAGTAGAAATTGATGAATGAATATCTGAACTTCAGGTCCTGGGTGAATTTAGTATCCTTTTCTGCTTCATTAGCAGAGTTTTGCTGCACTATTAGATCTTAAATTCACTGGAGCGTGTTCATTTTCTTGCTTGATCTGAAAAGCTCATGCTTGACTTGGTAATTCTACATGGTAATGTACATCTCTTGATCATTTTTCACTTTGATGCCCTAGCTTTCACACTTTACGTATTTGTCTCAACCAAATTTACTGCCATCAAGTATCTAATAGATAATCTATAAATAAATCCCTCCCTGCTGATTCCTGCTTTATCACTGAAATTAAAAGATAGCTGTGAGTAGGAAACCTAAACCCATGGCTTTAGTAAGATAGGAGAAGAATGCTAGTAGTCATTTATTCCTACATAAGGGATAGTACATGTATGCCAGGGAACATAACAGAAACTCATTAAGAAGCCACAATTTGCTGTAGTGACTTCAACAGTTTCTCTGTCTAGAAGAACAGTTTGAATGACCTGATACTTCACTTTTTGAAAGCTAACTTTGGAAAAGAGTTTAACCAGATAAAAATATGTAGGACATTTAAAAAAATGTGAAAAACATTATAACTTTCTAAAGGATTTTTTCTTTCCAAGTAGTAGATTTATTCCAAAAATCTTGTGAGATAGGATAGGCTGGAACTCTTCCATTTTTTCCTCTTTCCCTTTTCAACCCTGAGAAGCCAAAATGTTTCCAAGCCTTTTGAAATATTACAAAAAAATCGTGCTGATATAAGGGGAAGGGGTGGCTTAGGTTGTTTTAGCCAATTATGTATTTAATATTCTCAATCAATTTGCATATTTCTTTAATATAGCTGCCATTTTTGCCTGTTGATAAGGGATGGGAAAAAAATCCAGATGACAAATTTTATGTATTTTTTACATAAAGGCAACCAAACTGGCTCCATTGTAAAATAATTTAGAATCAAATAAAGCAATTAAAATCTTTGAAGTCATTATCATTATAGTCATTATCATCATAGTATAGGGGCCAGCAAAATTGGCTCTCCTGTTGTTCTTGGAGTTCAATTCCCAGAAGCCCTGAACAGCAGGTGTGCTGACTTGGGCTTCTGGTAACTGAAGTCCAAGAACACCTGGAGAGCCAGGTCGTTCCCATTGGGCTGCTGGGCAGAGGTGTGGGGCAAACTTTGTGCTGGGATGATAGTGCATGTGCCCACAGAGATGGCTCTGAGTGCCCCCTCTGCCATGTGTGTCGTAGGTTCACCACCACAGCTCTAGAGCATAGATGGTGCTACTTTTGTTACATGGCAAATGTAGTTTCTTACTATAGTATATTATGATTAAAATAAATATGAGATGTTGCTACAATTTTAAAAGAAAGACATATGACCAGAGCTGCTTTTCTTTTGGTTTGTACACTTTTGCTGAAATGTTTCTTTGTCCAGAGGATGTTTTCTTTTGTTTTAATGTAGAACATACTTGATGAGCACAGTAATTGCTTTTTTAAAAATACACTGGCTCTTTTATATTGCATAAGAATAGAGTATATTTCTCTGCTGTTTAAAGGAGAGATAACAATTGATAAATAGGAACACTTTCCTCCTAGTTGTAATTGCTTCTCTGTGGTCGTGGTAACCTGTAAGAAGTGTGTGAGAGATTGCTCAGAAGATAATTTATATAGGAAATATATAGTGTAGGCCCCTTATTAAGGAAATAATTAAAGCCTATGGATTTGGGGACAAATTTAGAAAAGTAATAGACCAATTATATCAGCAAGGAATAGTGACTATTAGAGTTAATAATGAGGTTACCGAAGAGATAAAGCTAGAGGCAGGTACGAGACAGGGTTGTCCCTTATCCCTAATTTTATTTATTATGGCTATGGAATTATTAACAAAAGCTATAAGAGAAGATGCAAAAATAGAGGGGATTATGGAGAACAAAATAAATATGTATGCAGATGATACTATGATAATTGTTAAACATCCAGAGAGGGAATGGACAGAATTAGAGTGAAATTAATTGATTTTGAGAATATCACGGGCCTGAAGATAAATTGGGATAAATAAGAAATGATGCTCTGTAATATGGGAGAGGATGATCAGAAGAAAATAAAGGGAATGGTTAATATTCAGATTAAAGACAAATTGAAATATCTGGGAATAGTAATATCTAATAGCTTGGCTGAACTCAAAAGTTTGAACTATGTTGTTGTTGTTGTTCAGTCGCACAGTTGATTCCAACCCTTTGTGACCCCATGGACCATTTTCCTCCAGGCACCTCTATCCTCCACCATTCTCCTCAGCCCACCAAGCCCTGTGCCCATTGTGTCCACAATACCATCTATCCATCTCATCTTTGGACACCCCCTTCTTCTCTTGCCTTTTCCAGCATCAAGGCCTTCTCAAGTGAGTTCTCCCTTCTCATTTGATGTCCAAAGTACTTTAGCTTCATCTTCACTATTTGTCCCTCCAATGAACACTCAGGATTGATTTCTTCCAGTATTGACCTATTTGTTCTCTTTGCTGTCCAAGGGACTTTCAGGACTCTCCTCCAACACCACATCTCAAAGGCATCTATTCTTCTGCGCTCAGCCTTCCTAATGGTCCAGCTCTCACACCCATACATTACCACTGGGAATACCATTGCTTTGACTATGCGTATTTTTGTTTTCAAGGTGATGTCTCTGCTTTTCACTATATTCCCCAGGTTTCTCAATGCTTGTGTCCCCATAATCAGTCGTCTTTTTATTTCATGGCTACAGTCACCATCTGCAGTGATCTTAGATCCCAGGAAAGTAAAATCTGTCACTGCTTCTACTTCTTCCCCATCTATTTTCCAGGGACTGATTGGACCTGTTGCCATAATCTTGAGTCTCAAGCCAGCTTTTGCACTCTCCTCCTTCAATCCAATCAAGAGCTTCTTTAGGTCTTCCTCACTTTCTGCCATTAGGGTGGTATCGTCTGCATATCTCAAATTGTTGATGTTTCTCCCAGCAATTTTGATCCCATATTGTGATTCCTCCATTCCTGCATTATGTGCTCTGTAGATTGAATAAGCAGAGTGATAAAATGCAGCCTAGTCTTACTCCTTTTCCTATTCCAAACCACTCTGTCATTCCGTGTTCTGTCCTAACTGTTGCTTCTTGGTTCATGTACAGATTTCTCATCTGTATTGATTTCCTACTTTGGCATTCCAATCTCCTAAGATAATGTGGACACCTCACCTCATATGAGGTGTTCTGTTATTCGCATCTCTTTAATTACTTGCCACATTTTGTTGTGGTCCACACAGTCAAAAGCCTTGGTGTAGTCAATAAAACAAAAGTAGACTTGTTTCTGGTATTCTTTTGTTTTCTCCATGATCCAACGTATGTTGACAATGTGGTCTCTAGTTCCCCTGCCTCTTCTGAAACTGGCCTGCACCTCTGGTAGTTCTCTCTCCCCACGTTGTTGAAGTCTATCCTGTATTATCTTGAGCATCACCCTGCTGGCATGTGGGATGAGCGTAATTGTTCGGTAATTTGAGCATTCCTTGGCATTGCCTTTTTTTTGGGATTGGAACGAAAACTGATCTTTTCCAATCCTGTGGCCACTGTTTTGTTTTCCAAATTTGCTGGCATATTGATTGCAGTAGTTTGATTCCATCATCTTTTAGGGCTTTGAAAAATTCAACTGGAATGCCATCATTTCCACTAGCTTTATTGTTTGCAGTGCTTTTTAGGGCCTTTCTGACTTCACTCGCCAGAATGTCATGTTCAAGTTCAAATTTCTCATTATTGTTATTATCAGGAGTTTTGAGGTCCTTTTTGTAGAGTTCCTCTGTGTACTCTTGCCATCTTTTTTTGATCTCTTCTGCTTCAGCTAACTCTTTTCCATCTTTGTCCCTTATCATGTCATTTTTGCTTTAAATGTTCCCTTGATTTCCCCAATTTTTTTGAAAAGATCTCTAGTCCTGCCTCTTTTGTTGTTTTCCTCCATTTCTTTGCACTGTTCGTTTAGGTATTTTTCCTTATCTCTCCTTGCTTTTCTTTGAAATTCTGTATTCAGGTGGTTGTATTTTTTCCTTTCTCCTTGGATTTTTGCATTCCTTCTTTCCTCTGCTATTTTAAGAGCCTCATCAGACAACCACTTTGCTTTCTTATGCTTCTTTTCTTTTGGTATGGTTTCTCTTGCTGCCTTCTACATGATGTCCCGCGTCTCTGTCCATAATTCTTCTGGTACTCTATCTATCAGGGACAGGACATTAAATCTGTTCATGACCTCCACCATGTATTCTTTAGGGATGTTGTGTAGGTCATATCTGTCTGGTCTAATTGTTTTCCCCATTTTCTTTAGTCTAAGCCTGAATTTTGCGATCAGTAGGTTGTGATCTGAGCCACAGTCTGCTCCAGGTCTTGTTTTTGCTGACTGAATGGAGGTTCTCCATCTTTGACTGCAGAGTATGCAATCAATCTGATCTCGATGCTGGTCATCTGGTGATGTCCATGTGTAAAGTCGCCTCTTGTGTTGCTGGAAGAGGGTGTTTTCTATGACTAGTGCATTCTCTTAATAATACGGTGAGACGGCTGGGGTGTTTAACAAGCGCAACAAGTGGAATCACTCCCAGAAGTATGAAAGCACAATACAAAAGTGTTTTTAATCATAGGAAATATTCATAGGAAATATTCATATACTCGTCCTATGTTGAGGTATATCAGGCATGAGGTGGGTAGGTAAACTTAACACAACTAATCTAATACAACTGAATGTTCCTTCTATACACGTTTCATGCCTTCATACTAGTAACTACAAAATGTTAAGCTATAAACCTCAAACATACAAATATCCTGGGAACCCATAAAATGACCCAAACACCCCCGTGAAGCCAATCCAGCAACTCCCCGTGTGAGTCCAAAGGTGATATCAATCGTAAGCCATTAATATTTCAGTCAGTACAAATCTCTGAAAGTCCGTAGCCATAGAATGAAAAGCTGGGCAGAAAAACTGGCGCGGGGGTGGAGCGTGGCTGTCTTACTTCACGGAAGGGTTCCCGGACGGCGAGCATCAATGGAAGACGGTGGACAAAATTACACGATGCCCTTCCGGTATCTGGACATTTCGAATATCTTCCTCAAGTGTCTACAGTGATATGAATATAAACGATATATAATCTATAACACACATCACAAATGCCCGTAAAATCAAACGATCTAACAGAAGCATCTATGTAAGCTAAAGGTTTTAAGTCAAAAACAGTACATACCTATGAATCAGTAATATGCGCGTATCGCACCTCTTTTGGCGTTTCTCTCCATGTGTGCACGCGTTAACTATTAGCTGCAAAAAGATCTATATATACACACTTAAGTGGAAAATGAGGGACATGTGATTTAGATTATTCAATAGGATTCCTGTAATCAGCTACGGAGCTATCCGGATGGCTTAAAGGCGTATACATTTCCCTAGAGGACTATCCCTTAGAGGACGTTACTATTGCTATAAAAACGCCGAGAGGTCCCATTCGGTGTTGAGCCCGTGTGGTGTCAGGGTGTTAAAACGGTGGATATAATACGCCTCCTTTTGTAACAGGAAACGATCCACATCAGTTATTTGATATTTACTTGAAGTAAACGTTTCCAATACCACAATTTTAATGTCTTTGACTGTGTGTTTTTCTTGTAGGAAATGACTAACAAGGGGGGCATTGGCGACCTTATTCCTAATTCGAGAGAGGTGCTCGCCCAGGCGTACCTTGAGAGGTCGCCTGGACTGTCCAACATAAGCCAATTGGCATTTACAGATTGCCATATATATGGTTTCTTTTGAGTTGCAATTAGTATACCCTTCTAGATCGAGGATAAAGTTGCTACTGGGCACATTTACTCTATTGGTGGTCCACATATATGTACAAAATTTACAATGGCCACAGGGGTGATGACCCGATATAATCGATTGATGTGTCTTGCTCTTAGTGACGATGTCTGTTCGTGAAATGAGGTTGGCAATAGTTTGTGTTCTCCTGAAGCCAATTGTAGGTCTATGTTGGCAACCTGGCACAGAGTCCAGAATGTGCCAATGTTGCATTATAATCTGTTTAATTCGTTGGGCCATGGGGGTATAATCTACCGACCAGAATAAATCCGATTGGGTTTGTTGTGCCCTGGCATTATAATTAAGTAAAGCGTTCCGATCTCGCAAATCAGTCCTGTTTTTTGCTGATTTAATTACATTATTTGGATATCCTCTTTTATTGAGGATAGTAGTTATCTTGTCAGCAGCTTTTATATAATCACTTACACGGGACGAGTTTCTCTTGGCCCTGATTAATAGGCTGAATGGAATGTTGCTTTTTAAATGATGCGGATGAAAAGAGGTGTATTGCAAATAAGGAAACCGATCAGTTGGTTTATGGTAGAGTTTAGTCTGTAAGCGGTTGTTCTCAACAAAGATAGTTAAATCTAAAAACGGGATGGTGAATGGATCTGTCGAGTGTGTGAATTTCAACTGCTGGTGTTGTGTATTAATCCATGTGCAAAAATTATCAATGGCTGTATGATCTTTGAAAATAAAGAACAGGTCATCTATGTACCTCTTATAGCACAAAATGTTGGGAAAAAAAGGATTGACCCGTGGATCCAGTATGAAGGTTGTGTCGAAATGACACATGAAAATATTGGCCACAGATGGCGCGAAATTCGATCCCATGGACACTCCCTGGGTTTGGAGAAAGAAAGAATGTTCAAATCTAAAAAAGTTATTCTCGAAACATATATCCAGCAGATTTAACAAGAACGATGATGATGGACAATTTTCAGCACGACTGTCTAGCAGATGGGAAATTAACGTGCGAGCTTCCTCGAGTGGGATGTTTGTATAAAGAGACGTGACATCTAATGTGAGGAGAACTGCGTCTTGTGGTACTGGAAAGTTTTCCAGCATCTGGATAAAATGCGTGGAATCTTTGATATATGAGGAGGAGTGTGATGCAAAAGTCCGTATGTGGTGATCAATAAACTTCGCTACTGGTTCTAACAAGGAATTTTTTGCGGAAATGATAGGTCTACATGGGATGACATGGTCATCCCCTGTTAACTTGTGTACCTTCGGTAGAAGGTAGAAAATCGGAACTCTCGGGTATTTATTAAGCAGGAAGCGGTAAGTTTTAATATCGATATCTTCCATAGCTAACCCTTCCTGCAGGACCACGGTAATAATATTAGTAATGTGAGCGGTCGGATTGTGATCAAGCCTACGATAACAGTTAGTATTGGACAACTGGAACCGTGCCGCTGCTAGATAATCTACCCTATTGAGGAGAACGACGCCTCCTCCCTTGTCAGCCGGTTTGATTATAATGTTAGGGTCATCTCCAAGGTTTTTTAATAGTCGAATGTCCTCTCGGGAGAGATTAAATTTTCTGTTGAACTGCAACTCGGCTTTCTTTATATCGCGAGTGATTAGCCTCTTAAATACCTCGATGTTAGGATTCTCTATATTAGGCGTAAACGTGGATGGAGGGGCAAATGTACCGGGAGCGCGAGTTGTTCCTGTTTCTTCCTTAAAAAATGCGCGTAGTTTTAATAGCCTAATCAATTTAAAAATGTCCACCTTGGTCTTAAAGGGAGAGTAGTGAGGTGTGGGAACGAAGCCTAAACCTAAGTTCAACAGTTGAATTTCTCTTACCGTGAGTGACCGATTAGATAGATTGAAGACAAGGGAAGGACTCATTTCTTTCTGGTTCTTTTTAGGGGTCTCCGTCCTAAAAAATCCTTTTTATTTGATTTTGAAGTACTGGCCGTGGATTCACCTGTCCTGTGTCTGTTAGTCCGGAAATTATATGGGTCTCTGTGCCTCTCATCTGTTGAAGATTCTGGTCCTTCCGAATCAGTTGTTTCGAAGTCTGTTGTTTCCACGGGTTGTCTCCAGGAGACTTGCTTCTGTGTGCTGCGTTTGGCAAAAAGCCACCGGTACACGCGTTCATTCTCGTAATCACTCCTATCTCTTTGAAGTTTTTTATTTTTGAACGCAATCATCTCGTCCTTGAATGTGCTCAATTTACTCTCTAAGTCTCCTAGCATGGAGCGAGAGTCCCCCGAAGTAGTAGTTGTAAACGTTGTTTTCAGGTTATCAATGTCCTTATCCAAAGCCGTCATATCCTGATGGCATTGATCGATGATCAGTAGTATTAGATCAAAGGAGCACCGATCTAGAATTGATATCCACTTATCTAAAAAGTCTTTCTTATTAGCAAACAGTGTTGGCCCTTTTGGGATCCGCAGACCTCTGGGAAGGATAGAAGATTTATAGTACTCCAGCAGAAAGGAGGAGTGTAAATCGAGCCGTATCCGTTTTTTTCGAGATATTCAAGTTTATTCACATGATTATTATGAGTGTCAGTCCCTAAGTTCAATGGTGTAGCTCTGTTTAGGATTCTGTCCCTCTCTGCGGACGAAAAGGAAAAACCTTTGTCCGTCATGCCGTAAACGGTACAAATAATACGGTGAGACGGCTGGGGTGTTTAACAAGCGCAACAAGTGGAATCACTCCCAGAAGTATGAAAGCACAATACAAAAGTCTTTTTGCAGCTAATAGTTAACGCGTGCACACATGGAGAGAAACGCCAAAAGAGGTGCGATACGCGCATATTACTGATTCATAGGTATGTACTGTTTTTGACTTAAAACCTTTAGCTTACATAGATGCTTCTGTTAGATCGTTTGATTTTACGGGCATTTGTGATGTGTGTTATAGATTATATATCGTTTATATTCATATCACTGTAGACACTTGAGGAAGATATTCGAAATGTCCAGATACCGGAAGGGCATCGTGTAATTTTGTCCACCGTCTTCCATTGATGCTCGCCGTCCGGGAACCCTTCCGTGAAGTAAGACAGCCACGCTCCACCCCCGCGCCAGTTTTTCTGCCCAGCTTTTCATTCTATGGCTACGGACTTTCAGAGATTTGTACTGACTGAAATATTAATGGCTTACGATTGATATCACCTTTGGACTCACACGGGGAGTTGCTGGATTGGCTTCACGGGGGTGTTTGGGTCATTTTATGGGTTCCCAGGATATTTGTATGTTTGAGGTTTATAGCTTAACATTTTGTAGTTACTAGTATGAAGGCATGAAACGTGTATAGAAGGAACATTCAGTTGTATTAGATTAGTTGTGTTAAGTTTACCTACCCACCTCATGCCTGATATACCTCAACATAGGACGAGTATATGAATATTTCCTATGAATATTTCCTATGATTAAAAACACTTTTGTATTGTGCTTTCATACTTCTGGGAGTGATTCCACTTAGTGCATTCTCTTGGCAGAACTCTATCAATCTTTGCCCTGCTTCATTCTGTGTTCCAAGACCAAACTTGTCTGTTATTCCATTCACTTTTTGATTTCCTACTTTGGCATTCCAATCTCCTAAGATAATGTGGACATCATTTCTTGGTGTCTGTTCTATGAGGTGTTGTAGGTCCTCATAGAACTGGTCAACTGTGGCTTCATCTGCACTAGTGGTTGGTGCATAGACTTGGATTACAGTGATATTGAAAGGTTTGCCTTGGATTCTGACTGCCATCATTCTATCATTTTTGAGGTTGTATCCCATTACTGCTTTCCTCACTCTTTTGTTAACAATTATGGCTACTCCATTTTTTCTGAGGTTTTCTTGCCCACAGTAGTAGATATGATCTTTTCCAGAGCTGAATTCACCCATCCCTGTCCATTTTAATTCACTGATGCCCAGGATGTCAATGCTTATTCTTTCCATCTTGTTTTTAACCATTCCAGTTTTCCTTGATTCATAGACCTCACATTCCATGTCCCTATGCAGTATTGTTCCCTGCAAAACTGTATTTCTCCTCCCCCTTTTGTATCCCTCCCCCTTTTCAGATCTGCTATGCTGAGCATCCCCTTGTTTTGCCTTTTGTTTTGGTCCATAGGGTTCTCTTGGCAAACTTTGTGGCTTGCCTTGCCGGTCTCTACGCCAGTCTTTTCCCATCACACATGTTATCACAGTTTAAACAGTTTTAAAACAAAGTATTATCATGTACAATATCACAGTTTATCACATAGTATCAAAGTAAAAGTTGAACTAATTAAAGAAAGCGAAAAAAAGAAGAAAGAAAAAAAACGTCCACTATATCAAGTCTCTATGTAAGTCAGTTTCTCGTACAGTCACTATGTCAGTTGCCATAAGCCATCTATGTTTAGTCAACTATATTATTTCAGTTCAATTACTTATCCTTTGCATGCACGCAGCAGCTCTTGCCTCCCTTCGGCCGGATGGAGTTGGTCAAAAGTGCCGGCTTGGGCCTCGCTGTGATGGTGGTTGTGGATGGTATCTCCTGGGGGTGGTTGGGGGTCTCCTGAGGTGTCCTTCTCTCTGGCCCCAGATCTTTATTATTGAACTATGACAGCTTGACATTCGAAATAAAAAACAGAATACAAATTTTTCAAAAACTGAAGTTGTCATGGTTTGGGAGAATTGTGCTTACTAAAATGATGTTGCTACCCAGATTCAATTTTTTATTTGATGCATTGCCAATTTATTTGAAAATTAAGGAAATCAGGGAGTTTCAAAAGTTGATTAATAATTTTTGCAATGCTGGAAAGAGACCTAGAATATCTAAAGTTATGGTACTTGCTCAGAAGGAAGGGGGATTGGGTATGCCAAATTTGTTGGCCTATTATAGAGCATTTCAAATAAAGAATGTAGTGAAGATCTTGGCTAGAGAAAAGGTAATATGGGAAGAAATCGAGATGAAGGAATTTAGACATATAGGTAAATTGGTTTTCTTGGGAGCTAATATTGGAAAGGTAGCAACCAAAAATGCCATGATGAAATATTTAATAAATGTATGGAAGAAAGTAAAGAAGGATTTGGTCCCAAACTTGTCTCCAATTGTAGAATTATTAGATATGGCGGGTTTTCCGATTAAGATTGATAAAGTGGTAAAAGAAACTTTGGTTAAGAATGAAATTTTTTTGTTGAAAGATTGGATATGTGCTTGTAGGGATGATGTAGCTAGGGCAAACTTGTTTGATCAATTGAAATTGAATTGGTTACAGATTATGAGGGTTAATAATTGGAATAGTAAATATATGAGAGAACTTGACCTGGAAAGAGAAAAGATGGAATTTGAGGAGCTGGTTCTAAAAATCAGGAAGGGAGTTAAAAATATTAAAGGCTTGGTTAGTAAATTATATACATTGATGAATAAGGAGGAGGATCAGCAGGAGGACTTAAAATTGATATGGGAATTAGAACTAAAAATAAAGATTGATAAAGATATTTGGAAAAATATTGAGGTTACATCAAATGGATAATACAAAAGATGGAATGTGTTGGAGATGTAAAGAAACATTAGGGACATATGAACATACGTGGTGTAGTTGTAATGTGGTAAAGGATTTTTTGGGAAAAATTGAAAAAGAGATGGGTGAAATAATGGGTAAAAGGATTAAACTGGGGCCGAGTACCACATGTTAACGAATGTGGAATCTATTTGTGGAAATAAAGAGGAAAGATAATTATTAGAAATAATGCTTACAACGGGTAGGCAATGTATTGCTAGAAATTGGAAAAGTGATCTAAATATACAGATTGAAGAGTGATATAAAGAAATGTGGACTTTAGCATTGAATGACAAATTAACATGGGAAATAAAAGAAAAAAGGGGTGCTCTGAAAGAGAATAGATTTTGGAAGATATGGAAACCATTTCTGGATCATTCTTCTATGGGAGGTGAAAGAAACAGACCTGTACCAGATCAAAGTAGTTTTTGGAGATATTGTAATGCGCCACTCGGAGTCCTCAGGGCATTGTATATAAACACGGAGTGTTATAAGTTTTCTTTTTGTTGTGGCTTCCTATCCAGAATATTAATGATGCGGTTGAAGTGGGGTAACATGAAGGAGTTAGTAGTATTCAAATTTACAAAGATAGTTGGAACAATGTATTAGGATAGGTCGTGATATGTTTTGATTACTTTGTATTTTAGGTATGTTTGTATATGTTTTATTTCTTTGTATTGTTTTATGTACTGTTCTTTTATAAAAATTAATAAAAATGTATTTTAAAAAAATAATAATATAATTTTGGGAAACATGGGCACCATGGAAGCTGGATGTTGAAAATATGCCAATATGTCCAAAGGTAAAGGTCATCCTTGCTCGAAAGCCAGGCATATATAGGGTTGCCATATGTACTGGAAAACCAGAAATTTCACTGGTTGATCCTATCCCAGTGCGGTTCCAAAATAATCATTTAAAATTCCCGCATTTCAGACCAAGGGGGTTTGAAAGGGGAAAAATGTGCTTTTTTCTTGCAATAGAGTGGCACTTCTATTGAACCACCAGCAGGTGGCACAGCAGTAGCAGCTTGGTGGCCAAAGAAGACAGAGGGAGAAAAATTGCACCACTTTATTGCCTCTATTGAAGTTGCGGCAGCAACAGCTTGCGGAATGAGCTCCTGTCTTTGTCCCAGCTCCTGCAAACTTAGCAGTTCGAAGGCAAGAAATTTCAAGTAGATAAATAGGGACCCCTTTGGGGAGAAGGTAAACAGCATTCTGTGCACTCCAGTGTCTAGTCATGCCTACCACATGACCACATAATACATCTGCAGAAGCAGACAGCGCTGGCTCTTTGGCTTTGAAAGAGAGATGTAATTTCGAAATATATGATTCTTTAATAGTTCTTTTTAATTCAATAAACATTCTTTATCATTTCTGTATTTTCTTATACTTATTCATTTGTAATCTCTAACTTAGAAAGTTAATCCATCAAGCAAAATTTCCCTCAAAGAAAATTCGATACTTTTCTTTTAGATACCTTCATCAGGAGTTTTGCATGATTTTATAAGCTGAATTATTTACAATCTGCAGATAACAGAGAAATGGACACAGCTTAGCAAAGGTTTCTTAGCTATACAGCATAATCAGAAAACACTTACACTCTTAATCAATCATACAATGCATAATCATTTTACAAGTTCAGCATAATGAATTCTCTTAGGTTGTTTTACACGCATGGTATGCCTCTTTTAGTTTTTTCTTTCTGTGCACCAACATTACTAGTTGCTAGCATGAACTCAATTTAAACAGTATACTTTAAGGAGGTGTGGGGATTGGCCAGGATTCAGCCTGGGCAAGATTGTTCCTTTAGAAGCCTCTTGCCTAGCCAATCCCACCCACCACCGCTGACCATCAGGAAGTGGGGAAGGCTTGGCTGGGCAAGAGAGCTCCTTTGGAAGTTACCCTAAGCCTCGCTTAGTGTTTAAAATGCTGAACTTGATGACTGGAAAATCAGCAAGTCAGCAGTTCAAGACCCGAGTGCTGCATGACAGAATGAGCTCCCATCTCTGTTCCAGCTCCTGCCAACCTAGCACTTCAAAAGCAAGAAATTATAGGTACCACTTTGGTGGAAAGGTAAACAGTGTTCTGTGCACTGTGTCTACTCATGCCTGCCACATGTCCATGGAAATGTCTGCAGACGCAGACTGCACTGGCTCTTTGGCTGTAAATAGAGATGAGCACTGAAACCTAGAGTCAGATATGACTGGTTTTTGAGCAAGGGTGACCTTTACCTTTAATTAACTCTGCTTGTGATTACATATTCACAAATAAGATGCTTTTCATTCTTTTTAATCTTTTTTTTTGCATCCAGAAGACCCACCCCTATAAATTTTAGTTCTAGCTTAACAACAGCTAAAATGATTGCACTTTGCACAATGTTGATTGTTTCTAGTTTTTTTAAATCAACTTTTAACAGTAAATTGAAATAGCAAGTATTTTTCATGCTTCCTAGTTATGTTAGCTTCTGTAATGTTATTTGCTTCTGCTTGCAGTAAATTAGTTATGCAAGAAAAAGGGGCAATAGATTTCTAGTGCATGAAATAATATGTAAAAGATTAATTACCTTGGCAGAAAAGTTTAGATAAGATATGCAAATATTTGACCAGAGCAAATAAGTGATGCATTATATTAGGACTGAAAATTTAGGGGACAAAATTTCTATTGAGTTGATCTCCAGAGGCTAAAATAATACGAAACAAATTGTAAATATTATGTGTTTCTTTATAAAATAATCAAAATCATTTATTCCATTTTGGTAAAAACAAGAATCCTGTAGAAGGAGATAATCAAAGTTCAGGAAATGGTCTAAATGTGACATAAATTGTGAGTTGGGTGGCTATATAAATATGAATAAAAAATAAATAAATTAAAAAAAATAAGGATTTTGCTGAGAGTTCTTATCTTCAGACATTGAAAAAGTGTATGTTGTGCATTACATATGTGGACAATGGCCTATTGTGACAGCTCTGTACTAGCAGTGGAGGTCAGGAAGTCCTAAGCCAGTAGCTCAGAGGGAATCAGAGTTCAAATCTTGAAGTCACTCTATGCTATCATTATGGATGCTTTCAACATCATATTGAAGATCACATTCATTTCAGACAAGGGCATTCTCAGGCACAAACTTAAAAGTTACTTTTAAGAAACAAGTTACCAAAGGAGTAAATGAAAAGAATAGCAGGGGATGCGATATATTGTGGCACTTTAAAGACTAACAGCTCTTATTTCTGTGTGAGTATTGGTGGGTCAAAATCTGCTAGTTCAGACAATTCATCCACAGAAATGATCCAAAAATAAATCTGTTAGACCTTGAATTGCCACAATATTTTACTTTCCCTTTTAATTTTATCAATTTTCTAACACAGACTAACATGGCTATGCCTTAGGATTTTTTAAAAAGACGGTTCATGTTAAGACATTTTAAAAATCTTTCTTAATACTTCAAAGGTAGTTTTAAAAAGAAAAAGTCACTGTTGACATTTGAATTAGGTAAAGGTCTCCTTTGCTCAAAAGCCAGTCACTCCTTATATCTATCCTAACTTAAACAAGCTAAATAAAATAAGAAATAACTAACTCTTCCAACTTGGTATTTCTTCTGTCAGATTCTAAGCACTCTGCCCCAGTTGGTTTCGGCAAAGACTCAGAGACTGATGCTCTGGGCTTTTGCCCCAATAGGATTTCTTCCATTTCCATATTCCATGGAACATAGGCTCCCGTCTATTCCAAAATGGGTGCTTCTGAACCCACAAATCTTGGGGTTTATATATCCTATTTTGACCACTCACACCTCTCCCCAGAATGTGAAGTATCTGGCTGTTTTGACTAACAGGTGTTTATCCCAGTGTTTTCCCAGACAATGATGTAACTAATGATGTAACCCCTCTCACAGGTGTTGGGTTTCCCATAGTCCACTTCTATGAGAATGTCACCTTTTCCCTTTCTAAGGTGATGGTTGAAAGTGTGAATGTCAAAGTGTGAAATGACAGATGAAAGTGTTCTTCTTCTTGTTAAGGCTTGAGTGGAGTTCATCTTCCCTCCTTTGAGGTGACTGACCCATTGTTACCTTGGGTTTATCTCCATTCAAATGCTAATGTGCAAGTGTGGGCTCCCTCACAGATGTTTGAATGGTGCTTAGCAACCCAGATGCTTAATGACATCTTGGAATGTGGCTGGTTATGTGTATTGAATGCTGCTGACATTCGAGTGCCTTCCCTATCAAGTTAACCTTTCTCAACCTTACAGATGATATGTTATATGAACTTTAATACTTAATAAATGTAAAGAAATTAAAATTATGTGAACATCCCTTGGGATTATCATGACACAGACCAGTAGCATTACCAGTCCATCTCTTGGATAGACAACTATGGTCACTGGTCCATCACTCTAATTCAGAAGTTCACAACCTTTTAAAGCCAGGGGCCAAGTCATGCTCCCTCAGACAGCTTTGGGGGCTGGGCAGGCATTTTTCACTTTCTCCACCACATGGCACTTCCTGGTGTGGTGGAGGCAGCAGAAGCCACATGAAATGGTGCCACATGCCGCATCCGGCCCATGGTCCGCAGGTTGAGAATCCCTGCTCTAATCTGTTGTACATAAATATTGGTTAAGATTAAAGGAGATGACCAAGAATTAGCCCAATTCTTTCTTATTTGAGTCTCAGCCAAGCTACACAGACTTTGCACATTCTTTTGGCCTAGAAATGAGTGGGAAACAGAGGTTTTCAAGTCATTAAATCTGGCCTGCCTGATTTAACTTATTTAAGTACAGTGACCCAGCTTGTTTATGGCAACATGGGTAAATTGAGGTATAGAACTCCTTTGGGATGCTATAAAATCAATGGAGCTCTGTTGACTTATACTAGCAAAGAGCATCTGTTCTTGATTTTCCTCTGCTCCAAACACCTTGCATTTTTTCTCTCCTATGGTATGGCTTTCTGCTTTACCTGCTATATTCAGCAAGGGGTAGACACTATGATCTGTTTTCTTTTCTTTCAGCACTTTTCTCTGCAAACAGATTAAGGGAGTAGTACACTTCTATAATGGTGTGATAAATCAGACAATTTACACGTGTCAGAATAAAATTAGCATTGCTGTTACTTCATAATGGGCTGTGGCTTTGGCTTTAGAATTGATTTCAAGCTAAGGCTGATACATTACAATTGTGTTAATATTGAACTTTAAATAGAATGAGGAATTGCAAATCAATGCCTTTATAAAAATACATTGAGAAAAATAATCAAATAGTTTTAATTGCATAATTTTTTGGGGTGTGTGGCCTGATTGTAGAGTTCAAATCAGAAATGTTGCAGATTGTATTATGAGCATCAGCCTTAGAGCTGAAAGAACATTCTTAATGTGACAGGTAGGGAGAAGCAAGGGTTTTCTCTTTTGCATTAGAAGCAGGGCCTTTTCTCTCTTTAAAACGGGTTCAATTACCTGTAAATGATTAACTGCATAAGTCAGTACACAAGTGCTTAGAAGTTAGTCCCACTGAGATAAATGAAGTGCACATCCAAGTAGCTCTATGTATAGAGGAAAGACCTATATTTCTCTGCAGGAAGGATTCTGTCTAGGTACCAGATAGACTAAAATTGTGCTGGTGAAAGTGTGATGACATAGTCTGCAGGGTTCAGTTTTGATTTTTTTTTAAAAAAACTGTACTTCAGTCCTGCAGTTTTGGTGACTCCCATATAACCTCTTTTATTGTATGGAAGTCATGGGAGCCACAGAATGTAAGGAAGAAGTTCTTAATTATTGAAAAAAATCATTGCTGCTGAATGACGTTTGTTTACTAAATGTTTTCTACTTCTGTCCTGCAGCTTTTCTGATTCCTATGTAATCCATTTCCTCCTTTGGAACCCCTGAGATAGGAGGAGGACATTTTTAATTACGGATAATCAATATATATACATTGTATTGAAAGCATTTCCTATTTCAATTATGTGTTCTTTGTAATGTATAATTTACCTCATACACATTTTGGTCAGACATATAATGCTGCAGTTTGAAACTTATTAGTACTGATCTTGTCCATCCATGTTGGATCGGGGCCATGAAGCGGCTGTCGGGTCCTGGAGGAGACTGGTCAAGCAATGAGACATGAGGCAAGATGGAGCGAAGACCAGTGATTTAATGAAGGCAAATCATCAGTATTTATCATGTACAGGCTGCATGCAAAAGAACTGTGATCTGACAGGATCCACATGCCATGTTTACACGAGTTAATTGGGGAAGTCTTCAGGGTAAGTTAATTAACTAACTTAATCAACGACAGGGGAAATACATTGTTCCATGCTATCCGGGGTAAACATGTGGCTGGTATTGGTTTTAGGACTTAGAGTCATCCGCAAACGCAAGATTACCTATTACGCGACTAGCCCGTTAGTCATTAGCTCTCTGTTGACTGAGGTGCTTGTCAGGTCAGCTATAGGTGAATTAAACCCTATCTAATATTCTGCTCCCCCAATTTCTGTCCCTTCAGGAACCCCTGGTAACGATGTGATCACCCCTTACCGGGGTTCTGTCAGGCCCAGTATACCAATTGTGTGCACGGATACCACACTCCCCCTTTATTGGTTTAATTGGACCTGATAGATGGCTCGGCATAGGAGCGGCATCAGCTGACGTGGAGTGAGGACATTCCGGTGTTCTCTCCTTGGGGGACATCTTGACATCAGCGAGGGAATACATTGCATGAAACACACAGTCGTTCCCAGTATTATCACCCCCACAATCACCTTGAGGGACGTTTGTAGCCAACCCCATGGGAACCAGGACCATAACGAATTCCACCATGCCCACGTAGCATCTTCCTCGATGTTTTTAACCAAGGTATGGAGGTCTGTGAGTTGACTCTGTACCTTACGCGAGTTGTCCATGAGGTTAAAACAACACATGCCATGGACAGACTTGCAACCCAAATGATGTAACAGCAAGAGGTAATCGATGGCTGCTCGATTATCCAATATAGCATGGCGAAGCTCTGTATGCTCTTGATTAAGCAGCGCTATCGCTGAGGAGGTGTGGTTAATGGCTTTTGCCAAAGCGCAAGCCAATTGACCAATTCTCCGAGCGTTGCCTACGGCTAAGCCTGGCATGCCAAACAAGCTGACTGCTAATGAAACATACTCAGCTTTACTCAGAATCCTTATGTTGCTATCACATGAGCTGTCTAACTGGGCGGCACGTACAGGTACATTTGTGCTTGGGGCAACCATGTCTCTAGTGGGAAGCAACAATGTCAAACGACTGATACAGCAAAGGGAATCAGATACATTTGCAGGAATGTAGTTCCAAGTATACTGGTTACATGTAAAAAACCATCCTGAAGGCAAGGTAACATGAGCATACATTGAGTTAATAGTCTCTGGGTTATTGCAAGTCCAGTTGCTGTTGCCTGGTTCGAGGCAACAGCGCTGTGGCCCTTCGACCGCAGCACAGCCAGTCATACGAGCACAAGTAGAGTTCGGGCTGACCGCCACTCGGGGAGTGTAGAGAGTGGCCGCATCAGCCGGTAAGACTTTGGTGACTTGGGTTCCCCAGTGCACGTACGTTGAAAAGGCAGTCTTGTAAAATGTAAAATGGACCAAATATCCGTTTCACCAACCAGTGACCATTCCTGATGCACGCATCTGGGGAGTGACACACCGGGATGAGACAAGTGCTCAGAATAGAGGCAGAAGCAGTGGTCTGCCTCAGGCAAAAATCGGACTGACTGACGAGGTTCGCCAATCTTTCCCAAACGTTGTACTGCAGCTGGGCAGAGAGATCTCCGCCTGGCATCAGGTTGTTGGCTTCCAGTGAAGCTGCTTGAACGCCTCCACTCGCAAGCAGGGAAAGGATCAAGATGATGGTGGTCATCATGGAATTAGCTGTAATCAGGGAAAAGGCTGCAATCAAGATGTTCTCCGGTGTCAGCTCCTTGTCCTCCCACCGAACGGCGTCCGCCGCCTCCTGGCACAGGGACTTGGCCATCCCCCAGGTGATCTTCGGCACTGTCATCTGCTGTCACCGCCTCCTCCGCTTGGCTCTCCCCATCAGGGTTAGTTCCTCCATCTCTGGGATCGGGTCTGGAACTGCCTGGGTCCATGCCATTGGACTCGAAGTGAGGCTTGACACACCATGCTGGAATCCAGATAACGCCTGTAGGAGACATAATTGCAGCATATCCTCTTCCCCAGGTTATGAGTGGTGCTGGGCCCTTCCAGGAAGGATCCGGTGGCAGTCGGTAACACACCATCAGCCACGGGAGAGCCTCCGTGCGACGGAAGTGCCTCTCCTGCGGAGTGTAATCTGAAAAAAACATTAAGGTGATAGTACGTAAATAATACCTTGTTCAGACAATGTTGTGCCTGACCCTGATTTTTGGGGAGGGCTGGTGGTTCCCCCCTTTCTGTTTGTTTGTCAATGTAGGACTTAACCATCCGATTGACCCGTTCCACAATCGCTTGACCTTGCAGATTGTACGGAACGCCAAAGGTGTGCTTAATGTCCCAGGTGGCCATGAAGGTGGCCAGCTGCCTGGAGCTATAGGCCGGACCGTTATCGGTCTTTACGTGTTGTGGTTTGCCCATGGCTGTGAAGCAGGAAAGGAGATGCTGCTCCACATGGGAAGCCGTTTCTCCCTTCTGCGCCATAGCCCAAACAAACTGTGAAAAGGTATCAATGCAAACATGCATGTACTGCCATCTGCCAAAATGTGGAACATGTGTGATGTCCATCTGCCACACCTGGTTGGCCTCTGTCCCTCATGGGTTGACCCCCCACGAGGGCCCCCCTACCGCCCCTGCACAATGCGGACAGGAACAGACTATGCCCTGGGTTTGGGAAAGTGGCAGGTTGAACTGCCTTGCGAGTGCTTTGGCATTCTGATGAAAGAATGCATGACTTTGGATTGGAGTTGTGAAGACTCCCAAAACTGACCATTGCTGAATTTCCTTTGTGGCTGCATCCGCTCTGCTGTTGCCCACAGAAATCGGACCAGGCAAGTCCTGGTGGCTTCTGATGTGGGCAATATAGAGCGCTTCAGTGCGGTTCCGCAAGTGAAATTGAGTTGTGAGGAAAAGACTCAACAAATTCTTGTTTATTGCGGGAGTGAAGTATGCTCCTGGTAGACTGTGAAGCAAATTTCTAACATACTGGCTGTCAGGAATTATGTTTAAGCGTTCTTTGGCAAAGGTGCGCAAAGCGAGGTTCACCGCTGCCAACTCTGCCCACTGCATGGACTTCTGTGGAAGAGATAGATGCATGCGCCAAGCTTGGTCCTCTTGCCAAGTAAGAACACCATATGTGCGACCCCCATCAGTGAAAACTGTCCTAGCCCCCTGAAGTGGAACTGGTGACATTAACTCACACAAACTGACTGCCTACGTTTGAAGCAATACAAGTCTGGGGTCTTTCGGCAAATGGTATGCCAAGCATCCAGTGAATCCTTCCAATGCAATCGGAAGCGAGTCACCAAGCTGCATCAGTTGCTGAATTTGCTCTTTTGTGAATGGGACCACGATTTTTGCTAAATCGTGCCCTGAGATGTCCCTTGCTCTCAGCTGTCCTCGGTAAATCACCACAGAGACCAGTTCCTGCAGAGGAACGATGTTTCGGGAAGAGGTGTGTGGTAAATTCACCCATTCCACGATACTCACCCCCCTCCCAGAGTCCACCTCGAGGGCTCCGGTAAACATGGATCCGGTCCGAACAATGTACAGGTTTAGAATCGGAGCATAGGGCCCCTGACTAATTCTGTCCACCCATCTCTGGCTGAGAACTTTGTTGACCTTTTCGAGAGTCAAGTGCGCCTCTCGAGGAATGTGTATTCGGTTTGCCAGCTGCTTACCTAGCATTAGCAGCAAGAAGAGCAGTTTTAGAAGATCTGTATCTAGTCTGAAATACGGTCTGGCCCAATTAATATTCTCCAGAATCTGCTGCAATTCTACAAGGTTGACTAAATCTTTTAAATTGATCTGTGGCAAAACTGGTGCTGCGAAAGAACGGAGAAGCCGATGGCCCAAGTATGAAAATGGCTCGGTTCTCTGAACTTTCTCTGGGGCAATGAGTAACCCTTTCCCCCCCCCCCCCAGAGTGGCCTGGAGGTTTTTAAACATTTTGCTGCCAAGTTGCTGTGCTGCAACCAGGATGTCATCCATGAAATGACACACTAAGACTGTTGGGTGAAGGCTTCGGAACTTTTCCAGTGCATTGTGAATGTAAATTATGCACAGGGTGGGCAAGTTGAGCATCCCCTGTGGCAAATATTTCCATGTGTAACGTTGCATAGGCTCTCTGTGGTTCACGACTGGCACTGTAAAAGTGAACCTTTCCCGATCCCTAGTATCTAAGGGAATTGTATAAAAACAATATTTTAGGTCTACGACCAAGATCTCCCAATCCTCTGGGATCATGTTCAGATTCGGGATGCTGCATTGAAGCGGACCCATTGGCTGGATACATTTATTGATCTCTCTGAGATCATGAAGGAGTCGCCACTTCCCCGATTTTTTCTTGATAACAAATATGGGCGAATTCCAAGGACTGGTGGACTGTTCTATTTGTCCCACGTCTAGCTGCTCTTTTACCAGCTGTTTCAGGGTGACTAATTTCTCCCCTACTACTGGCCATTGCTCTACCCAGACTGGCATGTTGTCAGCAATTTAAGCGGTAGAGCCATTACCCGAAGGTAAGAGTGGCACGGTACTGCTGCAGAATGTCTCACCCCCAAAGGTTGACGTGCACGTCCAGAATATGCGTCAGGATGACCGCTATGCCATTCGCTTCAGGGATTGTGACTTCTACCCAATCTAGGCTTCTAAATGCTTCTTGAACACCGCCTACCCCCCACACATCAGAGACCGGCTCGAGAGCCCACTCACGCAGCCACTGACTCTGGCTGACCACGCTGACGTCAGCTCCGGTATCTAGCAACCCAGCAAAAGGTTTTTTATTGAAAAATACCTTTATGACTGGCCGCCGCTTCCACTCTATGTTGGTCTCCACTGCCACTAAGACCTGGTATCCTTGCACTGCCCCTTCTGCGCTCGAGCGGTCTTCCGACCCGGACTCTGAGCTGTCCATGAGCCTTTCCTGGCTGCCTGCTGGCGAGTTACAAGGAACCATGATCAGTTGCGCTAACGTGTCTCCCTTGTGAATGGTTTGGGGTAGGTGTGTCCAGAGTTGAACTTGGAGAACACCCAAAAAATTGGAGTCAGTGACTCCCGGAATTGTAAGAATTCCTCACGTTCCTGCAATAATACGGGGCAAAACTAAACCTATGTAGCCTCTAGGCAGGGGTCCCATGTACTGGGAATCGACCAGATAGACTATGCCTGGCAAGTCACATGTGACTTCTGACTGGCAAGTCAAATCTAGTCCCACACTGCAGGGAATGTGATTGGAATTTAATCCAGCTCTGGCTCTCCCAGAGCGAATGAGGTCTCTGTTTGGACCGGGGCCAGAGACAAGCCTGCATTCTGGTTTCCCGAATTCAGGCAGTTCCTGGCCCAGTGGAAGTCTTTATTGCCCCTTGGGCATGGTGTGGTCAGAGCCTTGGGACAGCCGGCGTTTTGGCCGCTGCCCTTGTTGGATCGGCATTCCCTAGCGAAATGACCGATCTTGCCACAATTGTGACATGCTCCTTTGGCCTTGTTCTTGGGTTTCCTACCGCCTTGTACCGCTGCTGCCAACAGACCCATTTTGTAGGAATCTGCACCAACATTGGCACAAGCCCTAATCATGTCCGTGAGAGTCGGATCGGGGCAATTGCCCAGTGACTGCAAGATCTTACAGCAGTCAAGGTTGGCGTTGTCTTTTGCCAATTTCATCATGAGCTCCTGTTGGGCTTGCTCATTATCGATCTGTCTACTGACTGCTTCCTCCAGTCTATTGATAAAGTCCATGTAGGACTCCTGGGCCCCCTGTTTGACTGCTGTGTAATTTTTTGCTGCTTTGCCAGCTGCTGGGACCTTGAGATAAGCCCTGAAGGCTGTCTCAGCTGCCAACCGAAGGGTGGCGATTGGCAAGGCAGTGTGCGCATCAATGGATTCGAATGGACCTGAACCATATAGCTGGTCAGGGATTGCTGCTCTGCCCATCCTGGCAGCCCTTGCCTGCGCTTTGAGACGATACTTGCTGTCCCATAACATATACTGGCTGGGGTTGAGCATCATTCGCATGATGGCTTTCCAGTCGTATGGAATGAGCATCATGGTTTTGCACACTTGCTGAAGCATGCCCTTGGTGAAGCAACTCTGAAGTCCTGTCTCTGTGATGGCCTTCTGTATAGCCATGAGCAGCTTGTACGGAACTGGTGAATGGACTGTTTGCTGCTGGCCCGTGAGGGCATCTACCTCTATGCGAACTGGGCATATCTGCCTAAACTCAGCTAGTTCTTCTGCTGGCAACTCCCCCTTGCTGATTTCTTCCTCAACCATGCGCTGGATGGAACTCTTGGTAGCTTGGGAACCTGTAACTGTCAGAGAAGCGCCAGCGCTTCTCATTCCATGCATTCCATCAGTGACGTCTGCAGCTGTCACTGAGGGAAAGCTCCCTACACTACCCTGCTTGAGCTGAAATGATGGATACAGAGCCGCTGGGGCTGATGGCTCTGACTGCGCTGGGGGTTCCTGGGTCTCTATCTGGACTGGGTCTACCTCTGCTAAGAGCTTCCTACACTTGCTATATGTGCTGATTATGCTATCTGGAGCTCTCGGGGCTTGCTGAATGCAGGCTCCTATCCTATCCCAAAGTTGGACGTTAAACATGCCTGTTTCTGGATAAAGCAGACAATGATCCCCAAATACACCAAGAGATCTGCTAACTGGGCACTGTGAATGCGTGTATGGGATACCCTGGCCAGGGCCTTGAGTTCCATTAAGTGAACTCTCTGGTTAGCGGTCGGACATTGCCTCTGAGGACAAGTCCCCATATTACCTGCCGGTCCTTTGAAGTTTTCCTCCTTGGGACAAAGGGACGCATCTGAGTTTAGGTAACAGGTCTGGCGTGACGAACCTCTGGGAAGGAGCTCGGAGCGTGGACTGCTGCCACGGGCCCTCGGCAGCCTCTGCACTGAAGTCAGGGTTTCACAGCCGAACCTGAGCGGAACGCGTTTCCGCGGAGCAAGCTGCCTCAGAGCTTTGGAGCGTGCTCTGCCTCTCTGGAATGCCTCACCACATAGCTGTCACTCAGATCGGATGGCTTTCCAACCAGAGCTGCTGCGCTGTCCTCCGGGACAATTCGGACACGGCTCTGGCATAGAACCGGACCGTGAATATCACTTACTCATGAGTAGAATCACGTCTTGGGGTCACCATGTATTGGATCAGGGCCATAAAGCAGCTGTCGGGTCCCAGAGGAGACTGGTCAAGCAATGAGACACAAGGCAAGATGGAGCGAAGACCAGTGATTTAATGAAGGCAAATCATCAGTATTTATCATGTACAGGCTGCATGCAAAAGAACTGTAATCTGACAGGATCCACATGCCATGTTTACATGAGTTAATTGGGGAAGTCTTCAGGGTAAGTTAATTAACTAACTTAATCAACGACAGGGGAAATACATTGTTCCATGTTATCCGGGGTAAACATGTGGCTGGTATTGGTTTTAGGACTTTGAGTAATCCACAGGTGCGAGATTACCTATAACATGACTAGCGAGTTAGTCATTAGCTTCCTATTGTCCAAGCTGCTTGTCAGGTCAGCTATAGGTGAATTAAACCCTATCTAATATTCTGCTCCCCCAATTTCTGTCCCTTCAGAACCTGGTAATGATGTGATCACCCCTTACCAGGGTTCTGTCAGGGCCAGTATACCAATTGTGTGTGCGGATCCCACACATCCATTAAAAAAATGAAAATTATATTGCATCACCCAAATATCTAGGGCCCTTTTTTGTGTGCATGGATATGTCAAAGCTGTATTCGCTTGTGGAGGCCAAACAGTAATAGTAGGATTCTATAATCCCTACTCCTGGAGTCCAGATGTTATTGAATTTCTTCTTTGATCTGCAAAGTATGTTTTCAGGCATTGCTAAGAAAGATATAATAAAGAAACAATGATGTGCCAGGGCACTGAACTACTGAAGGGTACATTTATAACACCCATTTCAATTAAGCACAGCAAGTCACAGCTAGGCTAGTGCGGTCCCTGGGCTGTGAGATAGAAATTTAAGAGGAATGGATGAATCTAACAGCTCTCCCAACAAAAACATGCCATTTTATAGCTCTTTGGCAAAATTTTCATTTTCACTTAGCAATCCATACAGTTATATATCATAGTTTGGGCTGCATTAAGATCTCGAGCATTCAGAAATGTATCTTAGTGCTACAAACCTCCGTTGTGGTTTGGTTTCTGTATACAGCTGTATGAAACTTGTATTTATCAATAACTCATACCTCTTAATCTTTAATACACTGTCAGCACAATGATCAATTTTTTGATGAAAAAAATAGGATTTTAATAAATTTGCATGTGACTATAGCCTAGCAGTTCGAAAGCCATAAATTACAAGTAGATAAATAGGTACCACTTAGAAGAAAGTAGCAACATCCCATGTACTCCGGTATCTAGTCATGCCTGCCACATCCCCATGGAAATGTCTGCAGACACAGGCAGCTATTTGGCTACAAACAGAAATGAGCACCAAACCCTAGAGTCGGATACAAGTGCCTTTCAAGCAAGGGCAACCTTTACCTATAGCCTCAATACAAATGGTTTTTCTGAAATAATTTAATGAAGTGAGCTGCCCTGTTTTAGAATGATAGGGTGAACTCCGGCAAAGGAATTTATGCTGTGTAAGGCTGACAATGTAACTAACCATAGTATTTTTTCCTAAAATTAAAAACATTCTGATCTCTCCATCTCCAGGTCTCCAAAGACTGCCATGTGATCCCTTAAAATCATCTCAGTGAGCTCCTAGAAGTTTCCCCATGCTTCATTCATCTTTATCATCAGTTTAAAGCATCAATTTATAGGATATTGAGATCTACTTAATTTGCCTTCAGATGTGTAAACATGACTTCATTTTCTTTCAGAAGGTTAAATAAATTGTTTTTTTAATAAGAAAAATACATTTTGAGGAAACCAAAACTGACAGATTAACTTATTTCCCGAGAAGTCTCCATTCTTTGTTGTTGTTGTTGTTATTATTCAATTAAGTTCATTTTGATGTAGGCTCTTCATTTTTAATGTGATACAGGCAGACACAATATGGACATCTTCATTGCTAGGAACAACTGAACTTTTTCAGTTTTCCTTGAGGAACTGAAAGAAAATTCAGTTTTGTTCTTTTTTGAACAATTTGCTATTAATTCATAATTCTTTTCCTATTAAACACAGTATTTTTAATGCAAGAGAAATGCTAGCTGTTTGTCTCTGGATGGGTCTTCATTGTGCTGTTTACTGAAAACCTGGGGTACATAAGAAGGTAAGTCAGTTCTGACTTCAGGACACACAACATATGCACAATAAAGGTGTCACCCTTTCTTCCCCTCAGATTGTGTAAATAACAGTATAACTTATTTTTGTTGTCATTCAGAAACAAGAATCTATTCCATGGCTCAAATTCATTTCAACAAGGGCCATTGTCACATATCAAAGTGAGTTTAAAACAGCAGCTTTCGCCTGATTGTTCTTTTTTTTTTATTCTACTCATCAAAAGATGAGTACCCAAGATATTATGATCTTTATTTTTAACCTCACACAGTTGGCATCTCACATCACATGTTCTTCTCTTTCAAGGAGAACGAAAGCAGTGGGAGGAATAAAGAAAATAATGTTGGGGGAAATAGAGCTGTATGGCACTGCTTATAAAGAACAGTCTGACATGTATTTATGGTTATAATTTTGCACACTTCACTTAGTGCTCTACCACCATGCCACTGATCATAACATAAATCACACTTTAATTTTAACCTTTGCAGTTTATCAATAGATTCAATATCAAAAATAATTCAGTACTGACACTTTTGGTTTACAGGTAAGCAGAACAAGAATGGCAGAGGCTTAATAATGTATTACCTGCCCTGTCAACTGGGGCAAAAAGATCCATTACTTCCTCCCTAAGTTTCTATCACATGCTAAAAGCTATAAATAAGGATAGTAGCTAATCAGACAGAGGGAAGATACAGAGTGTCATTGAAAATCAGATATCTGTTCCATGGTATGCTTTCAAAATTTTGTTGTTGTTCAGTCGCACAGTCGATTCCGACCCTTTGCGACCCTATGGACCATCGTTCTCCAGGCGCCTCTGTCCTCCACCATCCCCCTCAGTCCTCCCAGTTCTGTGCCCATTGTGTCTACAATACCATCTATCCATCTCATCCTTGGCCTCCCCCTTCTTCTTTTGCCCTCCACCTTTCCCAACATCACGGCCTTCTCAAGTGAATCCTCCCTTCTCATTTGATGCCCAAAGTACTTTAGCCTCATCTTTACTATTTGACCTTCCAATGAGCAGTCAGTGTTGATTTCTTCTAAGATTGACCTATTTGTTCTCCTCGCTGTCCAAGGTACCCTCAAAACTCTCCTCCAACACCACATTTCAAAGGCATCTATTCTTCTGCGTTCAGCTTTCCTAATTGTCCAGCTCTCACATCCGTACATTACCACTGGGAATACCATTGCTTTGACTATTCTAATTTTTGTTTTCAAGGTGATGTCTCTGCTTTTCACTATGTTCCCCAGGTTTCTCATGGCTTGTCTCCCTAGAATCAGCCGCCTCTTTATTTCATGGCTGCAATCTCCATCTGCAGTGATCTTAGATCCTAAGAAAGTAAAATCTGTCACTGCTTCTACTTCTTCCCCGTCTATTTTCCAGGAACTGATCGGGCCTGTTGCCATTATCTTGGTTTTCTTGATATTGAGTCTCAAGCCAGCTTTTGCACTCTCTTCCTTCAAACCGATCAAGAGATTCTTTAGGTCTTCCTCACTTTCTGCCATTAGGGTGGTGTCGTCTGCATATCTCAGATTGTTGATGTTTCTCCCAGCAATTTTGATCCCATATTGTGATTCCTCCATCCCTGCATTGCGCATTATGTGCTCTGTGTATAAGTTGAATAAGCAGGGTGACAGAATGCAGCCTTGTCTTACTCCTTTTCCTATTCCAAACCACTCGGTCATTCCGTGTTCTGTCCTAACTGTTGCTTCTTGGTTCATGTACAGATTTCTCAGGAGGCATATGAGGTGTTCTGGTATTCCCATCTCTTTAATCACTTGCCACATCTTGTTGTGATCCACACAATCAAATGCCTTAGTGTAGTCAATAAAGCAAAAATAAACTTGTTTCTGGTATTCCTTTGTTTTCTCCATGATCCAACGTATGTTGGCAATGTGGTCTCTAGTCCCCCTGCCTCTTCTGAAACCAGCCTGCACCTCTGGTAATTCTCTTTCCACATGCTGCTGAAGTCTATCCTGTATTATCTTGAGCATCACCTTGCTGGCGTGTGGGATGAGCGCAATTGTTCGATAGTTTGAACATTCTTTGGAGTATATTCTTTCAAAATATACTCCTTGAAAGTTAATTGTCATATGGAATTCAAGAAATACCTGAATTTAATTTCTGCTTTGCATACTTTGTTCACACTTAATCATGTTAGAGTATTTCATGTAAGTATTGTCTTATTAATGTACATGTTGTCACCTAAATTTAATACCAAGATAAATAGGCAAGAGGAAACACAATGTGTAGCTGAGGTGGCCAAATGTTCTTTAAGGAGGGGAGTATTCCATTTGAAGGCTAGTAGAAGACACGCCTTCACTTGATGTACTGGGCCACCAAGAAGACAGAGAAGTGGGTTCTAGAGCAAATTAAGCCTGTGCTGTTAACTAAGTGCTCAAATGACTAAACTGAGATGTTCATACTTTGGACTTAACATTAGTGGAGAAAAATCATTGAAAAATACAGTAATACTAAGAAAAGTGAAAGGCAGGGGGAAAAGAAGGGGGTCTAACATAGAATGGATAGACTCAATTGTTGAAATCTGATTCATTTAATGCTAAGATCAGTCTCCTGAAGCAGCAGTTTATTGCCCCAGATCTTGAGTCTACGAAGTCCAGCTTCATTAGGCTTTTTAGTAGGGAGGAACAGAGAGGCACAGAAAAACACGCCTGCTGTCTTTGGTTGGACAAACGATACTAATCTTCTTTATTCAGGCAGAGTATATATCAGAAAACGAAACTCAGGCTGGCAGAGTATACCAGAAACGAAACTTAACAGAAACAAAACCTAAGCCCCTCCAGCCAATCAGAAAGTCAGAACCCAAATAAGGAGAGATAAGGAGAATAGCAAGCAAAGAGGCTTTTGCTTACAAAATGTGTCAGAGGCAGCCTGACAGAATCCAGATGCATTCCCACACTCAATGAAGAAGTTGCAAGCCTAAGCTTGCAAGATCTGGTCAGAGGTGTTATTAACAGGATACTTGAAATACATTAATTCAGAGCATAAATATAATTCAAATATAACTTGAGAGCACATAACAATAACATATGTCAGTTACTACTTAATAGCCCATGCTATGCCACTCAGGAGGTTTCAGTCTTAAGAAACAAAGCCTATTCAGATATTATACTAGAATGTATGTAAATGGGAAGGTATTAATTTGATGTTAACCCAAAGGAACTAATAAAAAAATAATATAAATCGAAAAAATTATGCAGTAATGAAAGCAGTGTTCATAATTTTGCTTAACATGGCTATCCATTTAGAAATTTTTGTTACTTTTTACATAATTAAAAAAAAAACAATACTATAGGCTTGTGGCCTAGGTTACATGGGAGGAAGTGGTTGATTCATTGAATTCAACAGGCCCCAATCCAACTCAACATCAAGCTCTCCAGTTGAATGGTGAGCAGATGATTTAGAGAGTGGGCTAGAGATTTTATGGGAAAGAAAGGGAATTTCCGGCTCCCAGGAGTGGAGACAGATGGGAGAGCCACCGTCCCCCGCAGATGACTTTGCTCTCTGGGCCGGCCCACCCAGAGAGCAGAAAAAGGGGAGATGCTGCCGTCACGGAGAGGGACTCCCTGTCTCGCCCGGGAATCCACGCCACCGGCTCATGGGAGTGGAGACAGGTGGGAGAGCCACCGCCCCCCCCCCCCCTGCAGCTGACTTCGCTCTCTGGGCCAGCCCGCCCAGAGAGCAGAAAAAAGGGGAGACACCGCCGTTGCGGAGAGGGACTCCCTGTCTCACCTGGGAGCCCACGCCACCGGCTCCCGGGAGTGGAGACAGGTGGGAGAGCCACTGCCCCCCCCCCACAGCTGACTTCACTCTCTGGTCCGGCTCGCCCAGAGAGCAGGAAAAGGGGAGACACTGCCGTCGCGGAGAGGAACTCCCTGTCTCACCTGGGAGCCCATGCCACCAGCTCCCGGGAGTGGAGACAGGTGGGAGATGCTGCGGGTTGCCCTGGTTGGCCTCCCAGGATGCCTCGCTACCATCTTCTTGTTGTTGGCTAGGATGTGGGGCCAGCCGTGGTGGGTGGCTAGACTTGCCATGGTCTGGGCCTCGGTGGAGGTGAGGAGGTTGGTCAGCTTGGAGCTCCAAACTTGTGCACGCTTTTGTCCCACCCACCCACCCCTTCTGGAAGGACTAAAAGGACTGTGCTGGGTATATTTTTATATTGTTATTTGACGTTTTGAATTTTTTTATATTGTGTACTCTTTGATGTGATTAACTGATGTTTAGGATTTTATTGTATTGTACCTTATTTGATGTATTGTTAGAAACTGTATTGTAGTGCACATGTAGTGCATATTGTAGTGTGAGTCGGGTTCGCCTGAGTGAGCGGTATATAAGCGTGAAAATTAAATTAAATTAAATTAAGTTGGGAGGAAAAAATTATCCAAAGAGAAAAATGGAAAAATGGAAGAAGGGGTTGAAATAAGTGGTGGAAAAAGTAGAGCAGGACAAAAAAAAGAGCAGGAATAAAAAGATAATGAAAAAAAGGACCTTTCTGAGGAGATTGAACATTGAAGCCCCAGGGAAGACCTACATGGAGGGAATATAAAGAGGATACCTGGACAGGCACATGGGTGTGTTTGAGAGTACTCTTAGCCAAGGTGGAGAGACAAGTCTGTAAGAAGATGGCATGAAAGCCTCCTTGCTGGAGTGAAAGAGAAAAGAGGGAGAGAAGACATGAAGAATGAAGGAAGGCAAGGATGAGTGAATGCTCAAGGTACAGAAGAGAATGAGGAAGACACCTGTCCAGCAGCCTGCCCTCATGTAATGCAGTTTTTAAATGGGCAAAAGTGTCTTAAAGGATGTATTGCAATGAACAGAACTGGCAACCAAGCAATATAAATAGCTGTGGGAACTTTAGTGGAGAGATAAAATTGTGTAAAAGAGCACCTGTTTTGTATTAAAGTTTAACGTTGCACTGCAGAGGAAGCATTATCAACTGTTATTTTCATTACAAAGGAAAGGCAGGAGGGGCTACAGTACAAAACATACTCTGAGCTGTCTATGTTATTGCCAGTTCAATCACCAAGAAAGTATGAGCCAGCACTTAACTGTGTAATATTCCTCCTCTGTCATTTAATAACAACACCCCACAACTATAAAAGTTGCTGAAAGCTAACAGCTATACCATAAAAGGAGTGGAATTTTCCCTGATTGAGTCACAATTGTAATGGAAAAGAGTCATGCATTTGTTAGGAGAAAAGGGAATGAACAAGTAACTTTTGTTGACAATTAGTTACTTCAAAGCTTTCTCTCAAAGTGAGTCTCAAGGAGTTCAGTGGAGTTGCTTGTGTAGGTACACTGCAAGATAGTTTTGAAGGGTGGCAAATTAGTGTGCCATAATTTAAAAACTTAATATTTGGAAGCACAACAAATGTATTGATTTCACACTCTTGGTATTTTGGGTAAATAATAGGTTTTTACAATAGTCACACACACATTTATTTGACAGAATGTCACTGCATTGTCAATAGCTATTTCTGCCTCTTGGGGACATCAGTAAGCTTTTAAATATGCATAATTGAGGATTCCGCGTGCCCGGTTGGGCATCGGTGGCCTCTGGCAGAGGTTAAACCAGTGAGCAGACTCCTGGCCTCTGGCCTTTGTCGGCGAGCAAGGGGGGAGATTAATGGTAGGGATTAATCCGGCTGCTTATTGCCTGACCAGCGATTCTGCGAGGAGCTCATCTCGCTGACCCCAGTTACCCATTAGAGTAATGACTCATCTCTTACCCAAGGTTATACCCGGTGCAAATAAGGGCTATGTTTGCCCCAGCCTAATCCCTGAACAATGGGACTCCTAAGTCCATGTTTGCCCCAGTTAATTAACTTCCCTTTGAGGTGTTCCCCATTAACCCGGGTACGTGGGTGAGGTAATTTTCCTGTCAGATGACGGTTCTGCCACCGTTGCGCTTTTCCCCCTATAAATGATGTTGCCTTTTCTCAATAAAGTACTGATCTGATCTCGCTCCGTTTGCCTCGTGTCGTTACTTGATCAGTCCTCCTCCGGGCTCCCCGGCCCTCAGTGGCCCTGATTCCTTCATCTGGTGACCCCGAGACGTGATTTACTCGTGAGTAAAGGGACCCTGGAGAGGTCTACTCGCGAGTAACGATCCACGCGGTCCGGTTCTGCGCTTGAACCGCGACCTGTCAGCTCGGAGGACAGCGCGGCGCTCTGGTCGGCAGCCAGCCGGACAGAGAGACGGCCAGCGGTGAGGCATTCCAAAGAGGCATTCCTACAGCTTGCTCCCAGCTTTCGGGGAGGCTTGCGCAAAGGGAAAAACGCGTTCCGCTCAGGGCAGGCTGTGAGCCCCTGACAGCGCAGAGGCCGCCGAGGGCCCGTGGCAGAAGGTCCACGCTCCGAGGTCTACCCCAGACACCCGACGCCCGAACCTGTTGCCTGCAAAGACGCGTCGATCTTCGTCCCGAGGAGGAAACTTCAGAGGACCATCGCAGGTAATATGGGGACTTGTTCTCATGGACCAAGTCCGTCCGCTAGCCAAAGAACTCGTGAGGAAGAGTTCAGAATCCTGGCCAGGGTATTTCAGTTACGATTTCACAGCAGGGAACTAGCGAGACTTTTGGCGTACCTCAGGGAACACTGCCTACTTTACCCAGAAGTAGGTACGTTAACCCTGCAGCTCTGGGATCAGATAGGAGACTGCATTCAGCAGCCCCCCAAAGCTCCAGGAGGGATAGTTCGTACTTGGAGGAAGTGTAGGAAGCTCTTAGAACAGATCGAGCCAGTCTGGATAGAGGCCAATGAACCCCCGTTAGAAAAGTCATCAGGCAGGCCAGTCGAGCCGACTGCGCCCACGGCACTCTATCCGTCAATCAGCTATCAGCATAGTAGCGCAGGGAGCATTCCCGCGGTGACAGCTGCAGACGTCACCGAAAGAATGCAAGGAATGAGAAGCGCAGGCGCTTCTCTGACAGCTCCAAGCTCCCTAGTCGTGAAGAGTGCCCTTCAGCGCACAGCAGAGATAGAACTCAAAAAGGGGGAATTGTCAGCGGAAGAACTAGCTGAGTTTAGACAGATATGCCCAATCCGAATGGAGATGGATGCGCTCACAGGCGCTCAACAAATCGTCCATTCCCCAGTCCCGTACAAGCTTCTCATGGCTTTGCGGAAAGCAATCTCAGAGACAGGGCTCCAAAGCCGTTTTACCAGGGGCACGCTTCAGCAGGCGTGCGAGACCACCATGTGGATTCCCCATGACTGGAAAGCCGTCATGAGGATGATGCTAACCCCTAGCCAGTACATGATCTGGGACAGTGAGTATCGGCTCGAGGCTCAGGCCAGAGCCGCCAGGATGGGAGGCGCGGTAATTGCTGAACAGCTATATGGTTCAGGTGCCTTTGAGCCCATCAATGCTCAGATCGCCTTGCCTCTAGCCACCCTAGAGATGTCGGCCGAGGCCGCCTATAGGGCATACTTCAAGGTCCCAGCGACTGGCAAAACGGCCAAAAATTACACCGCGATCAAGCAGGGAGCCCAGGAGCCCTACATGGACTTCATCAATCGCTTGGAAGAAGCAATCACCAGGCAGATTGATAATGAGCAAGCCCAGCAAGAGCTCATGATTAAGCTAGCCAAGGACAATGCCAACTTGGACTGCCGTAAGGTTTTGCAGTCGCTAGGCAATCGTCCTGACTTGACCTTAACGGACATGATCCGAGCATGTGCTGACGTTGGCACAGATTCCTATAAAATGGGTCTGCTAGCGGCAGCCGTGCAAGGGGGTAGAAGATCTCATCCTAATGGAAAGACCAAAGGGGCATGTCACACTTGTGGCAAGGTCGGCCACTTCGCTAGGGAGTGCCGATCCAAGGGAGGCGGACAAAAGTCCGGCCATTCCAAGGCTCCGAATACCCTCTGTCCGAAGTGCAAGAAAGGCTATCATTGGGCCAGGTTTTGTCCGAGTTTGGGAAACCGGAATCCGGGCACGTCTCTGGCCCCAGTCCAAACAGAGGCTTCCTTCACCCAGATCCAGAACTCCCCAGAACTAGACTAGATTCTAGGCACATTCCAGGCACTGCGAGGGCACAGGCCAGCCCCAAGGGTAGTACAGGGCTAGACTTGACTTGCCAGGCGGACGTTACATGCGACCTGCCAGGCACAGTCTATCTGGTCGATTCCCAGTACATGGGACCCCTGCCCAGAGGCTTTTTAGGTTTAGTTTTGCCCCGTAGTGTAGCTGGAGCACGCGGAATTTTCATAATTCCAGGAGTCATTGACTCAAATCTTTCAGGCGTTCTCCAAGTTCAGCTTTGGACACACCTGCCCCAAACCATTCACAAGGGAGACACCTTAGCGCAACTGATCATGGTTCCTTGTCACTCGTCAGCAGGCAGCCAGGGAAGGCTCAGTGACAGCGCAAGTGAGGCAGTGCAAGGATACCAGGTCTTAGCGACAGTGGAGACCAACATTGAGTGGAAACAGCGCCCCGTTATCGAGGTATTTTTGAACAAAAGAGTGTTCTCAGGGTTACTCGATACCGGAGCGGATGTGAGCGTGGTAAGCAGGAGTCAGTGGCCTAGGGAGTGGGCCATTGAGCCGGTCTCCGATGTGTGGGGGGTAGGTGGAGTTCAGGAAGCGTTTAGGAGCCGAGAGTGGGTGGAAGTCACAATCCCAAAGGCTGAGGGCACAGCGGTAATTCGGCCGCACATTCTTGACGTGCACGTCAACCTTTGGGGGCGAGACATTCTCCAGCAGTACGGTGCCACCCTTACCTTCGGGTAATGGCGTTGCCACTTAAATGGCTCACCGATACTCCGGTCTGGGTAGAACAATGGCCGGTAGTGGGAGAGAAATTAGTTGCTCTCAAGCAGCTAGTGAAAGTACAGCTAGATGCAGGACATATAGAACAGTCCACGAGTCCTTGGAACTCGCCAATTTTTGTGATTAAGAAGAAGTCGGGGAAGTGGCGACTCCTCCACGATCTCAGGGAGATCAATAAATGTATTCAGCCGATGGGTCCGCTCCAATGCGGCATCCCTAATCCTAATATGATTCCCGAGGGGTGGGAGATTCTAGTCGTAGATCTCAAGGATTGCTTTTATACAATCCCCTTAGACCCCAGGGACCGGGAGAGGTTTGCCTTTACGGTGCTGGTCGTGAACCACAGTGAGCCCACGCTCCGTTACACGTGGAAATTTTTGCCACAGGGCATGCTCAATTCGCCCACCCTGTGCCAAATATATGTTCACAACGCGCTGGAAAAGTTTCGAGGCCTTTACCCACAAGCCATAGTTTGTCACTTCATGGATGATATTTTAGTAGCGTTGCCGCAGCTTGGCAGCACAGTGTTTTCAGACCTCCAGGCCAGCCTGGGGGACAAAGGTCTACTCATTGCCCCGGAAAAAGTGCAGAAGTCCGAGCCCTTCTCATACTTGGGTCATCGGCTTCTCCGCTCTTTTGCAGCGCCAGTTTTGCCTCAGATAAACCTACAGGACTCAGTCACCCTCGTAGAATTACAGCAGATTTTAGGAAACATTAATTGGGCCAGACCGTATTTCCGATTGGATACGGATCTTCTAAAACCGCTCTTCTCGCTGCTAACTTTAGGTAAGCAGCCGGCAGACCGGATAAAAATCTCTCGAGACGTGCGCTTGGTGCTCGAGAAAGTGAACCAGGTTCTCAGCCAGAGGTGGGTGGATAGGATCGCCCAGGGGCCATATGCCCCGATCCTGAATTTGTACATCGTACGGTCAGGATCCATGTTCACTGGGGCGCTAGGAGTAGACTCAGAGAAGGGAGCGAAAATTGTGGAATGGGTCTACTTGCCTAATACATCTTCACGGAACATCGTCCCGCCTCAAGAACTGGTCTCCGCGGTGGTCTACCGCGGCAGGCTGAGAGCTAGGGACATTTCAGGAAATGATTTGGCCAAAATTGTGGTTCCGTTTACCAAGGAACAAATTCATCAGCTGATGCAGCTGGGTGACTCGCTCCCGATAGCTTTGGAAGGTTTCACCGGCAGTTTAGCATATCATTTGCCCAAAGACCCCAGACTCGTCTCACTGCAAACAGGAACAGTCAGCTTGTTCGAATTGCTCTCGCTGGTCCCGCTTCAGGGGGCCAGAACAGTTTTCTCTGATGGCGGTCGCACCTATGGTGTTCTGACCTGGCAGGAGGGCGAAGCTTGGCACACGCTGTTAACCCTTCCACAGAAGTCCGCTCAGCGGGCGGAGTTGGCGGCTGTGAACCTTGCCTTGCGCACCTTCGCCAAAGAACGGTTAAATATCATTACTGACAGTCTGTATGTAAGGAATTTGCTTCACAGTCTACCGGGAGCTTACATCACTCCCGCGATAGACAAAAATTTGCTTAGTCTGTTTCTCACCGCTCAATTTCACTTGCGAAACCGCACGGAGCCGCTCTATATCGCCCACATTCGAAGTCACCAAGACCTACCGGGTCTGATTTCCGCGGGCAATAGCAGAGCGGCCGCGGCCGCAAAGGAAATTCAGCAGCGTTCAGTTTTGGGAGTTTTTACTACTCCAATCCAAAGTCATGCCTTTTTTCACCAAAACGCCAAGGCACTCGCCAGACAGTTCAATCTGCCACTTTCTCAAGCCCAAGGCATAGTTCGCTCTTGCCAGCATTGTGCAGGGGCACCGGGGGGGCCCTCGTGGGGGGTCAACCCACGAGGGACAGAGGCTAATCAGGTGTGGCAGATGGATGTCACGCATGTGCCACAATTTGGGAGGTGGCAATACGTGCATGTCTGCATTGACACTTTTTCACAGTTCGTTTGGGCTACGGCGCAGAAGGGGGAAACTGCGACCCATGTGGAGCAGCACCTCCTTTCCTGCATAGCTGCCATGGGCAAACCACGGCACGTGAAAACGGACAACGCGCCATCTTACAGCTCTAGGCAGTTGGCCGCCTTCATGGCAACATGGGACATCAAGCATACTTTTGGAATTCCCTACAATCCGCAAGGGCAAGCGATTGTAGAGCGGGTCAATCGGACGCTAAAGTCCTATATTGACAAACAAACAGAAAGGGGGGAGCCACCAGCCCTCCCCAAGTCACAGGGAGAAGCACAGATGTGTCTCAACAAGGTATTGTTCACTCACAATCACCTTAATGTTTTTTCGGATTGCACGCCGCAGGAGAGGCACTTCCGCCGTTCGGAAGCTCTCCCGCGACCTATGGTCCGGTACCGAGTGCCACCGGACCCTTCTTGGAGGGGCCCGGTGCCGCTCATAACCTGGGGAAGAGGGTATGCTGCAGTTATGTCTCCTACAGGTGTCGTTTGGATTCCAGCCCGGTGCGTCAAGCCTCACTTGGAACCTCATGGCGTGGACCCAGACCGACCCGAGTCCGATCCCGGAGATGGAGGACCTCACTCTGATCAAGGAGACCCACCGGGAGACGCGGCGGCTGCGGACCCCGGCACAGAGGATCACCTGGGGGATGGTCAAGACCCTTTGCTGTGAGGCCCGGGACGCCCTCCAACGCGAGGGGAAGGAGCCGACGCCGGAGAACTTCGTTGCAGCTGTCTTTGCCCAGATTCACATCAATTCTGTGATCTACACCATCATCCTGGCCCTCCTCCTGCTTTTGGGGGGAGGCGTTCAGGCCGCTTCACTTCAGGCCAACGGCTTGCCGCCTGGTGAAGACCTCTCAGCATGGATGCGGTACAACTTGTGGGAAAGGTTGGCGGGTCTCGTCAACCAGTCCGATTTTTGCCCGAAGCAGGACATTGGTTCTGCCTCGATCCTTAGCACCTGTCTCATTCCCGTGTGCCACACTCTGAACGCACGCACCAAGGATGGCGACTGGTTGTTGAAGGCATTCTTTGGCCCACACACTCCCACCACCTTCTCAGCATATGCACGCTGGGGGGGATTGCGACTTGCACCAACCTTGCCGGCTGACGCCGCCACTCTTCATACCCCTCGAGTGGCGATCAGCCCGGACGCTGCTTGTACCCGAATGACCGGCTGCACCTCAGGCGGTCAGACTCGGCACCGCTGCCTTGACCCCGGCAGCGGCAACTGGACTTGTAATAAACCAGAGACACTCATTTCGCTGTACGTTCATGTCACCCTACCCTCAGGGTGGTTTTTCACCTGCAACCAGTACACATGGAACTATATCCCTACGAACCTGTCGGACTCAATGTGTTGTATCAGTCGTTTGACACTGTTACTTCCTACCAAGGACATGATTGCCCCAAGTGTAAATGACACAAATGTGCCAAATGTTGATATTTCCCCACTCATACGACACACGCGCACAACCCAGTTAGACAGCTCTTGTGACAGCAGCTTTAGGGTAATGAGTCCCGCTGAGTATGTATCTCTAGCAGTCAGCCTTGTCGGCGAGCCAGGCTTGGCCGTCGGCAACGCACGGAGGATTGGCCGCTTGGCTTGCGGTTTGGCCAAAGCCATTAACCATACCTCCACAGCGATAGCGCTCCTCAATCAGGAGCAGGCAGAACTTCGCCATGCTCTTCTTGACAATCGAGCGGCTATCGACTACCTCCTCTTGCTGCACCACCTGGGTTGCGAATCTTTTCATGGAATGTGTTGTTTCAATCTTACTGATAACTCCCGTAAGATCCAAAGCCAGATCACGAACCTCCACACCATAGTTGCAGGCATTACAGAAGGCTCCGCGTGGGGAGCTTGGTGGAGTTCCCTGTGGAATTGGATGTGGTCGTGGATTCCCTGGGGGTGGCTGCAAACGGTGCTTAAGGTAGTGGTGGGGATAGCCATACTAGGCATCACGATTTGTTGCCTTGCTCAGTGCATTCCCTCGCTGATCTCTAAGTGCCGCCCCAAAGAGAAACTCCGTGACGTCATTCACGCCCAACAGCTGATGCCGCTTTTGCGCGGGATCGCCGGCCAGGCTCTTAAATTAAACAGAAAGGGGAGATGAGGATTCCGCGTGCCCGGTTGGGCATCGGTGGCCTCTGGCAGAGGTTAAACCAGTGAGCAGACTCCTGGCCTCTGGCCTTTGTCGGCGAGCAAGGGGGGAGATTAATGGTAGGGATTAATCCAGCCGCTTATTGCCTGACCAGCGATTCTGCGAGGAGCTCATCTCGCTGACCCCAGTTACCCATTAGAGTAATGACTCATCTCTTACCCAAGGTTATGCCCGGTGCAAATAAGGGCTATGTTTGCCCCTGCCTAATCCCTGAACAATGGGACTCCTAAGTCCATGTTTGCCCCAGTTAATTAACTTCCCTTTGAGGTGTTCCCCATTAACCCGGGTACGTGGGTGAGGTAATTTTCCTGTCAGATGACGGTTCTGCCACCGTTGCGCTTTTTCCCCTATAAATGATGTTGCCTTTTCTCAATAAAGTACTGATCTGATCTCGCTCCGTTTGCCTCGTGTCGTTACTTGATCAGTCCTCCTCCGGGCTCCCCGGCCCTCAGTGGCCCTGATTCCTTCACATAATATAATTGGGAAAGCTGATGGTATTTACAGATTGTCTCAGGAGAGTAGGATGCTGCTTTTGAAGCTTCCTTGTTTTTTCAAGATAAAATCATAGGTGATGTCATACATTTCCTGGTTCTTGTGTTTTAATTTAATGGATTTTTTAAAGTACACCTAAGCAAAATAAATGTTTAAAAAAATTCTGAGGCAGCAGAATAATTACAAACTCAAAAGACACCCCCCAATCAATGTAAGTTAATAGATTCTGTCAGGGACTGGCAATGTTCCAGTAATGAGGATCTGTATTGAATCCCATAAGGACTCTCACCGCTAACTATACACTGCTTTAAATTGTTATCAATGCTATTTCTGTGGCTCCTGAAGGCTTCTCAAGGACAAAAGGGATTCCTAGGGACCCCCAGAACCTGGGTTGCTTTTGATCATTCCTAGATGCCTTGTTGCGTATATTGGCTCTCAATCCAGGTGATGTCTGGGTATCTGCTGCCATTGTCTCCAGTCTCTCCATTATGAGCGCCTCATCCTCCATGTCAGATAGTTGGTCATAACACGTGTGAATCAGGCTCCCCATATGCTTTATTTCACCATGGACATTGTGCCTCGGTTTCACAAATTCCAAGAGTTCTGTGATCTTCTTTCAGAGCATCTGCAGTTTTCCCCATCTCCACTCCACTGAGTTCCTCTTCATTAAGTTTGGGTTTACTCAGCAGGCCGGCAACAGGGAGGTACTAGGAAGCCACACACCTGTTTCTACTCCGATGTTTCATGCAGCCATAGCAGCTGGGGCTGCAGACCAAGATCAAGCCAAGATCAAACCAGGGCTATGCCCAAGGACAGGAAAGACCCAATGGCAGAAAAGTCTGTTCAAAGACTCCAAAATAAATGGTACTTATTATTATTATTATACTTACTTATTATTATGTGAGAAGTTATTGTACTCTATAATATTTTGTAATGTATCTTTATTGTCATGTTGTGCTGTAATTGTAATTGTATTTTTGATATTTTGTAACTGTATCATATTTTTGTTGAAAACCACCTATATATAAATAAATACCTATTTGGGAGCCTGTTTCTTTATTGCCATTTTTGGCCTTCCGTCAATTTGGGATGCTTTTCTTTTCAATCAGTATGGTGAGCCAGCTCCTCCGTAGCCCCCGTAGACTTATTAAATCTCGATTATTAAATCTCAGTTATTTTCCCCAAGTTAGAATAGCTTTTTCAGAGTTGGAGTAACCTCATCAGAACCCACAACACCTGTATTTGGCTCCAAAGGAGTCTGTTGCTCTTATCTTTGTTGCTACTATCTTCAAGGCTGTCAGCATGGGGGAGGAGGAGAAAGAGTCTTAACTCCAAAACACCAACACAGCAGAGCTAGAAGAGGGTCAATCTCAGAACTATAAAACAAAGTAAAACAAAATAAAACAAGATAAAAGCATAGGCTACTGTGGAGCTCTGCTAGCTGCCAGCTGCTAGCTGCTGCACCCTACCATGTGTGAGTGAGTGTGTGAGTGAGTGAGTGAGTGAGTGTGTGAGTGAGTGTGTGTGTGTGTGCGTGCGCTCATGCGCTGAGAGAGAGAGAGAGAGAGATTAAAATCAAGGCAAATTAAGGTTGCTGTGTCTGCAGTACTGTTGTGGTTTATTTTTAACCTCTTCTATAAAAAAAGAAAAAGAAAAATGCTGACTCCACTGGATTGACTGCAATATCTATGTATGAGTTGTGCCAACCAGTTCATATTGTTTCTTAGCGAAAATATTATCAGCTGTTCTTTTTCCCCAGTGAAGAACTGAAATAATCTTAGCTTCAATTAACTACATCATAAGTACCACCACATTAGAATCAATGCATCATTTGCTTGGTTGTGTCCTATTCAGCTTACACAAGATGTGTTGGAAATTATTCAAGTGACAATTTCAAGCATCTTCTCCGAAATGTGGAATGAGAGAGACTCATCTAGTGGTGACTATAGAACAAAAGTTGCTGATTTGTATGTATGTATGTATGTATGTATGTATGTATGTATGTATGTATGTATGTATGTATGTATGTATGTATGTATGTATGTATGTATGTATGTATGTATGTATGTATGTATAATTCTATCTCTCATTATTTTGACAACTTAAAATTGATCTCTTTAAACATTTTTCCTATGTTATCTTGTTTTCTGCTACATTTAACAGTAGTTTCTTACATCCTACCTAAATTCAGCCAATACTTCCATCACTCCAAATGTTTCCCAAAGAAGGAATGTGCTAATTTAGCAATAACATTTAATTGTGTAATTTTTACCACCAATAATGTGAAAAGTGTTTCTGAGTTTTCAAGGTGCTTTAATTTTCTTCATATTGCAGTGACCCTTAATCTTCAGGTAAGCTCTGAAATGGTAATGTAGTCAAGACAATCCAAAAATCTTAAGAGAAATGTAAATCCAGAGCTGACTGAACACTGCCTACCATTCCCATTGCATCGATAAAGGAATGTCTATGGGGTAATTCACCCATCCCATGTTGCCTTTCAGTTTCACATTTTTATCCAACTACTCCAAGTTGGGAATATGGTTATTAGACAAATGCAGGCACAATGGTATCTATTGCTACAGGACATAATGGCTATAACGTACTTACTTTTCAACATCAGTTGTCCGGTAAAATAAGTGGAAGAGCATTATTGCATTAACATCCTTCCAATGAGTTCTCATAGACATCTACAGTATATGTTGCTCCAATTGTCACTGTTTAACAGAAACAGTCCCCATATTTTTCAGTTGCCATCCTTCAGGGTTTTATGACAGGTGCTTATCAGAACTTGTAGCACAGCTGGGCAATAGAAGGATTGTCAAAGTCAATGACAGATGGGTCTAACCAAAGCTGGTTTTATCCCATTCTTCTTTCTCTGCAATTGCACTGCAATATTGCTTCATAATATTTAATATCTAACTCAACTAATGAAGAGATTACTAGGTTGATTCTGTAGGTTTTCAAGTCCATGCTTGGTTCTTTATTGGGGTAAAAAGGGTATCAGCTGCAGCAGGGAAAATATCCCACTTGCTTTAACAAACCACCTTCTCCTTTTCCGTTAAAATATTCTGAAGAGCAAAAATTTATCTTACTCTCCAAATATGAGAGTATGTACATCCTGTCTCTAATGTACATGCATGCAATTGCACCAACCTAGGAAAAGAACACTTTCTGCTTTATGTTTTGAAATCTAAATATTGAAAGCGTGGCGCCAAAATGGCCGCCACGCTCTTTGCGGGGCCCCCCACCCGGACTCAGACATCCGGGTGAGTTAGGGTGCGTGGCCACCCCTCTATAAAAGGGGTGGCCACGAGGCAGCCGAGCTGCCATTTTGTAAAAGCGACGGAGAGGAGAAGTTTTTTCTCCATCGCTCTTCGCTTTTGCAGGGAGCCGCGCTTGGCTGCAGAGCCTTTGCGGTATTTGGCTATTGATCCTTTTTGCTTGATCTTCGGCTTTGCAGCCAGCAGGCTCTGGTCCCTGGAAAGGGATCCCTTTTTGCCATGCCTCCGAAGAAGAAGGCTATGGCGGCTCAGGCTCGCCAAAACAGGAGGCGGCAGTCGGGTCGGAGGACCGCGATTGCCCCCCCCCCGCAGCAGGACTCCTTACCGGAGGCACCCGGGATGGGGCAGCTTAGACCATGGCCTGTGGCCCCCCAGCCTCAGACTGGCCCTACGGGGGCCTCGGCCCCCGGCCCGCAGTTGCTGGCCACGGGCTTTGAGCAGGGGGGACGGCCTGGTACGGTTGCACAGCAGGGATTACCCCCGTCCCCTCATGGGCCGGAGTTCTGGGCATGGCCCTATTCTGGGCCTGGCTTGCAAGTCGGGGCTCCTCGACCTTTGCCCAGTGGGCCGTCTGGCCCATCTGGCCCCCTTTATGCAGGGGGATCTGCGATGGTGGATGCATTACTGGCCCACGTTGCGGTCCTGGAGGCATCCCTAGGGATCACCAATAACCCCATGGGGGGGCTTCATCATCATCTGGGCCCCCTTTTCCCAGCCTGCTGCTACGACGGCCACCACTCTCCAGCAGGCGGCCAGTCGGGTTGAGCTGCTCGAGGCACGCAGGCCTGTGCCAGCTGTGGCCTCGCAGCTCCCCGTGCGTCAGGAACTATAGACAGGTAGTGGTCGGATGTTCCTCAGAGCTCGATTTCGGTCACGAGCTCCGACGCCTGCCGTGGGCCGGAACCCCCAGTGGGGGCGGCTCTCGGGGGTGCACCCAGTGAGTATCAGGTTCAAGCTGATGTGCCCACACTACACTACACTTCTGGGGACGGGTTTCAGTGGCCATGGCCCCGTAATGTCGGTGCGGGCGGGCATCAGCTCCCTGTTTACCCGGGTGCAGCTTGGTCCCATACTGGCATAACATTGGGCGGGGGTGTGTCCGCCCCCGGGACTGCACCGGGTGTCACAGGGACGATCCAGGCTCCTCTCCTGCTACCCCGTGCTAATCCTGTGCCAGTGTCAGCATTGCCGACGGCCGGGTATTCCCTGCCCCTTGGGGATCATTTGGCCCAGGCAACAAGGGAAAAGATTTGGCGGGGGGAGTATGTTGATATTTTCTCCCTATTGAACAGGGAACCCACCAAGGAGGAGAAAGAGGGGCAGGACGAGAAGGACAAAGAGCTGTCTCATCGTCACAAGCCACCACGCACATGGGCCAACTGGTTGCCCGCATATCTCATCTATATGGCGGTGTATCTCAAGGCCAGGCCTGATCTGGCCATTCCTATCGTCCAATATTTGGACAATATTTACAGGGCAATGGTGGATTTCCCTGGCCCATCGTGGTTGGCTTATGATGAGGACTTTAGAATGAGAGTGCCCTTACACCCGGAGATGAGGAGGGATGAGCCCTGTCAAAAGCTATGGCTTTTGTACATGACCCCCACGCGCCCGGCGCCTGGGGAGAGGTATCATTGTGGACATGCGGTCCAGCGAGCTGCTCCAACACAGGCTACTCGCCAGCTGGCCGGGCAGGGGGTTCCAGCCCGCTTGCTGTGTTGGAGCTTCTCGGCCAATGGCGTATGCAATAGAAAACAGTGCCAATACAAACATGAGTGTCCCTCTTGCGCTGGCCCCCACGCCACCGCTGCATGTCCACGAGCTGGTGGATAACGGGGCAGAGGTAGAGATGGACAAGGAGCAGGCAGACCTGCCGCTGAGGGAGCTGGTCACCCAAAAGGCCCCCTCCCCGGTTAATGTAGCTATGTTGGAGCGGTGGCTCTCAACTTACCCGAGGAGGGAAGATGGTAGGTATCTCCTCGAGGGTTTCCAGTGGGGCTTTCGGATACCATTCATAGGGGAGTGGTGCCCCCAAGATGCCCCTAATTTACTTTCCCTGAAGGATAGGGAGAAGGTGGCCGCCCTAAGTATTGCTAAGGAGGTTAATGCAGGCAGGGTTGCTGGCCCCTTTCCTATGCCCCCGTTTCACAATCTGAAGGTTTCCCCTTTGGGGGTTGGTGCCCAAGAAGACCCCTGGGGAGTTTTGTTTAATTCACCATCTGTCATACCTGGCGGGCCATTCGGTCAGTGATGCCATTCGTGATGACCTTTGTTCGGTCAGGTATACATCATTTGACCAGGCCCTGTGCATGGTGCGCTCTTGTGGCCCGGGTGCACTTCTGGCAAAAGGTGACAGTAAGTCGGCATTCCGTTTGTTGCCAGTGCACCCGGGTGACTTTGAGTTTTTGGGTTTTTAAATTCCAAGGGAAATTTTATTTTGATAGGGCCATGCCTTTTGGCTGCTCTATCTCCTATTCAGCATTTGAACGCTTTAGCACTTTCCTTCAGTGGGCATTTGTTCGCAGGTCTGGGTCCCGGTCTGTAGCCCACTACCTTGATGATTTCTTGTTCGGGGGTGAACGGGGCTGGGACACGTGCACGCGTCTCCTCACTACATTTCAGACGCTAATGCAGGAACTCGGTGTCCCTTTAGCGCCCGAAAAGACTGAGGGCCCATCAACTAAGCTCATATTTCTGGGTATTGAAATTGACACAGTCTCGCAGTCATCCAGGTTACACATGGATAAGGTTACCCGGATCACTGCATTGATTTTGGCCTTACTGGCCAAACGCAAGGTGTCACTTCGTGAGCTCCAGGTTCTCCATGGTCACCTTAACTTTGCATGCAGGGTGGTCGCGCCTGGCAGAGCTTTTGCTCGACGCTTATGCGACGCCATGACTGGCCTAACCAGGCGCTATCATAGGGTCTGACTGAACAAGGGCATGAGGGCTGACATGATGGTTTGGCTTAAGTTCCTGAGGGATTTCAACGGGGTGTCATTTTGGAGATCTGACCTTTTGGTTTCCCCTAGGTTCCAGGTTCAGTCGGATGCCTCGGGTCCCTGGGATATGGGATTTACTTTGAGGGGATGTGGGCCTACGGCCGATGGCCTCCAGCATGGAGGGGCATGGATCGTTTACGCGATCTGACATTTCATGAGTTCTTCCCGATACTGGGGGCTTTGATGCTATGGGGTGAGGAGTGGGCCAATTCAGTGGTGCATTTTTGGTGTGACAATGCTGCGGTAGTGCACGTTGTCAATTCACAGACATCTAAATCGCCCAAGGTCATGGAGTTAGTTCGCCAGTTTGTGTTGCGCCGCCTACTCCTCAATGTGCTATTCAGGGCCAGACATGTACCAGGTATTAATAACGATATTGCTGATGCTTTATCCCGCCTGCAGATCTCCCGGTTCCGCGCCTTGGCTCCGGACGCAGAGGAATTCCCCTCGCCACTCCCGGACGAGATTTGAAAGTTTGGCAAGGAGAGGTGAACCGGGCGATCGGCATGTCACTGGCGCCCCGCACGCGTAAGGCATATCACCATGCATTCAGTCAATTTAAAAAAATTTGTGCGCAAATCCGGTTGCCCAAGGTGTGGCCCATTCCAGTTACACACGTTCTCCAATTTATGGTTTACCTACACAGTCAGGGCCTAGCTCCCCACACCATTTAATTTTAAATAGTCGTATTTGTATATGCCGCCCACTCAGGCAGAACCCGACTCAGGGCGGCATTACAACAATTCTAAAAACACATAAAAACACTATAAAAGACCCACATCCCACCCACTTTAAAAAACCCATATCCCACCCACCCATCCCACCTACTATACAAAGAAGAAGAGAGAGTTTTTAATCCTTTACACAAGCCAGCAGGCAGGGACCGTGGTCCCATTCGGGCCCCACACCTGCCCTGCCAGCCAGGTCTTCACTCCTTTCCTGAAGGGCAGCAATTCACTTTGAAGTCTTAGATCTATTGGCAGGAGGTTCCAGAGAGTTGGTGCGGACACGGAGAAGGCCCTCCTTCGGGTGCTAGACAGATGTGCACCCCTAGTTGATGGCACTATTAGAGAGCCCCTCCGGTCCGCTCTGGTTGGACGGGCAGACACTCTTGGGACGATGCGGTCTCTAAGGTATCCTGGCCCACTGCCATATAGGGCTTTAAAGGTCAAAACCAGCACCTTAAATTGCACCCGGAGACAAACTGGTAACCAGTGCAGCTCCCGAAGTAGCGGTGAGGCATGGGCATATCGCCCACATCCCATCACCACCCGGGCTGCCGCATTCTGGACCAGCTGCAGCCTCCGAATGGTCGTCAAGGGCAGCCCCATGTAGAGCGCATTACAATAATCTAGTCGGGAAATAACCAGAGCATGGGTGACCATAAGCAAGGAGCCCCGGTCCAGGAGCGTGCGCAATTGGCGAATCACCCGAAGTTGAGCAAAAGCCCTCCTGGCTACAGCCGCTACTTGTTCTTCTAGCAGCAGCCGCGAGTCCAAAAGGATCCCCAAGTTGCGCACTGTGTCTGTCTGGGGCAAGACAGCCCCATCCAGTACCAAAGGTGGTAACTCCCTGGATAACACGGGGCCCCTTATCCACAGCCACTCTGTCTTGCTGGGATTCAGCCGAAGCCCATTGGCCCCCATCCAGACCCCAACGGCCTCCAGGCATCCGGATAGGATTTCAACAGCATCACTGGGGTCCCCACGGGCCGAGATGTACAGCTGAGTATCATCCGCGTACTGATGGTACCGCACCCCGTGGGAACGAATGATCTCACCCAGTGGCTTCATGTAGATGTTAAATATGAGAGGAGAGAGCACCGAGCCCTGAGGAACCCAATACTTGAGGAGCCTAGGGCTGGACCTCTCACTCTCTAACCACACTGACTGGGTATGGCCCTCCAGAACAGAGGAAAACCAGGACAACACAGTGCCCTGGATCCCCAGTCCTTTGAGCCGTTCCAGAAGGATACCGTGGTCGACGGTATCGAAGGCCGCTGAGAGGTCAAGAAGAGCAAGGACGGATGGATATCCCCAGTCCCGCTCCCACCAGAGATCATCCATCAGTGCGACCAATGCCGTCTCCGTACCATACCCGGGCCTGAATCCTGATTGAAAGGGGTCTAGATAATCCGCTTCCTCCAGGACACTCTGCAGCTGGCGCGCCACCGCCTTCTCCAAAACTTTACCCAGAAAGGGCAGGTTGGAAACCGGCCTGTAGTTGTTAAGGACAGCTGGGTCAAGGGATATTTTCTTCAGGAGGGGGCGCACCAAAGCATGTTTTAGCTGTGCAGGAAATACCCCCTCCCGTAGTGATGCATTTATTATCACCCCAACCCAGCCACCTGTTACCACCTTGGAGGCTTTCACCAACCAGGTGGGACAGGGGTCCAAAGGACATGTAGTGGCACGGACAGCTGCAAGGAGCCTGTCCACTTGATCGGGGACAACAGGATCAAACTGTCAGCACTGGCATCTATGGCGAAAGTGAGGGGCTCTGCTGACAGCACAAATGATTTCCGGATATGACATGTTTTGGCGGGGTGGACATGGGAACGTGGACGCTCCCCGGACAATCGCCACCCTATTTCTCCAGGGGTTCTTACCCACCTTGCACGAGGCTGGCATTATTTAGGTGCGGGTAGGTGTGAGGTGGCTCTTGGCCACGCAGCTACCACGGTAGCCGTTTTGGAGCACTCCGCAGCAGTGAGTGGGTGCCAGAGTTGGTGCCACCTGTGTAAGGCGGAGGTGTCTCGTAGGGCACTGGAACTCGAAGATGTCTCTGTCACACATGAGTGGGCTCGAGTGGGGATGCGGTCCTCACGGGTTATTCAGCACGGTGTAGGCAGTGGTGCATACTGCTACTAAGTTTCGAGACATCTGTCCGGTTGGTGCCCTACATGAATTTTTGACAGTGCCTGCTGCGCGCCCCAGCCTGTTTTCTGCCACCGGGAGGGGTCTACCCTTGCCATAGTACGGTCCCTGAGGGTGACCGGTGCCGCGTTTCGCGGTGTGGGGCCCGTTTTGGCACCATTTACTTAAGATAGGCGTCGCGTTGATCGCGGCTACGTTTGGAGTACTCGGAAGTGGATATGCGTCTACGCGCAATTTCAGATATGTACGTCCCCTCACTGTACGAATACCTAGTTGTGTCCTTCACCTTTTTTCTCCTCTTTTACAGATCCTAGGGGTCTCAACACACCGGTGGCAGGGGGCTGGTGGGCCGCAGCTATGTACACTGGGCGGCAGTATATGCTGCAGTGACAGAGAGTGGACCCCGGCTGGGCTGTGTGCATCCGCACGTATGCTATGGTATGGTAAGCGCGGCACACGGGGGTGGGAACTGTGGCCATTCCTGCTGTCTGACAGGGATGCTGGACTGCCCAATGTTTTACAGGCACCTCGGCAGCAGCGATCTTATACGGATCACTGCTGTTACTAAACCGTCGAGGGGCTGTGACCTGGCATTTCATGTCACGTATGGATTACATACGGTCGCTATGGTCTAACATCGTGCCGAGACACCTATTTAGGGGAGATGCGGATCTCCCTAGTTCGGACTGTTCCAGCAGTCAGTGGACAGGGCTGTTCCTCCGTCCTGTTATGAGCATGGCTGTGAGATGGCCATTGGAGACCGGATGATAGGCTTACACAAAAATTTTGCTGGTAGGCAGATGAAGGGGTCCACCTGTCGGCTAGAGGTATGTACCTCGTTCTGGGTGTGATGCAAGCAGGCCTGGCGACCGAGCTGACGGTCTTGGGGGGGGGGCGGTGAGTCATCATGGATGCCTCCCCGTGTGGCGGGTACCACTGGTAAGGTAAATATTTATGACCCACAGGTATCCGGCAGGTTCGCAATTGACTGGACAACACTAGATAGGTACAAGTTTGTTAACGTTGACCGGTCAACGTTATAATTCGGACTAGGGCATGAATCAATAAATGTGGCCCAATGCCGTTATCCACTTATACCGGTGTCTGAGTCCTTTCTTGGGGGGGGGGGTGCCTGCAATGAAAGTGCGGCGCCAAAATGGCCACCACGCTCTTTGCGGGGCCCCCCCCCACCCGGACTCAGACATCCGGGTGAGTTAGGGGGCGTGGCCACCCCTCTATAAAAGGGGTGGCCATGAGGCAGTCGAGCTGCCATTTTGTAAAATGGAGAGGAGAAGTTTTTCCACTCCACCCCCTCCCTAGTGAACAGTGTGATATTTTGGTCGCTTCGGGGCCGGGTGGGAATTTTTGGCTGGAACCTACAATTGGCCTCCTGGTTCTGGCTTTTTTGCTCATCCCACACTGTTGCTATGGTTTGATACAGGGGCTTTGCTATTGACTTTGGTCACATGGGTGGGTAGCACTGGTAAGGTAAATATTTATGACCCACAGGTATCCGGCAGGTTCGCAATTGACTGGCCAACACTAGATAGGTACAAGTTTGTTAACGTTGACCGGTCAACGACGAACCAGGAAATGGGGTGATGGCACGAGCTATTCAGCGTGCATCACCCCGTGATTTGACGGATACACGTCAGAGGGTGGGGTCAGTAGATAGTTTATTGACTATGGTCAACAATTTGTTTGTTGTAAACAAACAAATTGATACAAATGGATACATTGTAGCCAATTGCCATTGGCAATTTTGGGAGGAACCTTACCAGTGTTACTGCGGCCTGCTTGCCTTAAGAATTATAATTGGCTGAGTACCAAATGAAATTTATAATTCGGACTAGGGCATGAATCAATAAATGTGGCCCAATGCCGTTATCCACTTATACAGGTGTCTGAGTCCTTTCTTGGGGGGTGCGCCTGCAATGTACCCCATTTTGTTATTGTTGCCACCATTGTCTCCTATAACAGAGGAATACACCTGCTGTAGCTAACAACAACATGATTTATAATCTTATTAACTTCCTGTTACAAACTAAAAGGCAATTCAGAGATGTAATGATACAAATGCCTGCAGTTCAATCCAGTTTCACCCAGAATAAGAGGAAAGATCGTATTTGATTAACATATGTGCCAGTTACCTAAAAGGAGAACAGTGTAGTGGAAAAGTGGAAACAGAGAATAAAAACTGCCAGTTCCAGCTATGTATATGGATTTATAAAGTTTAATATCTGAAAAATATTAAAGTTTCTATTTTTTCCTAGTCTAGTATTTCACCTGCAGAGCACTTTAATATCTTACCAATTTGAAAAGCATGTGATTATTTTTAAGAGTTTGTTTTTTGCAAACATATCTCACATACATTTATAGCACCAGAATTTATTAGTTTGTCTTCTTGCTGAATGAATCTTTGTTTTGGAAACAAATTGAGCATATACATAGAGAAATTCAGGTGAATTAATGGATTCTTCGTTTTTCTACAATACACAACATTTTTATTTTATGATATCATATCAATATTTGTCAATACTTTAAATATAATTTCATTTGAGGGGAAAGAGAAGAAGAAATAATTGTTTTTTTTTCATATTTTGTATTTAAAGTCATATTTCTAGAAAATACAAAGCATGTAAATTTCTAATATACGGGTCTCTGACATAGGCACACATGAGCATACTCAGTTATTTTATAATATTGCTCTGTGTTTAACTAAAAATTGTTAACATTTTTGTCATCTTTTGTTCTGACTGTATAGTTATGAACCTGTAAATCTGCAATGATAATGTAGAAATTAAACCCAATTAAAAACCAACATTACCTTTGCAAGAGTACACAGAGGAACTGTACAAAAAGGACCTCAACACTCCAGATAATAACAATGATGATGAAATTGAACTTGAGCAAGACATCCTGGAGATTGAAGTCAGAAAGTCCTAAAAAGCACTGAAAACAAAAAAGCTAGTGGAGATGATGGTATCCCAGTTGAATTTTTCAAAGCTCTAAAAGATGATGAATTCAGATTTTCAATATGCCAGCAGATCTGGAAATCAAAACAGTGGCCACAGGATTGGAAAAGATCAGTATACGTTCCAATCCCAAAAAAGGGCAAAGCCAAAGAATGTTCAAATTATCAAACAATTGCGCTCATCCCACATGCCAGCAAGATGATGCTCAAGACAATACAGGATAGACTTCAGCAGCACGTGGAGAGAGAACTACCAGAGGAGCAGGCTGGGTTCAGTAGAGGCAGAGGAACTAGAGACCACATTGCCAACACATGCTGGATCATTAAGCAAACAAAGGAATATCAGAAACTAGTCTACTTCTGTTTCATTGACTGTTGTGTATTGAATGTAATTGTAACCACACGAATGAGTGGATGTAACAATCTCTAATTGTAACACTGAACCTTCTGTATGAGGACGCGAGCTAGTGGCCACCGGGGGCAGTAGCGAGCGCCCAGCTCATATGGTACACATTCCTCAAATGCCTTCAGCTGTGCAGGAAAGATTCCCGCGCTCACCTCACCTGGACAAGAAAGGAGTGACCAAGAATGACGTCACTTGGACAGTAGCCAATGCCTGTTGGAGAGCCATATTCAATTGTATAGCCACCGCATAAAAGGAGCTGTTTGTCCGCCATTACCACATGTTCGTACTGTACTCCATGCAATAAAGATGTGCTAGGCTAGCTTACAGCCGTTTCCATTGTCTTGATTCTCAAACACTAAATTGGCGACGAAGGTGGGATTATGGATTCCCACGGGGACAAGACAACTTCACAGCAACCAGTCTTTGACGTGACCCATCCCGAGCGATGGGACTGGTTTGAAACGCATTTCAAGAGTACGGTAGCGTATGCCGGCATCACCGACGCAGGAAAGAAGAGAGGTCTTCTCATCACGATGCTCGGTTTCCACACAGTGCAAGCGCTGATGGATCTGGTGGCACCACGAGAGGTGGAACAGGTTTCAGTAACCGAAATACTGGCGACTCTGAGAAACCACTTCAAGCCCAAGGTATCCTTCTTCTCTGCCAGGGCTGCCTTCACGAGGAGGGACCAAAAGCCGGGTGAGTCCGTATCCGAGTATGCAGCAGCCCTCCGTTTGTTGGCAACCCCATGCGAATGGCAGGAGATTCTAGACGTGGCCCTGAGGGACAGGATGCTCTGCGGAATGAGAGATGGGGAAACCCAAAGGAAGCTCATGACCCGAGGCCACAACCTCACCTTTAAAGAGATACTACAAGAGGCCCTAGCTGCTGAGTCCACGAGGGCCGGGTACAAGCTTCTCAAGGCAAAGCCTCCACCAGTAGAGGCAGCTGCATCCGCAGTCCAGGCATCTTGGAGGGCGGCCCCTGCCCCGCGCTCGCCCACATCCTCAGAGGCTTCTGCCACCCCAGGCTCCAGTGAAGATGAGGGGGTCTGGAAGGTTAGAAAGGGGCTGAGCGAGAAGAAAGGGAAAGGGGGTCGGCGTTGTGATGGATGCAGGGCGTCCCATGAGAGGAGCAAGTGCCCATTCAGGAAGGCTGAGTGCCACAACTGTGGACGGAAGGGCCACATCGCCAGGGTCTGCAAGCAATGCCGGGACAAGAGCAAGCGCTCCATGAGGAGACGGGATGGCATCGGCAGAGTCTACGATGGCGGCGACGACCCAGAGGGGGACAACGTGTACCGAGGAGTACATGCAGAAGACGACTTGGCCATCCACAACGTGCCTCTAGGGCAACCACATTTTTATGCTGAGGTACTGTTGCAAAGGGTTCCTGTTAAGATGGAAATAGACTCGGGGTCTGTATACTCTCTCATTTCCCATAAGGAGTTTTTGCGTATTCCCCCCAAGGAGCGACCCAAACTCAAAGAGATGAGGGCGAACTTAAGAGACGTGCAGGGAAATGGGATTCCAGTGCTGGGAATCGGGGACTTCAAGATACAGTATAAGGGACTCAAAAGGAAACTCCCTCTAGTAGTTCTAAGGGAGGGGGGTGTAATCTCCTGGGAACACAGTGGTTCAAACCCCTGGACATCTTCATAGGCGGCGTCCATGCCATCGGGGGGAATGAGATCCAGGCAGTGTGCGACGCACACTCTGAGGTATTCAAGAAGGGGCTCGGGAAGTACAAGGGGCCCCCAGTTTCTTTCGACCTAGACCCGGAGGTCCGCCCAATTAGACTCAAGCCATGTCGGGTTCCATTTGCCCTAAAGGACAAAATTGAGGCAGAACTGGACAAACTGGTGGAGCAGGGGATTTTAGTGCCTGTGGACTATGCAGAGTGGGAGACTCCTATTGTTACAGTGTTGAAAGCAAATGGGGAGGTGCGGATTTGCGCTGACTACAAGTGTACAATTAACAAGGCGATCCACCCTAATGCCTATCCAGTGCCGGTAGTTAGCCATCTGCTAGCTACTTTACATGGGGGAAAGTTTTTAGCCAAACTAAAAGAAGTTACCGGGGGTCTTGCCATTTTTCGATGACATATTGATATCTGGGGAGAGCGAATCAGAACTGGCCCAGAGACTAGATAAGGTCCTTACAGTCTTCGAATCCGCAGGGTTGAGGCTGCGGAGGGACAAATGTATGTTTCTGGCCAAGGAGGTTGAGTTTCTGGGGTTCCGTATAACCCCTGAGGGGGTGAAACCCGCTGAGTCCAAAGTCGCAGCTATTCAAAACGCCCCTCGCCCCACTGCGAAACCGGAGCTACAGTCCTTCCTGGGGCTGCTGAATTTTTACCATTCCTTCCTGCCCAGGAAAGCATCGATTGCAGAGCCCCTGCATAGGCTGCTGAAGAAGGATGCGGTTTGGCGGTGGGGGGAGAAGCAGGAGCGGGCTTTCAGGGGACTCAAGCAGCTCCTCTCCTCAGAGGCTATTCTAACCTATTTTGACCCAAAGAAGCCAGTAGTCTTGGTCTGTGACGCCTCACCAGTGGGGGTGGGGGCGGTCCTGTGCCACGTGTTAAAGGGCGGGCGAGAAGCCCCAGTTGCCTTCTATTCAAGATCATTGTCCAAGGCAGAACGAAATTACGCCCAAACAGATAGGGAGGCCCTTGCTATTGTGGCGGGCACAAAGAAGTTCCATGATTTTTGTATGGTCACCCATTCACCATTGTAACTGACCACAAGCCACTATTAGGTATCTTCACCTCAGACAAGCCCACTCCACAGATCCTCTCCCCCAGGATGCTTCGGTGGGCTATTTTCCACAATGCCTACAAGGGTTCATTAGAGTACCGCCCTGGGAAGGACATAAGCCACGCTGACGCACTCTCAAGGTCCCCTCTTCCCCACCTGGGAGACCCAAAGTGTGAGGTAGAGCAAGACAGCCAAGTCCTTCTCATAGAAGCCCTAGATGCACCCCCCATACTTCCTGTGGAAATTGCTGCAGCCACGGCCAAGGATAAAACTTTAGCCCTTGTTAGATCCTGGGTACAGAAGGGGTGGCCCACGGCTCCCCCCGCAGACGAGTTTGCTGCGTTTTTCAGGAAGAGGGTTGAGCTGTTCACAGAAAGGGGGTGTCTTCTGTGGGGGGAGAGGGTGGTGGTCCCACAAGCATTAAGAGCAAGGGTGCTACGGCTTTTACATGTCAGCCACCCAGGGATTGTGCGCTCTAAGGCGCTGGCCCGAAGCTATTTCTGGTGGCCACAGCTAGACGCAGACATTGAACACATGGTGAACACCTGCGAAAGTTGCCAGAGCTCTCGACCTGAGGAGTCCCGCCTTCCACACAGAGAGTGGGACACAGCTAGGCGGCCGTGGTCCCGCCTCCACATAGACTTCGCAGGGCCATTCAGGGGTTCCTTTTTCCTGCTGGTGGTGGATGCATACTCCAAATGGTTAGAAGTAATTCCAATGCGCAACACCTCATCAGCTGCAACCATAAAACAACTGCGCAGGCTGATAAGTACCTTCGGGATACCTGACGTCATTGTGAGTGACAATGCGAGTTCCTTCACGTCGGCCGAGTTCCAGGCGTTCTTGGAGTCCAACGCCATTCGGCACATTACCTCAACCCCCTTTCACCCTGCAACAAATGGCCAGGCGGAACGCCTGGTGCGCACAATGAAAGAGGGGCTGCGGCGCATGGGACCAGGGGATCTGGACCGGCAGCTCTGCCAGTTTCTGTTGGTATACCGGGTGACGCCATTGGCGTCGGGATTCTCCCCCGCTGAACTCCTCATGAAAAGGAAATTGCACTCATTGTTAACCAGGTTGGATCCCACCAGGGTGGAGGATAGGGGAAGAAACATTGAGCACAGCCCCACAAAAAACTTCCAGATAGTTGAACCCGTACATTGCAGAAACTACGCTACTACAGGGCCAGCCTGGGTGCCGGGGGTAGTCATTAATCAAACGGGACCAGTGTCATACTGTGTCGAGACCAACACGGGTCTCCTCTGGAGAAGGCACGCTGACCAACTAAGGCATCGAGTGATTGGGGGGCCGGACAGAGGGGTCCAGCAGCAAAACGCAACGTTAGGGTTCTCCTCCACCCGCTTATCCCAAGGGGGAGAAAACGAAGGGCAACAGTCCCAAACAAGGGGGGGGAAGCACGGGCTCAAATCCGTATCCTTTTGATACACCAGTCCTACGCCAGTCCTACCCAGTCCTTTGAAAGAGAGGAATGAGTTTGCTCCTGTTGCCCCTGAATTAGATTTTGAGTTACCAAACCGGGGTTGTTGTTTTTTTGGAGTGTTCCCCCACCTGTCCAAGCGAAGAGCGGGGTTTTTCTTTAGCCCCTAGTGCCTCCGGTTTCCCCACATCCGCATCAGAAACCCTTCCTCCCCCTTCTCCTGCCCGTACCAAAGCTGCAAGTCCGCAGCGAGTCACTAACGAGTCATCCTCTCCTATTGCAGGACAAGAGCCAGGAGGACACAGACGAGGGGGCACGGCCGAGTCAAGCATAACGGCTGCACGCCCAAAACGCACATGCGGGAAACCAGTTTGGTTGAGGGACTTTGTCCCATCTTAGGGGGGAGGGATGTTGTGTATTGAATGTAATTGTAACCACACGAATGAGTGGATGTAACAATCTCTAATTATAACACTGTAACCTTCTGTATGAGGACGCAAGCTAGTGGCCACCAGGGGCAGTAGCGAGCGCCCAGCTCATATGGTACACATTCCTCAAATGCCTTCAGCTGCGCGGGAAAGATTCCCGCGCTCACCTCACCTGGACAAGAAAGGAGTGATCAAGGATGATGTCACTTGGACAGTAGCCAATGCCTGTTGGAGAGCCATATTCAATTGTATAGCCACCGCATAAAAGGAGCTGTTTGTCCGCCATTACCACATGTTCGTACTGTACTCCATGCAATAAAGATGTGCTAGGCTAGCTTACAGCTGTTTCCATTGTCTTGATTCCCAAACACTAAATGACTACACCAAGGCCTTTGACTGTGTGGACCACAACAAAATGTGGCAAGTAATCAAAGAGATCAGAATACCAAAACACCTCATATGCCTCATGAGAAAGCTGCACATGAATCAAGAAGCAACAGTTAGGACAGAATACAGAATGACAGAGTGGTTTGGAATAGGAAAAGGAGTAAGACAAGGCTGCATTTTATTACCCTGCTTATTCAAATAATACACAAAGCACATAATGTGCAATGCAGGGATGGAGGAATCACAATATGGGATCAAAATTGCTGGGAGAAACATAAACAATTTGAGATATGCAGACAATACCACCCTAATGGCAGAAAGTGAGAAAGACCAAAAAATATCTTGATTGGGTTGAAGGAGGAGAGTGCAGAAGCCAGCTTGAGACTCAATATCAAGAAAACCAAGCAAATGGCAACAGGCCCTATCAGTCCTTGGAAAATAGATGAGGAAGAAGTAGAAGCAGTGACAGATTTTACTTTCTTAGGATCTAAGATCACTGCAGATGCTGATACTTGGGAGACAAGCTATGAGAAACCTGGGGAACATAGTGAAAAGTAGAGACATCACCTTGAAAGGGGGGGATTCTTATAGTCAAAGCAATGGTATTCCCAGTGGTAATGTATGGGTGTGAGAGCTGGACCATTAGGAAAGCAGAGCACAGAAGAATAGATGCCTTTGAGATGTGGTGCTGGATAAGAGTTTGAGAGTACCCTGGAAAGCGAGGAGAACAAATAGGTCAATCTTAGAAGAAATCAACCCTGACTGCTCATTGGAAGGTCAAATAGTAAAAATGCAGCTGAAGTACTTTGGACATCAAATGAGAAGGGAGGATTCACTTGAGAAGGCCTCGATGCTGGGAAAGGCAATGGGCAAAAGAAGAAGGGGGCAGCCAAAGATGAGATGGCTAGATGGCATTGTAGACACAATGTTCACAGAGCTGGGCTGGCTAAGAAGGATGGTGGAGGATAGAGGTGCCTGGAGGACAACGGTCCATAGGGTTGCAAATGGTCAGAATCTACTGTGCGACTTAACAACAACAACCTTTGCAAACCCATGGACCGCAGCCGCCAGACTCCTCTGTCATCCACCATCCTTCAGAGTCTGCCTAGATCTATAACCACCATGTTAATGATACTGTCTAACCATCTCATCTTCTGCCATTCCCTTCTCCTTTTGCCTTAAATCTTTCCTAGTTTCAGGGACTTCTCCAGTGAGTCCTCTGTTCTTCTTTGGTGGCCAAAGTATTTGAGCTTCACTTCAGAAGCTGTCCTTGCAAGGAGCAGTTAGGGTTGATTTCAGGGGTCTGCTGGACAGGGAGTAATGATGAACAAAATATTTACATTCCCACTTGCCTTCTAATTTCAACTCCTCTCTGGGGATTTGAACCAACAATCTCTTCCTTATAAGACAAAATTGCAACCTCTAAAACACAGCAGCTCCACAGCAAATGGAGCTATTTTTCTAAGCTTATTTTTGGCGGCAAAGGAGAAGGCAGGCAGAGAAACATGGAGCCCTGCTCGTTTGCTCGATTGTTCTGGGCTTCACAGCTCATCTCGGCTCTTTGGATTGGCACCTAAGGAGGCGCCATGATACTGGGGGACTGTGTGTGTGTGTGCCCCAGGCAGAGTCCTTGTAGCCTGGTGGTCCAGACCACCACTGGTTGATTTCCTTTAGGATTGACAGATTTGATTTCCTTGCAGTCCAGGGGACTCTCAAGAGTTTTCTTGATCACCACAGTTCAAAGGTGTCTATTCTTCTCTGCTCAGTCTTCCTTATGGTCCAACTCTCACAGTCATACCTTACAACTAGGGATCATCTACTCTAGACATTATTAATTTTTTTAAAAAAAACTATATGACTATATGAGCTGTATTTCTGCAGCTCTTACTAAACTCAACACGAGCATAAAAAGTTGGACATACTGAATGTTGTGTATCAACCTGACATCTGCAGACTTTGAATTTTCATTGGTATCAGCTAGATTTTCCAACCCTACCTTGAGTTACTAGGCATTGTGTTAGACATGTAATGTAATCCAAGCATGCAGTGAATTCTAACACAATTAATCATGTGACATGAGAAGCTCCCTTCTGGGAAAACTAATTTGTTTATATCTAATCAGCAGACAGCGCTGTCTCTCTGGCTGTTAAGAGAGATGAGCACTGAACCTTAGAGTCGGATATGCCTGGCTTTCAAGCAAGGGCAACCTTTACCTTTAATCAGCCAATTAGAAAATAATTCTTGTCTTCCTTCCAGAGGACAACTTGAGACACACTGTTTGCAAGTCTAATCCCTTAAATCTGTTCTTCACCTACACTGTATATTCATAAGAGATGTGATCTAGGTCATACGTGAATGTAACAATGGTTTCCCTTCCCCTCTTTATTCTAAGCTTGAATTTTGCCACAGTCAGCTCCAGGTTTCATTTTTACTGACTGTACAGCATTTCTTCATCTTTGACTGCAAAGTATGTAATTAATCTGATTTCACTGCAGATGGTGACTTCAGCCAAGATGCTTACTCCTTGGGAGGCAAGCTATGGCAAACCTAGACAGCATAATGAAAAGTAGAAACATCACCATGCAGACAAATGTCCACTTAGTTGAAGTGACCGTCTTCCCAGTAGTAATGTATGACTGTGAGTGTTGGACCATAAGGAAGGCTGAGTGGAGAAGAATAGACACCTTTGAACTGTGGTGCTCAAGAAAACTCTTGATAGTCCCCTGGACTGGAAGGAGATCAAATCAGTCAACCCTGACTGCTCCTTGGAAGGATAGATACGGAAGTGAAGCTCAAATACTTTGGCCACCAAAGGAGTAGAGAGGACTTGTAACAATAGGATCCTTACTCTCGAGTAAGCCCTTTTGTCCTTCTGAGTTGCTACCCAAGCCTCAGATGTGTGTAGAATGAGGTAGCATTGAGCCAAGAAATCACTCCAAGTCTCTTCAGGCATTTTATAAGTGTATTGATAGCATAGCAAGATACAATATACAGTCCAACAAAAGAGGAGGAAGCAAATAGATAAAATAGGCTGCTTTGGTGAGGGAAAGCCAGTCCTCCCCTTTCTCTCAAGCCTCTACATTTTGGCTGCTTGCAAAGCTGGCATTCCAGAGAGAGAGAGAGAGAGAGTGTGTGTGTGTGAATGTGTGTGTGTGTGTGTGTGTGTGTGTGTGTGTGTGTGTGTGTGTGTGTGTGTGTGTGTGTATGAGAGAGAGAGAGATACCTCCCCCCCCCAGGGTCCACCTTTGCTCTACCCCTCAGGGATTCCAGCCAATGATCTTACAGTAAGACATATCAATCACACATTAGGTTTCAGTTCTTTTTGTGTTCAGGGAATGAAGAAGCAGATGAATGAAGTAGTGAAATTCAGCTCTTTAATAGTGGGGTTTGAACACAGTTTGAATGGGGCAAAACTTGGACTTATATACACTATAAACAGTAACAGTAACAATAATACAACAAACCCATTGGCTAACAGAGTGTGCAATTTTCGATCCACTTATTTGCATAAGAATAGATACATGAGAAAAGATACATTCCACTCCTGTCAGAAAGCACAGTTGACATACATAACAGTTCTCCAAAGCCATGAGGCTCAGATTGTATACATACTTTCTAACTCCCACTTATTTGAAATCGCCATTTTGCAGAGGCTAAAGAACAAGGCATGAAAAAGCACAGGGTATATTCCTGTACGACACAGGACTTAATGGAGAAGTCTCTGATGCTAGAAAAGAAAAGGCAAAGGGAGAAGGGAGTGGCAGAAGATGAGATGGTTAGACAGCATCATTGACACAGTGGGTATGGATCTGTGCAGACACTAAAGGCTGGTGGCTGAGAGAGGAACCTGGCGTGATGTGGACAATGGGATTGCAAAGGCTCAGAATCAATTTTGCAACTGAACAATAACAAAAACGTTACCCTAATTTTCATGCCCAATAACATTTCTTTGTTCTGGTCACTTGTTTGTTTGCCTTATAAGAGGACAGACACTTTTTATCAGTCTCTGTATCCTCCTGACCACAGGTGAGAAGATGAAAACTATCTTTCTCTTTCTTCAGTTACTGTAACTTGTATCTCCCTACCTATACTAATAACCTGATGCCAGCCTATTTAATGGAAATAACTTGTCCTTTTTAAAAAAGAAAAAGTCAAATAAAGAAGAAAGTAAAACGGATGTATTTGCTCATCCCTGCGATACGCAGCACATGTTTTCCGACTGCAAAACCTGTGACTTTTGCCTTTGTCATGCAAGGAAGCCTTGGATACACAATCTATAGCTCTACAAAATCAGATGTTATTATTTGGTAAGGCATATCTTGTTGCGATGGCTACCAGATGTAGGAATGGTTGGCTGCAAGGAAGACATGTGAGACAATCGTGCGGTGAAGTCCAGCCCCGAACGAAGTCAGGGATACATATTTATTACCCTGCCTTGGGGTGATACATGTGTAAGATGTGCATGACCCCCTAATACAGAAGGCTTGCATACGTGGCATTTTCCAGTGGTCAAGATAATACCTGCTCTTGGACATTGCCCTGTGGTTAATAGACAGCCCGCAATTAATTAAGGTCTGGGCTGGCAAAACCCATTGTTCCTGCCCTATCTCGGAGCCACATGTGTATTGACTCCAGGTGCCTAGCTTGTCCGTTGTCTGGCGCAGCTTGTTTGCCCAACTTAATCTGTAGCCAGCAGCGGAGGATTGTGTGTTTTCACTAGAGACATCATCTTGGTTTTTACCCCCATTTCTACCGTAGCCATCAGCCAAGGCTTTATGAATGACCCCCCAAACTAACTAACTAGCCCGCACCCCAATTGCCTTTCCTGCCAAGCCCGGTTGATCCCTGGATCTGTTGAAGGGCGAGCGAACCCCTGGGGAAAGGTTTGGCCAATTATTCCCACGGGCAACCCACAACATCTGAACCTTTTAATGCATTATTTTAAAATTATTATGATGATTATTGTTGTTTCTGTAATTGCATGATTGTGGTTATGAGTACGATTAAATTTCAGTTGCCTCATACAGTACTGCACAGGTCTGTGGTGCTGTTGCCTGACATCTATACAACTAATCTTTCTAAGAATCATTTTATGCATCTGCTTCCTTATTTCCCTAGTTAATGACCCCAGCAGTAAAGTTCTCCAGACTGCCTGTTTATTTGAGACATTTATCTCCTAGAATGAAGCAGCATTTTCCAGCTCAGAAGTAGAAAATCACAGCTATTTTCAGCACTCCTCTAATAAATTTGTTTAGAAGACATTTGATACCTTGAGGATTAAATGTTAATGACTGATGGAGGAAAAATAATAGTCATGGCTTCCCACTTTGTGGCTGACTTTAGAATAGTGGAAGGTGGGGGATAATAAGTTCTATTGAAGATGTTTGGTAATGAATTGCATGGTATTTTTAAAAGCACTGATTCTCATAGCTGAAAATAAGGACATCTTATTCTCAGGGCTCAACTCAGCCTTCTTCTATTTTGTCACCTAATGGAATCATAACATGATCTCCTTATTAAGGGAAGCATTTTATCATCATAGAATGCCTTCCTTTCACTATCTTTTGGATTCCGACTTACTAGATAAAGGTCTCCCTTGCTCAAAAACCAGTTGTGTCCAACTGTAGGTTGTGGTCCCAGTGATGCTTTCAAAGTCCTGTCCGAGTGTCTGGTGACTGTTGGGTTCTGGATGAGAGACAATGGATTACAACTGAACCCAGACAAGACTGAGTGGCTATAGATTAGGGGCCTGGTGTTATCTCAGGAGTTACCACCATTGGACCTGGATGGGGTGAGCCTGTCCCAGACAGCTCCAGTGCACAACTTTGAGGTCCTTCTGGATTCTCAGCTGCAGCTTGAGGATCCAGAAGGGCCAGGAGGGCTTTCACCCAACTTCGGGTGATTCACCAGTTGCGCCCACTCCTAGACTGGGACTCCTTGCTCATGGTCACTCATGCTCTAGTCACCTCTAGACTAGATTATTGTAATGCTCTCTACATGGGGCTGCCCTTGGTGACCATCCGGAGGCTGAAGTTGGTCCAGAATGCAGCTGCTCAGGTGGTGTTGGGGAGTGGGCATTATGCCCATGCCTCGCCATTGCTTCAGGAGTTGCACTGGTTACCACTTTGCCTCCAAGTGCAATTCAAGGTGCTGGTTATTACCTTTAAAGCCCTACATGGTAGTGGGCCAGGGTGTCTCAGATACTGCATCATCCCAAGAACCTCCGCCCATCCAACCAGAGTGGACCGGAGGGGCTCTCTATTTGTTCCATCTGCTAGAGAGGCTCGTCTCTCTTGCACAAGAAGGAGAGCCTTCACTGTGTCTCCTCCGGCCCTTTGGAACCTCCTACCAGTGGAACTGAAGTTGCAGTTGGAATTGCTGCCCTTCAGGAGAGATCTCAAAACCTGGCTGGCAGGGCAAGTGTGGGGCGTCGATGGTGAAGTGATTACTGTGGATAACAAGAGGTTTGTAGCTATAGTCATTTTAGGCTTTGAGGCTCAACACAGCTAAGGCTCGCTGTAGTTGAATGCTGAACACTGCCTGATGCCAGACTGCTGCCTGAAGGCCATCTGCTACTGAACAACTGCTTGGAGCTGGAAAACTGATCGTCGCTCATCACATTGCTTTTCTACTTTTGCTATTAGACTGTTTGTTTTCTGACTATTTGCATTGGACTGTTTTCCTCATGTTTTTATGGTCAGAAGAAAGGAATACTTCTGATTTGCTTTGGAACATCGTTCTGCTATTTGCTACTATTGTGTTTTGCTTGTAAGAGACTTTGCCTTTGAACCTTTACTTTCAAAATTTGCTTTGCCACTAGTAAACAACTGTTTGCACACTACAGTATCTGTTTGATTGTTCACTGTGCTCTTAGCCTTTTCACTGCCACACTCTTGCTAACCCAAGGGCTACTCTCTTCAACCTAACAAAAAGCATAAGAAAAGCGAAAGGATCAAAAATGCATCTATGGACACCAAAGGGTTGAGAATGTTGTGTCATTCTAAGATAATAGAACACTTCTGTTGACAATCATCCTCTTTCAGGCATATCAGAGAATAAACAAAATAAAACAAAATTGTTGTAGCTTTAGACATTAACTGCTATATTTTAATGTGAGCTTTCATGGATCAAGTCCACCTCATCAGACATCTCTTTGAGATGGTTTTACTATGCTGGAGATTTTTGGAAATTAAAGTCCTCCACCCCACATCCTGTGGTTTCTCCACAATGAAAAGAATGTCAATTTTCAAAAATAAAAATTAAAAAATCACATGGTGTAAATTAGCCTAGTGAGCTTCACCAGGTACCTGTAAGGGCTGAATGACACTCATGTTAACTTTATTTTGGTCCTACATTAAAACCTGGGTTTTCACCGAGTTTTTTGGGGCCCAGGAACCCATAGGTTACTTCTGACCTGTTGACTGTGGATTTCTGTATATTGCTTCAGCTTGTTTTGTTGTTGTTCAGTTGCACAGTCGATTCTGACCCTTTGCAACCCCATGGACCATTTTCCTCGAGGCACCCCTGTCCTCCACCATCCTCCTCAGCCCGCCCAGCTCTGTACCCATTGTGTCCACAATAACATCTAACCATCTCATCTTTGGACACCCCTTCTTCTCTTGCCCTCCACCTTTCCCAGCATCAAGGCCTTCTCAATTGAGTCTTCCCTTCTCATTTGATGTCCAAAGTACTTTAGCTTCATCTTTACTATTTGTCCCTCCAATGAACAGTCAGGCTTGATTTCTTCTAATATTAACCTATTTGTTCTCTTTGCTGTCCAGGGGACTCTCAGGACTCTCCTCCAACTCCACATTTCAAAGGCATCTATTCTTCTGCACTCAGCTTTCCTAATGGTCTAGCTCTCACACCCATACATTACCACTGGGAATACCATTGCTTTCAAGGTGATGTATCTACTTTTCACTATATTCCCCAGGTTTCTCATAGCTTGTCTTCTCATAATCAGTCGTCTTTTTATTTCATTATGTAAATTTTGTTTCTTAGTGTCATGGTTTGCTAAAAAAATCAGCATGCAAGCTTTTTTTGTCTTTAACTCTTATGTAGTGGAACCAAAATACAAAAATACAACTCCCCACACAACTGATAGCAAAATACACTCAATGTTTTAGAACAATTATTGTACCAGCTGCTTTTTTTGTCTGGGGAAAAAAAAACGTGTGCATGATAAGTGGTTTAATTTCAGAATTATTATTTTGCAACATTTCAGTTTACAATGTGATAGTATGTATTCCCTGCAGGTCTAGTTCGGTGTCAGTTCTGTAGGAACTGAAGATGGCTCCAGGAAACAGAAATGATGTGCTTTGGTGCATAAGGGTGAATTTACGGATGTGTTACTTGCTTCTCATTTGAATCAATGAAGTGAGCCACCTTCTTCTTTTGATCCTTCCCTCTTTTACTACCTAATGTAATGGAAGCAGCCAGAAAACAATTGATGGAAAGAAGAGCTTGACAGATAACAGTTTTTCAGTACAGTTGATGGTGGCTCTGATTCTCTTTCCTATGTACACAATGGGCAAAGGGGTTGTTGTTGTGTGTGATCATAAAGGAAAGAACTACCACAAATCAAATGTGTTAGTTCCCAGTGATATAATAATAATGGCACAAGTACCTGGGATGTGATCTGATTTTGAAGGAGAAAGCTGGACTCAATCTGGAAAACAAAAGTCCTGTATATCCTTCCCTAATAAGTTGCAGGGGGTACTGGATGAAGCGGAATATCTGGACCCTTTCCAGTCAGGATTCAGACCTGGATATGGTACTGAGACTGCATTGGTCGCGCTGATGAATGATCTCTGGCAAGAGCGGGATGGCGGTCATCCGTCCATCCTTGCTCTTCTTGACCTCTCAGCATCTTTCGATAACATTGACCATGGTATCCTTCTGGAATGGCTCCGAGGATTGGGGATCCAGGGCACTGTGTGGTCCTGGTTTTCCTCATTTCTGAGGGGCCGGACCCAGTCGGTGTGGTTGGAGAGCGAGAAGTCCAGTTCTAGGTCCCTAAAATATGGGGTGCCTCAGGGCTCGGTACTCTCTCCTCTCCTTTTTAACATCTACATGAAGCCGCTGGTTGAGATCATCCGGTCCCACGGGGTGCGGTACCATCAGTATGTGGATGATACACAGTTGTACATCTTGGCCCGTGGGGACCCCAGTGATGCAGTCAAAGTCCTTTCCAGTTGTCTGGAGGCGGTTGGGGTCTGGATGGGGGCAAATGGGTTACAGCTGAATCCTAGTAAGACTGAGTGGCTGTGGATGGGGGGTCCTGTGCTATCCCGGGAGCTACCATCTTTGATTTTGGATGGGGCTATTTTGCAACAGACCGACCCGGTGCGCAACTTGGGGGTCCTCCTGGATTTGCGGCTGCTGCTAGAAGAACAGGTGGCGGCTGTGGCCAGGAGGGCCTTCGCCCAACTTTGGGTGATTCGCCAGTTGCGCACGCTCCTGGACTGGGACTCTTTGCTCATGGTCACCAGAATGCTCTACATGGGGCTGCTCTTGATGACTATTCGGAGGCTGCAGCTGGTCCAGAATGTGGCGGCCCGGGTGGTGATGGGGTGTGGACATTATGCCCATGCCTCACCACTGCTGCGGGTGCTGCACTGGTTACCCGTTTGCCTCCGGGTGCAATTCAAGGTGCTGGTTTTGACCTTTCAAGCCTTATATGGTAGTGGGCCAGGTTACCTTAGAGACCGCATCGCCCTAAGGACGTCTGTCCGTCCAACCAGAGCGCACCAGAGGGGCTCTCTAATAGTGCCATCGGCCAGGGGGGCTCGCCTCTCTGGCACAAGGAGGAGGGCCTGCTCCGTGTCCGCACCAGCCCTTTGGAACCTCCTGCCTGTGGAACTGCGTCTCCAGACGGAGTTGTTGCCCTTTAGAAAAGAACTAAAAACCTGGCTGGCGGGCAAAGTTTGGGGTGCAGGTGGAGGGGTGGCTTCTGTTGGGTGGTTAATATAGGGGAGGATGCCTGCCCCATGGTTTCTTCAGTTCCTGCACCCCTCTCTTTTTAGGGGTGGGTTCTTATTGCTGGTTTTTATCTGTTTTATTTGTTTTTATCTGTTTTTACCCACTGTTGTGAACCGCCCGGAGTCGGCTTTGGCTGAGTGGGCGGTATAAAAATTTAACAATCAATCAATCAATCAATCAATCAATCAATCAATCAATCAATCAATCAATCAATCAATCAATCAATAAATAAATAAATAAATAAATAAATAAATAAATAAATAAATAAATAAATAAATAAATAAATAAATAAATGATGTCTATTGGCAATTGTCTCATTCAAGTGCACAAAGAGAAGAAACCACCAAACTTTCATGGCATGGTAGAATTGTCACTGTATGAGAGTGCAATGATGTTATTGTGCCATGGAACAAAATAAAATTCTACATTCTAAAAATGTGGCCACCCAAAACAAAACTTTTAAACAAGGATCAACACCAGGTCTGGAACAGAAGGCATAGACCAGAGGTGGCTAGCAATCGTACCACAAGTGTTCTTGGATTTCAATTACCTATACTTTTTGATTATCATATTTAACACTTTATAATTCTGAACTATAGGACAATCAGTGGCTTTTATATGTGCTACAATTAATGATACCAGCTGACGGTGGCAGAAGGTCAACAGTTCAAAACCCAAGTACTGCTTGATGGAATGAGCACCAGTCTCTGTCCCAGATCCTGCCAACCTAGCAGGTCAAAAGCAAGAAATTGCAAGTAGATAAATAGGTACCTCTTCTGTGGGAAGGTAAACAGTGTTCCATGCACTTTGGTGTCTAGGCATGCCTGGCACATGTCCATGGAAACATCTGCAAATGCAGACAGCTCTGGCTCTTTGGCTATAAACAGAGATGAACACTGAACCCTAGAGTCGGATATGACTGGCTTTCGAGCAAGGGTGACCTTTACCTTTACCTGTCTTAAATGGGCTTCCTCAAAGGTGACTGGATAGCAAAAATATAGTTTAAGAAAAAAACCTTTAAGATCAAGCTATGAAGTTAAATTTAGTCAGCAGTAGTGATCAATGTATGTTTTCCAAATCGCAATAGCTTGAAATTGTAGTAAAGGTATTTCCTCAAATACTCTCTAATTTACATGTACTTAAAAAAACACCTTTACCTTGTCATTGGGTTATAATAATTTCATGTCAGAAATTATTCTGGGTTGAAAGGATTTTTGCTGGAGAAATTCCACTCAGGGGATGCCTGAATTAGGCTCCTTTCACATCCCCAAGAGCTGGGACAGAGATGGTTGCTCAATTTGTCATGCAGTACCTGGGTCTCAAACTGCCAACTTCCCAGCCTTCCAGCTAACAAGGTGAGCTTCTTAACCACTGAGCCAGTGCAGCCCATACTTGGGTAGATCATCCCTGTGAACAAGCTACTTTCATGAGGAGTCAGAATACTGCAAGTGGTATGGAAAGGATGGCCCCAAATCATCCTTGCATTGAAAAAGGTCAAGCCACAAGGACAGTGATGGAAAGGGTATGATCTTTCCCTCACACAGTTCTGGTCACACTTATGGGGAATGTGGGCATAAGCTCTTAGATATCATATACATTCCAGAAGCAAACAGCAGAGGTCTCTCCTACTGACCTGTCTCTGTTGTAAGCAAAAATATAAAAAGGATATAAAGAACCACAATCCTATCAATTCCTTGTCTTCATTTCATCATGCCTTGCAGAGAAGTGAGGGTGTTCAGTCAACCAAAGAGACAGGAGGACATTCAAGCATTTTCTCCCCATATAGATCACTTTTATGGGATCAATAAAATACCATTTCCCAAAGTTTGAAAGAGACTTATCATCTTCTTAGCATTCTCTGGAACAGCTCTTCTGTTTAAACTAAGGCTTGATTTATAGGGCCTAGGGAGCAGTTGGCTCCCCCTTGAAATGAAGGCATGCAATTCATTGACTGAAAAGGGAAAGTAAGTTATGCTTTGGTTATGTATTTTCTTTGGAAGAAGTATGGGATCCTATGACAATGTTACAACAAAGATTCTCTGCTGATCTATTTGTCATCAGGAATTCAATTATTTCATCTTGTGTCCATAAACCATCCATATGGAAATAGGACATTCTGCTGTGCAATAGCCTCTCTAGTTCCTGGGCTCTCAAAATAATCTTCCTCTGTTGAGCAGAGAGAAGGGATATGCTTTTCAGTGGGGGGGTAAATCTACAACGTGACATATACCTCCAGGAAATGACTATGGATGAGTGGAAATCAGTCTTAAATAAACCATGGCTTCCAGGTTCAGCCTGGACTCTAGTTTAAACACAAGAGCTCACACGTAGAAGGTCTCAAGGCTGACTCTGCCTTCCATCATTCTGAGGTCAGATAATCTCTAGAGGGCCAAAGATTTCTCCTCCTGGAAAGGATTTGTGTGTACAACACCCAGTGCCAGTAAATCAGCTGCATGAGTTCAATTTTTTGGATTCATTCCAGTAACTGACAGATTCAATCTAGCACAAGGGTGGCCAAAATTTTATGTCATGCAGGCTGGACCATGCCCCCAGAAGCTGAAGCGGGCACATTTATGGCTGTCGTAAATGTGCCCACTTCTGCATTTACGGCAGTTGCGGGTGCATTCATGCATGCGTGGGCATGTACCTGATGCATGCATAAATGCATTCACTACCACTTCTGTGTGCAGGGGAGAAGGTGACAGGCCTGATAGAATGGTGTCACAGACCGGGTCCAGCCCATGGGTCGGGTCCAGCCCATGAGCCAGGTCCAGCCCGGGGGCCATAGGTTGGGAACTCCTTATCTAGCACATATGCTTAGACTCAGACCCACATATAAGCATATGTGTCCTGCTCAAATAAATGGTGTAGAAAACTTCCTTTCTCTTGATTTATGGTTTTCAGAATTCCACCAGAATTCTTTGAATTTCCTTATTCATATAAGGTTTCAAGGTTATTTTTCTTTCCAAATTGAATTTCATATGCTCTTTTGTACACATTTCAGTAATGGAAGTTTTTTGAAACACATATTTCCATTGACTACAGTCTGTCTTCAATATTTCCCAGTGTACATATTTTAGTAGTTCACAAGTTTTAAATGTACATGTGGCTTTGTGCACATTTTGGTTATCTTGTAAGATGCTTATTACTTCTGTTAGGATTTTGAATGTAATTAATTTTTCACAGCTTCACAGGGAAACTCTTCAGCTAGGATAACCATAAGCAAGACAAGTGCCCAAGTGGGCAGATTTCAAAGACAGGAACTTTTCCCCACTCACTCATGTGTACAGTGGAAATTCAACAATCTGTAACATTTTCCTTGTCACAAATACATCTAGGCATAGACACTGTCTTCTGACAAATGTGTAAATATGAGCTAAGCAAGGGTTTTTGTGCATTTCCAGGATAACCATGGGGCAGAACATACAGCCACTTATTAGTATAGGCTAAAATAGCATCTCTCCCATTCCATGGGTTAAATCCAGTATACATAGATCCCCGTTAAAAATAGGGTAACATAGGAAGAGAGAGGAGAATACACTCTCCACCCAGAGTCCTCTAGTCAGAGTCTTCTCATGAGGAGAAAGGCAGAGAATAAATGAGACTGGATGGATGGATCTTCCATGCCTTTTCCTGATGCAATGGCACTGGACACATAAAGTCATCTAGCTACAGGTATCACTAATTTCAGGTCAAGGGAACAGTAAAGCTCGGGACAGGCAAACCCCTTTCAAACCCCTTCCTAGTAGTTGCCCTGCCTGTATCATTCAGTCTATGCTCTGGCCTTGTTGATTGCATTTTGCTAGTCAGAGAATTGAGGTCATTGTCGATAACCAAAAACACACACAAAAAAATTATCTGGTGAAGGTAATATATCACCAAAATGGCACAATTCTGTGTACCCTTTATTTGGGCACATACTGGGTTGGAGTGACTGGCTTTGCATGATATTCAATGTATAAAATCTGAAAAACAACTACTAATCAGTTTTACTTATTTGGAGTTCCCTGATTTGTAACAACTAAGGATTTAAATAATATCATTAAATTCTTCATCCTAGCGGGCATTGTTTACCATAAATTGTGAGGACACCTTGATAAACAATGGAGCAGTAGCATCTCCGTCCCTGAGTAAAATGAGTTGCAACAGTACATCAGCCATTGTCTTTTTGTCCAATTTATCTGTTTGCTTGAAAACATAATTTTCACATTGTTCCTTTGTTTGTACACTCATGTGTCATTCTTGTTATCTTGCAGAGAATGTCACAAAACACCTGCCCCTCTCCTGAGAGGAGGAGAATGGTCTTTCATTTCTTTGTCCTCATATACAAGGACAAGACCAGTGGAGATTTACTTTCCTAGTTGCAAAACAACATGTGGTAGATTGTAAGAACTGAAAAGAAATAGTCAATTTGAATTTGTGTCTAAGAAATTGTAAGTTGCAAATATGTGTGACTGCTTTAAATACCATTTCCTGGCATGTTTCATTATACTTTTTTGAGAGGTGGGGGTAACAATGCCCCTGAAGATGAATATAAATAGAATTTTTATCTGAAAGACATTTAATTATCCTGGTCTGCATATTTGAGGCATCACATAATTACTAAAGTTTAATTTGATGACACAATCAACGATATTCTATGTGCAGAGGGCACTTCTCAAAAGTAGTTTTATTACATATTAATTTTGTTTCTTGTCTGTTATGCTTGCACAGACTAACATGGCTACCACTTTGAAAATTATTACAAGCACTGAGCTATCAACTCACTTCCTTTATCTGATACAAAGTGAATGTGGTCTGGTGCAATCCATTCAAGAGAGATGCACACAAATATTTTTGTGAGTCTCAGCCTATCTCAATGGCCTGGAGGAAAATCCAAATGATTGATTTAAGCAGAGGTTGAAGTAAGCAAGAGAGATGCTTACCTTAGGATAGACTTCTAAGAACTATGCAATGATTATAGAAAGCATTTGGATAAGCAAGAGCTTGGTAATGGGAATCTACTGGCAGCTATTTCTTTATTCTTCAAATATGTTAAGATTTGGAGTAGTTTGTACAAAACTGCAGTCATTAAACTGAAGCTTTATATGGAAGATAATGCATAATGAATGATTCTGTATTGTGTTAGAAGGTGGATGAATTAAAAGACTTTTCCTTTCCTTTGAGGCTTTTGATCTACAAATAAAGGCCCATTCCAGTCATGTGATATCTTGTTGCATGAGTGTTTGAGCTTTCATTGTGCTTGCACAAATACATATATGCTGTCTCCATGTGCAAATATGAAACCTTATTCAGTTCAAAGTCTTCAGCTTTTACAATAGAAAGCTGGAGGTGATATGGAATGCTAAATTCATCTGTGATTCCAAAGAAGATACAGTAGAACCTTGGTTAACAAACAGTTTGGTTACCATAAAAATTGCATAAAAAAAGGAAATCCATAGAAAATTGTGGCTTGGTTTACAGATTCCCCCCCCCCTGGATTAATTGATTTTCAATGCATTCCTATGGGAAACTGCATTTTGGTTGATGCATTTTAGTTCTCAATGCATTCCTATAGAAAATTCGGTGAAAATAATTTTTGCTGTAAGAAATGTCCCAGAGAACGCTTTAATTATGTTAACAGAGGTTTCACTGTACTGGCCAAGAACGTAAGAGTACAGCTATCTCAGATCAACACCGCATCTATTGCATATGGCTGTTATCCAGAACTGTGAAACATTGTCCCTCTTAAATCTTCTAGGAGGCCTATTATACCCATGTTCATCCACTGAGTTTGCTGCTCCCCTTGAATTTTAGTAGGGCAACATCCTCTAGTACAGGGGTGCCCAAACTATGGCCCAGGGGCTGGATCTGGCCCCTGACAACAATCCATCTAGCCCGCACCACCCTCATCGCTCCTAGAAGCAGAAGTAAAATGTGCCCAGATGGGCATGTTTTACTTCCGCTTCTGGCAGTGACAAGGGTGGTGTGGGCTGGATGAATTGGTGCTGGGGGCCAGATCTGCCCCCCAGGCCATAGTTTGGGTACCCCAAACCATGTGAGTGGCTCACGGCCTGGAAAGTTTTGGCACCCCTGCTCTAGCATTTTCCAGTTTTTGAAATGCTATCTTCATGTGCCTAGTTTTCAATCTGAATTGTACTTTTGAGAGCCTTTATGGGAGTGATTCAACTTGGAGACTAGATCTGTGGTCCGTATGTCTATCCTGCAAACAATTAGTGTAAACACTTCTTTGAGCAGCTTACAACCGATAAAGCAATATAAAAGCAGACAGAAACAATCAACCTCAAACATCATCCAATAATATATAAACCAATACAAGAAAACTGCACAAGACAATAACCTAGTAGCAATATACAAAACTGGGTGGCACCCAATCCCTATCACATTACATTCCCCAAAATAATGATTAACAAAGAAGTAGCTCAGATAGCTCGTAAACGTCAGATATGCTTATAGGGGACTTCATTGTTCAGTTCCTTTCACCTGACCTAGCATGAAAAAGATTAGATGGCAGCACAAGGTTGCCGTTACCAGGGTGCATCAGAGTGTGATTCAAAAATACCACAATCTTTGTAGAGGCTCTTTCTGTGTACCCCATTAAATAGAACTTGGACACTCCTCTTGCTGTTCACATGTTATGTATCACCACGTTTGAAAGTACAAAACATTTTTAAATGATATAGAGTAAAATGAGACAAAAATGAGAAGTGGGGTATGATCTTCCCAAAGAGATAATTATATGTTTAAAAAAATGTAAATAGGCTTGGAAATCCATCTCTTTCTACCTTCCCACACAGAGATAAAAGGTTTGTTGTAGTTATTATCGAGAAATTCTGAGAGCTTTAGGTTGGTAAAAAGCCTGTTAGGCAACTAAGGAAGTAAAAGGGAAAGGTCATTCATCTCTGTTTATAGTCAAAGAGCCAGCACTGTCTGCATCTTCAGATATTTCCATGGACATGTGGCAGGCATGACTAAACACTGGAGCGCACAGAATTCTGTTTACATTCCCATAGAAGTGGTACCTATTTATCTATTTGCAATGTCTTGCTTTCAAACTGCTAGGTTGGCAGGAGCTGGGACAGAGATGAGAACAGAAACAGGAGCTCACTCCCTCATGCAGCACTCAGGTCTCGAACTGCTGACCTGCCAGCCTTCCAGTCATCAAGTTCAACATCTTAACCTCTAAGCCACTGCAGTCCCTAGCTAAGAAAGTAAATCATCATATAATCTGAAGGACAATAAAAATGGGGGGGGGGAATGAATGTATGTCTGTGTGTTTGGGTAAAATTAAATAAAAGGAGTCAAGAATAATTTGAAATTCAGTACAAAAATGGAGGTAAAGTGCAGGTTGTGATGGCTGAGGGCCAAATAGAAGTATATCCAGCTTGTTTTACCAGCTTGGCTGACAATTTAGTTATCATCCAACCTGGATCAAAATGCATTATTGTGATGGCTCTGACTAATTTCTCCCAGAGGCAGCTCCGAGAAGACAACAACAATAACAATGATAAACATCAATTGTTCTCTCAGGAAAATGAAGAGTAAGCACCAAAGTGAGGTGACAATTATCCCTTGAAACAGGAGAAAGTACACCTAAAAAAGAATTCTAAATGTTATCAAGCAGACTAGGAAAAAACCCTAAAGCATTCTAAACTGAGGTTAAGATCTGTGGCTTTGCATGACTTACTCAAGTCAACAATAATAACAAAACAAAAAAAAAAGAAGGTGGTACTTATTATTTGTCTCACACACACACAAACACACACACAAAATCCTGCCTTTCCTCTAGGGCAGTGATGGCCAACCTTGGCACTCCAGGTGTTCTTGAACCCTGATCATCAGGAGTGCTGACTTGGGCTTCTGGTAGTTGAAGTACAAGAACACCTGGAGTGCCAAGTTTCACCATCATGGCTCTAGGGAACTCAATTTAGTATGTGTAATGATTCCCAGGTTCATCAGGCATAAAATTTGATTCATTTCAGACCTTGGGGGATTTATGGAATATTATTCAGTATGGAAATAAATATTCCTATTACAATTCATTTTTAATGCCAGACTTGGGAGACAGAAATTGTCACCTCTCCTTTATATTTATTCTTCATTTCCTGATAAAACAACTGATATAAAGAGCCCTGATAGTATCCAGCTCTAGGGTGCGGTGCTCATTTCCTTTTGTAGCCAAAAAGCCAGTGTTGTTAGCATCTGCAGATGTTTCCATGGACATGTGGCAGGCATGATTAGATACATGGAAGCTGTTATCTTTCCCACCGAGTCTATACCTATTTATCTACTTGCAATTTCTTGCTTTCAAAATGCTAGTTTGGCAGGGACAGAGATGGCAGCTCACTCCATCATACAGTACTTGGGTCTTGTACTGCTGACCTGCCAGCCATCCAGTCATCAAGTTCATCATATTAAACACTGAGCCTCCGCAGTCCCTTAAAAAGAAGACTTAGGCATTCTTTTATGTGACCATAAACATCGGCAGTTTTAGCTAGATCATAGTTTCCCCTCAAGCTGGAAGGAGGGGAGGGTAAGGCCCAATCTCCGTGCATTGACTTCTCCTGGCCAGTAGTGATGTTCACCTGAGACAATTGAGGCTGTGGAGTGAATGAGGAGGAATTAAGTAAGCTATATAACTTATTGTCCTCTCCTGCTGTTTCTCCATTGGCAGGCAAAGGCTTTTTCTTTTCTTCAGGTGTGTATTTGCATACCTGTCAAGTTTTGGATTTGGAGATAAGGAAAATTTCCAAGGAAATACAGGATACTTGACAGCTATGCTTATCGTGTGCTGCCCTCCAATGGTGGCAATAGGGCATTGCAGTCTAATTAATACAGGATGACGGCGGGAAAGAGGGTAAAATAAGGGGTTTTCCCGGCCAATATGGGACACTTGACAGCTATGGTATTTAGCAACTGAATGGGCTGCTGAGAAAGGAGAATCTTTTCTTTTTAAAATTGTAGCTGCACAAGAGAATCCAGAAAACATGTAGAAAAGCAGCTAAACAATTCAGGAGACAGGATTTTTTAATTGCCCACCAGCTTGTTGGCTCACTGTGAATGGTAGTGAGTATAACAGGTATTGAAGGCAGTTCAATTAAGAGTAATGCAGGATGGAATGAGCTGCCATCTTTGCCCCAGCTCCTGCCAATCTAGCAGTTCGAAAGCAAGAAAATGCAAGTAGATAAATAGCCTTCCATGCACTCTAGTGTCTAGTCGTGCCTGCCACATGACCACGGAAATGTCTGCAGAAGCATACAGCGGTGGCTCTTCTGCTTTGAAACTGAGATGAGCACTGAACCCTAGAGTCAGATACAACTGGCTTTCGGGCAAGGGCAACCTTTACCTTTACTTTACCTTTACAAGAGGTATTCTACAGACCATCTTAAGAACATAAGAACAGCCTTGCTGGAACAGGCCACAGCCCATCCAGTCCAGCATTCTGTCTCACACAGTCGCTCACCATTTGTTTCAGGGTATTCCCAAGCAGATGCCTTCACCTGCTTAGGATTCCCTGGAAATGGCATTGAGAGATATCCTGCCTATCTCTCCAACCCAGAGGTTGTCCTTAGGTATCCATAATTATAGCCATTGATACCTTTGTCCTCCATGAACTTGTCTAATCCTTTCTTAAAGCTTCCAAGACTGACAGCTGTCACCACTTCTTCTGGCAGGGAGTTCCATAGACCAGTGATTCTCTGGGTGAAAAAGTACTTTCTTTAATTTGTTTGAGAACTAGTACCCAAGTGTTTCATGGAGTGCCCACTAGTTCTAGTGTTATGCGATAGGGAAAACAGTTTTTCCTTATCTACTTTGTCCACACCATGCATGATTTTATAAACTTCAATCAGGCCACCTCTTAGACGGCGTCCTTCAAGAGTGAAGAGGACCAACCGTTGCAGCCTCAGATGGTAAGGAAGGTGTTCCAGCCCCCTTATCATTTTGGTTGACCTCCTCTGCGCTTTCTCCAGCTCCATAATTTCCTTCTGGAGGTATGGCGACCAGAACTGTACACAGTATTCCAGATGGGGCCTCACCATAGATTTATAAAGAGGCAAAATGACACTTGCTGACTTATTTTCTATACCCATCCTAATGATCCCTAGCATTGAGTTTGCTTTTTTCACTGCTGAGGCACACTGGGTTGACACCATTGAGTTGTCCACCAGGACACTAAGGTCCCTTTCCTGGTTTGTCGCAGAGAGTTCAGATCCCATCAGTTTATAAATGTAATTGGGATTTTTTGCCCCAACATGCATCACTCTGCACTTACTAATGTTGAAGCTCATTTGCCACTGTTTTGCCCATTCCCCCAGTGTCAAGACATCCCTCTGGAGCTCCTCACAATCTCTCACAGTTTTCACTACCCTGTATAATTTAGTGTCGTCAGCAAATTTGGCTACCTTGCTATTTACTCCTACTTCTAGATCATTTATGAAGAGGTTGAAAAGCAGGGGTCCCAGTAATGAACCTTGGGGGACCCCACTCTTTACTTCCCTCCACTTGGAGAAGTGTCCATTTAGTGCTACCCTCTGTTTCCTGTCCCTTAGCCAGTTGCTGATCTAGGACAAGACCTGTCCCTTTATTCCATGACTGGTAAGTTTATTCAAGAGCCTTTGGTGCAGGACCTTGTCAAAAGCCTTCTGAAAGTCCAGATAAACAATGTCAACTGGATCCCCCTTATCCATATGCTTGTTGACACTCTCAAAAAATTCCAACAGATTAGTGAGGCATGATTTGCCCTTGCAAAAGCCATGTTGGCTCTCCTTTAGCAGCACCTTCTCTTCTATGTGCCTATTAATTCTATCTTTTAGGATGGTTTCCATCACTTTACCTGGGACACATGTCAAACTGACACGTCGGTAATTTCCTGGATCACCCCTGGATCCTTTTTTGAAAATTGGTGTTACATTCGCTACCTTCCAGTCATCAGGCACAAAGACTGATATGAGGGAAATATTATATATTTTGGCTAGGAGATCAGCAATTTCATCTTTAAGTTCCCTGAGAACTCGTGGATGGATGCCATCTGGTCTTGGTGATTTGTTAGTGTTTAGCTTAACAAGACATGCAAGGACCTTCTTCCCTGGTTATTTCTATCTAGCTTAATTCTTCGGTTTCCCTTCCTACGAAGATAGGCTCTGTTTTGGGCATGTGGTCTCTGTCTTCTTCAGTGAATACTGAAGCAAAGAATTCATTGATTCTCTCCGCAATCTCTGTTTCCTCTTTAATAACACCTTGCCTTCCATTGTCATCTAATGGTCGAATGGCCTTCCTAGTTGGGTTCTTACTTCTAATGTACTTAAAGAAGTCTTTGTTATTTCTCTGAGTATTTTTAGCTATACGCTTCTCAAAGTCTTGCTTTGCTTTCCTGATTGTTGCCTTGCATTTGTTCTGCCAGAATTTATGTTTCTGCTTGCTGTCCTCATTCGGACAACCCTTCCATCTTCTAAATGAGCTTTTCTTGCTCTTGATCACTTCCCGAACAGCTCCTGTAAGCCACATCGGAGTCCTCTTGGACCTGGCAGTGCCCTTTTTCCTTTTGGGTATGCATTCCAATTGAGCCTCTGCTATTGTTTTTGTAAACAGCCTCCATGCCTCTTGGAGTGTTTGGACTCTCTCAATTTTCCCTTTCAGCTTCTTTTTTTACTAGTTTTCTCATTTTTGGAAAATTTCCTTTTTGAAAATTTAAGGTCTCTGTGTTAGATTTTATCAGTGACTTGCAGTCTATGATCAAGTTAAACATAATTGAGTTGTTGTTACTGTTCCCTATTGGATCAGTCACATTAACATCTTGCACCAGATCCTGAGTATTACTCAGGATCAAGTCAAGGATTCTTGTACCTCTAGTTGGGTCTTCAACCATCTGTCCCAGGGAACAATCATTGAGCATATCTAGGAACTTTATCTCTTTATCATGTGCTGAACATAGACAGTTCACCCAGTCTATGTGAGGGTAATTGAAGTCCCCCATTATAACCAGGCTTCCCTTCTTGGATGCCTCCTTTACAACATTCTCCAACTGCCAGTCTTCCTCAAGAGTTTGGGTCGGAGGCCGATAGTATATGCCTACTGTTAGACCATCCTTGTGGCCTGGTACTCTTACCCACAGAGCTTCTAATGGTGACTCCAAATCACCTAGATATTCCAATTCATACGATTTTATCACTTCTTTGACATACAAGGCCACACCACCTCCCGTTTGCCCCTTCCTATCCTTCCTGTACAGTTTGTAGCCTGGGATAACTGTATCCCATTGGTTATCATCCGTCCACCAGGTTTCAGTGATACCAATAATATCAATATTCTTATCTATTGCTAAGTATTCCAGCTCCCCTATTTTGTTCCAGAGGCTTCTGGCATTTGCATACAAGCATTTATATATGCTTTTGTGATACAGTCTTTTGAGTCCAGTTGCATTGTTAGACTGCCTCTTGACTACTTCACTACTAACATTCTGTTGATCTTCACTACTACCGTTCTGTTGTCCTCATTCAGGCTTCCCTTTGCTATGCAGTGTTTGGTATTCTTTCCCCTGCTGGCAACATAGGCACAATGTTTTGCCTCAATACTGTGTCATTTCCTGGCATTTTGAATTGTGGATAGAGAAGAAAAAATATCCATTTTTCATAAATAGAAGATTTTATTCTTTAATAACTTACACTGTATTTGTTTTAAGTTAGGATCTTTCGAGGGACTGATTTGTTTTACGTTGGGGTCAATTGTTACCATTGCACAATTACTATCATTTTAAAATTATGCTTTATAAACAATTTATATTGGGTTTTGTATGTGACACTGAGCCCTAGAATTGGATGAAAATTGGGATACTGAAAAGCAAGCAAGCAAACCAACTAACCCTTTGCAAGAATGTCATTTTATTAGGATTCCCTCCATTCAAAAAGAATGGTTGGATCCAAAGTGGATTTTAACTCACTAAAGGGAACACCTTGGAAAATGCTGCTGCCAAGCACCTGGAAAATACTATTTCAGGGCCATAATCTGTTTTATTACATCAAATTATTCTGATGTGATACTGCTTGAACACTTCAGGCTGTCTCATACACATAATGGAAAATAAAACTCTTTATCTATTTAAAATTATATAACCTGCCTCCTTTGTTACTACAACTGATACACTCTTTTCCTCACTTTAAAACATTCAGCATTCCATAAAATTTGTTTACATTTTGAAATTAAAAAAATATGTTTTACATACTTCAGGCTTGGATTCACAAGAATCAAATATTGCAGGGGCGGAACAGCTGCCTTATTGTTGTTTCTGTGCCATTAACTCCTCCTAGATTTGAAGCTAAATTTAATTTGTTGATAGTTGTTGGAACCTGAAAGTGATCACAAGGGGCTTGACCTTTTTCTGTAGGTCAAGCTAAATGTGGCATTGACTATTCACTCCTATGATGGTATCCTCAGAAGTAAACCTTGTTGAATTTACTTCCAGATTGCTGCCTGAAAGTGCTTTTGCACTGAAAGGGTTTGATTTTAACACACCAGTAAAAGCTGCTGGAAATCCTCCTATGGAAAGATGGTAACAGCTGCAACTGGAGACAGGGAGCTTAACAATTTCCTATGTTGTACCATTCTTGAGAAAAATCTATTCTGTATTGGAAATCTATTCTGCATCAGAAACAATGTATTAAAACAACCAGGAGCAGCTTGTCCCTTGTTTTTATACCTATAATGATGTCCAAACTTTCCAGAACTCATGTGAGATTAGACTGTAGACCAACATCTTGCTAGTGGCCAAGTAGTTGCCTATAGTCAAAGCAATGGTATTCCCAGTAGTAATGCATGGTTGTGAGAGCTGGACCACAAAAAAAGCTGAGCGCAGAAGAATAGATACATTCAAAATGTTGTGGTGGAGGAGAATTTAGAGAGTGCCCTGGACAGCAAAGAGATTGATCAATCTTAGAAGAAATCAACCCTGACTGCTCCTTGGAAGGCCAAATATTGAAGATGAAGCTAAAGTACTTTGAACATCAATTGAGAAGATTCACTTGAGAAAGCCTTGATGCTGGGAAAGGTTGAGGGCAAAAGAAGAAGGGGGTGGCAGAGAATGAGATGGTTGGATGGTATTGTTGATGCAATGGGTACAGAACTGGGTGGGTTGAAGAGGATAGTGGAGGATAGGGGTGCCTGGCGCACAATGGTCAATGGTGTTGCAGAGGGTTGGACTCGACTAAGCCACTGAACAACAAAAGTTGCCTATGGGATGCCTACTAGCAGTACGCGGTTGACACTCATGTGTACATCTCAGCCCGTGGTGATCTCAGTCCGAATGCCTGGAGGCCATTGGGGTCTGGATGGGGGACAATGGGCTTCAGCTGAACCCTAGCAAGACTGAGTGGCTATGGGTTGGGGGTCCGGGGTTATCCAGTGAGTTACCTTCTTTGGTCTTGGATGGGGCAGTTTTGCCCCAGACAGACCCGGTGCGCAACTTGAAGGTCCTCCTGGACTCGCAGCTGCTGCTGGAAGAACAGGTGGCAGCCGTGGCCAGGAGGGCTTTTGCTCAACTTCGAGTGATTTGCTAGCTGCGCTCACTCCTGGATCGGGACTCCTTGCTCATGGTCACTCATGCTCTGGTCACCTCCAGGCTATATTACTGTAATGCTCTTTGCATGGGGCTGGCCTTGATGACCATTTGGAGGCTACAGCTGGTTCAGAATGTGGCTGCTTGGGTGGTGATGGGGTGTGGATGTTATGCCCATGCCTCCCCACTCCTCTGGGAGTTGCATTGATTATGAGTTTGGCTCCTGGTGCAATTCAAGGTGCTGGTTTTGACCTTTAAAGCACTATATGGCAGTGGGCCAGGATACCTGAGAGACCGCTTCATCCGAAGAGTGTCTGCCCATCCAACCAGAGCGGACCAGAGGGGATCCTTGGTGGTACTTCAGCTAGAGATGTTCGCCTCTCTGGCACGCGGAGGAGGGCCTTCTCTGTGTCTGCCCCAACCCTCTGGAACCTCCTTCTAACAGAATTGAGGCTACAGACAGAATTGCTGCCTTTCAGGAAAGGAGTGAAAACATGGCTGGCAGGGCAGGTGTGGGGCCCTAATGGGAATACGGCCCCAGCCTGTTGGCTTATTTCCAACTAGAGCTCAACTGTCCCTCTTTTTTGTGTTGTGTACTGTGGTATTCCTCCATTCCCTATTCCCTTTTTAGTCTTTTATGTGGGGTGGGAGTGGTAGGGTGGGTTGGTGGGTGGCCGAGTGAGGGTTTTAATTTGTTTTGTTATATTTTACTGTATTTTATCTGTTTTTACAGTTGTGCACCGCCCTGAGTCGGGTTTCCCCGAGTGGGCGGCATAAAAATCTAAGAATAAAATAAATAAATAAATAAACTGGCAGCAATACCATTGGCTGCCCACAGGAGTTGATATCTTCTTTGATACAGAGACATACATACAGCCACAAAAACTGATGACTCTAACCTTTATGAATTTGCCTAATCCATACAAACCATACAGACTGACAATTATAACAACATTTTGCAGCAGTAAATCCCATGGTTTAACTATGTGTTGGATAATAGAGCCCTTCCTTTGTTGCTCCAGAATTATCCCATCTTTAACTTAAGTGGTTGATGCTCTCAGAGTTATGAGAGAGGGGGGAAAACTCCCGTTCACGTTTTAATCACACTATAAAGAAGAAGAAAGATGTGACATGTTTAACACCACATAGAGTTGGGAAAGCAAAACACCACTGGCATTATCACCTAGGCAGCTATTGTGGTCTTTGTATTCCAGTGGGGCACATCAGCACACACACAGGGAGAAGCTATATATTATTTATTTATTTAGTATATTTTAATACACTATTTTATATATTTTATATACTATTTTATATATTTTTATATTTATATATTTTATATACTATTTTACATATTTTTATATATTTTTATACCGCTTTCCTCACCTATTGGTGACCCAAAGCGGTTTACAGACAAAGATGGTAAATTACATAAAACACATTTGAAATGTATCATGATAAGCATTATAATCATCATCATTTCAAGTCAATTCTGACATATGGTGACCTTTTCCAGGATTTTCTAGGTAAAGAATACACAGGTGTGGTTTATCACTTCCTTATTCTGGATGTACCCTGAAACCTGAGTTGTCCTCTAGATTCAGGCTATGAATTCAGTAAATGCAGACATTTCTTCTCTTTTCTACTGTGTTTTTCTAATCTGCTTGGTGGTATCTTTATAGCTGGGACAGCTCTTTAGTTGTAAACTGGAGTCTAAATGTTACCTACTTGAAATTTCTACATCTATGTTACCATTTAATAAAGGGACTCTCCTCACCACCACCGCCAGCACCTTCAGCACCCGCCCCCTGGTCAGTCAGGCCAGGGGAGAGAACACCTGGGGTGAGGCTGGCGGGCGGCTCAAAAAGGGACTCCCCTCACCGCCACCGTCAGCGCCTCCAACGCCCGCCCACCCCCACCGCCGCCACACACCTCACAGCTGCAGTCACACTCAGGGCCAGTTGGACTGCTGCTGCTGTTACTGCCGCCACCATTGATGTTGAGAAACTCTGGTGTTGGTTTCTCGTGGCCAGAGGATCTGTTGCTGTCAAGGTCATTGCCAAGGTGCGGAGTTCCTTCCCCCAGTTTGGCTGGGGGAGTGGTAGCACCTGTGCCGGCACCCCGCGACATGAGGGACTTTGCTGCTGCCAGACGTTGCTCATAAGTACATTGAGCTTTGCTCCATTATGTTTGTGGTACTATGGCATATTTATTTTGTACTGATTTGTAATTTTGTAACTTGCAATTTGCAATTGTATGCTTTATTGTATTTTGTGTGTTGTTCATATTGTTATATTGTATTTCATTTATTATACTGTATTTGATTTACCTGTTGTAAGCCACCCTGAGTTGGCCTGGGCCGAGTAGGGCGGGGTACAAATCTAATAAATAACAACAACAACAACAACAACAACAACAACAACAACAACAACAACAACAACAACAACAACAGCAACAGCAACAGCAACAGCAACAGCAACAGCAACAGCAACAACAACAACAACAACAACAACAACAACAACAACAACAACAATAATAATAATAATAATAATAATAATAATAATAATAATAATAATAATAATAATAATAATAATAATAATAATAATAAAAGACAGTGGGCTTGTGTCTTTTGAAAAGCAGTGAATTCATGGCACGTGTTCAGTATGGTTGTGGAGTGGGGCCTATTGTTTTCAGGACAACTCCAAAGTATACTTCATTGTGCTCAAACCTTCAGACAGCTCTACTTTTTGTCATATAATTTTCTCACTAGATAGCATCAGAAGGAGAAAAGACAGCCCATCTGTAGTTTGGGTTTTGTTTTCCTTTTTTCCAAAAATGAAAAACTAAAACTTGTAAAAGAGTAAGAATATAAAGTGTAAAAACTTGCCATGCTTTAAAAGGCAAATTTTCAAACTCGTGCATATGAAATGGCCTCAAGGCATTAGACTTTGGCAATGATTTATGCCTCTTTGCAGCTGCATTTTTACCCTGCATCAAATGGCATTGCTAATTCCTGGTTTGGAAAAAGAGTGAGGGCTTTCTTTTGATCAATTTGGGTATCTTAACAAAAGTTTCTACAAGTATAATAAGTTTTGTATACATAATACATCTTAAAAATGAATGGTAGCTGTGAATGTGATGGAAACAACTGAAACTTCATCAGCGCATTATGCAAAAGCTAAAAGAATATGAAACAGAATAGAAAACACTAAATATACCATGGCCTATATTTTGTTCTCCTCCAAGCAAGTCAATCATAGTATGCCCATCCATGGATTTATTTAGCTAAGATGTATTCAGTCTTTCTCTAGAACTGGGATTTAAAGGGTGTCTACTATGTTGTCCTGATTAGAACTGATTAGAACATGGGGTCTGAATTGAGTTACACTGCTGTTGACATTAGCTGAAGGTCAAGGTGGTTCAGTGAATGGAGTATTAAGTGTGAATCTTTATCTTTTAACAAAAGTCCTGGAAAAGAATACATTCTTAATTTTCCCTAACAAATCCTTCCTTGAGAAGTTACACTATGAATAAGAAAAACTTACTATTAGGAAGACTTGATTCATCTTATGAATGAGAGTAGATGACTGAGGAATAATGCATACACAAAAATGTGATGCCCCATAAGGTGAAAGAAGGCTGTTATCCCCAAATGAATCAGATAATAAGAAGACCAAGGAGGTGGGATGAGACCTTAATCCAAGGCACCATGAAGTTACATGTAGCCAATACGAGTTGCCACTGCAGTAGGGATGCCATACATCATGTTTTTCCATGATTTTAACAGATTCATGCAGTCCCATCTGGTTCAAGGAAAAACATGTAAAAATCCCAATTCAGGGGAAAATATGTAAAAAGCTACGGAGGATTCCTTCAGACACAAAGGGTTAAATGCATAGTCAGCATTTCTAGAGAAGAAGGGAACAATATGGATAGGAAGTGAGAAAAACAACTCTTCACTTCCCTTCCTCACTAGGAATGCTGACTCTATGCATTTAACCCTTTGCAGTCTGAAGGAATCCTTCGTAGCTTTTTACATATTTTTCTGTTCTGGATTTTTAGAGCTTTCTTCCAAGGGATCCTCATGTGGGGTTTGAAGGTGAGTCCAACTCAATTGGGGGGTTGAAGGGTAGAGTAGGGGTGACCTTAGGGAGAGGAAGGGTCTTAGAGTTTGTGGTGTCTAGTCATGCTTGCCACATGACCACATAAATGTCTGCAGAAGCAGACAACACTGGCTCATCAGTTTTGAAACACAATGAGCACTGAACCCTAGAGTCGGATACGACTGGCTTTCGAGCCAGTTTAAGGGGATAGAATTATGGCAACCCTACACTGTGGTGGCTTCCTTAATATCAGTGGAAACTCCATGGCAGCTGATCCATCTGCCTAATTCAATTAGCATCTGACTATTTGTGCCAGAACCAAGGAAAAGTTTTATTTTTCTTTATTTTATTCAATTTTATTCAATTTTATTTAATTACATTTTCTGTAAGTGAATCTAGAGGCAGACTTGCTTTTTATATACGTCTGACTAGGATATAAGTTGTTCAAACATTGCATCTATGTGGCTTTACTTTCCAAGTAGTAATTAGGATAGTCATGATGGGTTCAGTTTAAGTTGAGAGAGAGAGAGAGAAAATGAGAAATAAAGAGAGAGCAATTTGATGAACTGTTAGAGCTATTTAACCTGGAAAATAGAGAGAAGGTATTTTTGCATCCTGCCTAGGAAATTGACCTTTCCGTTTCCATAGCTTGTATTCAAGGAGTGGCTATGCAGATAGGGGCAGAATGTTTTTTTCACATCTTTGTGATGTGGGAGAAATGAGTGAAAATGAACAATTACAAAACTGATTTGATTCAGTGAGCCATGATGAGGTTTGTTGAATCAAGACTACTTCAGTGAACCAAAGTTATCATTCTCTTTCATGCTCACATACTTTTAGCATGTGTCAAGGAAAAAAAAGAAGACTTTGCTAACAGTCATTTGTAATGAACATTAATTTTATATTTCGAAAAGCTTCTCTGGAAGCTTTCTATATTTGGAAATGGCCCTTCTTTGGAAGCTTTCTATATTTAGAATTGGTTTCCTTCTTGTTTCATGTGTCTCTTCCCCCACCCCCCAAATGGAAACAGTCTGATATTGATAATGCATGCTGCAAAGGGCACTGGAATAAATTTGACACAATAGTAGATCTTTGACAGTCGAGCTTCTGTAAAAAAAGGCTTTTGATCTGCTTAATTTTCAAAGAAAAGGCTTAGTTGGAAATGAATTGCCTTTTTGCTTTAAATTTAATGTTTCTAATCTTGCCATTTCCATCTACAGTGGTACCTCTCTTAAAGAGCATAATTGTTGTGTTCTAATGGTTTTACCTTCCACATGGATTTCAATGTATCTGAGCCAATGTAACCTTGCCTATAGCAACAATGTAACCTTCAGCTGTATCATATAAACCCTGTAATAGGACGCGAGCTAATGACCACCAGCTGGCAGCAGCGAGCGTCCAAGCTCTCTTGGTCCGAACTCATCAAAGGCAACAGCGCGGGAAGCTTTCCCGCCACCACCTACACCTGGACAAGAAGGGCGTGACCCACAATGACGTCACGCAGACAGTAGCCAATGGGCTACCATGGCACCACGTTCAAATGTATTCCTACTGTATATAAAGAGCTATTGATCCGCCATTACCTCATGTTCCCTCTGTCCACGATGCAATAAACCTGAGTTAACCCAGCCCGAGGCTGTGTCCTGTGTCTTAGTTTCATACACTAAATTGGCGACGAAGGTGGGATAAATGGATTCCCAAGGAGCAGCCAGGGCACAGAGCGGGTTCAACATCACCAAACCGCAAGACTGGGAGCTGCTTGAGATGGACTTCCATGCGGCGCTGGTGGAGCTTAAAGTCAAGGAAGACGATGAGGAGAGGAAGAGGGCCATCCTCACCCGCATGCTTGGAACGGAAACCAAGCGGACGCTGGTGGGCATCATCGCTCCAAAGAAGGTGAGCGAATTTAAGGCGGACGACATCATGAAGCTGCTACGGGAGCGCTTCCAACCCGCGAGGGCGATGTTTCCCGCTCGGAGCGCGTTTTGGAGGCGAGTCCAAGCGCCGGACGAGTCGGTCGAGGCATTCGTGGCCGCCATGAGGGTAGCCGCTGCCCCCTGTAAATGGGGCAGCATCCTAGAAATTGCCCTCAGGGACGGCGTGCTGTGTGGCCTGAAAGACAAGGAGGTGCAGCGCAGCTTGATGAATAAGGAGCCGCCACCCACGCTGGCAGAGGTCGTCGAGGCCGCAGAAGCCGCAGAGTCCACGAATGCTGGAGTGGACGAGATGCACCAGTGGCGTGAGTGGCGTCCCAGAGCCGGCAAGGCGGAAAGGTCGGTGCACGCAACTCAACGGGCCTCAAAGTCGTCCTCAGAGAGCAGCGACGGCGAGGAGGTCCAGAAGGTCCGAAAAGGGGGGCGCCGCTGCGATGGTTGCGGAGCGGCCCACGAGCGTGCGAGGTGCCCGTTTAGAAAGGCCGAATGCTACACCTGCGGCCGTCGGGGGCACATCGCCAAGGCATGCAGAAAACGGAAGGAGGGCCGGAGGCAGTCACCAGACCGTTCGACCAGGCCGGACCGTTCAGCGAGGCCCAAAGATGGCGTCCAGACCACGAGGAAGCAGGACGGCGTGGGCCGCGTCTCGGACAGCAGCGAGGACGACGTCCCAGTGCTCAGTGTGTCCGCGGAACAGTCCCATTATTTCGTTGAGGTACTAGTACAAGGGGCCCCCATCAGGATGGAAATTGACTCGGGGTCCTCCTATTCCATAATTCCCCAGAAAGAGTTTTTAAAAATCGACCCCCACGTGCGGCCCAAACTTAAAACTTTGAGGTCCACGCTACGAGATGTACAGGGGAACAGCATTCCGGTGTTGGGGGTCGGGAAATTTCGGGTTGAGTTTAAGAGACACTCTGCGGAGCTGCCCTTAGTTGTCCTCAAGGGGGGGAGTTGTAGCCTCCTAGGGACACAGTGGTTCCAGCCCCTAGGCCTGTTTATAGGGGGAGTACATGCAGTGGGGGTGGACCCAATACAAGCGGTGTGCGATGCGCATCCCGCCGTTTTTGAAAAAGGACTTGGGAAATTCAAGGGACCCCCTGTAGCTTTCGACCTAGACCCGGAGGTCCGCCCGATAAGACTCAAACCGCGCAGGGTGCCCTTCGCACTAAAGGACAAAATAGAGGCGGAACTGGACAAATTGGTGGGCCAGGGGATTCTTATTCCTGTTGATTCCGCGGAGTGGGAAACTCCAATTGTAACAGCTCTGAAGGCTAACGGGGAGGTGCGCATTTGCGCTGATTATAAGTGTACAATTAACAAGGCGATCCGCCCTAACGCATACCCGGTGCCGGTGGTCAGCCACCTTTTGGCCAGGCTAAATGGGGGAAAGTGTTTCGCTAAGCTCGACCTGGCACAAGCCTATCAGCAGCTTCCCGTAACACCCGCCACGGCCGCGGCACAAACGATAGTCACACATAAAGGAGCGTTCCAGGTGTCGCGTTTACAGTTCGGCGTGAACTCGGCACCCGGCCTTTTTCAGTCGCTTGTGGAACGCCTCCTGAAAGGGCTGGAGGGGGTGTTGCCTTATTTTGATGACGTATTAATAACAGGGGGAAGTGAGGCCGAACTGGCAAAGAGATTGGACAAAGTACTAACGGTGTTCGAGAAAGCGGGGCTGAGACTGAGGAAGGACAAATGTGTCTTTTTCGAAACCGAGGTCGAGTTCTTAGGGTTCAGGATTACACCCGAGGGTATCAAGCCATCCAAATCCAAAGTAGTAGCCATCAAAAAGGCCCCTCGCCCCACATCCAAAACCGAGCTACAGTCATTCCTGGGGCTCCTCAATTTTTACCATACATTCCTTCCGCGGAAGGCGTCCGTGGCCGAACCGCTTCATCGGTTGCTTAAAAAAGAGGAGACTTGGATGTGGGGTGACGAGCACGAGAGGGCGTTCAAAGAATTAAAGCAGCTCTTGACCTCTGACGCAATTCTAACACATTTCGACCCCAAACGGCCGGTGGTCCTAGTCTGTGATGCATCACCGGTGGGGGTGGGGGCGGTACTTTGCCACGTGTTGGATGACGGAAGGGAGGCCCCGGTTGCATTTTATTCAAGGTCCCTGTCCCAGGCAGAGCGAAATTACGCACAAACCGACAGGGAGGCATTGGCAATTGTAGCGGGGACCAAAAAGTTTCACGATTTTTTGTATGGTCGCCCGTTCAAAATCGTGACGGATCACAAGCCCCTGTTAGGAATTTTCACGGCAAGCAAGCCCACCCCGCAGATCCTATCACCGAGAATGCTGCGATGGGCCATTTTTCTCAACGCTTACCAACACGAGTTGGTGTACCGGCCCGGAAAAGAGATCAGCCATGCTGATGCACTTTCGAGATCCCCTTTGCCCTTGTCGGACGACCAGAAGGCTAGAGTAGGAAGAGACCGCCAGGTGTTACTAATTGAGGTTTTAGATGCACCCCCAATAGTACCAGCCGATATTGCGAGGGCGACAGGCAAGGACAGGACACTCGAGAAAGTCAGCTCATGGGTACAAAAGGGGTGGCCGGCATCGTCCCCAAGCACGGAATTCGACCCATTCTTTCGGAAAAAGCTAGAGTTGTCCCTAGAAAGGGGGTGCCTATTGTGGGGCCAACGGGTGGTGGTTCCTGCAGCCATGCGGCCGAGGGTGCTCAAACTGCTGCACGTCAGCCACCCGGGCATCGTTCGTTCGAAAGCGCTGGCCCGCAGTTACTTTTGGTGGCCACAGCTGGACGCGGACATTGAGCATATGGTCGGCACTTGTGAGGCATGCCAGGGATCCCGACCAGAGGCGGCCCGCCTCCCGCATAGGGAATGGGACACAGCAAGGGGGCCGTGGTCCAGAGTACATGTAGATTTCGCTGGCCCATTCCGAGGAACCATGTTTCTCCTGGTGGTGGATGCGTTCTCCAAGTGGCTGGAGGTTATCCCAGTAAAGAGCACGTCCTCCGCCACAACAATTAGCCAGCTACGGAGAGTCTTTTCCACGTTCGGTTTACCCGACACTTTAGTCAGCGATAACGCGAGTTGCTTCACCTCCTCGGAGTTCGAGGCATTCATGGGAGCAAACGCCATTCGGCATGTCACATCCGCGCCATTTCACCCGGCCACGAATGGCCAAGTGGAACGGTTGGTGCGTACAACAAAGGATGCGCTGCGGCGCATGGGCCCGGGGGACCTAAATCACCAAGTATGTCAGTTCTTGTTAGCGTATAGGGTGACCCCCTTAGCGTCGGGTTACTCGCCGGCAGAACTCTTGATGCGGCGAAAACTGACCACGCTTCTGACCAGGCTGGACCCGACGAGAGTCGAGGATAAAGGAAAAAACATAGGATTGGCAGTCTCGAAAGGGTTCGCCGCCGGCGACCTTGTTTACTGCAGGAACTATGCAAGCGCAGGGCCAGCCTGGGTGCCAGGAACAATAATAGAACAAACAGGGCCAGTGTCATATCGGGTGGAAACGAGCACCGGCCTCCTCTGGAGGAGACACGCTGACCAACTGAGGCGCCGAGTGAGTGAAGGGCCGGTCAGTGGGGCTCAGCAACAGGATTCAGCGATAGGGTTCTCCCCCACCCGTTTAGCCCAAGGGGGAGACATTGAGGGACAGCAGTCCGAAACCGGGGGGGAAAGCGGTGGTCCCGACTCATATCCTTTTGATACCCCAGTTCTATCAGGGCCCGGGGGGAGGGAAAAGGAATGTGCGGCCGCCGCCGCGTCCCCCGAATGTAATTTTGATTTTGATTTTGGTTTTGCGAGCCGGGGGGGTTTTCAGGAGTGTTCCCCCACCCTTCCAAGCGAGAAGAGGGGTTTTTCGTTAGCCCCCAGTGCCCCCGGTTCTTCCCCGAGAAAGAGCACACCTCCCAACAACGCCGCGGAGCCGCGGCTAGTCACTAACAAGTCTCCCTCTCCAATTACAGGGCAGGAAACCAGGGGACAAAGAGAAGGTAGCAAACCCGGGAAGTCTCCCTCTCCAATTACAGGGCAGGAAACCAGGGGACAAAGAGAAGGTAGCAAACCCGGGGAAAGGCAGCCCGCATCGAGACCCCAGCGTGTTCGAAATAAGCCATCTTGGCTGAGGGACTTTGTCTCCTAAGGGGGGGGAGTGTGTTGAAGGTGGGCTCGAGACATTGTCTCGTCCTAGGGGGGAGGGATGTTGTGTTCTAATGGTTTTACCTTCCACATGGATTTCAATGTATCTGAGCCAATGTAACCTTGCCTATAGCAACAATGTAACCTTCAGCTGTATCATATAAACCCTGTAATAGGACGCGAGCTAATGACCACCAGCTGGCAGCAGCGAGCGTCCAAGCTCTCTTGGTCCGAACTCATCAAAGGCAACAGCGCGGGAAGCTTTCCCGCCACCACCTACACCTGGACAAGAAGGGCGTGACCCACAATGACGTCACGCAGACAGTAGCCAATGGGCTACCATGGCACCACGTTCAAATGTATTCCTACTGTATATAAAGAGCTATTGATCCGCCATTACCTCATGTTCCCTCTGTCCACGATGCAATAAACCTGAGTTAACCCAGCCCGAGGCTGTGTCCTGTGTCTTAGTTTCATACACTAAAATAATCTGTTCCACGGGATTGCTCTTTAAGCGAATTGCGAAACACTTGGAAAAAAGTGTCATTGCTGCTATTGCAAGGTTACCAATTGTGACTTCTGGTGGGGGGGGGGGTTGTGAACCCCGGTTTTGTTTTATTAAGCAAATTTTTGGGTTGTTAAGAGAGGGTGACCATTCAGAGAAAATTCTGCTCTTTAAGTGAGTTAGTCTCTAAGCGAGGCACTCTTTATGCGAGGTTTTGCTGTACTTTATTGTTGACCACCTTCTAAGGAGAAAGTTTCTAAGGAGTACTACTAGATTGAATTTTTGGATTGCATATTTATGATAGAAAGATAGGTAGATCATGGGAATCATAGAATCACTGAGTTGGAAGGGGCCTTTTAAGCCATCGAGCCAATCCTTACACAATGCAGGAACCCAAATCAAAGCAGATAGGTAAATAGGTAGGTAGGTAGACAGATCAGGTGGTAATTAACTAACTTGACAAATCTAAGGACTAACGGCCTTGTGTGCCAAAGTACACAGAGAAGAGTGATGGTCCCTAAGTGGATTAAATCCAACTTGAATCTATCTTTATGGAGGGCAGCAGTTTCATCAATATCAGCCTGGAGCTGATGAAGACTTTGCATGCCAAAAAGGCTCAGAACCAGAAAGTGACTTGTGGAACTGGATCAATGGTATGGGTGTCATGCTGTGATGTGGAAAGCAGATGAAAGGCCATTGCATTATATTCTCAGAACAGTCTTCATGGCTGATCGCCATGATGATTGCCAATATTTGGCAGAAGAAAAAGAAGGTAGACAGATAGACTGAATAATTGATGAGAGGATCACAATCAAAACAACATTCTGCAAGCCATGTCTGATGGAAGGAGGCAGTGCAAACAAAACATTATAATTTCTGAACAGGTTCTAGAATCAGAGCCATATCTAACAGAACAATTGTACACAGTATGTGTTCTGTGCTGAATCTGTAGAAGGGTTGGCCAAGTACTTTTGAAAATCTAATTTCTGGAAAGAAAGAAAAATCATTCCTACCTCCTCTTGTCACCTTTTGTTAGTTTTGGTCATTTGTTGTTTGCCAGGACAATAATTATTTTCAAATGCCAACCACTGCTTCCTCAAATGAAATGTTTGCTGCTACTAACTTTCTTTAATTTGAAATTGATCCATACTGTCATTTAGATTATGTGTTGCCTTAAAGTTAATTAACAGGACATATTTAATAAAATCTGGCTGCAGAAGCTCTCCAAAGTATTCCATAGCCATTACCCAAACTTCTTGTTAGTATTTTGAAGAAACTGATGAGTCTGGCAGAGGTGAATGGGGATTTCAGGCTTACGACAGCTATAAGGGTCTTTAAGTAAATAAATGCAGTGAGCGGTATTCATGGGGTGGCAAGAATAAGAGAACAAGAAAAAATGATGGAAACCAAATGATGAGAGGAAAAAAGAAGATACAGATAAAGCAAGTGTTGACATGGAGAGAGTAAGATGGGGAAGAGAGAGGAGAGCCACAGAGAAAATAAGTATTACTTATTATTTGGCCCTCACATTTGCCAATATCTCATTGATTACATGAGGATAGTGAAGAAGAACTTGGATGTGTTTATCTTTGAAGATTCAAGACAGTTTTTGAAAAAGACCTTGAGGCATTTTCTAAAACAGGCATCCTCATCCTACAGCCCTCAGCGCCAAATAATCCGCCCCACACTCTTGCTCCAGCCACCACTGCTGCACACACATTTGCGACAGCGTTTATAGACCACCAGTCTGCCCCCCTCAACTGTCTGAGGGAGCATGACCTGGTCCCCAACTTCGAAAAGTTGAGGACCCCTGTTCTAAAAAGTTAGCTGGACACAATAGAGTCTGAAGCTGACAGTGGCAGTGAATGGTCTCTGAATAGCACATGATTGAATACAGTATAAGAGTTATTTCTCAGAACAAATGGACTGGAGTGCAGTGCACCAATTACATGGGGGAGAAACACTCTACATTCATCTAAATACCTTAGGAATTAACACTCCAGCACCTTTGTTCAAATAAAGCCACATGAATCTCATGTGCACTTTTCAAAGAGGGATTTAAGTATATCCTCCCCAGTGCCAATTAGTAATCATTTTTATATTTGGGCTGCCAGCCTTGAACATTGATTGTTGTCATTGATTGACTAATTGTTTATTGTTAAGATACTGAACAAGTTGACCAGCTGGTTAGCAGGCCAGAAGGTTGAGACTTGAGTTCTGAGCGATGGAATGTGCTCCCAACATATGTCCCACCTCCTGTCCACCTAGCAGTCCGAAATAAAGATAATGCAAGTAGGTAACTAGGTGCTGCTTTGGTGGGAAAGGTAAAAGTATTCCATGAGCTCTGGTGTCTAATCATGCCTGCTACATGACCATGGAAACATCTGCAGACACAGACAGCTCTGGCTCTTTGGCTGTATACAGAGACACAACCTAGAGTTGGATATGACTCCAGTAAAGTAGCCATACTCTTCATGATATTTTCTAATGCCTTTATTGCTGCACTTCCAAGTCTGGGTCATCTTCTGATTTCTTGGGTTGATGAATGAACCAAGGTATAAAAAATCTTTCACTATCTCAATTTCTTCATTATTGGTTTTTAAACAGTGTAGTTCTTCTGTAGTGATAATTTTTATTTTCTTAATGTTCAGGGGCAATCCTGTTTTGACAGTTTCTTCTTTCTTTTTCTTAACCAATTTTCTTAATGTTCAGCTGCAATCCTGCATTGGCACTTTCTCCTTTCACTTTTATTAAAACAAATTAAGCATCAGTTTCAGTCCTGTGTCTATTCTGGACACAGTACTTATAGAAGGATGCTAACAAACCAGAACATGCGTGGCCAAACCATGGCCCACAGGCTGGATCTGGCCTGTGATGCTGAATCATCTGGCCTGCACTGCCCATGCCATTCCCAGAAGTGCCTGCACTTGCACAAAACACTGCCATAAATGCACCTGCAGCTGTCGTAAACATGTTTACAACAACCGTGGGTGCATTTACAGCACTGGTGGGAGGAACTACATGAGTGGCCCGCTGAATCATGTGACCAGCCCACGGCCTGAAAAGTTTGGCCACCCCTGAACTAGAACAAGTTCAGAGAAGGACAAGAATGATGAGGATATTGAACCCCAAGCTCTATGAGGAAAGAGTGAAGGAACTGAGCATGTTGATCCTTGAGAAAAGGAGACAGAGAGGAGTGGAGTAGCTTTCTCTGCCCAGCTCCTGCCAACCTAGCAGTTTGAAAGCAAGAAATTGCAAGTAGATAAATAGGGATCATTTTGGTGTGTGTGTGGGGGGGAATCTTGGGGACATGAAAGAAGCCTCATTTGGGCATCCCCTAAGCAGAGTTCCTCTAGCAAAAATCCTTGCAACCCAGAAAGTACCTTTGTGTCTACTGACAAGATTAAAAGAAAAAAGGTTAGCACTACCAAACCCTTCTGTAGCTCTTGGATACAAATTTCAATACAGTAAATGTGTTTTTTATGCCAAAATATTGTGCCTTTCCTCTTTATTTCACAGTGGGGGGTAGAAGGGGGGAAGCTGTAGTATACAGTATATTCGAGACTTCAAGTCACTCCTAAAGTCTTAAAAATCATAAGAGTTCATCACATTCCTTCTTCAACATTATGTCTGTACCAAAATCTTTGTTTTGATGCCTGAGGACCTATCTCTGCAAAGCCATCAGAAATGCAACACCCAGTAAGCCAAGTTTTACATGGATCCTGTGCTCATTTTTGCAGATTCACCTCATGCCCCTTTCCTCAAGCAGCTAACCCAAAAACAGTTGCTTCTCCTCTTCCAAACATGATCTGTCTCACCTTTGTGAGACATTAATCTGTGACATTAGAAGGGCCCACCCACTTTCCTGGGTTTTGACCCTGAAGAAAGGTTATGCTTCCCAGCTGGCAGCCATACAACATGGAAATAAAATCTATCACGAATTCTCCAAGATTTCTGAGACCAATATGAAACTGGGAATCTGGAAGCTGTAGTCAACAAATCTAACTTTTCCAAGCTCTGAAATGATCTTTCTAAATTTACAGCTCTGAGGACCAGGCCATGAAGGAAATAAGAATATTGAAAGAGATGTTGCTACTATATTTTTCCCCTTAAAGTTGAAGAATTCCTGGATATAAATGCCCAGAAGCGGATGTAGGTTGTTTAAAAAATACAGCTAAAATATTTTTGAGTGAGAACATCTGTTTCTTTTGCTGTTACAAAAGGAAGTGCGGAATGATCCATCTAATGACTTTGATTTCTTGATGTGATGTTTTGCCTTCCAGACTTCTAATACCACCTTTTACCATTTCTTTGGAGCCTTAATGTGCATTCCTTGACATCTGCGTGCCTTTTCTTTATCATTATAGAAGGTTTCTGAAGAAAGAAATACTTTGTAACTTTAAGTAGAAGAGCAATGGAAGTGTTGGCACATTAAAAAGTAAGATGTTTGTACAGCTATCTAAAGGAACAACTAGAAGAGTCAGGAAGCAACATGAAATTAAGCACTACAATTTGAAATAAAGATAGATATAAAGGATAGTTTTGAGGGCACAGTGTATAAAACCCAGGAAGGAAAGTCATTTTAGATGAAGACAAAGGGTGATTCAGATTTAAAGAGTATTTATGACTACATCTGGATGGGAGTTTGTTTATTGAAATAAAATATTTCTCTGTAGGGATACTGGGGATCTTCAAACCCAATGATGTAATTTCAGTCTAAGAAGTGCACTTTTGGACTTTTCTCTAACACAGGAATGAGGTATATATTTTTAAAAAATAACAGGCTCATACTTTTATGAAAGACTAGACCATACTGCCAGTGAGTGACTCAACATCGAGTGTTAACTAACCTGACAACCCTAAGGACTAACAGTTTGAGTGGTGAAGTCCACAGGGAAGAGTGATGGTCCCCAAGTGGATTAAATCCCACTTGAATCCATCTTGATGGTGGGCAGCAGTTTCGTCAATATGGGCCTGGGGCTGATGAGGACTTTGTGTGCCAAAAGGGCTCAGAACCAGAAAGTGACTCACAGAACTAGATTAGTGGTACAGGTGTCACACTGGGATGTGGAAGGCAGATGAAAGGCCATTGCATTATATTCTCAGGACCGTCTTAATGGCTGATCGCCATGAGGATTCCCAATATTCAGATTTGGATACAGAAACAGCAGCAGAGGAAGAATACCGTTATAAGTTGCATGAACTCTGCAGACTCTGTTTCTTTGATCCTGATTTCTCATCACCTTGCCTCTCTATCACTAGCTGCTTTCTCCAATACCTTGGAAGTAACACATTAACAATCATTGTCATCATCATTGTTGATATTTTGTAAGGAATAATAGATAATGGCAGTATTTCCTCCTAGTGGGGAAATGACATCCTGCAAATTGCTTTTGATCTTGCAATTGGAAGAAAACCTGGATATAAATAAAATAAATAAATAGTCTTTCTTTTGTGTACAACAAGTAATGTTGTCAGTGTTGAACATAATCAAGTGTAACGAGGTCCTTTGATTTTCTTTGTGTTATCAGTATAGCTTCTTCTGCTATAGTCTGATTGACTCAATGGCTTGTTGCTTAGTATAGTAATTTGCACTAGAGTAGGACCATGGAAGGAGTGGGGATTTGGTAAATCAACTCCTTCATAAGTTACATTGATTGAAATGTGCCTACTCTAGTTTGCTTACCTAAAGTAAGTTGCAAACAGAGTAGGCTCATTTGAATTAAAGGAACTAACAGAATAGTCACTTTACCAGATCCCTACTGATTCAATGGAGCTTCTCTAGTGTGACTTTTATTTTTTCTTATTAAATTTATATACCACCACTTGGAGAAACAGATTCCCCACTCTAGGTGGTTCACAACATCATAAATACATATACAGTACTGTATAGACCTTATAAATACCATTTAATAAAATCAAACACACCTAATTAAATAACAGGACTGAGAATAAAAAAAATACATTGGTAGTGGGTGGATTGGAAGATTACCATGTAACAGAATCAATTCAAGAAACCTAACTAACAAAAGGTGTGCCATTAAACACCTAATTAAATGGCTGAGTTTTTAAGCCCTTTTAAAGTGCTGTTGTAGAGGGAATTTGCCTTAGCTCTGCAAGTAGTTTATTCCATAAAGTGGATGCCATCACTAAGAAGGCCCTCCTTCTAGTTACCACCTTCCTAACCACTCTCAGTGTGGGCACTGCCAGTAGAGCATGTTGTAAGGATCTGGTGATGGAGGCATTTAATGATCGGGAGAGACACTCCGACAGATAGTTATGCAAAGAAAAATAATTTCAGCTACTGTTAACTAACATGCTCTGGGACAGGGGAAGCTAGGTATAAAATGAAATTCCATCTCTGACTATATGTGTGTGTGTGGGGGGGGGGACACACACATGAATAAAATAGTTCCAATTCATGGTCACACTCCTGCCTATGTACTATAATCATGGATAGAAATTTATTTTTATACTGAGCTTCTGACAACTGTTTGACAAAGCAGAACCTTCGTGCCTCCCCTCCAATTTTGTGGCTCTTGAAAGGGAACAAATTATTTCATTCATTGCTATTACTTCTTGAATTAAAAAGAAGTGCTTCTGTGATCCTGCATCCTGCTGTGAAATACATGACAGGTTGAATGCTTTACAGCATTATAAGGTAGGTCATGGTGGTGGTAGTGCTGTGCCTGATACAACTTCACTTCCAGCCACAAAATGTCTCAGGGTGGACTGTACAGTAGGTGTTACAATCCTATTTTTACTTTTGCTTATTAAAGGTATCCCTTGCTCAAAAACCAGTCATGTCTGACTCTAGGGGGTGACTAGACACCAGAGCTCACAAAATGCTGTTACCTTTCCCATTGAAGTAGTATCTAGAAATCTACTTGCAGTCTCTTGCTTTCAAACTGCTAGGTTGTCAGGAGCTGGGACAGATGACAAGATCTTACTCCGTCACACAGCACTCAGGTCTCAACCTGCTGACCTGCTGGTCAGCAGCTCCACATTGTAACCACAAACCACTGTGGCCCTTTGATTTTCTTTGCTTAGGACTTAATGAAAATGCAAGCAAACTTTATAAGTGAAATGGAACAGAGCAGGGTACTTGCAAGCTAGTGAATTAAAATAAACAAATTTATTTTTTAAAAAATGGACATATATGGTAGAGAAGGGAGAACCTAATCAGCTTCCTGCTTCTCTGCTGAATATGTTTGCTTTGTGTTTTCTTCTATATGTTTAGAACTTTTTAAAAGATATAGTACTTTGGACATCAAATGAGAAGAGAGGATTCACTTGAGAAAGCATTGATGCTGAGAAAGGTTGAAGGCAAAAGAAGAAGGGGCCAGCAGAGAATGAGATGGCTATATTGTATTGTTGATGCAATGGACACAGAACTGGGTGGATTGAGGAGGACGGTGGAAGACAGAGGTGCCTGGTGGGCATTGGTCCATAGGGTCACAAAGGGTCACTCGACTATGTGACTTAACAATAACAACAGATTGGAATAGACTGTGATGGGGAATTGGAGACTGTTCTCTACATTTTCCCTATGTCCTATAATGATGAGAGTATGTTGATGATGGAATTTTTAGCTGATGTTCCACATTGTGTTAAGATGATAAAAAAATTCCCATACCTTCCCATTCACATCTAAGAGACTCACAGTATGGGTACAGATTTTCTTTAAAGCCAACATGTCTCATGCACCCACAATTTTGGGAGTTAGAGGGAAATTGGCTCGGAAAGGACTGCCTCAATGTGTTCCTGCAGAGGTAACAGTATGTGCAGTGAAGAGAGAAAAGTGATCACAATTGTCTCTAAACTAAGGCCAGGAATGGCTCACCCTGGTTACAGGCAGGTTCTGTGTTACTTGTATTTTACACAATAATGATTCATGGCCCCAGGCAGGGAGGTGCCTCTGAATTTCAGGGTGAGGCGATACTTTGTCCCCATCCTCGATCCACTCACCTGTTTGCTTTTTGATTGTAGATCCAATGGTGTTAAAGTGAAATAAAGTTTAAGCCATAGCTAACCCAAAGGTATCTGTCATTTCTTGAGTAGCCACACACATGAAGCGTGATGATAGCCCATAAACAGGTCTTGAAAAATATGATCTGGCTACATTTATGATTGGAACCCATTTGAATGTAGTGGACAGAGTGACAGGCTAGGATTCAAGAGGCCTAGGTTCAAATTCCTGCTCAGCTAGAGAAGCTCACTTGGGGTGTGAAAAAAGTAAAACCACTCCTTAAATATCTCACCTTGAGATTCCTTTTAGGGCTGTTATAAACTGATTCCAACTTGATGGCATATAACTAACATCCTTTGTTAGTTCAATTTCAGATATGTTGATCTTCCCAGTCAATTTTAATTCTTATTTGCAATTGTATGCATATCTACCCAAAAGTAAGCCTTTGTGTATTCAGTGGAGCTTAGTCTCAGATAAATGCATGCAGGATTGCAGTTTTAGAGCTAAATCCAGTTGGTAGTCCCCATTAGTTTGGACCCACTGGATTAAAAAATTGTCAAAGGGTTTAATTAAGAAGCCACATACATTTAAAGGGTCTGCTGTAGCTGAGACAACTCTGAAGGGATTTCTATACTCTTTGCAAAGTAGTGTCAACTGAAGAAGAAAAAGAATTAAATAAATATTATTTTAAAGTATATTTTTAAAAAAATATATATCACAGTTTTGGGCTGTCAAAACCAACCTATTTTTCTGCCATAAGAACAATGATCTATTACATTTATGACAGCTATGATCTAAGCCACTCCAATAGAGTGTCATATTTGTCGGTGTAGACAGAAAAGTGTATAAACCTACCATAAAGTAAAGATATTCTGTCAGAACGTCAGCCTCCCTGCGACCCCTGGTCTTCTTTTTTGTAAACTCAAGGTGCTACAAAAGTGTCATGTATGAATATAAAGATGCATTTCAATATGTCAGGAGTGAGCGTGAAATGTTACTTTCCATCATTTTTATAGCCAGATGAATTTTATATTCTGTGGCATGTTATATATTTATGGTCAACATGAGTTTAATCATTCTTCAGTTTTGTATTCTGTTGTGTTGATGCCACTGTAAGAGAACCATGGAATTACTGGGCTAAAAGTACTTGAGGATTAACTAGTCTAATCCATGTAAGGAGGCTGTAGCCTACATACCTTCAACCCTTTAACAGATTAGACTATGCAATGGAAAAATGATGGTTTGTATAACTGCATTACACTGTGAAATAAGGGAAAGGAACTTTGGAGTAAGGTACATGACTCCAGAGGATAGGATTAGCACTGGTTCAAACCCACAGAAGAAATCATCTTAATACTGAAGAAATGGGTTTCTCTAAAAGAAGTTGGATTCTATAACATTTAATTTTAGAAATAGTATCTCTATATTTTAATTATTGGCTGTATCAGATAGTCCATGCAGATTGTTGTGGGGACCTTCCACAGGGCTTTCGCTACTCGCCTGTAGACCTCGAGTGCTCAAAATTCAGTGTGGCCGATGGCTACAGCACGAGCACGGGGCCCACCACTGGTTTGTGTGGCCTAAGGGTTTGCTCTCTCTGCTCAGGCTTAGTTCGGCAGAGAAAGGTGGGTCCAGCTAATCTGGCTCATAGGTTACGGGGAAGATGGCAAAGGCAAATTAATGTTGCAGGTCTAATTTGGCTGCAAAGACCTCTGGGACAGACTATGCCAATTTCCACAGAATGCAAGCGTGGCGCCAAAATGGCCACCACGCTCTTTGCGGGGGGGCCCCCACCCGGACGCAGACATCCAGGTGAGTTAGGGGGGCGTGGCCACCCCTCCATAAAAGGGGTGGCCACGAGGCAGCCAAGCTGCCATTTTGTAAAGCGACGGAGAGGAGTTTTTTGCTCCGTCACTCTTCACTTTTCAAAGACCCGTCCTTGGCTGTAGAGCCTTAACGGGATCTTGGTTGCTATCTTCGGCTTTCCAGCCATCGGTCTTCGATCCCTGGGAGGGGATTGCGCTTCTATTATGCCGCTTCTATTATGCCTCCGAAGAAGAAGGCTGCGCCGGCTCAGGCGCGCTCAAACGGGAGGCGGCAGTCGGGTCGGAGGACCGCGGCTGCGCCCCCGCAACAGGACTCCTTAACGGAGGCACCCACCGGGACCGGTGGGATGGGGCAGCTTAGGCCATGGCCCGTGGCTCTTCAGCCCCAGACTGGCCCTACAGGGGCTTCGGCCCCCGGCCCGCAGGGGCCGGCCATGGGCTTCGGGCATGGGGGAGGGTCTGGTGCGAGTGCACAGCAGGGCTTAACCCCGGCCCCCCATGGGCCAGGGTTCTGGGCATGGCCATATTCGGGGCCTGGCTCTCAGGTCAGGAACCCTGGAATTTTGCCCGGTGGGCCGTCCGGCCCACCTGGCCCCATTTATGCAGGGGGATCTGTGACAGTGGATGCATTACTGGCCCGTGTAGCAGCGCTGGAGGCATCCCTTGGGATCACCAATAACAACATGGGGGTGGGGGTTTCATTGCCATCTGGGGCCCCCTTTTGCCAGCCTGCTACCGCGACAGCCACAACTCTCTAGCAGGCGGCTGGTCGGGTTGAGTTGCTTGAGGCGTGCAGGCCTGGGCCTGACGCGGCCTCGCAGCTCCCCGTACATCAGGAGCTGCAGACAGGTAGTGATCGGATGTGTCCTCAGAGCTCGATTGTGGTCGCGAGCTCCGATGCCCGCCGTGGGCTGGAACCTCCAGTGGGGGCGGCTCATGGGGGTGCACCCAGTGAGTATCAGGTTCAAGCTAATGTCCCCACACCACACACCACTGCTGGGATTGGGTTTCAGTGGCCTTGGCCTTGTGCTGTCGGGGCGGGTGGGCATCACTTGCCAGCTTACCCGGGTGCAGCGTTGTCACAGACTGGCATAACATTAGGCGGGGGGGTGTCCGTCCCCGGGCCTACACCGGGTGTCGCAGGGACTATCCAGGCTTCTTTCCTGATACCCCGGGTTAATACTGTGCCAGTGTCAGCATTGCCTACGGCCGGGTATTCATTGCTCCTCGGGGATCATTTGGCCCAGGCAACAAGGGAAAAGATTTGGCAGGGGGAGTATGTCGATATTTTCTCCCTATTGAACAGGGAACCCACCAAGGAGGAGAAAGAGGGGCAGGATGATAAGGACAAAGAGCTGGCTCGTCATCGCAAGCCACCACGCACATGGGCCAACTGGTTACCAGCATATCTCATCTATATGGCGGTGTATCTCAGGGCTCGGCCTGACCTGGCCATTCCTATGGTCCAATATTTGGACAATATTTACAGGGCAATGGTGGATTTTCCGGGCCCATCGTGGTTGGCTTACGATGAGGAATTTAGAATGAGAGTGCCCTTACACCCGGAGATGAGGTGGGATGAGCCATGTCAAAAGCTGTGGCTTTTATACATGACCCCCACGCGCCCGGCGCCTGGGGAAAGGTACCATTGCGGCCATGCTGTCCAGCGAGCTACTCCAACGCAGGCTCCCCGCCAGTTGGCGGGGCAGGGGGTTCCAGCCCGCTTGCTGTGTTGGAGTTTCTCGGCCAATGGTGCATGCAACAGGAAACAGTGCCGATACAAACATGAGTGTCCCTCTTGCGCTGGCCCCCATGCCGCCGCTGCGTGTCCACGAGCCGGTGGGTTACGGGGCAGAGGTAGAGGTGGACCGGGAGTGGGCAGACCTGCTGCTGATGGGGCTGGTCAGTCGAAAGGCCCCCTCCCGGTTAACATAGCTATGTTGGAGCGGTGGCTCTCGACTTACCCGAGGAGAGGATGCTAGGTATCTCCTTGAGGGGTTCCAACAGGGCTGTCGCATCCCATTCAAAGGGGAGCGGTGTCCCCAAGACGCTCCTAATTTGCTTTCCATGAAGGGTAGGGAGGAGGTGGCTGCCCTAAGTATTGCTAAGGAGGTTAAGGCAGGTAGGGTTGCTGGCCCCTTCCCTGCCCCACCCTTTCCCAATTTGAAGGTTTCCCCTTTAGGGTTGGTGCCCAAAAAGACCCCTGGGGAGTTTCATTTAATTCACCATCTGTCGGTCAATGATGCCATTCCTGATGACCTTTGTTCGGTCAGGTACACATCATTTGACCAGGCCCTGCGCATGGTGCGCTCTTGTGGCCGGGGTGCACTTCTGGCGAAATGTGACATTAAGTCGGCATTCCGTTTGTTGCCAGTGCACCCGGGTGACTTTGAGTTATTGGGTTTTAAATTCCAAGGGAAATTTTACGTTGATAAAGCCATGCCTTTTGGCTGCTCTATTTCCTGTTCAGCATTTGAACGTTTCAGTACTTTTCTCCAGTGGGCATTTGTTCGCAGGTCTGGGTCCCGGTCTGTAGCCCATTACCTCGATGATTTTTTGTTCGGGGGTGAACGGGGCTTGGACACGTGCACGCATCTTCTCACCATATTTCAAATGCTAATGAAGGAACTTGGTGTCCCTTTAGCGCCCGAAAAGAACGAGGGCCCATCAACTACGCTCACTTTTCTGGGTATTGAAATTGACATGGTTTCGCAGTCATCCAGGTTACCTACGGATAAGGTTACCCGGATCACTGCGTTGATTTTGGCCTTACTGGCCAAACGCAAGGTGTCACTTCGTGAGCTCCAGGTTCTCCATGGTCACCTTAACTTCGCTTGTAGGGTGGTCGCACCCGGCAGAGCTTTTGCTCGACGCTTATGCGACGCCATGACTGGCCTATCCAGGTGCTATCATAGGGTCCGACTGAACAAGGTCATGAGGGCTGACATGTTAGTTTGGCTTAAGTTCCTGAGGGACTTCAACTGGGTGTCATTTTAGAGATCTGACCTTTTGGTTTCCCCTAGGTTCCAGGTTCAGTCGGATGCCTCGGGGTCCCTGGGATATGGGATTTACTTTGAGGGGAGGTGGGCCTACGGCCGATGGCCTCCAACATGGAGGGACACTGATCGTCTACGCGATCTGACATTCCTTGAGTTCTTCCCGATACTGGGAGCCTTGATGCGGTAGTGCACATTGTCAATTCCCAGACATCTAAATCACCCAGGGTCATGGAGTTAGTTCGTCAGTTTGTGTTGCGCAGCCTACACCTCAACATGCTCTTCAGGGCCAGACATGTACCAGGCATTAATAACGATATTGCTGATGCTTTATCCCGCCTGCAGATCCCCCGGTTCCGCGCCTTGGCTCCGGACGCAGAGGAATTCCCCGCTCCCGGACGAGATTTGGATGTTTGGCAAGGAGAGGTGAACCGGGCGATCGGCATGTCGTTGGCGCCCCGCACGCGTCAGGTGTATCACCATGCATTCAGTCAATTTACATTGTTTTGTGCGCAACTCCGGTTGCCCGAGGTGTGGCCTATTCCAGTTACACACGTTCTCCAATTTATGGTCTACCTACACAGTCAGGGCCTAGCTCCACGCACCATGGCATCCAGGCTGTCAGCACTGGCATTCATGGCCAAAGTGAGGGGTTCGGCTGACAACACGAATGATTTCTGTATACGACATGTTTTGGAGGGGTGGACATGGGAACGTGGACGCCGCCCGGACAATCACCACCCTATTTCCCCAAGGGTGCTTACCCACCTTGCACGAGGCTGGCCTAACCTATGTTTTGACAGGTATGAGGCAGCTCTTTTTCATGCGGCTACCACAGTGGCCTTTTTTGGAGCGCTCTGCATCAGTGAGCTGGTGCTGCTGTCTAAGGCGGATGTGACTCGTAGGGCACTGGAACTCGAAGATGTCTATGTCTCCAATGAGTGGGCTCAGTTGAGTATACGTTCCTCAAAGGTTGATCAGCACGGCGTAGGCAGTGGTGTTAGACTGCTATGATGTTCCATTGCAGACATCTGTTCGGTTGGTGCCCTACATGAGTTCCTTGCAATGCGTGGCACGCACCTTGGCCCGTTTTTCTGCCACCAAGATGTGTCTCCCCTTACTAAATTTCAATTTTGGAAGGTGACCGGTAAGGCACTGTCCAGTGTTGGCCTCCCTGGGGCTCGTTACGGCACCCATTCGTTTAGAATAGGAGCTGCTTCTACTGCAGCTGCATTTGGGTACTCTGAGGCTGATATATGCCATATGGGGAGATGGGGGTCGAAGTGTTTTGAATTATATGTTCGCCCTCTTCAAGTATGAGTACCAGATAAGTCACTGTCCTGTCTCTTTTTATCTTACAGACCCTGTGTGTCCACGCACACTGGTGGCAGTATGGCTGGTGGGCCACAGCTATGTGCACTGGGCAGCGCAGTACGCTGCGGTGACAGAGTGGGGACCCCAGCTTGGACTACGTGCATCCGCATGTATCAGGTGGTATGGTAAGCACGGAATGTTATGGCGGGAACTGTTGCCATTCCTTTTCTCTATCAGGGATGCTGAACCGCCTGATGTCCTGGTGCTGCACCTCGGGGGCAATGACCTAGGCCAGGTCACTGGCCTTTCTTTAAAACATACGATCTGCAGCGACCTAGCTTATTTGCATTATGTGTGGCCTGCCACAACGCTGCTATGGTCGGACATCATACCGCGTCACGCTTACAGGGGGGTATCAACCTCCAGGCACTTGACCGCGCTCGTCGCTCGGTGAACAGGGCTGTGGCCCGGTACTTTGCTGACAAGGGTTTGGGGCGGGTCATCCGACACCCCACCATTAGTCTCCAAAATTATGATCTTTACACAGGGGATGGTGTCCATCTGTCGCCTAGAGGTATGAACCTCTTTTTGGAAGATTTGCAAGCAAGCCTGTTGACCGAGCTGACGGTCGGGGGGGGGGCGGTGAGCCTTTATTAAGCCTCCCCGTGTGGCAGGTAGCACTGGTAAGGTAAATATTTATGACCCACAGGTATCCGGCAGGTTCGCAATTGACTGGCCAACGCTAGATAGGTAAAAGTTTGTTAACGTTGACCAGTCAACGACGAACCAGGCAATGGGGTGATGGCACGAGCTAGGCAGCATGCATCACCCCGTGATTTAACGGATACACGTCAGAGGGTGGGGTCAGTAGATAGTTTATTGACTACGGTTAACAATTTGTTTGTTGTCAACAAACAAATTGATACAAATGGATACATTGTAGCCAATTGACATTGGCAATTTTGGGAGGAACCTTACCAGTGTTACTGTGGCCTGCTTGCCTTAAGAATTATAATTGGCTGAGTACCAATTGAAATTTATAATTCGGACTAGGGCATGAATCAATAAATGTGGCCCAATGCCGTTATCCACTTATACCGGTGTCTGAGTCCTTTCTTGGGGGGGGGGGTGCGCCTGCAATGACACCCTTATCTCTAAAGTTGGGGAGAACTTGCTGGCCTTGGAAGTGTTGTGTGTCCGTAGGGGTTTGCCCATTAACGTCTTCTTCAAAGACGACTCCCCGCTTCTTGGCTGGGAAAGGCGAGATAGGCTGATCCTCCTCCAGACAGCTGGAAGAATTCCCCTCACAAACCTCACAGGAGCAAGTTGCTAACTTCCCTGCAATAATGGGCCGTTTGTAATGCAAAAGCCTCCCCTCTCTATATCTTGCTCTCGGCTTGACTTTGAGAGCAAGAAGAACTCAGATTGACTCAAAAGCCAACTTAACAAGTTTATTATAGAATCATAAAATAAATGTATATAATACAGAAATCAAAGAAATCAAAGTTAAGAAACAGAGTATAGCAGTACTCTAACCTAAACTAGGCTATGGTACTCTGTGGCGCCCCATGAATGATGAGTTCGATAGCTTCCTCGATGGTTAGGCAAGCATACTGAATGCATGGAAGTGTGCTTATCTCTCTAAGGAGAGAGATCTCTGTATAATTGAATTAAGCTTCTGTTTATATACCTTTTCTGATGAGAAAAGATAGATAAGCAGGGCTAATTGGCTTGTCAAAGTGACAAGTCAAGTCCGTAGATCAAAGATCCAGATGGCTCCTTATCAGTGTTTTCCATCTAACTCTATTAGAGAGAACATGTTCAAGGCTGTTTCCCTAGGGACGACCTTAAACAACCGGCCACTAGGCAGGCAAGTTAAACCTTCTACAAAATGGTGGAATATTTTCACAAAATGGCATCGCTTTGGCTAAGTGTACTAACTCAGAATGAAACAAAATTAACTACATGATAACATACATGATAACATACATGAAACTATGATTAATAACATAAAAATGTCTTCTTGCCATGGAATCATGACAATTGTAACATGAATATCTGTGCTCACACTGAAACATGGGATTTATAGTGTTTATAAATATAATCACTGGCAGTAACTCAAATTAAGTTCATACAAGAGGATAGGATATTGGAGGATATACTTTTTTGTAGTCAGTTAATATGCAGTTCATGATTAGAATTTTTCACTAAAAAGAGTTTAGTGATTCAAAGTAGCTATTAATATTAAACTGTTGGCAACAGAAATGAAGGACAATGGATACAAAAAAAATTCATATCCATCTCTCCCTAGGTGTTCTCCCTGGTCTCCTGTCATATGGAAACATATCCATCTTCTTCTTCAGCCACTGCTCCTCCTTCTTTCTCGTTACATGTCATGCCCATTCAACTCTTGTACTGTTCATCAGTCCAACAATGTTAAGCTCCTTGTAGAGTTGTTCTGAATCTATATTGTGGCATTTTGTCCATTCCCTAATAGATGATTTGGTCCCTGAATTTTCCTGAGTACTTTCCTCTCAAAAACAAGTAGCTGAATAAGGTCTTGTTTCTGAGTTCCCCAAGTTTGGCAACCTTTCTGTATCATTTTTAAAAATGTTCCAATAACTTAAAAACAATGGTTAACTATTCATCAGCAAATATATATTTTCCAATTCTATAGTTGACAATTTTGCCCACAATACCTTACCTCTCCTTTACAGTTCTCTAAATAAAAGAAAACAATTTTGGTAAGTATATTTAACTAGGCCAAAGGAAATAAATCTAGTGAAGTGAAAAGATTATGAAAAGGTTCACACAACAGCAAATATTTTATGTAAATGTTCTTAATGGTTAAAGGTTGGATGATAGACTATATAAGATAGTATATCTATGGAAGAAAATAGATAATTAGATTTCCTCTTGAAAAGCAAAGAAGAGAGGTGAAACAAGAGCAAAGAACTAGAAAAAATAGATAAGTGTCCTGAAAGAAAACATTTTTCTTAAACCTAGCACTTTTAAAAATAGATTAACCTGCTAAACTGATTGAAAACTTGATTAAAATTAAAATATATTCAGTCAATTTGCACAAGCAAATTAAATGCTTGAAAAACATAACTGCATCCAGAGAGCATAAAGATAGCATAAAGAAGCACTTAGTAGAAGAAAGTATGCCAGGCTTGTCTCATTTCGGGGAGAAATTGTTAACTTGAATTGGCCTTAGTGTATCCAATTGCTAAATATTCCTTCAATTTACATTTTTTGAGATTTGAGATATGGAAGAGCAGATTGGGAGAAGAGGGGTTGGCCACCAGTCCAGATACAATAAAGAGGGATTTTATTTCAACTTAACACTGATAACCCTGAGCTGAATTAAAATGAAGATAGTGAAGCCATTCTTTCCATAGGAGCAAGAATCCAGATTTTCTAGGATTCCTGCTCCTATGGAGAGTCCCTACATCAGCAGGACTTCTTCTCATAAGTTTTCATGGTAACTGCAAGAAAGGGACAAGAGATAGAGAGAAGCCAGGTACTCTCCTTCTTCTTCTTCAAAGCTAAAAAATTAAGTATAATTTGAGTCTAATTTTTGTGCATTTACAAACATGTACATAAATTGGTCCCCAACATGCTGAAAATCAATCTAAGACTGGCAAAAAAAATTCCACTTCATTGGAAGATGTAGTTTCATGTTGCCTTATTTACAGTACAAAACTGAATCTGGTCAGGGGCTTATATCTCTATGCAGCAGTTTTAAAAACCCATTTGATAATCTCCAATAAAATAAACGACTCAGGAAATAGCACATGTTTGTTTGGGCCCTATTTGTCCACCTAGAACAGGGGTTTCCTAGAACAGGGGTTTCCAAACTTTTTGCACTGTGGGCTGGATCACCCCCCTCCCGGAACAGCTGAGTGGGCTGGTCACACGGTTCCTCCTGATGTGAATGACAGCCACTTTCACTTCTGATAGTGGCCAGGGTGGTGGCAGGTCACATGAAATGGTTCCATGGGCCAGGTCTGACCCACAGCCGTAGTTTGGCCACCCCTGTCCTTGAAGCTCTAGTTGGTTCCATAGCAAGATACACACTCACCGGTGCGCCTAAGGGCTGCAGTGGCTCAGTGATTAAGAAGTTCGCCTTGTTAGCCAGAAGGCCGGAAAGTCAGTAGTTTGAGACCTGGGGACATAAAAGGAGCCTGATTTTGACCTTCCCCTGAGCAGAGTGTCTCTAGCAAAAATCCTTTCAACCCAGAATAATTTGTGACATGAAATTATTATTATACTGGTGCACCTTATTTTAATTTGGAAGTTTTCTAATTTTAAGGGAAATTTTGTTGTTGTTGTTGCTACCACAGACATCTCACAGTGGTGATTGAATTGCCTACGATGGCTTTTCAGCAATACAACCACCCTAGAGGTTGCCACTTCTTACATATGTTGTCCTATATAAGGATCCCTCTGCTTTCTGCCTGTATAAACAATTCAGTCTTTACACAAAAGAATAAATGAACTGAAATGATATGTAAAAATGGCAACATTGTAAGTCCAAAGGAATATTGTTTTTTTCCCCTTAATAACTTGTTGCTGACTTGAATGCTGCCAATCTCTCAAAGAAGAATCTCAAAGATGACTCCACTAGCTGATTTGGAATTATCAGTACAATAAACTATGGAGCAGAAAAATGCATGAAAGGGGGAAGTATAAGTATAAGACAATGCACACTCATTTTTATGCTGGAAGGAAAACATGGTATTGAAGGCAAATAATGAAATAGGAAAGTGGGGGAGAGTGCCAGTGAGATACAGTAAAATCCTGACTTACATATGCCTTGAGTTACATAAAGTTCAACTTACATAATGATTTTGTGCTAAAACCATGTCTCAATTTACATGATTCCCTATGGGTTTGCTTCAAGTTACATAAATATTCTTTTTCCTATTGGTTTGCTTTGAGTTACGTAAAAAATAATTTCCCTATGGGTTTGCTTCGAGTTATGTAAAAAAATTCCTATAGGTTTACTTCGAGTTAGATAAAAAAAACAATTTAAGCAAAAGCCTACGGAACGGATTTTTTCGTATGTAGGGGTTTTACTGTACTAAAAACCATAAAGTGATCAAGATGGATAGATTTGCACAGCACAGCTCTTAATTTCTGATTGTCTTCATTGAGTTGTTCTTGGTAAATTTTGCAAACATGGCTGGAGAAATAATGCAATGTAAGGGAAATGATTTCCTAACTTTATTAGAAATTGGATAGAGTGAGTAATGAGATTGTGAGAGTGTCTAGCTCACCACAGTATTGCCTATCAAACCTTCTGTGCTTTTAACAACCATGTGACAAGTGGAAGTTTGACAGTAGTGATTTTAATGCAGTGATTGATAGAGCTGCACTTACCATGCCACTGACATCTGCCGCACATGATGCTCAGATAACTATTATTCCCTTTTTCAAATGTGATGGAAGAGATGCCTTTCCAGTTTTATTGCTAATAAGTACCTATCACTTGCCAGAAGGTGTTTTCCACCTGAAAGGTTAGATACAGCAGCCAACTTTCTTGACTACCAGAAGAGTCTTGCTTTGAATCCAGATCTGTTTCAGTAACATAAAAGTTCTTGGAAAAAGTTTTATTTTTATTGGCCACTAGTGCAGTGGCTCAGGTGGTTAAGATGCTGACTGGGAGTGGAAGGTCAGCAGTTCAAAACCCGAGTGAGTGCCCATCTCTGTCCCAGCTCCTGCCAACCTAGCAGTTCGAAAGTAAGAAATTGCAAGTAGATAAATAGGTACCACTTCAGTGGGAAGGTAAACAGCATTCTGTGCACATTGATGTCTAGGCATGTCTGCCACATGTCCATGGAGACTTGCTCTTCGGCTATAAAACAAAGATAAGCACTGAAGTGACAAAAGAGTTTTTCAGACTCTTGATTCAGATTTGAGTCAAATTGAAAAGCCCCAACAGCTGTTCAAGATGAATTGGCCAAGTAAGAGTAATAACAGTATCATCCCCATGATACATCTTTCCAACATTTTATTTTTTTTATCATGCCTTCTATTATAAAATATTCAGTGGCTAGAGATAAAGGAAGATGCACTTCAACAATATTTGAATTTGAACAGGTTATCCACCCAAGCTGTATATGAAGAAATTTTACAGCACATTCTATAACATTTAAAACAAATGTCAAATGAAGTTTGAGTAGGTAAATTTGAAAGCATGAACATAAAATAGAGAGCCACTTCATTTTGCTATTTATTATGGTGACATCCCCAAATTCTCCATGTATTGGCCTTCAGAAGTCAGCTCAATCTAGTTTAGATAAGATGAATAATAGACATTGCACCAAATATATTCTTTATACAACTTTATTGACATTAATGGAATTAAGTCAGTAGTTAAATCATATCAGCATATTTCATCTTAAATTGGAAAATTAAATGTGTAGAGCATGTTTAAATTCATAATTAGCGGGATGGCATATGGAAGTAAATTACATGCTCTTACAATTAACACAAATATTGACATACAGGAAAAAAACTAACCCTTCAATGTAACTTATTTAATGTGCTACTAAATGTCAAAAGACTCTGAACACACGAAATTAATTGCACAATTTAGTTTTGAATTAATTAATACTGCAAGCTTTTATATTCATATCCTAATTTTCATTGCTTGAGATTAGATCAGGATTACTTCAAGAAAGGACAGAGAAAATATCTGATATTATGTATATTTTAGATTATCCAAAATGAATTTGTACTGTAAGGTGAAGTTTACATAATCACCAGACAGGAAGGATTTATGTTTAGTTCTTCATAGAACTTGACACTTATTGGTTATGAATAACCAGTTATTTGTAATTAAATACATCTGGCACAGTGAAAATATAAAATAGCATTTACAACATGACTATAACTTAGAGAGAAATAGCTTGATTTCTTTAATAATGTAACCACAATTGTTGTGTCATTATGTGTCATCAAGTCATTTCCAGCGTATGACAGCCAAATGAATGAATTCATGATTTTGAAAATATCTTATATCACTAGCAACCTTTGCTAAGGCCTTGCGAACTCAAGGTCATGAGTTACTTTATTGAATCAATCTATCTCATTGTAAATCTTATTTTCCTATCATCTTCCACTTTTACTAGCCAAATAATATTTGAGTTTATACTAATACAATATAGCTGGTGCAAATCTTGGTGGTAAATCACTGTAAGACAAGTTAGTGTAAGCATTTTCTATTGCACATTAAGCCAAGACTTCTCAAGGAAAAAAGGGATCCTGAAGAGAGGATTAGGAAGTTTTAAGTCAAACCTATATTGCCAGTTGATCATGTCATATGGCTTGCATTCATAAATTTACACCAACATGATTTCAGTCTGTAAATTAATAAAAACATATCTTTCATTGTTTTTCATAAGTCCAGTCTTTGTTGGATAATCTTTGCAGAGCAACCCAGGTAGTGTCTCAAAAGACTAAGGCTAAATATTTTGAAATGCAAGAACCCCTTAATTCCCAATTTCTTTTCTTCTTAGTTCCTATTGTACAAATGCTTAGGCATAGTTTTAGCAGAAGGAAAGGTTTGTGTGCAAATAAAACTGTCAGATAGAGGGCAAAAATATGTTATAGCAGTTCACTTCTTCTTGGTTGCAATAAAGGGAAGGACAAATCTCTCAAGTAAATGATAATTGCAAGAGGGTACTGAATTAGAAAGTCAGAAAGAACTAGGTCAGTGGTGGTGAACCTATGTCATGCGTGCCAGAGGTGGCACTTGGAGCTCTCTCTGTGGGCACCCATGCAATCACACAAGCACAGAGTTTTCCCCAACCCTCTGTCCAATGGAAGTGCTTCCTCCCTCCCCCAGCAAGTTTCCCCCACCCCTCTGCTCAGCAGCCCAATGGGAGTGCTTCTTTCCTCTCCTGTTGCTGTGTTGGCATTTTGTGGTAAATAAGTGGGTTTTGGGTTGCAGTTTGGGCACTTGGTCTCTAAAAGGTTCGCCATCACTGAACTAGGCTGAACAACTGAACACTCAGACAGAATAAAACAAATGCAGTACACATTCAGGCACACAACTTGTCATGGAAATGTAGTACCATGGATTTAATAATGGTTCAAAATGGACAGCAACCTGTCTGACTGCTCTGGGAGTCTTAGTGTTCTGGAACTGGGCCTGGTAATGTGTTCAGGTGATCCAGTGAGAACATGGAGAGATCTGAGGCGAGGGAGTCAGTCCGGTATTTGTGATACAACTCAGAGTGGGAAATCAGTTACTTTTGGAAGAAAGAAACATTTAGTCTGCTGACTGGCTGTTTAGATTCAATAAAGGCAATTACTAGGTTTATTAAAAGCTAGCTCTTCCAATGTCCATGTTATTATGCAAAACAAACATAAAACATAATGGAAATGCCTGCTGAAAGCTCAACAGTCTTCACATTTGAATCTAGTAATAAGGATTACTATAAAATTATTTACTTTTGGAATCATGAGTAGTATTCCTTCTATATGTATAGAAGAGGAAATATCACACGGTTTGAAAGTGGCTCACACTGTGCTAAAAGTTCTGTTTTAGGTATTATGCTGATGATAACATGAATGGTCAGAGAGGCAAACAGTCTTCATCATTCTGGTGGAAACTATTATCAATATTGGATTGGTCATTCCTCTGCTCTTGAGCTTTCACGTGGTTAGAAAAGAAGATTTTCTCTGGCTTGCTACAGTACAAGCATTTGAAAGCTGTATGCACACACCTGCTGCAGTGCTTAATGGCCAGGGGCAAGGAAGAGAAGGATAGAAGAAAAGATTATAGTGCTGTAAAAAAGGGAAAACAAATGGGAGCTGTTAGTGGTTAAATTTAATGAGCTGAGACCGATAGCATTTGGATAATAAATTATCAATTTCTAGACTTGACTAAAAGTGGTTCACTGGCTAACAGGGAGATCTACCAAGTTGCACAGTTCTCTTTAGATCCTCTTTCTCTAGCAGTGTCGTTGCGTAGCTTGATAGTTGTTACACATGGTTTCTTTCACCTAGGGCATTTCTTTTTTCTGGGCCAATGAATGAAGCCACTCCATCGATCTCACCTCTTGCTCTAATAAACATTTCCAGGATGCTTGAAAAGAAACTGTATTTCTGGCTGTCTCTGACAGAACAAGGAAGCTGTTCTATTTTGAGAATTAAGATACCTGAAGTATGCATTGGTCAGGATTTAGTTTGGCTTGCATTTTGATCAGAACTGACTGGACTTTACATGTTTGAATGAATAATTATATTATCCTTGGTGCTTAAGTACTTGCCAGAATTAAAAAATAATAATTCCTGGAGTGTTTCATCCTTACAGGGTAAAGAATTAAATGCTGGATTTTTCCATTTTCTGCAAGATGGCAATATTTCTGGGTGGGTCAGAGAGATTTTCTAAAGATATTGTCTGATTTTAAGAAATATTTTGACTGATTAATATAATAGTGCAACATTTGCAATTGTGACAACTGTTTATTTATTTATTTATTTATTTATTTATTTTTCACGCTTATATACCGCCCACTCAGGTACAACCCAACTCAGGGCGGTTTACATAGCGGACAGTAAATACATAAAAGACACATGATAAAAAAGTTAAAAGTTAAAAAAAAACCACCCCTAAAAGGTGCGCAAGAACCGAAGGGACCTTGGGGGACGGCACACTTCTCTATACCAGCCACCCAACGGTACCCCCATCCCCACCCGCACCCCAAACTTGGCCCACCAGCCAAGTCTTTAGTTCCTTCCTAAAGGGCAACAACTCTGTCTGGAGACGCAGTTCCACAGGCAGGAGGTTCCAAAGGGCTGGTGGGGACACGGAGAAGGCCCTCCTCCTTGTGCCAGAGAGGTGAGCCCCCCTGGCTGATGGCACAATTAGAGAGCCCCTCCGGTCCGCTCTGGTTGGATGGACAGACGTCCTTAGGGCGATGCGGTCTCGAAGATACCCTGGCCCACTACCATGTAGGGCTTTAAAGGTCAAAAACCAGCACCTTGAATTGCACCCGGTGACAAACTGGTAACCAGTGCAGCCCCCGAAGCAGTGGTGAGGCATGGGCGTAACGTCCACACCCCATCACCACCCGGGCCGCGGCATTCTGGACCAGCTGCCTCCGAATGGTTATCAAGGGCAGCCCCATGTAGAGTGCATTACAGTAGTCTAGTCTGGAGGTCACCAGAGCGTGAGTGACCATGAGCAAAGAGTCCCGGTCCAGGAGCGGGCGCAACTGGCGAATCACCCGAAGTTGGGTGAAGGCCCTCCTGGCCACAGCCGCCACCTGTTCTTCTAGCAGCAGCCGCGAATCCAGGAGGACCCCCAAGTTGCACACCGGGTTGGTCTGGGGCAAAACAGCCCCATCCAAAACCAAAGATGGTAGCTCCCGGGATAACACAGGACCCCCTATCCATAGCCACTCAGTCTTGCTAGGATTCAGCTGTAGCCCATTTGCCCCCATCCAGACTCCAACAGCCTCCAGACAGCTGGGAAGGACTTTGACTGCATCACTGGGGTCCCCACGGGCCGAGATGTACAACTGTGTGTCATCCGCGTACTGGTGGTACCACACCCCGTGGGAACGGATGATCTCACCCAGCGGCTTCATGTAGATGTTAAATAGGAGAGGAGAGAGTACCGAGCCCTGAGGCACCCCATATTTTAGGGGCCTAGGACTCGACCTCTCACTCTCCAACCACACCGACTGGGTCCGGCCCCTCAGAAATGAGGAAAACCAGGACCACACCGTACCCTGGATCCCCAATCCTCGGAGCCATTCCAGAAGGATACCGTGGTCAACGGTATCGAAGGCCGCTGAGAGGTCAAGAAGGATAACCGAGAAAAACACTCCCGAAGAATATCACGATAATGGCAATGAGTTTAATATGCTAACATAGTGCTAATAGACACTCTACTGACTGTTGGCTGAAATACTGCCTGAGAGTCTATCAAATATCAATACATGTACAGCAGGCACACTCAAGTATACAATATAAGTACACGAAAAAATGCTCTCCCTCTCCCATAAGCTTTACCATAAACCAACGGATCGTTTTGCATACCTACAATTTAATTCTTTTCACCCGCATCACTTAAAGGCCAACATTCCATATAGTCTCCTTGTAAGAGCGAAACGGAACTCGTCCCAACATCAGGACTTCAACATGGCAGCTGACCATATCTCCCTTACATTGAAAAACAGAGGATACCCCACCAACATCATTACAACAGCACGAAATAGAGTGAATGTACGTCCTAGGAACACCTTGCTCAGGGACAACATGAGAACACTCAGGATGACTCAAGATTATTCTGGTCCCTTGACTACACCCCCCTAGCTAACAGGATTAAAAACATCATACTGAGACACTGGCACATTCTTGACACTATACCGGGCTGCCAACAGCGTCCTACCATTGGGTTTCGTAAAACTAACACCATTGCCAACTACATCTCTCGGGCTGACATCATCCCCGATCAGTTAATTCTAGAACTCCTACAGGACATTTTGCATGCGGACACTGTAAGTTTTGCACTTACATGTGGCGCACCAATCATGTACAATTACCCTCCAGCAACTTCTTTGGATTTAACCTCTTTTTCTAATTGCAACACAAGCGAGTCCGTCTATATGATCACGTGTTCATGCCAATTGGCATACATCGGGCAATCCAGACGACCCATTAGGGTGCGTTTAGGTGAACATATTTCCCGTATTAAAAACTGCACTCTGAACGCACCCATGGTCAATCACTTCATAGAAAGGAAACATACTCACAAAGATCTGAAGATGGTGGTGCTCGAAACTTACTCACCTAATAAGCACCAGGTGACTGACATTGAGTGCTTTCTATTACAGAGAGAGGCATTCTATATCCACCACTTTAAAACGTTATCACCCCATGGTTTGAACACGGATTGGGACCTATCCGCGTTTCTGTGAACCTACTTTACAGCAATGATTTCTGCAATTCTTGTCCCTTTTCTTTAACAATTAGATTCAGAGGTACTCAGCTGATCATTTTCAGATGTGTTTTCCGCCAAAGGGTATTTAAGCAGACCTCACCTAGCTTTAGGTTAACGCGAGAACACAATAGGAATTTACCATGGAGGTTTCTGCGCGCGATATTCAGCATTAATAGGTATGTCCTTGCCCGTTTCTCTAATGTTGTGTTGTGCTGTTATGATTATACGGTTGATACAATATGAGCTTGCATAACACATTCATGTAATTTGAGTAGTGATGTTGCAAATATTAGCTTGTGTGTTCTTTTCATTACTGTATGCTTTAGACTCTTGAGGAAGTATTTCGAAATGTCTGCTTACCGGAGGGACATCGGAAATCCTTGAACACCGCTCCTCTCCTACTCCTGCGTTGGGTCTTCATGGCACCGTCTCCAATTGATTTACGTTTTGGCCCACTTGCAGCAGTACTTACCTTTTGAAAACCTGGTACTCACCACGTATGAATTATATCACACTTACGGACTGTTTGTCTTAACTTCCAAGTGCTGGCCTCACGAATATAGACATTGCTTGGGGAATATATTTTTTGTCCCACACAGGACCCTATGGGAGAGGGAGAGCATTTTTTCATGTACTTATATTGTATACTTGAGTGTGCCTGCTGTACATGTATTGATATTTGATAGACTCTCAGGCAGTATTTCAACCAACAGTCAGTAGAGTGTCTATTAGCACTATTTTAGCATATTAAACTCATTGCCATTATCGTGATTTTCTTCGGGAGTGTTTTTCTCGGTTATCCTTCCCACACCCCAGCCGCCTTTCTGAGTTGAGAGGTCAAGAAGAGCAAGGACAGACGGATGACCGCTATCCTGCTCTCGCCAGAGATCATCCATCAGTGCGCCCAATGCAGTCTCAGTACCATATCCAGGTCTGAATCCTGACTGGAATGGGTCCAGATATTCCACTTCATCCAGTACCCCCTGCAGCTGACGTGCCACTGCCTTCTCCAGAACCTTCCCCCAAAAAGGAAGGTTGGATACAGGTCTGTAGTTGGTTAGGATTGCTGGATCGAGGGATGGCTTCTTCAGGAGGGGGCGCACAAGAGCATGTTTCAGCAGTGCAGGAAATATCCCCTCTCGAAAAGACGCGTTAATTATAGCCCCGACCCAGCCACTTGTCACCGTCTTAGAGGCTTTTACCAGCCAGGCGGGACAGGGATCCAATGGACAATTAGTTTCATGGACCGCTGCAAGGAGCCTGTCCACTTCATCCGGGGCAACTAGATCAAACCGATCCCAGGTAACACCGCAAGACTGCGCACTGGCTCCCCCCGGACCCTCCACGTCCACGCCAAGTTTGAACCCCGAGCGGATCCGATCAATTTTCTCCACCAGATGGTCAGCAAAGTCCTCAGCCGATCCCTGCCAACCAGGCACAGGCCCCGCCCTACCCATGAGGGACCTGGTCACCCGAAACAGGGTGGCTGGGCGATTATCAGTGGAGGCAATAAGGGAGGTGAAGTACTGCCTCCTCACCACCCCCATCGCCACTAGGTAGGCCCTAATAGCGGCTCTAGCTAGTGTCCAATCGGAATCGCTCTGGGTCTTCACCCAGTGGCGCTCTTTGCCCATTTGAGGTCCCGTAGTTCTTCAGTGAACCATGGGGATGACCTAGCTCCACGGGCTCTGAGAGGCCGTAGTGGAGCGATTACATCCAAGGCAGATGTTGTCGACCCGTACCACAGGTCAACAATTGCCTCAGGTGAATCGTGTCACCAATCCAGAGGAAATTCCCCCAGTTCCCTCTGGAATCCATCCGGATCCATCAGTTGCCGGGGGCGGGCCACTTTAATCGACCCTGCCTCCTTACGATGAAGTGTCGCCTCCAGAAAGTCTAGAGCCACCAGATAGTGATCTGACCATGGCACAGGTGTTATGTCTAGCTTCTGTAAACTCAGATCACTCTGCTACCGCCCCGACAAAAAGACTAAATCTGGCGTGTGGCCACTGCCCCTGGTCGGGCCCTGAATTACCTGAGCCAGGGGCATAGCTGCCATGGAAGCTATGAACTCCTGTGCCATCTCGGAACCAGACCCCAGCGAAGGCAAATTGAAGTCCCCCAAAACCATAAGTCTAGGGAACTCCAAAGCCAATGCCAAGATGGCTTCAAGGAGCCCAGGCAGGGAGTCCCTTACCCTGCAAGGAGGCAGGTACAGGAGTAGGAGCCCCAACTGACCGTTAGGGCCCAACCGTAGGAGCAGAGCCTCACAACCCAAAATTTGTGGAGCGGTGGCCCTGGCGACTCCCAATGACTCCCTGGCTATAATAGCAACACCACCGCCCTTACCCACATCCCTAGGCTGGTGCCAAACACCGAATCCGGCCGGACACATCTCTGATAGAGGCACCCCATCCTCAGGTCTCAGCCAGGTCTCAGTGATGCATGCCAGGTTGGCCCGCTCCCCCAAAATAGAGACTGTTGCCTTGTTGCATGTATTAGTAAATATTGTAGAATGTGGTGGGTTGTTTTTATCTTGCTGACCCAATAGGTACTTCATTTATTCTTCCATTATATGTGTGATTAGCTTGACAGAGAGAAAGAACTAGTGTTGATTGGACACATTATTGCAGGATCTCACATGGTGATAGAGGAAGATTAGCAGTCATTCTCAACTGAAACTGAAATACAGTAAAACCCCTACTTACGAAAAAAAGTCCGTTCCATAGGTTTTTGCTTAAATCGTATTTTTATGTAACTCGAAACTAACCCATAGGAAAAATTATTTTTACATAACTCAAAGCAAACCCATAGGGAATCGTGTAAATTGGGACATGGTTTTAGCACAAAATCATTATGTAAATTGAATTTTATTTATCTTGAGGCATTTGTAAGTCGGGGTTTTACTGTAGTGAAATTTCTTCCCATCGAAACCATTAATTTCACAAAGCCAAAGTTATTTTGGCATTCTGCTTCCTTACATAGCCAAAGCCATCCATGTTATTCTGGTACATGGAGAGTGAATCATACAAGTATCTTTCTGAAGGTAAATGAGGCAGGTCATCATGCAAATACATTATTGGCAGCAAATATACAGACACAAGGTAAATAGAGAACCATTTGGCGGACTTTTCTTACACTTCAAGTTGCCTGAACAAGCAGCTGCTTCACTCTACCTAACAGTAGAGCCTGCCCTGGATAAATGAGTATACCTGATTTTATTGGAGAAAGTCAATACATCAGTTCAAACAAGGCTATATATTTATATCACGAATTGGTTATTCATTTTCCAGAGCATTGTACCATTATGTTACACCATTCTGTGCAACACATTATTGCAGGCGCACTCCCCAATAAAGGACTAAGACACTGGTAAAAGTGGATAACGGCATTGGGCCACATTTATTGATTCATGCCTTAGTCCGAATTATAAATTTCTATTGGTAATTGACCAATCATAATTCATAAGGCAAGCAGGCCGAAGTAACACTGGTAAGGTACCACCCAAAATTGCCAACGGCAATTGTTACAATGTATCTATTTGTATCAATTTGTTTGTTGACAACAAACAAATTGTTGACCGTAGTCAATATCTAACTAATGACCCCACCCTCTGACGCGTATCCGTAAAATCACGGGGTGATGCATGCTGTCTAGCTATAGCCATCACCCCGTCGCCTGGTTCGTCGTTGACCGGACAACGTTTAACCAATTTATGTCTGTCTAGTGTTGTCCAGTCAATTGCGAACCTGCCAGATACCTGTGGGTCATAATGTTTACCTTACCAGTGCTACCCGCCACATGGAGAGGCTTCAATAAAGGCTCGACGCCCCACCCCAGACCGTCAGCTCGGTCGACAGGCCTGCTCGCCAATCACCCAACAGGAGGTCCATATCTCCTCGCTACAGATGGACCCCATCCCCCGCATAGAGTTCATAACGTTGCAAACTAATGGAGGGGTGATGACTGACACTCCCCCAACCCTTGCTAATTAGGAACCGGGCCACAGCCCTGTTCACCATGCGCCTAGTGCGGTCCAGGGCCTGGAGGTCGAAGCCTCCCCGATAAGCATGCCGTGGAACCATGTATGACCACACAAGGGTTGTGGCGGGCCACACGTAGCGCAGGTAGGCAAGGTCGCCGCAAATCGCATGCTTCAGCGATAGGCCGGTGACCTGCCCCAAATCATTGCCCCCCCAGGTGTATAATGAGAATGTCAGGCGGAGCAGCAGTCCTGCTGGTAAAAAGGAACGGTAAGAGTTCCCGTCATAACATACCAGGCTTACCATGCCATGTGAGATGTGCGTATGCACCCAGTCCCAGTCGGGGTCCCCACTCTGTCGCCGCAGCGTAACCCGCTGCCCTGTGCATGTAGCTATGGCCCACCAGCCAAACTGTCACCGGTGTAATACGACACCCAGGGTCTGTCAAGGAAAGAACAATTGGGGAGAAAAAGCAGTGATTAAACTGGTACTCACGGGTGGAGAGGGCGAACATAAAACTGAAAACATTGCGATCCCCACCGTCCCATGCTGCGAATGTCAGCCCCGGAGTACCCAAAAGCAGCTGCAGTAGAAGCCGCCCCAATCCTAAACGAATGGGTGCCGTAACGAGCCCCAGGGAGGCCAACACTGTTGAGTGCCTTACCGGTCACCTTCCAAAATTGAAATTTAGTAAGGGGAGACCCATCTTGGTGACAGAAAAATGGGCCATGGTGCGTGCCACGCAGTGCACTAAACTCCTGTAGGGCACCAACCGGACAGATGTCTGCCAAGGAACATCGTAGCAGTCTTACACCACTGCCTACGCCATGCTGATCCGTTTTAGAGGAACGTATCCTCAACTGAGCCCAATCCTTGCAGATATATACATCTTCGAGTTCCAGTGCCCTACGACTTGCATCCGCCTTAGACAGCATCACAAGCTCGCTGATGCGGAGCGCCCCAAAAAAGGCTACCGTTGTAGCCGCATGAAACAGGGCTGCCTCATACCTATCGAAACATAGGTCCTGCCAGCCCCGCGCCAGTTGGGTAAGTACCCCAGGGGAAATTGGGTGGCGGTCGTCTGGGCCATGACCACGCTCCCGCACCCACCCCTCCAAAACGTGCCTCACACGGAAATCAGCGGTACTATCCACATGCCCACCCACTTTGGCCATGAAAGCCAGCGCTGACAGCTTGGATGCTATGGTGCGGGGTGCCAGACCTTGTGCATGCAAGTAAACCATGAACTGTAGAACATGGGCCACAGGGATAGGCCAGGTGTCTGGCAGCCGAAAACGGGCACAAAATGCCTGAAAGGAAATGAATGCGTGATGATACGCCTTACGCGTGCGTGGCGCCAGCGACATGCCGATCGCCCGGTTCACCTCTCCTTGCCAAGGTTCCATATCTCTTCCGGGAGTGGCGAGGGAAATTCCTCCGCATCCGGGGCCAAGGCGCGGAACCGGGAGATCTGCAGGCGGGACAAAGCGTCAGCAATATCATTATTAACCCCTGGGACATGCCTGGCCCTGAACAGTACATTAAGGCGCAGACTGGCGCACGAGGTCCATGACCCTGGGTGATTTAGAAGTCTGTGAATTAACAATGTGGACGACGGCCGCATTGTTGCACCAAAAATGCACGGCTGAGTTGGCCCACTCCTCACCCCATAGCATCAAAGCCCCCAGGATGGGAAAAAATTCCAGATACGTGAGGTCTCTCAGGCGATCAGTGCCTGACCAGGCTGGAGGCCACCCACCATAGGCCCACTTCCCTTTGAAGTACATCCCATAGCCCAGGGATCCAGAGGCATCAGACTGTATCTGGAAACGAGGTGAAGCCAGGAGGTCAGACCTCCAAAATGACACACCATTGAACTCCCTCAGGAACTGCAGCCATATAAGCATGTCCTCCCTGATGCCCCGTGTCAGCCGTACCCTATGGTGGGGCCTAGATAAGCCAGCCATGGCATCGCATACGCGCCGGGCAAATGCCCTGCCGGGTGCAACGACCCTGCAAGCGAAATTAAGGTGACCATGTAGCACTTGCAGCTCACGAAGGGATGCCTTACGCTTAGTGAGCAAATCCGAAATGAGGGCCACAATCCTTGACACCTTGTCCCCTGGCAACCTAGAAGCCTGCGCTACCGTGTCAATCTCCACCCCCAGGAATACTAGCTTAGTAGATGGGCCTTCGGTCTTTTTGGGCGCTAAAGGGACACCGAGTTCCTCCATTAGCATCTGAAATGTATTGAGGAGACGTGTACACGTGTCCCAGCCCCGTTCACCCCCGAATAAAAAATAATCCAGGTAATGGGCTACAGACCGAGACCCTGACCTGCGGACAAAAGCCCATTGTAGAAAGGTACTGAAGCGCTCGAAGACCGAGCAAGATATGGAACAGCCAAAAGGTATGGCCTTATCAAAATAATATTCACCCCTGAACTTGAAACCCAGCAACTCAAAGTCGCCCGGGTGCACTGGCAGGAGACGGAACGCCGACTTGATGTCGCACTTAGCTAACAGTGCACCCGGGCCACAGGAGTGCACCATGCGGAGCGCCTGGTCAAAAGACGTATACCTGACCGAGCAAAGGTCATCAGGGATAGCATCGTTGACTGATCGGCCAGCTGGGTAGGACAAGTGGTGGATCAGGCGGAACTCCCCCGGGGACTTCTTGGGGACCAACCCCAAGGGACAGACCTTAAGATTGGGAAACGGGGGTGCAGGGAAAGGGCCGGCAACCCAGCCGGCCTCAACCTCCTTGGTAATGCTGGCAGCAGCCACCTCCTCCCGTCCCCTAAGTGACAAAAGGTTGGGCGCATCTTGGGGAAACCTATCTCCCATAAAAGGAATACGAAACCCCTCCCGAAACCCGTGAAGCAGGTAAGCTGCATCAGCCCTCCTTGGGTATGATGCCAGCCAACGCCCCAATATGTCCACATTAATTGGGGAGGGGGCCTTTTTGTGGGCCAGCTCCTTCTGCGGCAGGCTTGCCAGGGCCTTGTCCCCCCTACCTCTGCCCCGCATCCCTCCAGGCCTGGGACAGGTGGATGCAGCATGGGGGCCAGCACATGAGGGGCACTCGTGCCTATACTTGCAATTCTTCCTATTGCAGGAACCATTAGACAAGAAGGTCCAGCACAGCAGGCAGGCTGGAACCCCCTGCCCCGCCACCTGGCGGGGTACCTGCGCTGGGGCCGCTCGCTGGACCGCATGTCCACAATGATATCTCTCCCCGGGCGCAGGGCGCGTGGGAGTCATGTACAGAAGCCACAGCTTCTGGCAGGGCTCATCCCACCTCATCTCAGGATGCAGGGGAATCCGCATGCGGAATTCCTCGTCGTAAGCCAACCACGACGGGCCCGGGAAGTCAACCATCGCCCGGTAAATGTTGTCCAAATACTGGACCATCGGGATAGCTAGATCCGGTCTTGCCCTGTGATAAACCGCCATGTATATGAGGTACGCTGGCAACCAGTTGGCCCACGTACGGGGCGGCTTACGACGACGTGCCTGCTCCTTATCCTTCTCATCCTGCCCCTCCCTCTCTTCCTTGGTGGGCTCTCTGTTAAGTTGGGAGAAGATGTCCACATACTCCCCACACCAGATCTTCTCCTTAGTAGAGTGGGCCAGATGATCCCCAAGGGGCAGGGAATGCCCTGCCGTCGGCAACGCCGACACCGGAACGGCGGGCACAGTGGGCACATGGAAAGGAGTATGCACCAACCCCGCCACCCCTAACACGTTCCCGACTAAGAAGGGGGCGCCACCCCAAGCAGGGCCCTGTGTGATGGGTGGCGTCGCCGAGTGTGGCTGAACCGCCGAGCCACCCGCACGAGGCCACGGCCACTGGACGGTTCCCCCCAGAGTAGCTAGGTGTGTGGGTGCACTAGATTGAACCGCATACTCACATGCTGCACCCCCGTGGGCCGCCCCCACCGGGGGTTCCAGCCCAACAGGGGCATCGGAGCTCACGACCGCCCTTGAGCTCGTCGATGGGTCCTGATCAGCGCCAGTCTGCTGCACCTGTTGAATGGGGAGCTGCGAGGCCGTGGCCGCCGTCGGCCCGAGCGCCTCGGGCAGCTCGACCCGTCCCACCGCCCGCCGCTGCCCGGCGGGTGGTGCCGGACCCTGCAACCCAAAAGAAGCCCCTGGGTGGTACGCCTGCGCAAGTAAGGCCTCGATGGCCGCAACGCGGGCCAGGAGGGCCTCAACATTGATGGGGCCCCCCAATCCGCAAGGGGGCAAAGGGCCAGATGGCCCGCAGGTTGCAGGCACTGGTCCAGGTCCCTGGACCCCGGGGCCCGCTGAAAGCAACGAGCCCAGACCTGGCCCTTGAGGGGCAGGGGATATGCCATGCCAGGGAAGGGAACCGAGCCACCCCCCATGGCCTAAACTCCCCGCAGGAAGCCGCGAGCCCATGAAAGTGGGCCCAGAAGGAGAAACCAAGCCGGAGGCAGCAGCCATCGCTTGCGGGCCGACAGCCACGGCTCCCGCCGGGCCGGCCTGCGGGCGCGCCACCTCGGGCCACGGGGGTATAGACCCCATCCCACCGGTCCTGGTGGGCTCTGGTACCGGAGGCTGCAGGGGAGGTGCCGCCGCGGTCCTCCGACCCGGCTGGCGCCTCCGCGCAGAACGGACTGCGTTTGCAGCCGCCTTCTTCTTAGAGGGCATAGCTGCAATCGAATGAGCAAAATAGAAAGACGCGCCGAAAAAGGGGCTTCCCTTTGAAGAGCAAGAGCGACGGAGGTAAGAGGGAAAAACTTCTCCGCTCCGTCGCTTCGCAAAATGGCAGCTCGGCTGCCTCATGGCCACCCCTTATATAAGGGTGCTGGCCACGCCCCCTAACTACCCGGATTGCCTTCGTCCAATGGGGGGGCGCAAAGTGCGCGGCGGCCATTTTGGCGCCACGCTTGCATTCTGCAAATTACTCAGAGTGGTATAACGAAATGACAATGTGTTAATCCCCACTAAAACTTTAAAATGCACACATCTGTTTTGAAGAGGCAAAGTGGGTGCCAATTCTCTTCTAATCTTCACCTGCTGATGAGAAGTTCCAGCCACAACATTGAAAGTACTCAAGCACTACAAAACAACAATCGTTTAATTAAAATTACAGCAGAAGGGACTGGAAATTAAAGTAACTGCTCATATGCTCAATTGCTCATCAGCCATTTATATAGTCTAATGACAATAAATATGGATAAGGGGGATCCAGTTGACATTGTTTATCAGGACTTTCAGAAGGCTTTGACAAGGTCCTGCATCAAAAGTTCTTGAATAAACTTGACAGTCATGGAATAAAGGGACAGGTCTTGTCCTGGATCAGCAACTGGCTAAGGGACAGAAAACAGAGGGTAGCACTAAATGGACACTTCTCCAACTGGAGGGAAGTAAAGAGTAGGGTCCCCCAAGGTTCAGTACTGGGACCGCTGCTTTTCAACCTCTTCATAAATGATCTAGAAGTAGGAGTAAATAGCAAGGTAGCCAAATTTGCTGACAACACTAAATTATAAAGGGTAGTGAAAACTGTGAGAGATTGTGAGGAGTTCCAGAGGGATCTCTTAACACTGGGGGAGTGGGCAAAATAGTGGCGAATGAGCTTCAACATTAGTAAGTGCAGAGTGATGCACGTTGGGTCAAAAAACCTCAATTACATTTATAAACTGATGGGGTCTGAACTCTGCGACAAACTAGGAAAGGGACCTTGGTGTCCTGGTGGACAGCTCAATGAAGGTGTCAACCCAGTGTGCCTCAGCAGTGAAAAAAGCAAACTCAATGCTAGGGATCATTAGGAAGGGTATAGAAAATAAGTCAGCAAGTGTCATTTTGCCTCTTTATAAATCTATGGTGAGGCCCCATCTGGAATACTGTGTACAGTTCTGGTCACCATACCTCCAGAAGGATATTATGGAGCTGGAAAAAGTGCAGAGGAGAGCAACCAAAATGATTAGGGGACTGGAACACCTTCCTTACCATCTGAGGCTGCAACGGTTGGGCCTCTTCACTCTTGAACGACGGCGTCTAAGAGGTAGATAAGGAAAAACTGTTTTCCCTATTGCATAACACTAGAACTAGTGGACACTCCATGAAACATTTGGGTACTAGTTCTCAAACAAATTAGATAAAGTACTTTTTCACCCAGAGGATCACTGGTCTATGGAACTCCCTGCCAGAAGAAGTGGTGACAGCTGTCAATCTTGACAGCTTTAAGAAAGGATTAGACAAGTTCATGGAGGACAAGGGTATGAATGGCTATAATTAAAAGGACAACCTTTTGGTTGGAGAGATAGGCAGGATATCTCTCAATGCCATTTCCAGGGAATCCTAAGCAGGTGAAGGCATCTGCTTGGGAATACCCTGAAGCAAATGGCACTATGTGAGAAAATGCTGGACTGGATGGGGTGCGGCCTGTTCTAGCAAGGCTGTTCTTATGTTCTTATGTAAATGCTAGAGAAGTTTGAATTTCCCATTCTTTAAAAGTCAAGCATCACAGAGTCTGTGGGGCCACAATAGAAAATGCACTATTCCTTGGAGTAATATTTTCAGACTTTTTTGCTTTAGCCACTTTTAGCAACATGGATTGAGAGGAGTGTGTGAGATGGATAGCTGATTTCTGAGAAAGATATTCTGAAAGGTATCATGTCCTAAACCATTAAGGCCTTTATAAGTCAAAACCAGAACCTTGATTTGAGCATGGGAACTAAGAGGGAGTCAATGAACAAATGCCAAGACTGAGGGTATGTGATCTAATTTACTTGACCTGGTAATCAATCTGGCTATTGCATTTTGGACTTCCTGAAGGTTCTTACTTTTTTCAAGGACAGCTCTGAATGAACAATATTACAGCAATCTTTTTCAAACCACTGTTGCCAGGTATTACTTATCCATGCAGAGGTGCAACTGTGCTTTCAACCAAAGCTGATAAAAAGCATTCTTGACTACAGCCAACATTTGAGCCTTCATAGGGAGAGTTGGGTCCAAAATTATCCATAAACTGCAGAACTGATCCTTCCAGAAGAGTAAAGACTATCAAGGGTGGGTAAAATTCCCTTTAACCAATCTGACAATCCTCCCAACAGTAGGGTCTCATCTGGGTTCAGTTATCAAATATAGGCAGCACTCCAGGACCTGCAGGCATCACTTGTGAATGAAAGCAAGGAGAGCTAGAACTGTTGATAGTTAACTCTAAATCTCTTTATGGCTTCTCCTGGAAGAAGAGATGTTAAAAAGCATTGGGGAGACAGAAACTCCATGATTGGGGACAGAAACTCCATGATTGGGGACAGAAATGTAGCCATTTCTTGGGTGATAATTCCCTTTAGCTTTCTTGGGGAAAGAGAAGAAACAGTGGCAGTGTTTTCTACTGTGTTAAATGGGTCCCTTCATCCCCGAAGAAGAAGAGGAGGAGGAAGGAAGGAAGGAGGAGGTGGTGGTGGAGGAGGAGGAGGCAAGCACTTTAGTAATCAATTTCCCAGGGAACTATGTCCAAGTATAAATTTGAAATGCAGAGATAATGTAAGCGCGGCGCCAAAATGGCCGCCGCGCCCTTTGCGGGCCCCCCCCCCATCAGAGGAAGGCAATCCGGGTAGTTAGGGGCGTGGCCAGCACCCTTATATAAGGGGTGGCCATGAGGCAGCCGTGCTGCCATTTTGCGAAGCGACGGAGCGGAGAAGTTTTTTCCCTTTTACCTCCGTCGCTTTTGTCTTTCTAGGGAAGCCCCCCTTTTTTGCGCAGCTTTTTCTCTTTTGCGGCTTCCCAGTGCTCGCGGTGATGCCCTCAAAGAAGAAGGTAGCCGCGTCTGGGGCGAGAGCTGTTCGGAGGCGCCAGCCGGGTCGGAGGACCGCTACTGCGCCGCCTCAACAGCTCCGTTTGCCAGATTCCACCGGGACCGGTGGGATGGGATCGGTGGCGCCCTGGCCCGAACCGGGGCGCACGCAGGCCGGCCCGGCCGGGCCCGCCTCTTTGGGCCTGCAGGCAATGCTTCTGGCATCTGCCGCGGCGCAAGCTGGGCCGTCGGCCCTGAGTTCTCAACCTTCGGGTTCTGTAGGCCAAGGGGGATTTTTGCCTTCTTTTCCCGGGCAGTACATGCCCCCGCCCGTGCAAGGGCCGGGCCTGGGGTCTTGGCCCTATGTGGCTCCTGCGGTCCAGGGACCTGGACCGGTGCCCGCGGCTTGCGGGCTGACTGCCCCTCTGCCCCCGCTGAGTACTGGGGGCTATGTCGATGTCGCGGCCCTCTTGGCCTGCGTGGCGGCCCTTGAGGCGTCTTTAGCGAGGGCCAGCCACCCTGGAGCGCAATTTGGGTTGCGCGTCGAGCCTTTGCCTGTTTCGCAGGCACAGGCACTAGGCCGGGTTGAGCTGCCTGAGGGACACGGGCCGGCGGCGGCCGCGGCCTCGCAGCTCCCCGCTCAACAGATCCAGCAGACTGGCACGGACGTGGCCCCATCTACGAGCTCAGTTTCAATCGTGAGCTCCGACGCCTCCAGCGGGCCGGAACCCCCGGTGGGGGCGGCTCGCGGGGGCGCGTCTGGTGAGTATGTAGTTCAAGCAAGTGCACACACACACACTGATTGGCTGGGTGGGACAATTCAATGGCCGTGGCCACCCGGTGACTTCGCTCCCTACCCAAGCCCCGCTAGCTGGAGGTGTTCCCTCTCCGCCGGGAAATGTGTTGGGGGTTGCGGGGTTGGTACGGGCCCCGTTCGCTTTGCCCCCTGTTCCCATGGTGCCTGTATCGGCTTTGCCTACGGCGGGATACTCCTTACCCCTCGGGGACCACTTGGCCCAGTCTACAAAGGAGAAGATTTGGAGGGGGGAGTATGTAGACATTTTCTCCCTTTTAAACAGAGAGCCCACCAAGGAGGAGAGGGAGGGGCAGGATGAGAAAGATAAGGAATTGGCCAGTCGCCGTAAGCCGCCTCGCACTTGGGCTAACTGGTTGCCTGCCTACCTTATTTACATGGCGGTTTACCTCAGAGCCAGGCCGGATTTGGCCATCCCTATGGTCCAATACTTGGACAATATATACAGGGCGATGGTGGACTTCCCGGGCCCGTCTTGGCTGGCTTACGACGAGGAATTCCGTATGAGGATTCCCCTGCACCCTGAGATGAGGTGGGATGAGCCTTGTCAGAAGCTGTGGCTTCTGTATATGACCCCCACGCGCCCTGCGCCTGGGGAGAGATACCATTGTGGGCATGCTGTCCAACGGGCGGCCCAGGCACAGGTACCCCGCCAGGTGGCGGGGCAGGGGGTTCCAGCCCGCCTGCTGTGCTGGACCTTCTCGGCTAATGGTTCCTGCAACAGGAAGAATTGCAAGTACAGGCATGAGTGTCCCTCTTGCTCGGGCCCCCATGCGGCCTCAGCTTGTCCTAGGTCAGGTGGACTGCGAGGCAGAGGCAGGGGTGGGCCAGGGACCGGCAGGACTGCCACAGAAGGGGCAGGTACCCCAAAAGGCCCCCTCCCCAATTAATGTGGATATGCTGGTGCGATGGCTCGCAGTGTACCCGAGGAGGGCAGATGCAGTTTACCTGCTTCAGGGTTTCCAAACTGGTTTCCGTATTCCCTTCATGGGTGATAGGTCCCCCCAAGACGCGCCCAATCTCTTGTCCTTGAGGGGGAGGGAGGAGGTGGCTGCTGCCAGCATTGCTAAGGAAGTAGCAGCAGGCAGGGTCGCTGGCCCTTTCCCGGCACCCCCGTTTCCCAATTTTAAGGTCTCCCCATTAGGCTTAGTCCCCAAGAAGTTACCGGGTGAGTTTCGCCTTATTCATCATTTGTCCTACCCGGCAGGCAGGTCGGTTAATGATGCTATACCTGATGACCTCAGTCGGGTATACATCAGTCGGGTATACATCTTTTGATCAGGCACTGCGCATGGTCCGCTCATGCGGCCCTGCTGCGTTGCTGGCCAAGTGCGATATTAAATCGGCCTTTCGCCTCCTGCCTGTCCACCCATCTGATTTTGAGTTGCTGGGTTTCAAATTTAGGGGAGAATACTATTTTGATAAGGCCATGCCTTTTGGCTGCTCCATATCCTGCTCGGCATTCGAGCGATTTAGTACATTCCTGCAGTGGGCCTTTGTTTGTAGGGCGGGGTCCACTTTCATCAGTGTCTGAGTCCTTTATTGGGGGGTGGGTCTGCAATGCAAGCGCGGCGCCAAAATGGCCGCCGCGCCCTTTGCGGGCCCCCCCATCGGAGGAAGGCAATCCGGGTAGTTAGGGGCGTGGCCAGCACCCTTATATAAGGGGTGGCCATGAGGCAGCCGTGCTGCCATTTTGCGAAGCGACGGAGCGGAGAAGTTTTTTCCCTCCACCCCCTCCCTAGTTAACAGTGTGATATTTGGTCGCTTCGGGGCCGGGTGGGAATTTTTGGCTGGGACTCGCAATTGGCTCTTGAGTTCTGGTTTTTTTGCCCAACCCACACTGTTGCTATGGTTTGATATAGGGGTTTTTGTCCGTTCCTGATGTTGACTTGGTCACATGGGCGGGTAGCACTGGTAAGGTAAACATTGTGACCCACAGGTATCCGGCAGGTTCGCAATTGACTGGACAACACTAGATAGGCATAAATTGTTTAAACGTTGTCCGGTCAACGACGAACCAGGCGATGGGGTGAGTGCGATAGCTAGACAGCATGCATCACCCCGTAAATTTACGGATACCCGTCAGAGGGTGGGGTCATCAGTTAGATATTGACTACGGTCAACAATTTGTTTGTTGTCAACAAACAAATTGATACAAATGGATACATTGTAGCAATTGCCGATGGCAATTTTGGGTGGTACCTTACCAGTGTTACTTCGGCCTGCTTGCCTTATGAATTATGATTGGTCGTTTTACCAATACAAATTTATAATTCGGACTAGGGCATGAATCAATAAATGTGGCCCGATGCCGTTATCCACTTTCATCAGTGTCTGAGTCCTTTATTGGGGGGTGGGTCTGCAAAGAGAATTAGTTCAATTCCATCGCAGGACATCAGAGTTTAAAAAAACAACAACAACCATAATGATTAGATTAAATATCTCAGTGTCTGGAATAAAGGAACTTTAGAATAGATTGCAATAAAAATATAGTACAATTTCATTATCCAGAAGGCTCTGGGAGTTAATGATGATAGTAAAAGGAAATGTTCTTTTTTGCTCTTTTAGAGAAGATGAAATAACTATTTGCCTTAGTCATTTGAAAGCAAGGTTAGATGTAAGGAGAACAGATTATATTAACAAGAAAACTCCACACAAATAAATTAAAACAGAAACTCCCAAACAACTCTGGTGAAAACCTAGACAGCATAATAAAAAGTAGAGACATCATCCTGCCAACAAAAGTCTGCAAAGTCAAAGCAATTGTCTTCCCAGTAGTAATGTATGGTTGTGAGAACTCGACCATAAGAAAGGCTGAGCCTTCCTCAGCAGCAGCAACAACAAAACATAAGATGTTGGAATATCTATCCAAAATACCTAATCACCTTTGTAATTCATTGACTTAATGTGTACAAATGCCATCCGCTAAATAATACATATATAATATTTCTGCTAAAAGAACTTAAGAGTCCATATGCTGTAATGATTTGTGAATACTCTGAGAAGTTTCACCAAGCTTATCAAAATTGCTATGACTTCTCTTTGAATCCTTACAGATGATTCTGACAGATCTGAAAAGACCACTCCAAAAGTCATCACAAATTTTGCTTTAGGGTAAGTTGGTGGCAACTTGAGATGGAATACTCTTCCTACTGAAATAAATATGACTTTTCTAACAGTTTCTGAGCTTCCAATCTTGTATGCTTTTTCTTTATCCCCCCTGGAAGCAGAGCTGGTCAAATATATGTAGATTGCTTCTGATGTCTAAGACAAAACATTTTGAAATGAGCTCAATGTAATTTTAAGTTTGTCTATGGCTTTAAATTTTATCTGAAGGTATTAATTGCAACTCCTGTTGGCTTTCCCTAGAAATGCAAATAGCTGGTTTGCAGTGTTTTGTCAGGCAGGGAAGGAAGGAACATTCTCTTAATGTAGGAGTTTGCAACACAATCTAGGCATTGAATAGCTCTCCCCTTAATCTTAGAATGTACCAAGCAATATCTCCATGGCAACAATGTCCACAATGTTTTTCAAATATGCATGTTAAAAAGGTGTTTGCATTGTCATAGGGTTATAGATGATAGTTTGCCATATTTTAGACCCTGTTGACTTTTTTATGCTTGTTTCTTTTTGAAACACACACCTATACACTCACCAGTGGCACACTGAGATTTTCATAGGAATCTGGAGCCAGGGATTGCACATCACTCCTTACTACCTTAAGGGCCCTCAACCATTCAATGTGAAGGACTTCCCATTAAGGATTGTGTTTACAGTCTGTGTGTGTTGCTGGACTCAGAACGTTCAACACAACATCAAATTACCGCTGTGTTCCGCTTGGGTTTCTTCCACATGCACCATATCATCCAGCTGACTGTACTATCTTGATAGATGTCTTATGTTCTATAAACTATGTAAAGGGAACATTCAAGGGAACATTCAAAGAAAAAAATGACCATGATAAGGGACAAAGATGGCAAGGAGTTAGCTGATGCAGAAGAGATTAAGAAAAGATGGAAAGAATACACAGAGGAACTTTACAAAAAAGACCTCAACACCACTGATAATCACAATGATGAGAACATTGAACTTGAGCCAGACATCCTAGAGAGTGGAGTCAGAAAGGCCCTAAAAAGTACTGCAAACAACAAAGCTAGTGGAGATGACAGTATCCCAGTTGAATTTTTCAAAGCTCTAAAAGATGACAGAATCAAATTACTGCATTCGATATGCCAGCAGATCTGGAAATCAAAACAGTGGCCACAGGATTGGAAAAGATCAGTATACGTTCCAATCCCAAAGAAGGGTAGTGCCAAAGAGTGTTCAAATTATCGAACAATTGCGCTCATCCCACACGCTAGCAAGGTGATGCTCAAGATAATACAGGATAGACTTCAGCAGCACGTGGAGAGAGAATTGCCAGAGGTGCAGGCGAGTTTCAGAAGAGGCAGGGGGACTAGAGACCACATTGCTAATATACAGTGGATCATGGAGAAAACAAAAGAATATCAGAAACAAGTATACCTCTGCTTTATTGACTACACCAAGGCCTTTGACTGCGTGGACTACAATAAAATGTGGCAAGTACTTAAAGAAATGGGAATACCACAACACCTCATATGCCTCATGAGAAATCTGTACAAGAGCCAAGAAGCAACAGTTAGGACAGAACACAGACTGACAGAATGGTTTGGAATAGGAAAAGGAGTAAGACAAGGCTGCATTTTATCACCCTACCTTTTCAACCTATACACAGAGCACATAATGCGCAATGCAGGGATGGAGGAATCACAATATGGGATCAAAATTGCTGGGAGAAACATCAACAATTTGAGATATGCAGACGATACCACCCTAATGGCAGAAAGTGAGGAAGATTTAAAGAAGCTACTGATTAGGTTGAAAGAAGATAGTGCAAAAGCTGGCCTGAGACTTAACATCAAGAGAACCAAGATAATCAGCACCTGGAAAGTAGATGGGGAAGAAGTAGAAGCAGTGATGGATTTTACTTTCTTGGGATCTAGGATCACTGCAGATGGTGACTGCAGCCATGAAATAAAGAGGCGACTGATTCTCTGGAGACAAGCCATGAGAAACCTGGGGAACATAGTGAAAAGTAGAGACATCATCTTGAAAACAAAAATCCGTATAGTCAAAGCAATGGTATTCCCGGTGGTAATGTATGGATGCGAGAGCTGGATCATTAGGAAGGCTGAGTGCAAAAGAATAGATGCCTTTGAGATGTGGTGTTGGAGGAGAGTTTTGAGAGGCCCCTGGACAGCGAGGAGAACAAATAAGTCAATCTTAAAAGAAATCAGTCCTGACTGCTCCTTAGAAGGTCAAATAGTAAAGATGATGAAGTACTTTGGACACCAAATGAGAAGAGAGGATTCACTTGAGAAAGCCTTGATTCTGGGAAAGGTGGAGGGCAAAAGAAAAAGTGGACAGCCAAGGATGAGATGGCTGGATGGCATTGAGGACGCAGTGGGCACCGGGCTGAGCGGGCTGAGGAGGATGGTGGAGGACAGGGGTACCTGGAGATCAATGGTCCATAGGGTCGCAAAGGGTCGGAATCGACTGTGCGACTGAACAACAACAAAACTGTGTAAATACCCAGAGCAGCTACCCTACTAGATAGGTGGTATAGAAGATTAATGAACAAATTAGTAAATGAAACTTTGGAACATTTTCCATGTTGTTTGCCATGAAAAATAGCTCGTTCTTTCTTCCTCTACCCTTCTGACCAAAGTAAACTAATTATATTACTCTCTATTTCCTGTTAGTCTGTGAAGCCTAGGTCTCCAGACTCCTTTGAGTGAAAATCCAGTGCAAACGACTTGAGTGGATATAGGTTGCATAGATAGATATACCTTAACTTTTTTAAAGAAAGAAAAGAGGGAAGAAAACATTGTACCTCTTTGTAAGGAATATGTCATCCAACATTTGTGATGAAATTTTTACTGTCTTGCCATTTGCTTAAAAATCTATAAAGGTTTGTAACTACATCTGCATAATAAGCTAAAATGTATGTGACAATATTCTTCAAAGCTCAAACACTTAGATGTTCCTGCTATTAATTAAATATTAAAATGACGAAAAGCAGAGCAGAGTTTCTTTGTGTTTTAGACAGAAGGAGGTGAAAGAAAATATATATTTAAAAAATCCCCCCCTAAGATTATGTTTTTTGCTCAGCTACATCTGCAATTCTCTCTCCAATGCAAAAAAGAAAGAAAGAAAGAAATGTCTTCTTGTTTTCCTTTATAATAATTCCCCATCCCCATTCCTGGGATCATTGACAAATGCATTTTGGAAATCTGGACCATTCTCACAGACCAGTACTATAAGCCATTGAAATCCAGGATTAAATGTCAACTCCAGTATCAAACATAGTGAAAGTTTGAAGAGTGTTTAAAGTTTTAAACCAGAATGATATGCACACTTAGGATAATACAATTAATGCTTAAACATTTAAACTTTCTAAATATAAGTTCTTAACTCAATTTAGTTTGAGGCAGAACACAGCAATAGCTAAATGCAAAACTAGAATTCCCAAGCTTGCGTTTCTGCCTTCAAAAGAGTCTAAATCAGTAAGAAATGGATCACATTTCAAAAACATTCCCTTCTTCCTGTGTCACAATGGCATGGGCAGCACCTTCTTCAGGCAATTAATCAGCTATGCAGCCATTTAATGCTAAAGTTCAGCACACACTGTCCATCTTTTATAGCGTGAAATTAACCACATGTCTACTCTGTAAAGTTTGCATTGTTTTGCAAAATGTAGTGAATGTCTCACTTGAACATTTGCAAAAGAATGAGAAAAAAGAAGGTGTTATGTATGTATGCATGTTCATTATACTGTAAGGCAAGATTGTAACCACTCCAGATACAAACGATATCAGCTGTAAAGGAACGCGAGCAGACAGCCTATAGAGGGCAGCTGCGAGCGTTCACTCTCACATGGTTCACATTGCTCAATCACGGACAGCCGCGGGAAAACCTTCCCCGCATTCAGCAGCTGAAGAAAGACCTGCATTCAGCAGCTGAAGAAAGACCTGCATTCAGCAGCAGGAATGGAGGCGTGCCTGGGCGAGGCCACGCCGGTAGCAACCAATCAGCTACCGTGCTACAAGATTCAAATGTAGAGAGCTACTGTATATATTGAGATGTATCACCGCCATTACCTCATGCTTCACTGGAACCTCATGCAATGCAATAAACCTGTGTTAAACCAACCCTTCGGTTGTCCGGTCGTCTTTGGTCCCATACACTAAACTGGCGACGAAGGTGGGATCGATGGCTGCCCACGGGACCAAGACATGCGCCGGCTACGAGATCAGGAAGCCGGGAGACTTGGAGCTGTTTGAGATAGACTTCAACGCTGCGCTGGTGGAGCTCGAAGTCTCAGACGAGGCCAAAAAGGGGGCCATCTTCGTCCGCATGCTCGGACAAGAAACCAAGAGGACCTTGGTGGACCTGATCGCGCCGAGGAAGGTGGGCGACCTCAAGGCCACAGAGCTCCTGGCGGCGCTGCGCGCCCATCTCCGGCCGGCAATAGCGATGTTCCCCGCTCGGAGCGCGTTCTGGAGGCGAGTCCAGGCACCCGGAGAATCGGTCGATGAGTTCGCCGCGGCCCTGCGGTTGGCCGCCGGCCCATGCAAGTGGGAACTCCCCGACGTCACCCTCCGGGACTGCCTGCTCTGCGGTCTGAGGGACACAGAGACTCAGCGCGCGCTGATGAAAAGGGAACCGCCTCCCACGTGGCAACAAGTCCTCGACGCGGCACAGGCCGCAGAGGCCACGTCGGCCGGGGTGCACGAACTTCAGGACTGGCGCCCGAAGACCGCCAAGGCAGAGAGTTCGGTGCGCGCGGCCCGGCGGACTTCGAACTCGTCGTCTGCAGAGAGCAGCGACGACGAGGACGTCCGGAGGGTCCAGAGAGAGGGCCGGCGCTGCGATGGCTGCGGCGCCGCCCACGCCCGCACCAAATGCCCATTCCGCAAGGCCGAGTGCCACAACTGCGGCCGGCGCGGGCACATCGCCAAGGTCTGCCGGAAACGACGCGAGGCCACCCGGAGTTCTCCAGACCGCTCGGCGAGGCAGGACCGCACCACGAGGCAGGACCGCACCACGAGGCCGAAGGACGGCACACGCACCACGAGGACGCGGGACGGAGTAGGGCGAGTCTCCGACGACAGCGAGGACGACGCGCCGGTTTGCAGCGTTTCCACGGAGCACCCCCGTTACTTCGTTGAGGTAGTAATACAAGGGGCCCCTGTTAGGATGGAGGTGGACTCGGGTTCCTCATACTCCATTATTTCCCAGGGGGAGTTCATGAAAATCGCCCCCGCGTGCGGCCCAAGCTCAAGGCGTTGAGGGCCACGCTGAAGGACGTGCAGGGGAACCGCATCCCAGTGTTGGGGGTTGGGAAGTTCCAGGTCCAGTTCAAAAAGTACACCGCAGCGCTTCCCTTAGTCGTCCTCAAGGGGGGTAAATGCAGCCTCCTCGGGACTCAATGGTTCCAGCCCCTGAGGTTGTTCATTGGGGGGGTGCACGCCGTGGGAGCACACGCCGCCGGGACTGATCCAATACAGAGCGTGTGCGACGCGCACCCCGAGGTTTTTAAAAAGGGGCTAGGAAAATTCAAGGGCCCCCCAGGACTTTCGACCTGGACCCTGGAGTGCGTCCAATCAGACTTAAACCGCGCAGAGTGCCTTTCGCACTAAAGGACAAAATTGAGGCGGAATTGGACAAATTAGTGGGCCAGGGGATTCTTGTTCCTGTTGATTCTGCGGAGTGGGAAACTCCAATTGTAACAGCGCTCAAGGCCAACGGGGAAGTCCGAATATGCGCTGATTACAAGTGCACCATCAATAAGGCGATCCGCCCTAATGCGTATCCGGTGCCGGTAGTCAGCCACTTGTTGGCCAGGTTACACGGGGGGAGGTGTTTCGCCAAACTCGACCTGGCCCAAGCCTACCAGCAACTCCCGGTGACCCCCGCCGCAGCTGCTGCACAAACCATAGTCACCCACAAAGGGGCGTTCCAGGTTTCGCGCCTCCAATTCGGCGTGAATTCGGCGCCCGGGATTTTCCAGTCATTGGTGGAACGCCTCCTGAAGGGGTTGGAGGGGGTGTTACCCTATTTTGATGACGTATTAATTACAGGGGGGAGCCGGGCCGAATTAGCAACAAGGTTGGGAAAGGTCCTGACAATATTCGAAAAGGCGGGGTTGAGGTTGCGGAAAGACAAATGCGTCTTCTTCGCTACAGAGGTTGAGTTCCTAGGGTTCCGAGTTACTCCCGAGGGAATTAAGCCAGCCCAATCCAAGGTAGCCGCCATCAAAAAGGCCCCTCGCCCCACCTCCAAGCCCGAGTTGCAGTCGTTCCTCGGACTGCTCAACTTCTACCACTCCTTCCTCCCGCGGAAGGCAGCCGTGGCAGAACCGCTACACAAATTGTTAAAAAAGGACGAGGCATGGAAGTGGGGCGACGACCAGGAAAAGGCTTTCAATGACCTGAAGCGACTCCTGGCATCAGATGCTGTACTGACCCACTTCAACCCCAAACGCCCGGTGGTCCTGATATGCGATGCATCCCCGGTGGGGGTGGGGGCGGTGCTTTGCCACGTGCTGGAGAACGGTAGGGAGGCCCCGATAGCTTTCTACTCTAGATCCCTGTCCCAAGCGGAGAGGAATTATGCTCAGACAGACAGAGAGGCGCTAGCAATAATTGCGGGGACCAAGAAATTTCATGATTTCGTGTACGGCCGCCCCTTCACCATAGTGACTGACCACAAGCCTTTGCTGGGCATCTTCACCGCAGACAAGCCCACACCCCAGATCCTGTCCCCGAGAATGCTCAGATGGGCCATTTTTCTCAACGCGTATCAGCACGCGTTGGTATACCGGCCCGGGAGGGAGATAAGCCATGCCGACGCTCTGTCGAGGTCCCCCATTCCCCGGGATTGCTGCCACGTGGGCGGAGTAGAGAGGGACCACCAGGTCTTAATGATAGAGGTCCTAGACTCCCCTCCAGTAGTACCGGCCGAAATCGCCAAAGCGACAGGCAAGGACAAAGCGCTGGCCACAGTTTGCTCCTGGGTGCAGAAAGGGTGGCCCGTGTCTTCCCCAGCAGCGGAATTCGACACATTCTTCAAAAAGAGATTAGAGTTGTCCCTGGAGAGGGGTTGCCTCTTGTGGGGACAGCGGGTAGTGATCCCCACGTCTCTCCGGCCGAGGGTGCTTAAACTGCTGCACGTCAGCCACCCGGGGATCGTACGCTCTAAGGCACTAGCCCGCAGTTACTTTTGGTGGCCCCAGTTAGACGCCGACATCGAACACATGGTCGGCACTTGCGAGGCGTGCCAAAGCTCAAGGCCAGAAGAGGCTCGCTCGCCACCTAGGGAATGGGACGCTGCGAGGGGACCCTGGTCCCGAGTTCACGTAGACTTTGCTGGCCCATTCAGGGGAACGCTTTTCCTCCTCGTGGTGGACGCGTTCTCTAAGTGGTTGGAGGTCATTCCAGTCTCGAGCACCTCCTCGACCACAACCATTAAACAGTTAAGGAGGGTCTTTTCCACGTTCGGTTTACCCGACACCCTCGTCAGCGATAACGCTAGCTGTTTCACGTCCGCCGAGTTCAGGGCATTCATGGAACGCAACGCCATTCGGCACGTCACCTCCGCCCCCTTTCACCCGGCCACCAATGGCCAAGTAGAGCGCCTCGTGCGCACCACGAAAGACGCGCTACTGCGCATGGGTCCCGGAGACCTCGACCTGAAATTGTGCCAATTCCTGCTGAGATACAGGGTCACCCCCTTAGCGTCAGGGTACTCCCCCGCAGAGCTGTTGATGCGCAGGAAGCTGGCCACGGGGATATCCAAGCTAGACCCCACGAGAGTAGAGGACAAGGGGCGGAACATAGGGGTGGAACCCACAAAGAGTTTCAGCATAGGCGCCCCAGTACACTGCAGGAATTACGCCAGCGCGGGGCCAGCCTGGGTGCCGGGCACCGTAGTAGATCAAACCGGCCCCGTCTCATACCGCGTAGAGACCAGTACAGGTTTCCTGTGGAGGCGACACGTGGACCAACTCAGGCGTAGGGTCCCCGGAGAGCAAGACGAGGATGAGGCCAGCATTGATTCAGCGTTAGGGTACTCCCCCACCCGTTTAGCCCAAGGGGGAGGAAAAGGGGAGCATGGGTCCCCACCAAGGGGGGAGGAAAGGGAATCGATCCACGGAAATCTTTTGCGGGAGTCCCCGCCAGAGAGGAGGAGCCCCGGGTTGCGGGAGTCCCCGTCAGAAAGGAGGAGCCCCAACCACACTCATACCCCGCGGAAGCCGCGGAAGTCCCCCCGAGGCTCAGAGGCCCATAGAGGTTTAGACGTTGATTTACAGTACCAGGGGGAGTTAGCGGAGTGGTCCCCCACCCGTCCTAGCGAAAAGAGGGGTTTCAGTTCAGCCCCTGGTACCTCCAGTCCCAGTAGCCCCTGTGAGTTAGAATGCAATATAGCGCCCATGTTCCGGAGACCGACACCTCCAAGACCGGAGGCATCAGCGAGTCCGCCCACCACCACAGTCTTAAGGTCCCCCGAGCAGGGATCAGAAGGTAGCCATTCCCCAAGGGCGACCTCATCGGTGCCGCGGTTCACACTAGGAGGGTCCCCGGGGTCCGAGGGCAATAAGCAGGGATTTACCTCCCAACTGTTCATCCCATTCCCTTCCCCAAGCGCAAGGCAGGCACGGACGCCCCACAGAGCCACTAACGAATCCCCGTTTCCCGTTGCAGGACAAGCTCCCGCGGAGTCAGGGATCACAGGCTCTCCAGAATTAGGGCAGGCGCAAGCACGCCCCAAGCGAACGTGCGGCAAGCCACAATGGTTGCGGGACTTCGTCCCATCCTAGGGGGGAGGGATGTTATGTATGTATGCATGTTCATTATACTGTAAGGCAAGATTGTAACCACTCCAGATACAAACGATATCAGCTGTAAAGGAACGCGAGCAGACAGCCTATAGAGGGCAGCTGCGAGCGTTCACTCTCACATGGTTCACATTGCTCAATCACGGACAGCCGCGGGAAAACCTTCCCCGCATTCAGCAGCTGAAGAAAGACCTGCATTCAGCAGCTGAAGAAAGACCTGCATTCAGCAGCAGGAATGGAGGCGTGCCTGGGCGAGGCCACGCCGGTAGCAACCAATCAGCTACCGTGCTACAAGATTCAAATGTAGAGAGCTACTGTATATATTGAGATGTATCACCGCCATTACCTCATGCTTCACTGGAACCTCATGCAATGCAATAAACCTGTGTTAAACCAACCCTTCGGTTGTCCGGTCGTCTTTGGTCCCATACACTAAAGAAGGGGAGGAAAACCAGGGCCAATAACCAATTTTTCTTTGATGGCTGAGCCAATTTTTATGTCTAATTCTTTTGCTTTTAAACATAGATCCCTCACATTAGATCTAACAAAAACTAAATCCTAAGAGGATGACAAAAGAGGTGTGTCTAGTTGTACAATGTAGATGGTATGGAACTCCTGGACAGTGAAGATGATAGGGAACAGAGGAAAATAAATGAAAGATAAATGAATGAAAAATAAATTAAAATAAATGAAAGATAAATAAATGAAAATAAACAAAGATCAAGGTTTGGAATGGTCAATGTGAAAAGACTGATGGGTTGAAGATCCACCATTGTGTGGAAATTCCTGGAGCAAATCATTTCCAGTCCCTTGCTCCACATCAGGTCTGGTGATCTCCATTCCCTTGCTGCCCAATCGAGACCTATTATGGATACCATCCTTTTTAACCTGGAGGAGAAATGAAACTCCAACACCCCCTTTGGTTGCCAGAATTTCTATGACATCTGAGTTTTCAGCAACCCACTTCCTGCACTTTATACAAATACACATCTCTGAATAGCATGAGCACATCATCTTCTGCTAATCAGTTTGGACTGTGGAGGGGCAGCAGAATCTATATCTCACTTCACTAATTTTTATTATATTTTCAATTGGTTTTTTTACTGGTTTTAAGTTTTTTTATAGTTCTTTAGTGGGATTTATGTAGTTCATGATGTAATTGTTGTACGCCGCCCAGAGTCGCTAGCTGAGAGGGCGGCAATACAAATGTGACTAATAAATAAACAAACAAACAAACATTTAAAAAATCTTGATATTGGTGAGAAGTGTGTCATGAACATTCTTACCAGAATGTAAGAAATTATGGAGGAATTATGTAATGAATGTTGTATTCATAAAGAATAATTAGAATATCTTTTAATATACACTGTTGCTTTAAAAGGGGGAAAAGGTTCTTAGTTCATTTGAACCATAGTAAGTGCTTTAGTAAATGACAAAATTGTTCAAGATTAATATCTGTACAATTTGAATCATAGCTTTCTACTCTGAAATTATCTTCCTGTTTAATTAAGGCTAGCACTCAATGATCCAACAACTATTTATGCATCTAATAAAAGAAATGCCTTCTCTGCCCTTCCGCTGCAGACACATTTCGGATGATTGCTAAAAATATTTTCCTTAGTAAATCTATTTTTACATTGATTCTATTTTGAATTAAATGTTTTCTGACACATGTGTGTCTTGGACTTTCTGGGCTGTTTAATATTTAACTGGTAGTGGGGTTGTCTACAACAACTTGTCCATGTTCCTGTGATACTATGATATGTGCTGGGATTACTTGAGAACACCAAAGACCTTATACTATGTGGTGAGAGGATGATGCTAGTAGAGAGTATTAACTTCAAATAGTTCAGTTTGGAATCATGCTGAGCAATCCAAGCTAATTTTTCCAAAACTTGAAAATGTTTCTTTTTTATGAGCCCAATATTGAGATGTAGAATAGGTCACACTCTTGGTGGTAGTACAGCCTCTGATGTATCCAAAGTCCTATTTGAATTTGAATTTATTTTTATATACTGCTTTCCTCATTTTGCAATGACCCAAAGTGGTTCATAGCATTCAAAATATACAAAAATACAATAATACAAAGTTATATGGCAATGATTATAATGTCCAAGACAAAATACAGGTTTACAAGTAAAAAATATAAAAACTACATAGTAATACAGTATCAGAATACAATAACAAAATACAATAACAAAAAATACATCAGAAACAATTTGCAGTTTACAAAATAATCCAAAAAAAGGGGGGGGGGAGGGATGGAGCCATGGCTCAACATCCATAAGCAGTCCTAACATGGACCGGGCTCAACGAACACATTGGAGCCCAGCTCCGAGTCCTCAGATGCATCGGCAGAACAAAACCACCAGGCAGACTTAGGCAAGACGGCAGCGGTAGATGGAGGCAGTGGCTTTTAAGTCCTCGCCGCCCAAGAGCCCCAGATGGATTTGCTCCCCCATGGTAAGTGCCAGACCGGGAGAGTGGGCTCAGCTGACGAGGCTCAGCTGGGCTCCTCTTCCCTCCCCTGACCAGCCGGGCCAGAGGAGGGAGGGTTGAATTTGGTGTAGGCAACTCCGAGGTGCTGGCGGTGGCTTTTTCAAGCCACACACAGAGATGAGGCTCAGCTGGGCTCCTCTTCCCTCCCCTGACCAGCCGGGCCAGAGGAGGGAGGGTTGAATTTGGTGTAGGCAACTCCGAGGTGCTGGCGGTGGCTTTTTCAAGCCACACACAGAGATGAGGCTCAGCTGGGCTCCTCTTCCCTCCCCTGACTGGTCGGGCCAGAGGAGGGGGCCGAAGTTGGTGCAGGCGACTCTGAGGCGCTGGCGGTGGCTTTTTCAAGCCCCGCATGGAGACGAGGCTCAGCTGGGGTCCTCTTCCCTCCCCTGACCGGCCGGGCCAGAGGAGGGGGCCGAAGTTGGTGCAGGCCAAATCTCCTATTCTTCCTATTTAATGACTCATGGAATGACAACATCCTGTTGCCTATATGCCTATCCCTAGGAAAAGCAAGTTTGGAGGGCTTAATTTGGTTATCTGGAGTCCTGAAAATTACTTTTGGTCTGCATGCCAGGAACACCACTGACCATGGGTGGCTGTGAAGTCTTCCAGCTGTAAAGGTAGCCCTTAATGCTCACATCAAAATTGGGAACATAACCTAGAAAACTACATTTCCTGACATGTTTGGCAATTGAGACACTGTCACTGTAGGATTAAGGATTTAAGGAAGAGGAAGATATACTCAATTTATGTTTTGGACTTGAAAATACTTTTGGAGGGAAATCTACTTAGTTTGGAATGCATCTAAGCATTGTAGAAGCACATTGTTCTGTTCCAACCAAGGTTAATCTGCTGACATGGTTTCATAAGGGCATGGCTCTAGCATGGTTACTTAACATGTAAAACCAAAGATATAGTAGGAAATTTTAAAGTTCAGCCCTTCAGGATTCAACCCCCTTTGCCATGTTTGGAAGGAAAGTCCAAAAATGCAGGTAGCTTTTTCTTCTCCCTCCAAAAACAAGGTCTTTGGTAAAGCTTGTCAGTTGTAACTGTTTATTCCAGATGAAGCCACCCTGAAGTGATTTGGACTGTAACAGAGATAATCATGTTGCAAAAAAACAAAACAAAACACCATGCTATAATTCAAAGAAATGGGGTTGGAATTCCCAGTGTTTCAATCCTGTAAACCATTTGCTCTATGAGAATAAGATAATCCTCCCACAAGGACTTCTCTCCCTTCCTTCAAAGAATGGCATGTGAAACAGCACTTCAGAAAATGTTCCATCCCTCTGTCACTAAGTGTGAATTGGCCTTCATCCTACCTTCCCTCAAACAAGATTTTCTCCTTTAGAAGCTGCCATGAAAAACATTTCTTGATATGAAATAGACAAATCTTACAAACATGACCAAAATAAGCAATCCAGTTTGTAATGATGATGGCATCCCATGGCAGCTGTCAAGTGGAAGTCAATTCACAAGTGTTGATTTATGAGAGAACTGATAGACGGACAAGCTTGCATTACACTGAATTGTTGTAACCTCTTGTAAGTCTCCAGACTGAAAATGAGTGAACTCATCCTCCATTTTGATGAGCACATCAACATGAAAAATATATCATACATATTCTCACACTAAATTAGGAAAAACAATCCCTGTTAGCTAAAGTTCAATATTTTAAAAGTGCTTTGATTTAGTGGGTCAACTACTGTCACCTACATAGTACATCTTGACAAAAAGTACAGTAGGAATAAGCAAAGAAAATAAAAATTAAAAAATGCCCAGTTTGCTTGGTAGGTATTTCTGTTCCACCAGAATCTGGCATTCCATCTTTAGGAAAGGGGGGAAAGGGATCTGTCATTTTCATGTGAGTGAGAAAAATTCCCAGACTGTTATTTCACACATTTTCTGGCATGGCTGGATTATAGCTTCTTGCTTTCACACTGGAGGCAGGAAGTCTACCAATCACTAAAAATTTTCAACCACAAATAAAATATTGACAAGATTTCTATCCATCCCTATTGAATTTTGTGTAACATCCTCACTTCATTTTTTAAAAAATTCACCCGATTGCAGACCAGTGTTAACTGTTCAAAAAAAAAATGTTGTGGTATTTTTTTTCTTAGGCGAGATAAGAATAATAGATATTCACCACATCCTAGGTTCCACATTATTATTAGTATTATATTTCGACTTGTATGCCGCCTCACTCACAATGTGAATCTGGGCAGCTAACAAAGAAATAGAATATCACAAATTGCAATTACAAAGTATCACATTAACACAATATTAAAAGAAATTTCAAGAATAATACATATTTCAAGAGCAATAGCTATTTCAAAGCAATACACGGGGGGGGGGGCGGAGAAAAAAATACATTGAAAAAACTCAGACTTGTCCAAATCCCACCAGGCTGAATGGCCGAGGGAAAAAGTATGGCAGCAGTGACAGTGGTGGCATTCTTATGGCCAGCCAGCCATTCCGTACAGCTGTTTTTGCTTCCCCTCAAGGCCGGGGCTGGCTGAGTGAAGAGTCCGGTGGTGGAGTCGTCAGTGGCGGTGTTCTTATGGCTGGCTGGTCACGTCGCACAGCTGATTTTTCTTTCCCTCAAGGCCAGGGCCGGCCGAGGGAAGAGTCCAGTGATGGGGTTGGCAGCAGCAGTGTTCTTATGGCTGCCCTCCCACACCGCACAGCTGTTCCTTCTTTCCCTCAAGGCCGGGGCTGGCCAAGGGAAGAGTACGGTGGTGGTGGCAGCAGCAGCAGTGGCATTCTTATGGCCGGCCATGGTGCACAGCTGTTTCTTCTTTCCCTTAAGGCCGGAGCCGGCCAAGGGAAGAGTCCTGTTTTCTAACAGCTGCCAGCTCGGTACGATGCAAAAGATATGTGGAGAAAGCCACTACATGTAACATCCACAGTACTAAATTCTGTAGAGTAGCCAATGTAAAGTAATGGTCTCCATTAGTCTTCAGGTGACTAATGAAATAGCCAAACCAAATTACAGATATCAATCTATCAAGATCCACCATTTATAACACAGTATTATTGTTTCAGTGAAAGGTCTGCATATAGAGATATTTACTATTGTATTTTAAAATATTACAACTATCATGTGCTGTGAAGTCAATTCTGACTTATAGTTACCCCTTTTCAGGGTTTTCTAGGTAGAGAATACTCAAAAACAATTTACCAATCATTTCTTGTGTGGGGCATCCTGGGATTGTGTTGCTTGCCTATAGCTACACAGGCTAGCTTTTCTCTCAGGAAGCACAGTTGGGAATCAACCTCCCAAACTCCCAGGAAGCACAGATGGGAATCAAATGGCTCTGGCTCTGCAGCTGGATAACTAAATAAACTAATTTATCATATTAGTGTGTCTGAAAAGTTGGTTTGTATACCACACATAACCCTGATTGGCTATTCTGAATTGAACTGATGCAGGGCTTGGTAAATCTAGCTTCCTGGAATGTCATGATTTCTTTCCTAACCATGGTTAAATTAATTAAAAGGAAAAAAAAGACTAATGATCATTTTCCATGCTTAGGAGAAAATTGTTGTATTCTGAGATAAATAGTACAGATGAAGTTGTTAATATATATAGGCTGAGTTTGCAATGTCTACAGTACTGGTACAGGTTACATTCCTGCTCCTCAGTTGTTCAGATTAGCCTTTTCTGTCTTTTGGTCCCACTTCCAGCAAAGACTGCCAAATATATACAGTTTGCTTTTATTTTCATATCCTCACACAACTGGGATAAGTTGGGTATCTATCATCAGTTTACTGCACTGGTGGTCAAGCATGGGCTTTTGTCAACATTAAAGAAGGCTGAATTACAAGATGAAAACTGATGATAAAGGTCTACCTATGTTGTGTTTTGGGATCAAGGAGACAGCGGAGGCTTGATTCATGAAGAGGCAACCAGGCCAGGCCAGGCCACCGGGCAAGGCAGCCCGATCAGAGTTTATTAGGAATAACAGACAAAGACATTCCAGAGACGCATATGCAATTAATCCCTATTGGTTACCTGCGATAGCATAAAGCTTACTTAATTGGCTAAATATCGGCATGTCTGCCTCGTGCTCACTTTGCTGATTGGATGAAAGCTGCGTGCTAGGTGAATGATAGCGTGCCATCCCTAGGCATAGCGGGGAGGGCCAAAAGCCTTGAGTAATGCGGAGGCCCGAGCTGGGGGCCTCTAAGTTACAGTGTAAACACAGATGAGGTAAGGAGAACTATCACCCATGATTTATGGCCATCCACTAGCCACAGCGATCATGCTGTGAAACTTCCCACATCTTCCCCCTTCTGTTTTTAAGAAGCTTATAAGCATAATAAATTTGGTCCTTGCATGTACGAGGCCGGAAGCGAAATCCTTGCAGGCTAGCAACGAAGGTATGCATTGAATAAAGCAACAGGCAGTTATCAGAATGGCAAGAATAATTAAACCATACTATCAGAAACAATTTTGGTTAAAGAATCCAATTGGTTTTGTACCTTATTAGAATTATCAGATAAGTTAGAACATTATGCACAGACACACAACCTTGATGATGCGACATAAGGCAACAAGTGGTTTTAGAGAGGTTAGCAGGAATATAGTTCCAAGTTCGTGATCCACAGGTCCAGAACCACCCAGAAGGCAACAGAATGTGCTGAAAGTTAAAATGAAGGTCCTCTGTTTCTAGCCCGGTCGATCGCACCGGGAGGGAAACAGCGGGGCTTTGACTTACAGTTCACAACCCTGACACATTTTCTAGCATTGCTAACAGCTACAATAGGAGCGTAGAGAGACAGAGCATCAAAAACCCATTTACATGTGTAGGGTACTGAAAACTTTTAAGCAAATACAGGTCTTCCCCAAGCAAGAGAATAAGCAGAATATTTAAGCATCAACAAAATATGAACATTTCTTTTCTTCCTTACAGAAGGAGGTTTGGTTGCATTTTAGAAAGCATTTCTCACTCATAGCATGAGCAGGTAAAACAGGTACTAATATCAGCAGAGCATTTAAAGGCATTTGAATATAAAACAGAAAATAACATGATCATACAGTTGAACTATTTATCCAATTTAAAAAGGTTTTCTGGTTTTATAATGCAAACAAAGCCAATTCACTTTAAAGTCCATACAAACTTTTTAGTCCAATTAAAATGTCCAAATTAAAGACCAAAGGTTGGTTGAAGCTTTGTTCTGTTTTTAACTTCTCTCCAGTTCTCAGATCTTGGCATGGCAAGTTGAAATTAAGCCATAAATTAAGTCTCACTGACTTCACAAGACAATCCCACACAACCCCCCTTTTCAGCTTTTCAGGCAAACACACATTCCTTCATGCTCCGGCCTGAATTAAGGCAGGCCGATGAGGTATGAAGGCCCAAAGAACTTCCCAGAAGTTGCAAGTAATTTCACACAGAAGAAAATCACAGGGAATTCCAAGTTGCTTTCCCTGAAATCCTGATGCCTGAAACTTGGGACAGCTCACTCTGGATCTCTTTGTTTGAGGATTGGGCAATTCAAAATCAGCCAAAAACTGTATGTCTTCTCCCTCCTTGTATTTTTGCAACAGCCTGCTGTCCATACAGGACGGATCCACGCCCCTTTTCCTCTGCATTTCTTTCATCTGCAGCTTCTGAATCTCAACTTTATGACAAACTGCATCTGTTAGTTTGTACTTGCACCCCTTTCTGGTCTTGGGTTTTGTGCATTCCTCCTCCTCTGGGCCATCCTCCCACTTCTTTAGGATCTTCCTGCCCAAACGTGAGGTATCAAGTTTACCACTCAGCTTCTCCTGCTTTTGTGATGAGGGTTGCTTCAGTGGCGAGCTGAGGTCTCCTGTGCTTTCTGCCACTTTGCATGCATTAATAGCTTCAATCTGTGATGAGGTCCCCACCATTTGTTCCCCATCAGCTGGCACAAGTGGTTTTCTAGGCTTGGCAGGCATTATTGCAGCAGAGAACAGGTCTTTTGTAGGGCTAAAAGGATCTGATTGCTGCAAGGCAGGATATAATGTCCCATCTCCATTTCCACCCCCATCTCCACCAGGGGGCTCCTGCTGTTGTTTCTCATATGATGGAAGGGCAGTTGCCATAGTCCCTCCCTTGGCTGGGGGCAAAAGCTGTGGCAATGATACAGTAAACCTCTGGGAGAACAAAAGATTTTTTGGAGTAAAATCTTGCACTTCTTTTGTTTCTGCTCTTTGCCCATTCTCCCGTTTGAGTGTTCCAATTTCTGGGTGCCAAGGACATTGGCATTTGACTTCCTTAGTAAAGCCTTCTAGATTACTAAGCGTGATGTCTGGACATCCGCTCTCCTTGATGAATCTCTGCAATTTGTTTGCATGGGTCTTTGGCCCTGAAGAAACTTCCCCCCCCATACTCACAATTGGGAGCTCGAAAGCTGAGGGAGCCTAGAAAGGCTGTGGCGCGCCAGGGGGCTATTCCAGCCGGTGAGTAGGGGAGTTGGGATCCAGTAATCACGACGCGGGTCACCAGATGTTGTGTTTTGGGATCAAGGAGACAGCGGAGGCTTGATTCATGAAGAGGCAACCAGGCCAGGCCAGGCCACCGGGCAAGGCAGCCCGGTCAGAGTTTATTAGGAATAACAGACAAAGACATTCCAGAGAAGCATATGCAATTAATCCCTATTGGTTACCTGCGATAGCATAAAGCTTACTTAATTGGCTAAATATCGGCATGTCTGCCTCGTGCTCACTTTGCTGATTGGATGAAAGCTGCGTGCTAGGTGAATGATAGCATGCCATCCCTAGGCATAGTGGGGAGGGCCAAAAGCCTTGAGTAATGCGGAGGCCCGAGCTGGGGGCCTCTAAGTTACAGCGTAAACACAGATGAGGTAAGGAGAACTATCACCCATGATTTATGGCCATCCACTAGCCACAGCGATCGTGCTGTGAAACTTCCCACATACCTACTTCCTGCTAAAGACACGATGAAAATAAAAGTATCATGACAACCCCCCCCCCAAAAAAAGAAAAGGAAAGAAAAGAAAAGAAAAGCCTATGCTGCAGCATACATAAATAAGGCCCATTCTCCCATCTTTGAGCTTGTTAGAATTTTAATAACCAAGGGCTTATGTTTGAAAGTTCATTGCTCAAAAATAGTAACAATGGCCCCGGCCTCGAGGGAAAGAAGAAACAGCTGCCTTGGGTTGTCATGGGATAAGGAAGGCGGGGTATAAATGCTGTAAATAGATAAATAAAAAATAAATAAGAGAGAGGGAAGCATTGTAGAAGATGAGAAGATGAATAATCTCCATGTCTGTGTAGGATATGCCAGGACCCATATGAATGCTGCAAGCCAGAGCCCTAGTCTCCAGCTAAAAGCTGCCAGGTTTTTAAAGAACCATTGCCTTCAAAAGCTTTCCTTAGGTAGAGGTAAAGGCCGTCCTTGCTCGAAAGCCAGTCGTATCCAACTATAGTGTTCAGTGCTCATCTCTCTTTATAGCTAAAGAGCTAGCACTGTCTGTATCTGCAGACGTTTCTATGGACATGTGCCAGGCATGCCTCAACATGGGATGCTGTTTACCTTCCCACTGAAGTGGTACCTATTTAGTAAAGGTTTCCCTTGCTCGAAAGCCAGTCATATCTGACTCTAGGGTTCAGTGCTCATCTATGTTTCAAAGCCGAAGAGCCAGTGCTGTCTGTTTCTGCAGATGTTTCCATGGTCATGTGGCAGGCATGACTAGACAGCGGAGCGCATGGAACACTGTTACCTTCCCACTGAAGTGGTCCCTATTTATCTACTTGCAATTTCTTGCTTTCGAACTACTAGGTTGGCAGGATCTGGGACAAAGACAGGAGCTCATTCCGTCCTGCAGTACTCAGGAATCGAACTGCTGACCTTCCGCCTCACACTCAGTGTCTTAGCCACTTGAGCTTATCTACTTGTAATTTCTTCCTTTTGAACTGCTAGGTTGGCATGAGATGGGGCAGAGACGGGAGCTCATTCTGTCCTGCAGTACCTGGGAATTGAACTCTGACCTTCCAGTCAGCAAGTTCAGCATCGTAACCACTTGAGTCACTGCAGTCCCTACAAAGCTCTCCTCACAGAAATTTTAAAATGAAGAATTACACAGCCAGAAGAGGTCCTGAATCTCTTTGCAATTTGAGGCAATAAGCTGCAAGTGAACCTAAAAGATCATTTAGAGTGACCTTAAACACAATACGTTCTCTCTCATCTTATATCCCTTTATGTTTGCAAATAAGCATACACACATACATGCAGGCCAATAGTTTGAAGGCCAAGGAGAAGTCTTTATCATATTTATTTTGTAATATGACTCTCTTTGATCTAGAATGAAAATCCTTACCGTTTATGAGAGAAGGCAGCAGACAAGAGCGTGAGGAATTAGTAGTTATGTCAGACTTCATCCAATTCATTATTTCAAGAGACTTTTCCTCAAATAGTAGTTTTAAAAGATATCAGTTGAAGCTGCAGAGGGTTTTTAGCCTCACTGAAGTCTTCAATATTACATGCTCAATGACTTTCTACCCCTTCTCATTTGACTATCTGACAGTGCCTGTCATTTGTCTTTTCATGTCTTGACAGTATCTGGTGGCAGCATAATCAGAGATGCCGAGTAAAAAAATACATCCCAGAGCAGAGGCCCATAAAATAACCCTCAATGTATTTATGATCAGACCATCAATGCCCATAACGTAATGGTTTGCTTTTCTTGTCTCTATCAGCAGTTTACTGCACTGGTGGTCAAGCATGGACCTTTGTCAACATTAAAGAAGGCTGAATTATGAGATGGAAATGGATGATAAGGGTCTACCTACCTCCTGCTGAAGACACAATGGGGAAAAAAGTATCATGACACCCCCCCCCCCCCAAAAAAAAAGGCCTATGCTGCAGGATAAATGAATAAGACCCATTCTCTCATCTTTGAGCTTGGTAGAATTTCAATGACCAAGGGCTTATGTTTGAAAGTTCACTGCTCAAAAATAATAACAATGACAGGTTTTAAAGACACATCAGCTTGTCTCTTGCAATAGAAAAATGTTTTTGTAAAACCGGGCAGAATAGACTGCAGGGCATGGGAGTCTGTGAGCAAAACCTTCCTCCTTGTTTATATGTTGGTATGCAATTTCAAATAAATTGTTTGGGAAAGAAGGGGATTCAAATGAATCCAAGCATTTCTGCCCCATTGTCCTACTGGATCAATCTGAAACATAAATAACCACGGAGGATTGAAAAGAAACTGTACCTGCTTTGTACTATCTTTTCCCCCATATCCCTGCCATTTAATATCTGTACACAAGAATGAACTGAAGTTGACCCCATGTATTTAGAACACACACAAGGGCAAAATAGGACTAATAAAACTCAGTATCAAAGCACACTTGTGCATTAGGGCTCTGTAGCATCATTCCATATAATTTTGGCCAGTTCAGGTTTCTGGAATATATCTTGATTCATTCTTGAGCAATTTCTGTTCCATCTATTTAGCTTTGTACACCCAAACTGATTTGTTGGCTTCCCATCATAAACATCACAATAGCACACACTTGCATCAAACTATGCATACAAGGATTTAGAAGCCATACTGGAACAGATAAAAAAATAAAAATAAAATCTTCAGAAACAAACTAATTAAATGCTGTTCAACATGTTCACAGTTTAATTTCTAGGGCCACAATCTTATTGGCAATAGTAGAACATAGTGTCCAAGTAGAATTATGCATTTAGAAAGGAATCCTCACCCAGACCATTCTGAGTGCAAAGTAGCAGCAGTGCTTGGCAGAGAATCCAGAGATGAACATATTGTGTGGGTGATTCTCCTGCTTAGGAACCTAGTTTTCAGGAATATGCCCATGCAAGACACATAAGGATATTTTCCGCAATGACACCAAAATGCATTAAAGGTCTCAAACAAACAGAAAGGCTCAGTTGAACTGAAAGATATTTGGTTCCTCATACTACTGCTGGGTCTGCGGTGGCTCAAGAGGTTAAGATGCTGAACTTGATGAGGTCAGAGTTTGATTCCAGAGTACTGCAGGACAGAGTGAGCTCCCGTCTCTGTCCCAGCTCCTGCCTACCTAGCAGTTTGAAAGCATGACATTGAAAGTAGATAAATAGGTATCACTTCGGTGGGAAGGCAAATGGCATTCTGTGCGCTCGGGTGTTGAGGCATGCCTGCCACATATCCATTGAAACTTCTACAGACACAGACAGTGTTAGCTCTTTGGCTATAAACAGAGATGAGCACTGAACCCTATAGTCATGTTTGACTGGTCTGGTCATCAACCACAATAAAGTTTGATTGATTGATTGATTGATTCAACTGGCTTTTGAGCAAGGGCAACCTTACTACTGCTGACAGATCACAACAACACTGTTGTTGTTTTTTTCTTTGTTGTGCACCAACAAGGGGAAAAGAAGAATGAGAAGGGGGAGCTGTAAACAATGGGGGGAGTAGACAGCCCTTTTATGACCTGTCCAACCAAAACCTGTACAAGGAAGAACACATTCCTCTGCTCACATTACCATTCTTTCCTCAATTCTGTGTACAATATGAAAGGATAAGTAGATACGAAAGTACTAGAGAACAACAACTAGTCTAAAAACAATGTAGAACCTAATTTTACTCTGCTGAAATGTGAAAATAGCTGCTGAGCATCTTCCAAGGGTCTCCAAGGGAAAGCTCTGGGGCTTCATCGATGCTTTAGCTGCCAATCATCATCTTCTGTGAAACTTCCTCCCTGTGCAAATGTTTTGCCTACAATACCTCTGGTCCAGAGTAATCAGCAGAGTGATTTGGGACATCTTACTCCTCTTTGTCTTCAGAAGAAGGACTGTTTCTGTAGAATGAACCTTGAGGAAAATATAGCTTGAGGGAATTAGTATGCAGAACTGGAATAACTGAATGAGGAGCAAAATCTGGAAAAATAGATTGCTGAACAACAGATCTCAGAGTCCCCCAGCCAGGATGTCTATGGGACACCCTGAACTGGAGATTACATCTCCACGTTCTGATGAGAAAGATGTGATAGGGTTCCATAGACTTCAAATTTCTAACAATCTGACAATTGTCCAGTACACATTCACACTGTGAGAGGTCTGTTGCTGCTAAAAGGGCTTATGTTTCCACAAGGATACGTCTTGCACAAGCCTTAGAAAGGCCCAAATGCTCACACCACAAGGTCTGCATCCCAAGCAGAGGAGAGCAAATGTGAGCAATAGGTACTGCTATTTCTAACATGGAGAGGTTCCAATTCCATCTACCTGTAACATAGATGCTAATGATGGGTTCTAGGAATATTAGTTCAGCATTAAATCACCACCGGATATACAGTCAAACATTAAAAGTCCTGGATTTGAATGGATGGGTCTGTCTGTGAGGAAGCAGGAAGTCCATGGGAAAAGGTTTGCCAGATGCACCCTTGCCTAGCAATCTCTCATCTTTAGCTAAAGAGACAATTATCTTGCTTAAAACCAGAATTAAGAGAGACAGCTGCTGCCATTCATTGCCAAAAGCAGTCAGTTAGATAAGACAATGGGAGGACTTACTGTATGGCAGTTTCTCTTTAAGCCCCCAAATGTGTAGGCAACACCTAAGCCAAAGTCAAGAGAATGTAGCTGCTTTAGTTTTTAAAGTTTGCAGCCATTCAATAAAATATCAAAGTATAATTTGAACCAGGGCAGATAATTCCACTGTGATTTCTACCATCCTCTGCCATGCAGAAGAATCTGTGTCTTTATTTACTTTACTTGTTCTTAGCATGCTAATCTGCATATTGCCAGATACTTAGAAATTCAAAGTCCATGGACCCCTGTCACATCTTCTCATCAGAACTTGAAGAGGTAATCTGCAGTTCAGAGTGTCCCATAGGTATACATCCTGGCTGGGGGTGGACTTGGAAAGCTGTTCCCCAGCAATTTATTTTTGTTTCCAAATTTTGCTCCTCATCCAGTTATTCCAGTTCAGCATACTCATTTCCTCCAGCTTTATTTCTTCCCCGGTTCATGTCTCCAGTAAACACAGCTAGGTGATATTTTTATCCCTGTTCTTGCATGAACAACTAGAATAACAACACCAATCCAATGAAAAAAGCACAAAGTGCTAAACTGGAATGGGTGTAAGTTGACTTGCACACCTGTGTGTTATATTGCTTCTTTAGTTCCTAGTTTTCTTATCAATACTGATGCTTTGATAACTGCTGTTAAAGGTTAAATAGTAAAGATTACGCTAAAGTACTTTGGACATCAAATGAGAAGAGAGGATTCACTTGAGAAAGCCTTGATGCTGGGAAAAGTGGAGGACAAAAGAAGGGGATGGCCAAAAATAAGATGGCTAGATGGTATTGTAGATGCAATGGGCACAAAGCTGTGTGGGCCAAAGAACCCTTTCTCCATCTTCTTGGGGGACTTTTGTTTTGCTTTCTTTCTTGTTTACTCAGTGGCTTAAGTGACTAAAAAGCTGACTGGGAGGCAGAAGGTCAGCAGTTTGATTCCCGAGTACTGCAGGACGGAATGAGCTCCCATCTTTGTCTCAGTTCCTGCCATCCTAGCAGTTTGAAAGCAAGAAATTGCAAGTAGATAAATAGGGACCACTTTGGTGGGAAGGTAACAGCGTTCCGTGCGCTCTGGTGTCTAGTCATGCCTGCCACATGACCATGGAAACGTCTGCAGACTCAGACAATGCTGAGACAAAGACAATGCTCTTTGGCTTTGAAACAAAGATGAGCACTGAACCCTAGAGTCGGTTACGAATGGCTTTCGAGCAAGGGAAACCTTTACCTTTCTCATTTTTTAAATTTTTTTCCTGGGAAGCAAAGAAAGTGCAGAAGAGTAAACCAGCTCCCTAGGGTTACTCTCTCTCCCCCCCTGATTTGCCCCATCTCTCTCTCTCCCTCACTGATTTGCCCCCTCTCTCCCCCCCACACTGATTTGCCCCCTTTCTCCCATTGATTTCCCCCTCTCTCTTTTCCCCCCACTGATTTGCCCCTCTCTCTCTCCTCCCTGATTTGCCCCCTCTCTCTCCCACTGATATGCCCCCTCTCCCTCCCCCCCACTGATTTGCCCCCACTCTCTCCTCCCCCACTGATTTGCCCGTCTCTCTCTCTCCTCCCTGATTTGCCCCCCTCTCTCTCCCACTGATTTGCCCCCTCTCTCTCCCCCCACTGATTTGCCCCCATTCTCTCCCCTCCCCACTGATTTGCCCGTCTCTCTCCCTCTCCCCCCACTGATTTGCCCCCTCTCCCCCCACTGATTTGCCCCCTCTCTCCCCCCAATTTGCCCCCTCACTCTCTCCCCCCCCACTGGTTTGCCCCTCTCTCTCCCTCTCTCACCACTGATTTGCCCCTCTCTCCCACCCACTGATTTGCCCCTCTCTCCCCCCCCACACTGATTTGCCCCTGCATATATGAAATATATCATTCACCTAGAGTAGACTCAGCAGCAGCAAAAACGAAGCTTCCCCATGACCATGTGGCTGGCAGGGAAGGGAAACAGAAACTACAAAAAGTCCCCACCACCTTCTCTCTCTCTCTCCCTTTCCACAAGCCAAAAGACACAATCAGTGACCTCTGGTGGCTGGAAAAACATACTGCAGCTCCAGTCAGGATTTTTTATTAAAAAATAAGTGAAAATTAATAAAACGGGATGGGGGCGAAAAGGGTGGTAAAAATAAGGGGTTTTCCCAGGAAAACGGGATAGTTGACAGGTATGTGTTAACAAGTTAATTAGCATTTTGCTCCCAACATGCTGGGTACTCATTTTACCAATCTCAGAGGGATGGAAGGCTGAGTCATTCTTGAACCCTGGGTTTTAACCGTGCTAGAAATTAAAGCTCATGTCTCTGTCTGAGCTCCTGCCAAACTAGCAGTTCGAAAGCAATAAATTGCAAGTAGATAAAGAGGGACCACTTCAGTGGGAAGGTAAGTTGCAGTGTTGAGGCATGCCTGCCACATGTCCATGGAAACGTTTGCAGACGCAGACAGTGCTAGCTCTTTGGCTATAAACAGAGATGAGCACTGAACCCTAGAGTCAGATATGACTGGCTTATGAGCAAGGGCAACCTTTACCTTTACTAGATTCAAATCAGCCTTTACATAATTATTTTAAAATAAATAAATTAAATTCACTCATTTTATAAGCAGAGCAAATATCATGGTATTTGAAAGCTTAGTCAGGCTCTTATTCACAAAGGCTTTCAAAGGGGAAATTATCTGCATACCTCCAAATTGACAGGAACATAAGAAGGCTTTTGTTTTGTTTAACTTAACAGAAAGCTCTGGGAAATAAGGTGATATAACCTTAGACTAATGTGAAACTATTAATATGGATCAGTAGATACCGAGAATGGGGAAATGGCTTTATGTCTGGACCATGTCACTTTAACATAGGATCTTTCATGAATCTCCTCCATTACCATACCAACTTCTTCTCCTGTTGCCTGTTTGTTTCCGAATATTTGGGACTTGTGGTGGCAAGGAATATGGCTGCTGCGCGCTTTGCCAGCCTTGCCCCATTAGAACCGGGCACTTGAGCCGGGCGAGGGGGCGGAGCAAGCTCCCCTTTAAAAGGGGAGGCTCTGCGCACCCTTGCTGGCATTGCTATGATCGGCTGGGCCAAGAGCATGTTTTCTTTCCTCCCCAGCTAATCTATCCGACCTCCAGCGGCGCAGCAATGGCCTAGCTGGCCATAGCACCGCCGGATTCCCGGTTCTTTGTGGTGCTTGGCTGCAAATTAAGGGGCATTGCCCCCCACATGGCCACCTGAGCCGACTTCGAGACGAGCCACATGGCAAACGTTGGGCCCTCTCTTGGGCCCCGGCAACTGGCCTTGTGCAGGCTGTAATTTGAATTGGCCATTATGGCACCTAAAAAGAAGGCCTCTTCGGGTCCGTCTGTGTTGCACCGCGCTAGGCCTACTAGGCAGGCATGGGCCTCTAGGCCCCCACAAGGGGGCAGGGCACAGGCATGGCACAGCCCATCGCCATCGGAAGCCGGGCCACCCCTGAGTCGCAGGGCTCAGGTGAGGTCTGAGACATTAGCGCCCACTCGGGCTGCTGGGCATGGCTGGGCATGCTTTGGGCCCGGCCAGGCAACAAACTCTCGCCTTAGCGGCCAGGACCTGACTAGGCCCGTTGATGCCCAGGGGGTATCCCCCAGCCCCTTGTGTGGGGCGGGGCAGCATGCCTGGCAGCAGGCCCTTCCCGCTGACTCAATGGCCATTGTGGCGCGTATTGCGGCCTTGGAGCGGGCCGCAGGCCTTGAGCCTACCTCGACTGCTCACCGATCGGCCAGGCGGTCGATGTCCCAGGGGCTTGAAAAAGAAGACACTGATTGGCCCCAGTTGTCCGTGCTTCTCACTAGGAGGGTTGAACACAGTGAGTATAGTGGTCAAGTTAATTCACACAGCATGGTTCAATGACCCTGGCCGCAGCAGACAGCCCCTGTATTCACAACCCAGGCCCTTGTATTAGCGGCCCAGCAGGTGGGCGCTTGGAGGGCTCCTTATCTGCCCATACCACCTGGTGTCCTGCCTGCGGGACCCAATATGCCGTACCCGATTTAGCCGTATGGCCCCCTGGGGAACATGGCCTATCACACCGTCCCGGCTTTGGCCATCCCAATGGCTGGTATTTCATTGCCACTTGAGGATCATCTTTTACTGACCACCAGGGATAAGATCTGGCACCGGGCGTATGTGGACTTGTTTAGCCTTCTGAACAGAGAGCCAACTAGGGAGGAGAAGGAGGACGTCCGGGATAAGGAATTATCCCATCATCGCAAACCTCCACGGACGTGGGCCAATTGGCTCCCAGCGTATTTGATTTATGCTGCGGTGTCCATCAGGGCCCGCCCGGATTTGGTGATCCCTTTAATTCAATACCTAGACATCATATACAGGGCATATGTAGATTTCCCGAGGGAATCATGGCTCGCTTACGATGAGGAATTTCATATTTGGGCCACCCTTCACCCTGAGATGTGTTGGGATGAGCTCAACCAGTTGCTTTGGCTACTGTACATGACACCGTCATGTATCTGGTGATCATTATCATTGTGGCCATGTCATACAGCGACCCAGCTCTGCACAGTCTCCCCGCCAGCTGGCAGGGCAGGGGGTTCCAGCCCGCCTGCTGTGTTGGAACTTCTCATCCCCAGGCAGCTGTACCCACAAGCAGTGCAGATTTAGGCATGAGTGTTCCATCTGCGGTGGACCTCATTCGGCCACCACTTGCTTCCGATCAAGCGGGTTGCAAGGTAAGGATCGTGGAAAACAGGGAGTGGGGCGTGCTTCCTCAGATCTAGCAACAAGTGCAAAAGGGCCTCTCCCCAATTCTAGTTGAGGTGCTGGAATGCTGGCTGCACACCTACCCCAAGCGAGCTTATGCAGCTTACCTCTTAGCAGGTTTTTCTTTTGGATTTTGCATTCCTTTCGCAGGTGCATGTGCACCACAGGATGCGCCCAATCTACAATCATTAAGGGGTAAGGAGGATCTGGCCTGGGAAAAGATTTTTAAGGAGGTACAGGAGGGACGGGTTGCTGGCCCTTTCAATGAGCCCCCGTATCCTAATTTAAAAGTATCCCCACTTGGTTTGGTACCCAAAAAATCATCAGGGTTTTGGAGGGTTGGGTGTGAGAACGCGGCCCTTGCCCCGACATGCGGCAACCAGTATCCCCGACCCTTCTGTTCAGCTTGGCCATGGCCTGGCCAGTGCTTTGCTACAACCAGTTTGAGGCAGCCCTTTTCCGTGCTGCTACCATGGTAGCCTTTTTCAGCGCTTTCAGAGTGAGCGAACTGGTTGCCCTCTCACGTAATGATAGGTCACACAGGGCCTTGGAGCTGGAGGATGTCTCGCTCTCTCCCGGGTTGGTCCAATTGACCATCCATTACTCTAAGGTGGATCAGTGGGGCAGCTGCAGCACACGTGCAATTTCCCCAGACCTGGCCTTGACATCCTTTTTGTATGTCCGTGGCAACCCACAAGGGCCCCTCTTTTGCCACCAGGATGCGTCCCCGCTGATGAAGTACCAGTTTTGGAGGGTCACAGGGGCTGCACTTTCTAATCCGGGACTCCCGGGAGCACGTTATGGGACACATTCATTTCGTATAGGTGCTGCATCGACAGCTGCGGCTTTTGGTATTCAGAGGATGACATCCGTAAGATGGGCCGGTGGGGATCTGCCCATTTTCATCCATACGTGCGCCCCATATTACATTGAGCACCTCGCTGGCACTTATTCTTTTGGTTCTCTTTCAGATGCATCGATTCGAGTGTGGCTGGTTGGCCATAGTTATATTTTTTGGGCTGCTCGGCACGCAGCTTCGTCTATGTGGGGCATGCATCCAGGGCTTCGCTCAGTAGCCCGTTTGAGCTGGTATGGGTTCCGTGGCATGAGGTGGCACGAGTTGATTCCCTTCCTCATGTCGACTGGGGATTCTATCCCACCTGATATATTAGTAATTCACTTAGGTGGCAATGATCTTGCACAGATCACAGGCCTTAATTTGATTCTCTCCATGCATAGAGACCTGGACCTGATTTGCCAATGTTGGACACAGGTATGGACTGTATGGTCTTAGATCATCCCATGCTCATATATCCGGGGAGGTATTGATCCTCATCGTATTGACCGGGCCCGGCGGTCTGTTAACCGGGCATTGGCCAGCTATTTTGCAGAACATGGTTCGGGGACATTGGTCCAACACCCCATGATCCAATTTCCGGATCCCAGTTTGTACCGCGGAGATGGAGTGCATCTCTTTGCACGAGGCATTGTCCTCTTTTTGGCAGCATTGCAAGCAGGCCTGGTGACCGAGCTGATGGTCAGGGGGGGGGAGGTGAGTCATGTGACTCCTCCCCATGTGGCGGCTAGCACTGGTAAGGAGAAAGTGGATGACCCCTAGGAATCCGGCAGGTACGCTCTTGGTTGGCCACCCAAAGGACAAGGTAGAGGGAAACTTGCACTGGCCAATCAGGGGTGGACCATGAACAAGGTGATGCTCAAGACAGCATGCAACACCTGGAAATTTTACCAGATGTACGTCAGAAGCTGGAATCAACAGGTAGCATTCTGACTGGAGTCAACAACTTATTTAAATAAACAAATAGATACAAGGTAATCAATTAAGATTTGGAAATGATATTTACTCCTTACCAGTTTGGCCCGTTTGCCTTAACAGTAGTTAAGGATAGTTGAATGTTAAAAGTTAATAAAGTGGCCCAATTTTAAATCCATCACAAGTGTCTGTCTCGTTATTGGGGAGTGGGTGTGGCAATGTACTGCTTCTCATTTCAAAAGGAAAAAATATATATCTCAGACCAGTTTGCACTGAGAGCAGATATAACAAAATCAGCTGCGAAAAGAGCGATGAAACAATGAAATCAATACAGTGCAGTTAAAAGAGGGGATTTATTATTTACAGCTACATTCCCCCAATGTATAGGATATGCTCCTTCTCATTTTATTCTCAGGCAACCATATAAATCATGAGGAGAGACTGATGGGTACATGGAATTTAAGTGCATTTCATGACTTTTATAGAACCCAGTGGGGTAGGGGTGGGGGAAACTGCTTTGCAAACCATGTTAATTTTATTTGATATCACCCATAAGTAGATATACTCCACGGTTGGTAGGTTTTGCCTGGCAGATTGATACCCTATAAATCTTTGAGTGTTGATTGTTCCATAGCTAAACTAAATGGAAACTGAATGTGTTCAGTGGACTGAGGAAGTTGGCTGTTTTGGAGGTGTAGTACTGAAATCCAGACAAGAGAGATGAAATGGAGTATTTTGGGAAAGGGCACACCAAGCTAAGTAGAACCCTGAACAGGAAACATTTCTTGCTGCAAGATTCTTATCCTTAGGCTCTACATTGAACAAGTATTTCTCACTATCTACTTGATTCCTAGATGCAATTCAAAGGGATGGTTTAACCTGTAAGTCTGCAGTCATGTACACTTTTGCTTGGGAGTAAATCCTTGCCTCATCTTCATGAGAAATGCACAGAAAAATAAAAAAGTAAACTGTCAGCTTGACCTTTGTTTACACCCAAGTGTCTATTTTCTTTCCTATCCTTCTTCATGAAGGGGTGACAACACACATTGACCTTTCTTTTACTCCCACCTACACTCTTGAAGTAGAGCTTTCCACTGTATCAATTTCATTGGAAAAATCCTATCAGTAGAGAATTCAAGCCCTTAAGTGCCTTCTTATATAAGTTCCAACAACTGCCTGAAATTACAGGTATAGTTTTCAGTCAATTCAGAACTAGTGTTCTGGAATCATTGCCAATAACTCTGGAGCAGAAAGAGCTATGGCAGATGTTGTACCAGCTGGATTTTTTCCAAACCACAAAGCTATTCACATAGGAAGATAGGTAGGAGATATTTGGGAAGGGGGAACTCTTGAGGCACATTTTAATAAGCCTCAGATGGCTAATAGACGTAGGTTTTTTCTACAGACATCAGTAGTTACTCAAGCCTCCTGCTCAGATTAGCACTTTGAGGCCAGGAGGTGGGAGCCCTTCCAGACATGAATGCACCTGAGGGTCTTAAAATGTTCCAGGAGTTTCCTAGAGTTATTATAATTTGTGGCTGCAAATATAATTGGGCACAGGGTATGTCATAAAAGGAATGGTCTAGGGAGGTAAATAATACTCTGAGCTATACAAAGTGCTTGCTTGGAACATTCACATTACTAGTCCAAGCGCTTCCCTCGGTTTAGCTCTACATCAAGAAGGTATTTTCTGTCTTTCTGTTAATGAATCCAGCCAATGTTCAGAAGGGAAACAAACTTTAGCAAAAGCTCTCTGTGAGGGACCAGATGAGCACATTACTGACACAATTGCTTTCTGCCCTTCCTTCCAGGCAGATAATGTCCATTCTGGAAGGTGCATTCATCCCATTTTAATTTTCCATTCATGCTCAGTGCATTGTCACTCCAGAGCATTGTGGGAAATGTAAAAGCTGGACATTGCTTGAATTGCTATATATCACTGTTTGGACTGTTAATGCCACCTGCCTATCAAATCTTTGAGCAATATCAGTGGATAATCATCCTTTGAGAGCTACCTACAGCACATGACAAGAGACTTCAGAGAGGTGTCAGAATAAGAGCAGGACTGCAATGAAAGCAAAGCAGCAAATAAGAGATAGCTCTCCAGAGAAGGCTTTTCTGGCTACAGCAGCTGAGAGACTAATTTGGAGTACTGGCTCTGGGTAGAAAGTTGAGAGAGTGGTATAGGTTTTCTCTAGTTGATAAAAGATGATGTGAACTGATGACAGTGAACTAAAGCTGAACTATACATGCTGGGAGGGTTTGCATACCAGCAACTGGCCAAGGCAGGGTGGGTGTAAACTGTAGTAAAAGCTAGGATTAAACATTATTGCAAACTGCTTTCTGGTCTTTATAGATAAGAAGGAGGATCCTCCCCCCCCCCCACTCATTCTTTCCCTCAAAGGAGAGGAAACTTCCATTGTTGTTCAGGTACATAGTCGAGTCTAACCCTTTGCAACCCCATGGACCATCACATGCCACACACCCCTATCCTCCACCATCCTCCTCAACCTGCCCAGCTTTGTGCCCATTGCATTACTAATACCATCTAGCTATCTCATTCTCTGTCACCCCCTTCTTTTTTTTTGCCTTTGACCTTTCCCAGCATCAAGGCTTTCTCAAGTGAATTCTCTCTTCTCATTTCATGTCCAAATTACTTTAGCTTCATCTTCAATATTTTACCTTCCAAGGAGCAATCAGGTTTGATATCTTTTAAGATTGACCTATTTGTTCTCTTTGCTGTCCAGGGTACTTTAGATCCAATAAAATGACTGCAGCTATTCTAAACTCAAATGCAACTTGTCCCAGGACAAACAAATTTGTAGGTATTAGGAGGAAATTTTCCTTAGTTTGTATTAGCTAGGTGTGTGTTGTAGAAGCACACTATTGGAACATGCTATAATGTCCTGCCACATGTATGTTCATGGAAATGTCTGCTCCAGGGGAGGAGCATCATGGCAGACTGAGCACATCGTTTCTCTCACCACTGCCTGGAAAGGGGAGCCACAAATGTGGATATATAATGCTAAACTGTTACGTTTTTGAAGAAAAATGTTTCTGGAAGGAATGTGAAGTTGATGGATTGTAATTGGAGGTGTTTGGAGCCTGGAGGACAACGGAAAGGAGTAAAACTGTTGCAGCTGTTTCTCAAGTGCCGAGAGCTGAGTTAGTGGTGCTGTTGGAGAAGGGAGAAGGGAGTTTATGAGCAGAGGTGACAGCAAAGAGAAGTGCTTCCTTGGGAGCTGGCAATAGCTGTGTTCGAGAGAAGTGAATTTTGGCAAAGTCTGGGGTTCGGCAGTGCTTGGAGGAGACTCGAGTGGCGGAGTGGAGCAGAGGAGAAAGGAGGAGAGTCGAGCACGATCTCGCGTGCAGAGTTCCAGGGTGGAAGGAAGTGGCGATTTTGGTCTCGGCTGGAGTGGCGCTGCCGGAGGACAGAGGACGGAGTTTAGGAGGGAGGACTCGGCAAGGAGAAGCGCTTTTGTGGGCGGCTGAAGTCTCGGCGCCACTTGGAGTTTGGGGACGCTGGAACGCAAAGTGGTCAGGAGAGTGCTCTGGTTGTGTCGGGCGGAGAAGGAGTCGTTACTCTGTGGGGATAGGGGTCTGAGGGGAGTCAATTGGGGGGTGCGGAAGTGAGTCCCAATTGATCCCAAAGGGCCCTAATCCGGAGCAGGAGTCTGGGCAGCCCGTGTTGACCAGTGCATTGGTTGGATGTGCGTCCCCTGAAATACTACTGAATGTTGGCTGAAAGTGTGGAAGTCTTTAAGGAGCTGTTATTTCTTCTACCCTTGGAACTTGGACTTGGATTGTGTTGAACTTGTTTTACAAGTTTTACAAGTGGTGTGCTGGAAGGGCAGAGGATATTCTGTTTGATTGATTGTCGGGCAGGGTCCTTCCATGAGCCCTGATCATTGGACCATTGTGGGGGTGTAAAATAGAGCTGGTGCTTAGGTGGTGGAGGGCAATTTGTGACTGTGATTTTGACTGCGGCAGAAAGAAGAGAGAAAGTGAAGAAAAAAAAAGAAAATTAGTTTTCACAGCTGCTGTGCCAAGGACAGTGATAAAATCAAGGCTAGCCCTGGAGTTGCTTTATCATCAGGTGCAGCTGTGTACTGCTCAACTGGTTGGACTATAGGAACAATTATTATTTTCTTTCTTCAAGATCTGTGTTTTGTATATATGCCTTGTGTAGAGTAATGAGCTGGATTAACTTGAAAGTCCATAGTGGTTGAAGTTAATTATAAAAGGGATTGTAAGCTATGGTTGTTTATGTATTGGGGCATAAGGAGATAATTGTATAGGGTATTGGCTAAAAGCGTGGATAAAGTTGTATAGACCTGGTTAGACTATTTTAGAATAGAGTGAATGAGTCGAAAAGAAAAAAGAAAGCAGCTGAGAGAAGAGATAGAAATAGATCCAATTTGGCTAAGAACAGGTAGATTAGTAAGAGCAGGCGGTGAGGAACGAAGGAAGTCTTTAAAGGAAGAAATTTTGGAAGCTGAGCAGCTGGATAGGCTTAGAGCAGGCATGGCAGCAAAGAAGAAAGTACAAGAGAAACAGCAATTACAACGGTTAGATATAAATCAAGAAGATCAGCAAATTGAATTTAAAGAGGCCAGTGCTCGGGGAGCTATAAAAAAGAAAGTAATAGAAGGAGATGTAGAGGAAAGTGTGGAAGGGGATAGCCCTGATGTGAATGAATGTAGAGGCTCTATCGAAATGAGATTAGATAGTCTTGAGAAGTATCTTCAGACCAAGTTTCAAAATTTAGAAGAGCAGCGAGCGAGGGATAATCAAGAATTTATTAAACTGCAGCAAGAGAGTTTTGAGGCTTTTCAGCAAAAAAATGCTGTCAGTGGTGACAGGTTTGATGGAATCAGCTAAAGTTGAAATTGCCAAGATAATGGAAGAGGTGAATGATGTAAAAGAAGGAATGGGTTCAATTTCAAAGGAGGTTGAAAATGTAAAGAGACATGTCCAAGAGGTGCAGGAAAAAGCTAAAGGGAGAGAAGTAAAAGTGGATGATCATGAAGTGAGACTGGAGTTACTTGAAGACCAATCTAGAAAAAGAAATATTATAATTAGGCATGTTTCTGAGGCCCGCCCTGATCAGCTGAAGGCCAGAATAATGAGTTGGTTAAATGATTTAGGTATGGATAGGAAGTTCGAGGCTGAGGATGTATTAAGTGTGCATAGATTAGGGTCTAAGAAACATAATACAGCAGACAGAAATGTGCTATTGAGGTTTGCTAGTGAAGGTTTGAAGGTGATGTTAATGCGACATATCAGGAAATCTGGGTCAAGTATATTGAAAATGGAAGGGAGTAGTATAGAGATCTATAATGATATTTCTATTGGCGAGAGAACATGGAGAACACAAATCAAACCAGTAACCAGGAAGTTGAGGGAAAAAGGAATTGTTTATTTTTGGCTTGCCTTAAAAAAGCTAAAATTCATAGTATCTGGAAAATCATACGTGTTGAGGGATGGGTCATATGTCTTAGACATACTTGCAGAGGCAAAGATAATCGACCGAAACTCCAAGGAATGGGAAGATCTTAAAGAGGAGCTGATAATAGCAGGGGTTTATACAACATATGACAGGGAAGAGGAAGAGCGGATGAAGGATATGAGGGTTGCGTTGTCTAGCCAGGATGAACTAGGTAGTGTGGAATGATATAACGGTGTAAAAATTGCAATTGAAGTAACTGTAAGGCACAATATAAAGCGATGATAGAATCCTCATGTGGAAATGGTGGCATGAAAAATTAAATAGTATTTAGAATGGGTAATTAGGCAGGAGAAGTGGTGGTTTGGTTTGTGAGTGTTGTCTCCCCTCCCCCCTCCCCCCCTTGTTTGGCAGGGGTGTTTTTCTTTTTCGTTTCGAAATGGCGGGGAGGGTGATGATTTATTGTTTTATGTTTTGTGTTCAGCTGTTTGCTTATGTTTTGTGGGTTGGATTAGCACATGCTTGTAGGAGATGGAATTGTAGCAAGCGAAAAATAATAAAGAATTATGAAATCGATTAGGGTGTTATCATGGAATGTGAAAGGCACGGGCAGTATTATTAAGAGGAAACGTTTGGAAGCGGTAATTAGGAAAGATAGGCCAGATGTGATATGCTTACAAGAAATGCATCAAAAAAGTGAGGATGTAAATAAATTGTATATAAAGGGGATAGAATATTATGAGAAGGCATTGGGTACGTCTAAGGCAAGAGGGGTTGCCATATTAATATCAAAAAAGTTAGGATTTACAAAAGTAAAGACAGTTGTAGATCCAGAAGGGAGATTTCTTATAACAAGGGGATTTATTAATAATGAGGATATAACCTTTGTTAATGTATACGCACCAAACGAAAAACAGGAGGAATTTTTAGATAAGGTGTATCAAAGTATAGAATCAGAAAGGGTGTCCAAGTTAATAATGGTTGGAGATTTTAATTTGATCAGATCAGGTTTGGATACTACAAATGTGGCTAAGCGTACATGTACTAATAGGGTGATGGATAGGTGGTTAAAAATAACGGGATTACAGGATGTTTGGAGGAAAATTAGAGGCTCAGAACGGGGATATACATTTTTTTCGCACGTGCACAATTCTTATTCACGAATTGACTATGTTTTGGCTTCAGAAAGTATGATAGATAAGGTTGAAAATATTGAAATTGGTATGATTAAGGAATCTGATCACGCTAAAATAATTACAGAATTTAAACTAAGTGATGACAAACAAAAAAGGGGTACATGGAGCTATGATACAAGGTTATATAGAGATCAAAAGAGTAAGGAAACGATAATAAAAAGATGGGAAGAGTGCTGGGAAATTAATGATACAAAGGATGTAAATGATGGAATATTATGGGATACCATGAAGGCAATATTCAGGGGAGAAAGCATTAGGCTCTCTTGTATTAATAATAGGCAAAATAAGGAAAAGGAAAAAGAGTTAGAGGACGAAATAAAGAAGTTGCAGGATATTCATGCAAGAACGGGAGATAGGGACATATTCGATAAAATGCAAAAATTAAAAAGAGAATTTATTGAAAAAGATATTGAAAAGGTAAAGAAGAATTTAATTTATTTGAAAAGAGATTACTTCGAGTACAGTAATAAAAATTCTAAGCTATTAGCTAGAGCCGCTGAAGAAAAGAAAGATAAAAGAGGAATTTCAGTTTTGATAGATAAGTATGGCAGAAGGTGTAATAAGTTAGTAGATAAAATTCAAATTGTCAAGGCTTTTTATCAGGAATTGTATTCGAGGAAGGACGTAAATACGGATGAATTAGAGCGATATTTAGATAAGTGGTCAAGAATAAATTTAAGCTTGGAGCATAGGAGTTACATGGATGAAAAGATAACACAAAAGGAAATAAAGGAGGTCATAAAAAGGTTAAGGATAGGCAAGGCTCCAGGCGAGGATGGTTTATCGGTGGAGTTTTATAAAGATTTTAAAGAGATGCTGTTACCAAAAATGGAAAGGATTTTTAATTATATTTTGGAGGGAGGGAGAGTTCCTAAATCGTGGTATAGTACAATTATAATTTTAATTCCAAAGGTAGGGAAAAATCTGGAAAAAATTGAATCCTATAGACCGATTTCCCTGATGAATCAGGACGCAAAAATTTTTACGGCCATTTTAGCTAATAGATTGAATAATTTTAGTGGTAAATACATTAATAAGGATCAAGTGGGATTTATGAGAGATCGGTATATGTCGGATTTGACGAGAAGGATGGTTGACTTGACAATTATTGCTCAGGAACAAGAGGAGCATGTGGGTTTCTTCTCCCTGGATATATTCAAAGCTTTTGACTCGATCCAATGGATAACTATAAAGGAAATTATAAAGAAATATGGATTCGGACAAAAATTTTGTGGGGTAATTGAGCAGTTGTATCAGCAAGGCTCGGCTAGGGTTAAATTAAATGAGGAATTAACAGGGGAGATTAAATTGGAAGCGGGCACAAGGCAAGGAGATCCATTGTCGGCATCTTTATTTATAATGGCCATGGAATTGTTAGCTAATGTAATAAGGGAAGATAAGGAATTAATTGGAATTGAAGGTATAAAAATTAGCCAATATGCTGATGACACCCTAATAACAATAAAAAATCCACAGAATACACTAGGGAAGATATATGGGCATTTAGAGGAATTTCAAAGGGTGACGGGACTTAAGGTAAACTGGGATAAGTCAGAAGCAATTCTTTTTAATGTGGATTTGGACATACAAGAAAGTTTAAAAGCTAAATTTAAAATACAAATTAGAGATAATATAAAATACCTGGGGATAAACATTTCAAATAAATATGATGATTTAAAAAGGTTAAATTATGATAAATTGGAAAAAGAATTAAAAGAAATGATTTTACGGTATAAGAAGCTAAATTTGTCGTGGTTTGGACGCGTTTCGCTATGTAAAATGAAGCTTTTACCCAAATTAAATTTCTTATTTGATACCCTGCAAATATATATGAAAGAGAAGGAATTAAAGGTTTTTCAAACTATATTAAATAATTTTTGTAACGGTGGAAAAAGGGCCAGGATACCAAAGTTTTTATGGTATTCATCACAAAAAAAGGGCGGGTTAGGAATTCCAAATATTAAAAATTATTATTGGGCATTTCAACTGAAGAATATTTGTAAAATTTTAGTGAAAGAAGAATCGATTTGGGGAAAAATTGAATTGCGAGAGAAACTGGGTGAAGAAATATTAATGTTTTTGGGCAAAGGGAAAGCAAAAATTAATGCTACAAATAAATTGTTAAAAGCTCTTTTAAAAACTTGGACATTACTGAAAAATAAATTGGCACCAGGGTTGTCCCCAATATTAGGCCTGAGTGATATGAAATCATTCCCACTGAGAATGGATAAGAGCGTAGAAGAAGTATTGAATAAGAATAATATAACTCTATTAAAGGATTGGATAACAGCATGTAGAGACAAGGAAAGAAAGTTAGATATAGGTAGACAACTTAAATTGAATTGGCTTCAATTGATGTCTATTGACAGTTGGAATAAAAGATATTTAGATGAAATGAGCTTGGATAGGGAGCGGACGAAATTTGAAGAGTTGGTACTTAGTCTAAAAAGTGGGCAGGTAAAAGTTAAGGGGTTAGTAAGCAAAATATATAAGGTTTTAGATGACTCAGATCAGCATCAGAAAGCTTTAAAAGAAACATGGGAGCTAGATTTGAATATCATAATTACAGACGAGCAGTGGAATGCTAAATGGAAAAGGAGAATAATGAGGTCTTTGTCTGTAAGAATAAAAGAGCACAATTATAAATTATTGTGGAAGTGGTACTTGACTCCGGTACGACTACACCAAATTGACAATACAAAGTCGAAATTTTGTTGGAGGTGTAAGGGGGAAATTGGAACATATGAGCATATGTGGTGGGGGTGTAAAGAGACGAACTCATTCTGGTTGAAGGTGGAACACGAAATTGGGAGAATTCTAGATGTAAGAATGAAATTGGATGTAATTTTAATTTTGTTAACAGATGTGGAGGTGGTAGAGCAACAAAAAAGGGAATTATTAGCAATTATGTTATCCAGTGCTAGACAGTGTATAGCGCGATATTGGAAATGTGATGTTACCCCAAAAATAGAGGATTGGTATAAGGAGTTGTGGAATACTGCGCTGAATGATAAGCTCACCTGGGAGTTAAATTTAAGAAAAGGGTTAATTAAAGAAAGCAAATTTCAGGAAATTTGGAAATGTTTGATAGATTATACCTTGATTAATGGTCATGGGCAACTGCCGGTGCCAGATTACATTGCATTTTTGAGATGATAATAGATAAAAGGGGAAATTCTGTCTCCGTAGCATTGTATATAGCACGTGGTGATATTTTGTTCTGTTTCTTTTTTTTTCTGTTCTCTCTTTCTTTGCTTATTTATATTACTGTGTATTTTGTCTTTTATTTTCTTATATTGTTCTGTTTGTTATCTCTTGTTTTTTTAATTATTGGACGTGTATCGAGAAATAAATTTTTGAAAAAAAATATATTTAAAAACAGGAAATACGAGTAGCAGCTAACGACGACGGAAACAAGAAATATATGCATATAATAATAAAGGTTGTTTACCTACAAAAAAAAAGGAAATGTCTGCAAACGCAGATAGCGCTGGCTTTTCAGTTATAAGCAGAGTTGAGCACTGAACCCAAGAGTTGGCTATGACTGGGTTTGGAGCAAAGGTGAACTTTACCTTTACCTATCAAACAGTATAATCTAATAGCAAGCCTGCTCCTACACATCTCTACCAATAAGAATGAAGAGAATGGTGGCAGTGTGTGAGTAAAATAATATGGCTGGCTGGCATTGATATAAAGGCAGTCATAGTAATTGGAAATCCTAGCATCACCCAAAAAATCCATCAGCAGACAACTTGCCTCTCTTGGTATCAGATCTATTTAAATACTATACTACAGGAAAGCCATCACCTGTTGTAAGAAGTCAAAAGTGTCAAATGAAACGTGATATAAATAATATTTAAGATAGTCTAATTCTTCCTTCACCAAGCTAAGAATGTTATATAGACCAAATACTCCTGTTATTCAGCTGCAAAAGCTTAGCATTTCAATTCAGAGTTGTTGTAAATTGGTGACTTCAAGATTGGTTTTCAAAGATACACGTCCACTAAGAAAGTGTTGCACCTGTATTTCTGAGAATGATTTTTGTTGTACTGTGTAAGTCACCCAGAGTGCTAGTGGGGTATAAATGTCACCAATAAATAAATAAGAGCTGCTAAGCATTGCAATACAGCATAGGTGTTTTACCATAAATGATAGCGTAGTATGATTGGGTAACTAGTGGTTACAGAAGCTGCTTTGTAAACACAACTAATTACAATGTGTGTTTCTTTTAATGTTATTTATATGCATATATGATGCACAATACAGATTGCAACTTCTAGCTACTATTTTAAACCTATGATAGAGCCTTGCTTTGTATAATCACAGCAGTTAAATTGGGTCAGCCAGGTGCTACATATCTGATAACAAGATTTAAAGGAGGGATCAGGCAGTAACTGCCAACAAGAAATTATTAAGCTATTCCTTCCTCCAGGCTTGTGATAAACCACACACAGAGCATAAGACAGGCAGTCAGAATAATAAAAGTGATGTGGAAACTGTGGCTTAGAGCTGCCACCCAGATTGTCCCAAAAGCAAAGCCCCATAGTGAATTTGCTGGTTGTTTCTGAGGCGAAACATCTGAAGAAAGCCAGAAGGTTTGCCAAATTCGGCAAACCTTTGATTTGTTTATTTGAAACATTTCAACCTCACATTTCAAGATAAGGTTTCAATCAAGCTAATATTTAAATCGAACAACCATGAACTTGACCATGATTAGCCTATGGAATAACAGCCAACACTCCAGAAAGCAATGAAGAAGCAAAGCAGCTTCATCCAGTTGAAAGGGGGTGAGGAAGAATAAATACTGTATATTGCTCAGTAAAATCTCCTTATTTGATTTATGCTCTCCTTTCCCTCTATGGCAGAACTTTTAGCAATGCTCATCATGCATTTAGTTGGACTTCCATTCAGGACTAACTGACCCCCAGACCTCCTGAACCTTATTCAGCTGAAATTGCTGCATCATTTCCCTTCAGGCTAAGAACTACAAATGTTCACTGACAACATAAAGGCTAAGAGGATGAGTGTGAGTGAAGCATGCTGGAGAGAAGATTCAAAGCTTTGGTAGAATTAGTTTCAAATAACTGGTCACTTGTAATTAATTCATTTTTGCAACAGCTCTAGCATAGGATATGTGTCTTCCCGCTGGATAATTTATTTCCCAAAATATTATATATATTGACCTTTGAAACCCCTACCCTCTGAATACCCCAGTTGACAGCTATTGCCACCACATTTATTCTAGCAACACGATTACTGGGCCCAACGATGTCACAAACAACATTAACGGCAGTTTTACTTGTTCTTCTCCCAATGTGATTTATGCCACCTCTTGTCAACGGTGCATCTCATCACTGTACATAGGACAAACAGGACAATCTCTGTGCAAAAGATTTAATGGACATAAACCAGCCATTAGGTATGGCAATACATAGATAACTTGTTTCAAATCATTTCATTCTATCTGAGCACTCTACATGAAATTTGAAAGCTGCCATTCTGGAACAGAAGATTTTTAAGACAAGGATCCAGAAAGAGATAGCAGAGATAAAATATATACACATGCTGGGTACTCATCTCAAAGGTCTGAATATTTTTCAAGGGTATGTTGTTGTTGTTGTTGTTTTTGGACACTATCAAAATTGAAATGCCACAAAGAACACATTGTTATATGCTGTAATTTTCCATACCACCTTTATAGAACAAACTTCAGAAGGGTGGTCAGTGATTCTCATCCATGTCCTCAGGCTGCCACAAAGGAAGTGCTTGCAGCCTAAGTCACTCACATCATCATACAGCATGTATGGTAAATTTTAAATGCTAGGTCTGAAAGGTAAACCCATGACCAAATGTGTAATGTCACAATGATTATTTTGCATCTATCTACTAACCATTTAACACTTCACTGAACCAAACTTCACAGAAATAAATCTGAATATCAACCAGGGATCTATGGTCATTGCCAGGTGTAAAAAGCCACACATTTGCAACTATATCTGTATCTATTATACTAATCAACCATTGTATACCTTATATCCCAGCCTAAACATGGGGCCATACATAAATTAATCATAATAATTTCATGTCTGAAATTATTCTGAGTTGAAACTCCACTCAGGAAATGCCTAAATGAGGCTCCGTTTATGTCCCCAAGAGTTGGGACAAAGATGGGCACTCGATTCATATGCAGTACCTGGCTCTCGAACTACCAACTTGCCAGCCTTCCAGCTAACAAGGCAAGCTTCTTAACCACTGAGCCACCACAGCCCCTATTAATTTTGTGTCAGAAATTACTCTGGGTTGAAAGGATTTTTTGTTGGAAAAAAATGCCTCTCAGGGGATGCCCGAATGAGGCTCCTTTCATGTCACCAAGATCCGTCGTGCAGCACTCAGATATTGAACCCCGACCTTCTAGTCTTCAATCTCAGCATCTTAACCACTAAGCCACCACAGTGCTTAATGTGTGTTAATGACATGAAGTCTCTCACCCTTATGTCTGACAAAGTGGAATTGATCCATGTAAGCTGAAGTATAGTAGTTTACCTTTAAGGTACCACAGTGTTTTTGACTGTTTTGTTTTATTTACTCTCTGATACACTTGCACAGACTGCTGGTATAGGGAAAAATTTCAGAAAGAAGTATTATTTGTTTGTTTGTTTTACTAAATTTTATTATTTCTATTTGTATCCTACCCATCTGACCAGCACAGCAAGAAAATTGATTTTTTTAAAAAGGAATACTCTACTCTTCACATCCTTTTTTGGAAACATAACTTTCAGGGTTAGGGTTATAAGATTCTGACTATTGATGCCATCTTAACAATGGTGACTCTTAAATAGAACTGCCTTCTGTTCTAAGGGAGAAATAACACAATTGCTTCAGGAACCCATAGAAATCAGAAAAATCTATTATTTTTCTTGCAGAATACGGGAAATCAGCCAAAGGTATTCATTAAATTGCTCTTTTTCTAATATACAGTTGATGCTCAGTGTTCAATTGATTTGAAATAATGATTTATTGGTTTTTGACATTTTTTTACCATGTAAGTCATCTGAGAAGTCCAGAGGGCAGATATAAATTTTATAAAAACAACAAAATAGATGTAAACATGGCTTCCTTTAAGTTATTACAGTGATTAATTGTATGAATGTTGTCTCTTTTAACTCACAGTGTTTCATCTTCCTCTTCCCCCTCTGCTGACTGCAATGGTTCTGTAATAGAAAGAGATGAATGATAGATTGGATACAGGTAAAATAAAAGGAAATGGAGGACATATTTGTAGCTGTGAGGTAGTGACTGGCAAGCTTACTAGGGTCATTGGCAGCTTCTTCCTGAACCAGATATGAGAGAGAGAGAGAGAGAGAGTGAGTATATCTATATATGTATGTATATGTATATTTGTGTATATACATATACATATATACACACATACAATTTAATTTAAATTAAATTAAGACCAACATGCTCAAGTGGGGGCTGCTGGCAGACAACAACACACTGTGTGAATGTGGAGATATACAGAATCTAGCTCATTTACTGGCCTGCTGATTACTGTCAGAAACATGCACTGATGAGGACTTAAGTTTGGCTAATGACATATCCAAGAAAGTGGCTTCACTTTTGGCAGCCCAGGGTTTGATTGGAACATGAAAGAAGAAGCCCAAGGTATTGGAGGCCAACACACAGGATAGGAAGAGAGCAAGGGAAGGGCCATTCCCTAGCTGGGAGATAGAGTATATAAGGAGGTGACTGGAGGATAAGCCAGGCAGATAGGGAGGTACAGACATTAGGATAAAGAGGGCCCTCCTTCTGAACTCTGGGGGGAAGAAGGGGAAGTTGAAGAACAGGACTGGGGAGACATCCTGGAGGAGCCAGTAAAGGGGGGTATGGAGATAGAGGGGTTCCTGTGGCTGAAATACCTACAGCTGTTGCTAAAGTACTGTATACTCTTAATTTTCTTCTTGCTCCCCATAACAGGTCACACTCTCCAGTCAAATTGCATTTCAGGACCGAGGAGTGTCTTCCTAAGCCATTGGTCGTTTATTGGCAGCAACCAGATCCTGAGTGGAAAGGTCCTGTGCCTCTAATCACCTGGGGACGAGGATACGCAGCTGTTTCTACTACCTCAGGACCTGTGTGGATTCCTGCTCGAGCGATCCGCCCATGGAGAGAGAAGAAGGTTACTCAGCTCCAGGATGGTGGTTCGCCAGTAAACTAAATTTGCTGACATTTGTTCTTTTCTTTCTTACTGTGCTTCCAGCTGTAAGAACATTACCTCATGGGGGCAACCCCAACTTTTGGCTTCGCCATGCTAACTATATGTTTGAGGTTCATGGTAAGAATGCAACGTTATACTATGAGCATCCACTGGCAGTGTCTCAAATGGCCTTTCTTCCGGCATTGTTCAACACACCTCAGCTGGTTATTGGACATTTGCAACATCTTGAAAGGTCTACACTCTTCTCCAATCCTCCAGAACAATTTAACAACACCCGCTGGCGAAGCATGACATTCAAGAAATACGCTAAAGGACTTTGTTTCTGCTGTCATAGTTCTGGAGTCTGGAATAGTAAATGGAAGTACTGGACTCAAGCAAAAAGGGTTTTGCAGAATGTAGGCAATTATACGGGTTGTGATGATTATTTTTGGTTATGGGGTAGTTATAACAGTTCTTATAAGCTTAATTATACCTTAATTATATACTATATATGATGTGTTTCCTATGTTTACTCCTGATTATTCTGCTATAGATAGTGGTTCAATTTGCAATGGATGGCAAATTAAGGATCCCAACATGTGGTTCTTTTTTAATGGAGTTGCCACGAATTTCCATCCAGGACAATATCAATGTGCAGCATTGGGTTATTTTACCTTACCCGTACAAGTGCAAATGCCGCTTCAGGCAGATGCACGGCGCCGGAGAGCTGCTGCCGGCCCGATGGGTTCTGGTTGCAATGATGAAGTGATAATCGATGTTCAGCTTTCTGATGGTAGCTCCTGGGGGAGAGCTATAGGGAGTGCTATCACGGGAGCACTCACCTTGGGATCATACCCAGGTGTCATTTCCCAGGATAATAGAAGGTCCATTTTGGGACTCACCTGTAGGCTGGAGAAATCAATCAACGCCACAGGGAGGGTCATACGGGATCTTCAAATGGAAATCACTGAGCTTCATCAAGACCAAATGCAGGACAGACTGGCCATAGATTACCTGTTAGCAAAATCCGGAGGACTGGTCAGGAACCAGGGATGTCGGGTCAAATTCCAGGATCTGAATAATACTATTGAGAAAGAACTTCAGAATTTACAGGAGAGCATTACTAACAATGTATGCACTGATGTTAATCTCTTTGATTGGGTGACTTCTTGGTTGCCTGATTTGTCTGTCCTTAGACAAGTTTTCTCTTATGGGGTCATTATTATTGTTTGCCTTATATCTTTGTGTTTTTGCATTTATAGTATTCCTATTCTTATTTCTATGTGTAACACATGTCCACTGCGTAGAAGGGAGACATCGGGTTTTGCACGACGGCAATTGTACTCAATGAGGTATCATCCTCCGGAACAAGGTACCAGGAGTCAGGAGGAGTACGATGTCCAGGAGGACAGTGATGATGTATATGGAGGAGTAGTTATGGAGTATGATGACATGCAGGGGTATGATTAGCCGTCCCTCTCTCAAATTTAAATGAAAAAGGAGGACATGTAGGAATGTATCTGGTTTCTGTCTTGCCTGTCTCTGACACATTTTGTAAACAAAGGCCTCTTTGCCTGAGAGACAACGCTGTACTTTAGGCATGCGTAGAAAAGTGAGAGAAATTATTTCTCCTTATTTGGGTTCTGACATTCTGATTTATTATGTAGCTTAAGTTTCGTTTCTGCTATACTCTGCTTGAATAAAGAGGAGCAGTTAGTATCCTTTGTGCAGCCAAAGACTGTAGTTGAGTGTGTGTGTTTTCCCTCTATCTCTGTTTCCTTCTTTACTCTGGGTCTAATGAGCTGGTCTCCGTTAGACCTTTTAACTCTCTCATAAAAGATCATGGGCTATAAACTGCTACTCTGAGACTGATCTTATCTTGACATGAATCAGATTCCAACAGGGTATTTGATGGAGGAGGAGAAGCCAGAAGAGCTTCCATCTAGGAAACTGAACTTATATTTGTAAAGAGAAACACTGGACAAGAGTCATCCTGCCATTGTGGGTGGCAGGGCCTGAGAGGGCAAGCCAGTTATACCCAAAGGTCCCCAAAAACAGTATACAAAGGGGAAAGAGAGAGAGAGATGTGAAGGTGGCAGTGGGTGCCAGTAGCAGTCTGTGACCATCTCTTGGGAGAAAGGCAGCAGGTGTCGTTGTTGACCTCACCGCTGACAGGGAACCACAAGCCAGAATCACTGGGACTTTTCCTTTGGCTCTGCCCAGTTGTCCTCACAGTAACTGGAAGATGCACTTATTGTGAGCTGAAACTCCCAGTAGGTAGATATGGTCAAACAAGGAATAGAACAGGAATCAAAGGATAGTGATGAAATAGACCTGTTTTTTGTAGTTTGGCTTCGTTAAAAAAAACTTTTTGAGTATACCTAATTATACCTGGTAATAATTTCAGAGTTACATTAAGAGAATTGACGACATGTAAAACCAAAAATTGTATCTATGTTATCAAGTGTAAATGCGGTCTTTGTTATGTGGGTTGCACCACTCGTGAAATAAAAATCAAGGTAGGAGAACATCGGTCCAAAATTAGATCAGGTGACACACAAGCGCCAATGGTCAATCATTTGTAGAACACCAGCACAGTGATAAGGATTTTAAGTTTGCAGTACTAGAAACAGTCAGGTCTTCCCGCTTTGAACGTGTAAATATTGAACAACACCTACTCCGCAGGGAGGCATATTATATACATCGTTTTTAATTCTATTCAGCCTCATGGACTCAACGTTGATTTAGATTTGTCCTGCTTTCTTTAAGACTAACCAGGTGTTATCTTAATGTCATTCAGCTGTTATGCATGATTGTACCTTTAAATATGAGTTTTTGGGCTTCTTTGATGTCTGGGAGCACTGAAAGAATCAATATTTGAGGCTCAAGATGCAAAAGAAACTGTTCTCTTATGAATTAATAAATTTACTCTTCTTGTAAGCAGGTAATTACCTACAGCCATCTCTTCTTGAATTTTGTATGCAACTTTCTGATCTCATTTTATATATTGTATATGTTGTATATATGTATATGCACTAGTTACCTGTATAGTGACACATTGTTTTTGTGTATGCATTTAGATTCCTGATGAAGCTGTGAAAAGCCATGTAAATACCGGAAGGGCTTCGAATCTAATTGCACAATAAACAAATATTTTGAAACATTATAGCCTCAAACGGGACCTCTTCCTTTGTCTAAATTGCACCATTTGGCTCCTTTTGTTTCTACTTGCACTGTATTTTAAGACAGGGATTTTCAACCTGTGGCCCACGATACCATTTCATGTGTCCACCGCTTCCATCACACCAGGAAATGACATGTGGTGGAGGAAGGGGAAAATGTGTCCATGGACCCCAAAGTTGTCTGAGGTATCATGGCCCAGCCCCAGCTTCAAAAGGTTGAGAACTCCTGTTTTAAGAAATTGCTGCCCAACTTTGGGAATGACTGAGCCAAATTTATTGAAATCAACAGTGTTTATGAAGACTTAATTTTTTGCTGGTTTGTGCAGTCTTTACTGATTCAATGCACCTTTGCTAAGAATTTATGCATTACAGGAAAAAATGAAGCACTTGCTATATTTATCTGGAAAAAAATCTAAGTAATTTCTAGAGCTTAATTTAAAAGACAGATATATATGGCTCAAATGAAAGTACCTACAGCAAACTGCCAAAACCAATAAAAATCTGCATGGGTATAGCAATTTTTCTCCCTTAGCAGTCAGAAACAAACTAGTGGAAGAAGTGAGAAAGCTGTGCGCTTAAGAAAATGAAACAGAACAAAGCAAAACCATTCTAACCAATAATTCTCAATCAGGTCTCTCTCCATACACTAATACAGCTGTGCCCAAACTATGGCCCTGGGGCCCCCAAGCCAATTCATCTGGCCCATGCCACCCTCATCACTCCTGGAAGTGGAAGTTTTGCTTCCTCTTCCAGGAGCGACGAGGGCAGTGTAGGATGGATGAATTGGCATTGGGGCTGGAGCTGGCCCCAGGGCCATAGTTTGGGCATCCCTGGTTCAAGCAGAGAAAATGGCAGCTTAAATTTTATATCATCCTGTTGCAAATCATATTGCAAGGCACATTTAATGCTTCTGGTGGGAGGAACCACATGACTAGCCTGCTGAACCACATGACTGGCCTGCAGCCTAAAAAGTTTGGGCACTCATAGTATTACTGACACATCAAAGTTAGGGCGCTTGGTCACAGAACTCATTACTTCTTGTTCATTAAAGCATAGCTTAACACTATTTAAAATAGCATAGAGAGCTTCCTTGTTTTCTTGTTGGGAGAATGGTGGGGTAACAAATAAAATAAACAAACAGGTATGATTTAGAAAAATATGTTGAATGGCAGCATTTCATGTGGTAAGTTGCTCAATTTTCTTTCCTATATGCTTTATATATACTAATTCCATGGATCTATCCATGCTGAGGAAAGGAGCGATTTTAGTGTTTATTATGTCAGAATGTTCTCTATATACATCCCTAAGAAATAATTATAATTCTAATTATTTTATGACTACTCAGATGCTAATTTTTTTCAGAATATTTTAGTCAATTCTCACAATGTTCATAGACTATAACACTGACATTATCTGGAAAAAGCTAGCAAAATGTAGAAAAATTCAGATTTTTCAAATTATATCTTCCAATCTGGAATGTGATAGATAAATCTTTATTGTCATTGTCCTGCACAGAACGAGATTGGGGGAAAAAACACTTAACAACCCAACAAAACCTAAATAAAATACAACTATACAAAGAAACAAAAAAAGAAAAGTGGAATAACATTTTTATGCACCTTTTATCTGCATATATTATTTTTATATAGTGGTGCTGTTCATTTTTTTCTTTAAAAAGTAGGTTCTTGTTGCTATAAATACCAATACAGCAAATTGAAGAAAAGATTAAACGAGAGAACACAATAAGAGCAATACTGAACTATATTAGACTAATAGCCCCTTAAGATGAAATTGAAAAACTGGTTGAATCCAGATATGTGTTTAGAACAGCATATTTTATATTTATGGGATTTAAGTTAGTCCCACAGCTAACTTAAATTCTATTCATCAAAGTGGGTCTGCACTAAGTATGTGTAAGCCTGAATTAACCCACTTTGACTAAACCAGACACTCTAATATCTAAAAAATAGATTATGGTCCTAGTTGTAGGTTTTCATTTTATCAATATTTTCTTTTTTCTTCTCCAAGTCAAATTACAGCTGCAATTCTATGTACAGAAGCAATTTGTATTTAAATTAGTGAGATCTAAATTCATGTAATCACTATTCTTTTCCGAAGTTGCAAATATATTACCTACAAAAACAGTGTGATGAGTTGCATGGCCACTCGAGACACCTGAATTATGCAAACACAGAACCAGCCTACTGTGTAAGGTGTGCAGAGGTAGTTGAGTTATCCCAAAATTGAACATGGAAAAGAAATACCCTAGAGATGGAACATCTCTGTCAGATGGGGATAGTTGATATACAGTACACGTTAGCTGGTACAGACAGAAACCAGATCAGTATTATCATAGTTTTTCCATGTTAGTGAGTTGTTTTACCTTCTGTTTCTCCCATTATCGTGGCAGAGTGAAGCTGTTTCTTTTTTCCCCTGATTGCTCAATAGTCCTATTGAACTGATTTAGATCTTGTAAAAAATTAGTCATATCATTTTGATTTCATCAGCTGCCTGAAAAGATGTTGCAAGGTTCTTAATAAGACTCTAAATAGTTCTAGACCAGTGTTTTCCAAACTTTTTTGGCCATGCCCAACCTAAGCATCTCTAAAATACTGACCCCCCATTGTGACATATAATTCTTATTATTCAAAAAGTGAACTCCTATTCTTGTGGAGGAAGCCTAAAAGGCCATTCACTGTTAATAACTCATTTTTGAATTCTGCCCCCCCCTCTTAAAATCAATTTTTCCCCCTGTGGTTGGGAACCATGGGTCTAGAACAGAGCTGCACAAACTATGGCCCGTGGGCCCAATTAGGTCCCTGCATATCATTAATGTGGACCGCAGCAAAAACCCGGGATCACCATGGACTGCCCCCCACCTGCCCCAACAGCCTGACGTCAGCAGTGGCAGCAGCAGCTGCGACGATCGTGCTTTGACCTGGCTGCTCCAAGCAGCCTCTAGCTTGGTCTCATCCCCTCTGCAGTCTTTGCCAAAGCCGATCATTGCATTGAGGAAATTTTTGGAGCCTCCTCTGTTTCAAAATTCACAGCACTATGAGAGCCCTCTGGTACGCCTGGGATGACATCACCATAGTGCGCCAGGTTTACCCTTCCATCGCCATGGATTTTGAAACAGAGGAGGCTCCGAAGATTTCCCCAATGCGGCAATCAGCTTTGGCGAAGGCTGCAGATGGGATGGGACCGCCCCAGAGGCTGCTTGGAGCAGCCCGGACAAAGTGCGATCACTGCCGTCACCGTAGCTGATGTAAAAACTGTCAGCAGCAAGAATAACCCACCTCCAGCCCCCCCCCCCTGCAGCTGTGTGTTGGAGGGGGGACCGGCTTGTGGAAAAAAAGTTTGGGCACCAATGGTCTAGAGTTTCAATCAAAGTGTTGTATACTGTTATGCTAAAGGGAAATGGCTGTAAGTGCTCAAGTTTTTTTTATGGAGTATTGGTTCCTCCTAATGGGACTCTTGACTGTCTTGGACTACAATTCCTAGATTTCACAAAAATATCTTAAACAAATCTTCTAGCTATTACACTCCAAACTAGTTTACAGGGTCAAGATTGAGGTATCTAATATCAGTCATGTTTTGAAATGAAATGGACTAACATGGCTTTTGAAAAATCATTTGAGGTCACAGGGAGGAGCAAAATGTTGTTTTTCTCTTTTACTCTTTTCTCTAGGATTCCAAGTTGATGAATATGTTCCCAATTGACTTGACATTCCCTGCTCAGGTCTCACCATTTAAGCTGCCACAGACTCATTGGTTACATGACCTAGGAAATGTAGGATTGCATCCTGAGATATGTTTCTGTCAAAGCAGTTTCCCTTCCCTGCTGTGCTGTGCATATGCAGCAGGAGTAGCAAGTTAGCTGAATCTCTCTGAATGTTTCCTTAAGTACAAGAAAAATGGTACTCAAGTAATGTGACCTGAAACTCATACCGTATTCTGCAGTTAAGCATTATTCTTGTCATTGACAGGAAGAAGACTTTTGGTGTGTCTCATACAAATTGCTGGCACAATTCACTGGCTAGCAATGACATAGGAACTGCCAGATATCTAATCTAACCATAGTTAACCAAGACTTTTTTTTTTTACTTCAGCCCATAATTTGCAATAGAAGTAATTCTGGTAATTAGGACTGTTTTAAAGACTTCTGTGAAAGTGTTGTAGTGACAGAAGTCTGCTATTTCCAGGAATATGCTTGCATCTGGTTATTTAGGCATGATGACATTCCAATGTGAGCATTTGTTACCTCCCATGAGAGGTCTTGGCTCAGACATGAGAACAAACTGCTGAGGGTTTGTGTATGCTTCTGTGTTTAATTAGATTTTTCCAAAAATAATGACAACTGTTGAAAATAAGAAGATGCATCTTTTTTGAAATTGTTTTTCTATAGGATGACATCCATTACATAATACCTAGGTCAGGAGTTCTCAACCATTTTAAGCCAGGGGCCGGGTCACGCTCCCTCAGACAGCTTCAGGGGCTGGATGGCCATTTTGACCTTCCTCCACCACATGGCACTTCCTGGTGTGGTGGAGGCAGTGGGGGACCACATGAAATGGTGCCACAGGCCGCACGTTGATAATCCCTGATCTAGGTCCAATAGCTAATGGAGTTCCAGTGTTTTCCTTTTCTTTTCATTATACTCAATGTGCAAAAGCAAGGCACAAAATGCATCAACTTTCTCAGACACTGAAATTGATTTAAAATCAGATGATCAAATCTTTCCTTAATTCAAGTGTATTTCCAAAGAAACCAGAACTGTAGGTTTCCTCTTAAATAGTACAGTCCCACCCCTCTTTACACAGAAACAATTCCCTTGTAAATTTAGTGGGGCTTACTTACAAAGTAGCAGGGATAGGATTCCAGCCTGTCCATCCTTGTTCAACCATCTTTCCAGCAACCTCAAACTTTAAGGTAAAGACCCTGTTTCATATTCTTCTTAATAGAAAAATCCACTCAGTTTCCTAGTCTCCTTTAAGGAAACAAAAAACAAACCACCAACCAGCTTTATAGGGACAAGCTAACTCTGTTCTGGGCAGATTTAAAAAAACTTACTTAAAATTTGGATATATTTTCTTTTTGGACACCAGGGGAATTCCTATGCATTTAGAATCATCAGAGGGGTTGGGATGGATTTATGGAACATTTCTTGGGGTATTCATAGGATCACAAAATTATAGAATAATACAGTTGTTGTCTGCTTTTTTAAAAAATTAATGTACAGCAGCTGGCTGAATGGATATTATTTACAGGTGTTCAGGTGACACTGTCATAAAGTGATCTTGTAGATCTAGTACTGCTGGGATTCTGCAACCAGACACAATGCTGGCATTCTAAACTGCCATTTTGGCTGATTGAACATCGGGGATTACTAAGCAAATGTAGGTGACATATTTTGACTGCTACCTTAGGGTACTTTAAGTCTGACATGCAGGTAGTGAATCCTGTGTCATATAACCTGAGACAAAAAATCGTGTTACTGTCTTTTCAGGTTTCTCTGTTTTGTGCACATGTCATCAAAATAATGGGAATATGGTATGCATTTTTAATAGTCTTTCTCTCCTTCTATTACTTCATGGTATCATGGATCACCCCATATCTTCCTCTAATATGCTATCTAAATTCTATTATTACTTATACAGTGCTTATCATCGTGGTTATTCTAGTACTGCTAAATTTTATGTTCTCCATAAAAAAATGATGTGTGTTTTCATGTTGTCAAGGATAATTCTCTGGAGCCTGTACACATTGATGCCCTAAGCCCTTACAAACACCCAGAGTGGTGCAATATCTGGGATTTCAAATTTGGTTGTAGAAATCTACATATAAATTAACAGTTCCCCAATCAGCTTTGTATTTCCCTGGAGTGTCCTGAGCGAGTAACCATTGCTTGATCTAATGTACTTCAGAAAGTGAAGTACATATGGACAGAAATACAACTCTGCACTCATTTTTGTATTTTCATCCAGCAATCTGCATAAAACTTCACTTCCTTGTTTCATAGCTGAGTAAAAAATAGACTCTGAAAGGAAGACTCAATGACAAACCTTTCCTAGTCTAAATGAAAGCTTAACCTGACAGGACTAGAATTCTACACTAGACTAGACTAAGATGTGTTTCCTATCAACTTTCCTCTTTTTTTGTATCATAGAGATGTGAAAAAATCTTGGTGCTGAATTTTTGTCAAGACAGGTTGTCTTGGCACAGCAACACAGCATTTCAAGAGTTCTGCCTCAAAAGTTTTGGTTTTTCATTACAGTTTTCTCAATTTGTGCAGCACATATCTTGTATGAAAAAAATTCTTCATGCAAAATAAGTGATTTTCCCCTTTGTCAAGCTAGGCACATACAAAGAGCAAACATTTATTCTGTGATCGGTTGCCAGACGTAAATATCAACAAATTCAATCCTGTGTCCAATCAGTTGGGAGAAAGATGTCTTAAACACAATACCAAGAATCCAATTGGTGTTCACATAAAATTTGTGGCATTTGCTGAAGTTAACTGTGGCTACTATATAAGATGCTGGGGAACATACCAGTTGAAAAAACTAGTCAGATAACTAATCATGCAACTAAGATACCTCCTTAATTAGCTGCAGCAAGTTACACAAACACCTATATGATCCTGGCCAGTGGGACTGAGGGTGTGATCAAACTGCAGGTGAATGTTTTGAGTGCACCTAAGAGAAATCACTTTTCAAGGAGTGAACCTCTATGAAGCAATCCTTCCATCCGCCTAAGAATTGCTCCTGCCTGGTTCCCAAAAATAGTAGCCCTACAAGTGGACCATAAAAGTTCCAGTGTGGGCACAGATCAGTGTCAGGATGGAATATAATTCCCCATTCTTTATGTGATTCATGAGATATCCATCAGTGGTCCAAAATCCAGTCTATCTTCCTGTGTGATCATACCTTTAGTTCTCAGTAAACAGGTATAGAATTGTGGGTATAGTTTATGTAAAACTCTAGCAACTTAGATAGATAGATAAGATGATAGATAGATAGATTGATAGATAGATCTTTATTGTCATTGTCCTGCACAGAACAACGAGATTGGGGGAAAAACACTTATCAACCCAACAAAACCTAAACAAAATACAACTATACAAAATTATCAGCATATTCCCACCCCACATATACACATTTAACCCCTAAAAAGCTCTAAAACTCTAAAAACTATATACAGAAGCTCCCTCATAGACTGCATTGCACTGCATTCAAAGCCAGAATCTTAGCTGTTCTTCAAAGTATAAGGGAAACTGGCTGCAAATTTAAGAAACAAACAATCATGATTTTACTTAAATTTTGAATTTGCAGTCTAGTTTGCTTTCTGACACTGGGTATCATTGGACTCTCTATAATGTTTAAGCGAAGACTCTACATGTTAGAAAGTTATTGTAGCATCTTATGAATAAATGAAAACCTCATTTTCTGCCCCTGATTTATTTTATATTCTTCCACAATGAAGAGGAAAAGTTTCAGATTTATTAGTCTTATTACCTTGTTCTGCTGCATTGTTCACAACATTAATTGACAGATCTTGTATGTCTAAATTTTTAAAGAGTTACAAAAACCACTTGTTTTCAATCAAAACTCCATCTGAAGGTTTACCAAATCAAATTTATTACCGGGAGATCACGCAACACACAAGATTTCAATTTGTTCATTTCCTAACGTCAAGACACCCTCATTTCACAATGTGAAACAGAAATCTTTAGAAGCAAATGTAACATAAACAACACCAGGATGTTTTGAACATTAAGCAAATCAGACTGAAATCTCAGGACATTTGAACATTAAGCAAATCAGACTGAAATCTCCAATTTTCCAAACCAAATACAGTTGCTTAGACAGTTTTGCTGATGAATCACATTACTTGGCCACCTCTCTGGAAGATATTTATAAAGCTCAGCTTGGAAATCAGGAGATGACCTTGCAGCTCACCCATTTTGCTAATTTGCAGTTTTTTTGGATGAGTGAATCTTTGAAATCCTAATTGACCAACAGATTTAATTAAATTAATCAATGGGGTTGCATGAGCATAAAATATTCCTTAACAGAGTAGAGAGAATCAGTATGCATCTCTGCCAGAAGAGAAGGGGAATTGCAGGGGGAAACATTCTTCCCACCCAACGTTTGCTTCTCCTTCACCTTCTTCTGTGTCTAAGCCAGTTGTGAAACTGCCAAAATGAAGGCCCTTTTTGGTGAGTTCTTCCTGCAGTTCCTTTCACCTGTCCTAGTGTGAGAAAGATTAGCCAGCAACACAAGGTTGCCGTTACCAGGGTATGCCCAATTGTAGTTCAAAAATACCACAACCTTTGAGGAGGCTCTTTCTGTGGACCCCTCCCTCAACAGTTGCAGATCTAGCTAGACATATTTCTCAGAGCTTGACTAAATGGTCAGGTAAATTGAGGTTTCCTCCTCTTATACAGGGACTGTGGTGGCTCAAGTGGTTAATATGCTGAGCATGATGACTAGAAGGTCATCAATTCCCGAGTACTGCAGTACTTCCGTCTCTGTCCCATCCTAGCAGTTCGAAAGAAAAAAATTGCAACTAGATAAGTAGGGACCACTTTGGTGGGAAGGTAAATAGCATTCTGTGCAGTCAGGTGCCAAGGCATGCCTGCCATACAGGTATGTCCACCGAAATGTCTGAAAATGCAGACATTGCTGGCTCTTTGGCTATAAACAGAGATGAGCACTGAACCCTAGAGTTAGATATAACGGACTTTCGAGCAAGGGTGACCTTTACCTTTACCTATACCTCTCTTATACAACTGGTGAAAATGATTCATTATCCCCCTCCCCCCCCCACCTGAATGATGCAAAGGCTGAATCATTCCCATCCATGGCTTCCATTCCTCAAAGTGGATTTTTAGGGCTTGTACTTTTTTCCCCACAGAAAGGATTCAAAAAGGGATTCTCTCTCTCTCTCTCTCTCTCCCATCCAGATATGTAAAGACTGGGGTGGGGCATTTTGTAGAGGAGGAGGATAAGGGATAAGGGAAGAGTGAAAGGTAAAAGCCTGCTGCAAAAAAGAGAGGGTGCACAAGAGAGGGGGTCAACAAAGGAGTAAGGAGTATGTTGTGTGTGTATATTGGGGGGAGGGAGGAATAGGGGATGAAAAGAGGGCAAGAGAAAAAGAAAAGGAGCTATGGTAGCACTTGGTGTTTTTGCTGCTTTACTGGATCAATAGCTCGAAGAAGAAGAGGAGGATCAGAAGGTGGCAGGAAATGGCAGTGGAAGTTATTACTACCACTGCTGTGTCTCAGGATGGCACAGAAGGGACAAGCTCCTCATCTAGTAATGCAGCCTGAAGCAATTTGGCTGCTGTGGTTTGACTAAACTTTAAATAGAAACTGCAAGCCCAATGCAAGCATTTAATTATGATTTCAGTCACAACTAAAGGTATGGATCCAAACACAACAGAGCTGAATCATCCTGATTTGGCTTTCCAAAATCTTCTTCTTCTGTGTATAGGCCAGATGTGAAAACTGCCAAAATTAGCCACCTTTTCGTGAGTTCATTCTTCAGTTTCTTTCACCTGACCCAGTGTGAGAAAGATTAGCCAGTAAAAGGTGGCTGTTGTGGTTCAAAAATGCCACAATCTTTGAGGAGGCTCTTTCTGTGTACCTGGCTTTCCAACTTAGTCATACTCTTAGATACAGGAGCAGTGTTTTTGCTTTGTCTTTATTCTACATTCATGTCTAGGATTAAGGTGTCTCAAAGACTTTCATTCTGTCTCAAGACAAAAAGAAATGTTGCATGTCAAGTTGATTTCCGAACCTGATCTGGAGAACTGTAATCTGGATTATGTTTCAAATGTGAATACATGGAGGGCAATATTAAGGTAGGGTTACCATATTCCACTTCTCCAGATTTTCATATCATAGGAGTGTGAGCTTTGCCCACTTTTGCAATCCTATCTGAGTAAGAGGTGAACACTCTAATGCAGGGATTCTCAACCTGCAGCCTGCAGCACAATTTCATGTGCCCCCCCAACGCTTCCACCACACCAGGAAGTGCCATGTGGTGGAAGAAGGGCAAAATAGCCATCCAGCCCCCAAAGCTGTCTGAGGGAGTATTATCTAGCCCCTGGCTTTCATTTCATTTCATTTATTATTTATATCCTGCTTTCCTCAACCCAATGGGCAACCCAAAGTGGCCTTTACAACATGGAAAAAATATGTAGTATACAGTGTCAAAATGCAATGCAACAAATATAATAAAGAATACAGTTACAGTTCAGATACAAAATTATAAACTACAAGTCAAAAAAGCAATGCAAATTAGAAATCCCTTAGAACAAAACAATATCAATTCCGAGGCAACAAATTAGTAAAGAGAACAGTATCATCTCAACAACAGCACTACCATGATCCCCCTGCCCCTGCCAAGCCAAGTCCAAAAAAAGGGGGGTGGGTGGGATCCATCCACCACCTCCCCAACCCCTTAAGTCCTGGCTGGGCAGTGAGGTTCTAGGCACTGATGATGAAGATAGTCCTGGCCATGGGAAACACCCATCAACTGCGCCTCCAGCTCCCATGGCTGGCTGGACAAAAGAAGGAGATGGGATGGCGACAGCTGGAGGAGCACTGGTGGCGGCTCTCGAAGTCAAAACTCCCTCCGGCGGTGCCAGTCCTCCTCCCGCTGGTTCAGCCGGAAGGGAAAGGTAACACTCAGTGTCCCTGTCAGCAGCGGTGGCCCCAGTGTTAAAGCCACCCGCCGAAACCTCCTCCAGCTGTACCAACCCTCCTCCCACTGATTCAGCCAGGAGGGAAAGAGGACACCACTATTGCTCTTCTTCCCCACTGGCCGGACTGGCCACAGGCAGGGGAAGGAAGCAGGAGTCCCAGTTCCATGGCAGCGGCATGCACAGCTTTTAAGGATGGTGGCCACCCTCCTGCAACTGTTGCAGTTTTCCCCCACTGGCCAGACTGGCCGCAGGTGGGGGGAGAAAGCAGGAGTCCTGGTTTCACAGCCAAGGGTGCAGCTTTTGAGGATGCCAGCCACCCTCCTACAGCTGTTGCTCTTTTCCCCCACTGGCCAGACTGGCTGCAGGTGGGGGGAGAAAGCAGGAGTCCCAGTTCCACAGCAGCAGTAGGCGCAGCTTTTAAGGATGCCGGCCACCCTCCTGCAACTGTTGCTCTTTTCCCCTACTGGCCAGACTGGCCGCAGGCAGGGGGAGGAAGCAGGAGTCCCAGTTCCAAAGATCACTTGTCCCCAAAAAATATATTGCTTCATGTGCTAGCATCTGTTCTTTCCCCTTTAATAGGACAAATTCTACAAAATCTCCCCAAAAGGGTCGGAATCGACTGCGCGACTGAACAACAACAACAATAATAACAACAATAACAACAATTCACCTTAAACAATCACTTTTGTTTTGCCGGATACAAAGTCTAAGATGGAAGACTATTTCTACTATTTCGCACAGGCCCCTGCAGCTTTTCGAAAGAGCAACTCCCCTGTGTTTTGATGGTATTCTAAGCATAAGACTCTGGCTTTTCATTAGAGAATATCTGCTAACTACAACATGACATGTATTAATGAAAACATCAGACATGAGTCTTTCCCAGGGCCCAAGACTTTCCTTTCCTTGAGTGAAGTATAACTATACACGCAATTCTGCACACTCTCCATTTCAGAGGTGAGAATTACAGAGTCAGATATTTGAACATGAGTGGGTTTTCTGCTTGAATTGAGAGATACTTGATGTCTCCTTGTGAATGCTCTCTAACTGTCCAAACTGTCAAACTATGTAGCATTGCACAAACATAGGAAATGCAACAGGGGGTCAGCCCATATGCTATATTGGGGAAATGTTTTTTGAAACTTGTTTGAATGGGAGGTGTTTATCTGCTTTATGATATGACATGAGATTTAAACTGCTTGATGCATGAGATTTTCTGCCAATGTAGCAGTTCGAAAGCAAGAAATTGAAAACAGACAAATAGGTAACACTTCAGTGGGAAAGGTAACAATGATCCCTGTGGTCTGCCACATGGCCACGGAAATGTCTGCATCTGCTCACGGGTTCTCATATGTCCACTCATGGATCTGCAGACAGCGCTTGTCTCTTTGGTTGTAAATGAAGATGAGATTGAGCACCGCCCCTAAAGTCAGGCATGGCTGGCTTTCAAGCAAGGGAGGCCTTTACCTTTACTAGGCATGAGATAGAAATAAGATCATTTCTTGCTCTTGAGAATTCTGCAAACATATTTCAAAACCAAACTAGAAGAGAGGCAGTCTTAACAGTGTTTTAAAACTTGGCTAGAAAGTATTACATGATGGGGAATTTTTAAAACCACAGTCTTGCATACAATTTTTCTTTTGTTTTTCTTCTGAAGCCTCTTTGTCTAAAAGTCCAAGCCTTTTTTATCTTCCCGTGATATGTTTTATTCTTCAACTTGTGAATATACTTAATGGGGCACATAACAACAAGAACAGAGATTTTGAATTCAAATTAGAGTCCATCAAATTGTGCCAATTGAATTTGAATGATTGGGTAGATTAAAGCTTTAGTTCTTCCTGAGAAAAGATCTGCTGCTTTTAAAGATTATGGACATTACTGACTCCCAAAAATGACTATGCCAGAGAGAAAAGTACCATCTGGACTCCCCCCCCCCCCCAAAAAAAGAGGCATTTCTTGAACTAGTAAAAAAAAAGTAAGGATGATGTTTCTAGAAACTTAACAGTTTTACTATACAATTGAGCTGGCACCATGTTATATTGACATAGATGTGCCAAGCAAATTTCCATTGTGGAAGAGTTCAATTCAGAGTTTAGAAAGTTAGTTTTAAAAGCAAATCACTACAGTTACAATTCCAAGACTGAAAAATAGCTTGCTACCTATCTGCTTGCAATGACTTTCAGGTCTAAAAAGTAATTAAAATTATTTCACTTCCATTCCTTTCACAAAACAATTAAGCACTAAAGCTTCTGGCCTGTGACACAAAAGTCATTTCTTCAAAGTAGTATATTGCATAGCATGAGCCATAACTTGAGACATCAAATCCTCACCCACAACACTATTAAGTGACCACCCTCCCAAACCTGTGATATTCTCCAAAAGGGAATATAGTTGTCCCTCTTTAAATTAAAATCCTGATGTTATTAGCCACAATTACAAGAATGGAGTTTAAACACAGATAATTAGTTTCTTTGACACAGTGAACAAACTCCAAAAGATCACGGGTTCTCATATGTCCACTCATGGATCTGTAAGGACCATACCCAGTCCCACAGCCAAATCCCTGAAATATTTTGGTCAGTATCCTTTTACCTAAACAGAAAAGGGAAAACACATAAACACTCCCACAATTCTTAGATGAGCTCAATGACATACTCATCCTTGCTTTGGTTCAGAGAATTATTGCACAGTTGGTCTTGTGGTAGCCTACTGGAGTGAGGGACAGTGATTATGTCAGTGGTTTCCAACCTGTTTTTGGCCATGCCCCACCTAAGCATATCTAAAATCCTGATAACCTCCCCCCGTGTGACATATATTTTTTTATTATCCAAAATAGTAAGGAATAAGGACTTCCAAATAATAATCTAGAATGAACTCATTGAGCAGGTCAACCACTACATCTATCTTGGCCATCTGATTGGGAGGAACAATGATCAGAAAGCAGAACTGGCCAGAAGAATGCTGCAGGATGGGCAGCATTCAACTCCATCAAAGAAAACTTGTTAAACAAGAAACTCGACAAGAAAATCTGATTTTGTATTCTTTGAAAATGCAAGATCCACTTCTTCATTAATGACATGCAGAAAATGTGGCTATTTCACCACAACTATTCTGTCACATGCCCTTCCATTATAAGACCTTCATAAATGATCTCTCATTTCCCTAAAAATAATTCCACTTTTCCACCCACACAGAGAGCTGGTGATTCTATTTGGTAAATGTAATCCCTGAAATTAATGAGGAATTGATGCTTCAAGAAATGAAAGTCAAGAAACCAAGCTCAATTAACTGAATTAATTAATTAAACTCCACATCACACTCACCAAAGCTTTAAAATCCTTGAAAATGTCCATAGTTTTAAATTGTTTTATGTCAACCTTTTTTTTTACTTCTACTTGATCATTTTTTTCACCTCACTGCCTCTCCCCACCACCAATACAGTTTATAGTCTAAAGGCACAATCCTATAAAGATATTCACACATCAAAAGCTTATTTCTGGGGTAACATGAATACCTAGTCTTATCACAGTATATAGCTCAAAAGCTTCAGTTACTCTAATATCCAACTCAGGGAGATTGTTTCATCCGTGTGGATACTCTGTTGTGGAGTTCCTCAGCAATTTACTATCTTCCTGATGTTATTTAAAAATTATACAAAACTGATGTTGTGGTCACTTAGATATTTTTCAGTATGCTGATGACACACAACTGTCTCTCAATCACTTTACCTCCTCTGGATTCAGCCTGGTGCCCTGACGATCGCCTGGCTTTGAGAACAGAATGGACGAGGGCAAACAAGTTGAAATTGAACCCCAACAAGAAGGAGGTCTTGTTACTGAGGGAGGAAAAGCAGCAAGGATGTAAGTAATCAAGGGAGGAAGGAGAAAATACACCCAGAATAGAAGCAAGAGGTTTTTTTTATATATAACAAGTATCAAGAATTTTTATATATAACGAGTATCTAGACGTAATCAAGCCCACTAAAGTATGAACAAAGTGAAAACATGGTGAAACACACATAACAAGGAATTGGTTGAATACTATACAAACTAGGCACACACCAGTTGGGAGTCGAGTGGCCAAGAGCCAAAATATACATGTAAAAACAACTTTTGGGAATATATAACAATCTAAATATGTAACAAACCGTTGCTGAAGAGCCTAGTGATAAAGTCCATATCAAAATTGTAACAAGGAGTTCATATATAATGGGGGCAAATTCCAAAGTACAATTCAAGGGGTCCGTATCAAAAATCCATGTAAAAGGCTGTGGATGGCGAAAGGAGAGGTACAAGGTGAAAAATGAAGCAACCGGGAGGGCTATGCAAGCAAAATGGAAGAACAACATCGTAGCAGCGAAAACAGGTCGATATCCTTCCGATAAAAGATATTTTGTGCTCTTTATCAAGATCTGCAACAAAAGGAAACCAAGACCACATAATGGACTACAAATACATACATGAAAGAAGACCATATCAAAACATATATACAAACAGAGTCAACAGCATTACAGCAGTACCTGTAGAAACGCGCTCTAAATCACCTCTAGAAGTATTCTCATGAGAGGTGAGAGCGTTAAGAAAGCTTAGAATGTGACTGCTACATATAGTTCCCGGGAAAACTCATGTGGGTCCAGTAACAATAATTAACAATTTAACAATAATTAACCATGAGTGCCATGTTTAAAAAGAAAGAGGAAGAGGAAAAGCCGACATGCAGAAGTAGTACAAAAGCTAAAGGAAGGCGGAATAGTCCTGATCCGGATTTAAACCTGAGGGATATAAGGTGGAAAAACGGTGAATATAAAATGCTTCACGTTGTAGTAAGAAATGTTCTTTGTCAATGAAATGAAACTGGCGAGGGGAAAATGATTCAAGTACAGCAACCCTTAGATCAGTTGGGGCATGGTTTTTATCAATAAAATGAGAAACAAGAGAGGCTGTAATCACATTGTTATGAATACGAGAAAGGTGCTCCCCTAATCTAGTTTTCAATGGTCTAGAAGACTGACCTACATAAACAAGATCACAGGAACAGATGATAATGTACATGACATCTCGTGAATTACAATTGGAGAAACGGGATAGTTGTAGTCTGAAGGTACTACTCGGAATGGCAATCTCATCCGTTCTCCACATGTATCGGCAAAACTTACAGTGCCCACAAGGATGATGCCCAACAGGTAGTGTAGAAGAGGATACTTGTACAGGTAGGCAATCCGTTCTGGATAAAATTCCAGCTATGGTTCTGGTCTTGCGGAACTCGATCATCGGTTTGTCTTTACACCCAGAAACAGAATCCAGTATGTGCCAATGTTTACATATAGTTTTCTTGATTTGTTGTGCTAAGGGAGTAAAGTCCAAAGACCAAAAGATGTTATTTTTCTTGTTCTTTCCCTTGCGCTGGAACATGGAACACCTGGATCTGTGGGTGACTTTCTTGTATGCATTACTGATCACATGAGCTGGATACCCCATAAGTTGGAGTGATTATCGGATGCCGGTGGCTGCCAATATAAAGACAGAATCATGAGTCGAGTTCCGCTTAGCTCAAAGAAATAAACTGTACGGAATATTATTTTTCAAAGAATGCAAGCGCGGCGCTAAAATGGCCGCCGCACTCTTTGCGCCCCCCCCACCGGACGAAGACATCCGGGTAGTTAGGGGGCGTGGCCAGCACCCTTATAAAAGGGGCGGCCACGAGGCAGCCGAGCTGCCATTTTGCGAAGCGACGGAGAGGAGAAGTTTTTCCCCAATTGCTCCGTCGCTCTTACTTTAGCCGGAAAGCCTTTCGCCAGGCAGCGTTCTGCTTCGCTCCTCTTCTTCGGCTTCCCAGCACTTTAGCGATGCCTTCCAAAAAGAAGGCGATGGAGAACGCATTTCGCACTTCCAGGAGGCGCCAGCCGGGTCGGAGGACCGCGACTGCGCCCCCTCAGCAGCCTCCCCTGCCGGGAGCGCCCACCGGGACCGGTGGGATGGGGTCGATTGCTCCTTGGCCCGAGGCTGGGCATCCTCAGGCTGGCCCGGCAGGGGCTTCGGCCCCCGGCCCGCAATTGCCGGTCACCGGCCCTGGCCCGTTTCATGCCTCGGGGCCTCCTGCCCTTGGCCCGCAGCTTCCTGCGGTGGGTTTTAACCAGGGGGGGTGGTTGGGTTCCCTTCCCTGGCAAGGCATGCCCCCGGCCCCTCAGGGGCCGGTGCTGGGCTCATGGCCATATTCGGGCCCCGGAGTCCAGAGGCCTGGCCCGGTGCCGGCTACTGGTGGGCCGGCCGGCCGTATGCCACCCATCAGCGTTGGGGGCTATGTTAACGTCGATGCCCTTCTGGCCCGCGTAGCGGCCCTCGAGGCATCCCTGGGGATGGTTAACCCACCCCAGGTATCTTTGGGATCACAGGTTGATGCATCGGCTGCCGGTCACCGGCAGGCGGCCAGACAGATCGAGCTGCTTGAGGCGCATGGGTTGGCGTCAGCCGCTGCCTCGCAGCTCCCCTCGCAACAGGTGCTGCCCTCAGGTGCTGACCAGGCCCCGTCCACGAGCTCGGTTGCGGTGGCAAGCTCCGACGCCCGCAGTGGGCCGGAACCCCCGGTGGGGGCGGCCCATGGGGGTGCAGCGTGTGAGTATACGGTTCAAGCTAGTGCACCCACACCGCTACCTACATTGGGGGGAGGCTTCCAGTGGCCGTGGCCTTGCATGGTTGGTGCGGCGGTTCAGCCGCCGTCGGGCCATCCGGGGACGGCACCTCCAACCCAGGACCCCACTTGGGGTGGGGCGCCCTATCCTGTTGGGAACTTACTCAGGGTGGCGGGGTTGGTCCAGGCTCCTTTCACTGTGCCCAATGCTGCCACTGTGCCGGTGTCGGCATTACCAACGGCGGGGTATTCGTTACCCCTTGGGGATCATCTGGCCCAGGCCACCAAAGAAAAGATCTGGCGGGGGGAGTATGTGGACATTTTCTCCCTCCTCAATAGAGAACCCACCAAGGAAGAGAGGGAGGGGCAGGATGAGAAAGACAAGGAGCAGGCACGTCGTCGTAAGCTGCCACGCACGTGGGCCAACTGGTTGCCAGCGTACCTCATATACATGGCAGTGTACCTCAGGGCCCGGCCGGATCTGGCCATTCCGATGGTCCAGTATTTAGACAACATATACCGGGCGATGGTTGACTTCCCTGGCCCGTCGTGGTTGGCTTACGACGAGGAATTCCGTATGAGAGTGCCCCTACACCCGGAGATGAGGTGGGATGAGCCCTGCCAGAAGCTGTGGCTTCTGTACATGACCCCCACGCGCCCCGTGCCTGGGGAGAGGTACCATTGTGGGCATGCGGTCCAGCGAGCTGCTCCAGCACAGGCACCGCGCCAGGTGGCGGGGCAGGGGGTTCCAGCCCGCCTGCTGTGTTGGACCTTCTCGGCCAATGGTACCTGCAGTAGAAGGAATTGCCGATATAGGCACGAGTGTCCCTCTTGCGCTGGCCCCCATGCCGCCTCCGCATGTCCCAGGCCAGGAGGAACGCGGGGCAGAGGTAGAGGTGGACAAGGGGCGGGCAAGACTGCCGCAGAGGGAGCTGGTCAGGCAAAAGGCCCCCTCCCCAATTAACGTGGACATGTTGGAGCGGTGGCTCGCATTGTACCCGAGGAGGGCAGACGCAGCTTACCTGCTTGAGGGTTTTCAGCTGGGGTTTCACATTCCTTTCACGGGGGACAGGTCTCCCCAAGATGCACCCAACCTCTTGTCACTCAGGGGAAGGGAGGAGGTGGCTGCCTTGAGCATTGCTAAGGAGGTTGATGCCCACAGGGTTGCCGGCCCTTTCCTTGCCCCCTCGTTTCCCAAACTCAAAGTTTCCCCCTTGGGGTTAGTGCCCAAAAAGTCACCGGGTGAGTTCCGCTTAATACATCACTTGTCTTACCCAGCCGGCCGATCGGTCAATGATGCTATCCCCGATGACCTTTGCTCGGTCAGGTATACATCTTATGACCAGGCGCTGTGCATGGTGCGCTCATGTGGCCCGGGTGCACTGCTTGCTAAGTGCAACATCAAGTCTGCCTTCCGTCTCCTACCGGTGCACCCGGGCGACTTTGAGTTGCTGGGTTTCAAGTTCCGGGGTGAATATTATTTCGAGAAGGATATGTCTTTTGGTTGTTCCATTTCATGCTCGGCTTTCGAGCGTTTCAGTACCTTCCTACAGTGGGCATTTGTTCGCAGGTCAGGGTCCCGGTCTGTAGCCCATTACCTTGATGATTTCTTATTCGGGGGTGAACGGGGCTGGGACACGTGCACACGTCTCCTCAACACATTTCAGACGCTAATGAAGGAACTTGGTGTCCCTTTAGCGCCCGAAAAGACCGAGGGCCCATCTACTAAGCTCACATTCCTGGGGGTGGAAATTGACACGGTGATGCAAGCATCCAGGTTACCGGTGGATAAGGTATCACGGATCATTGCACTCATCTCGGACTTGCTGGCTAAACGCAAGGCGTCCCTTCGTGAGCTACAGGTGTTGCATGGTCACCTCAATTTCGCTTGCAGGGTGATCACACCTGGCAGAGCCTTTGCTCTGCGCTTGTGCGACGCCATGACAGGCTTGACCAGGCCCCACCACAGGGTACTACTGACCAAGGGCATTAGGGCAGATATGCTCATCTGGCTCCAGTTCCTGAGGGAGTTCAATGGGGTATTATTTTGGAGGTCCGACCTTCTGGCTTCCCCTAGCTTTCAGGTCCAGTCCGATGCTTCGGGGTCCCTGGGTTACGGGATGTACTTCAATGGGAGGTGGGCCTACGGCAGGTGGCCGCCAGCCTGGTCGGGCACAGATCGCTTGCGCGATCTCACGTATCTGGATTTTTTTCCCATTCTGGGTGCTTTGATGCTATGGGGTGAGGTGTGGGCTGATTCGGTAGTCTACTTCTGGTGTGACAATGCGGCAGTCGTCCACATTGTCAACTCGCAGACGTCGAAATCTCCTAGGGTCATGGAACTGGTGCGCCAGTTTGTATTGCGCAGCCTGCGCCTCAATGTGCTATTCAGGGCCAGGCATGTTCCAGGTATCAATAACGATATTGCTGATGCTTTGTCCTGCCTGCAGATCTCCCGGTTCCGTGCCTTGGCCCCGGACACGGAGGAATTCCCCTCGCCGCTCCCGGACGAGATATGGACACTTGGCAAGGAGAGGTGAACCGGGCGATCGGCATGTCGCTGGCGCCACGCACGCATAAGGCGTATCACCATGCATTCATTACATTCCAGGCCTTTTGTGCCCAATTTCGGCTACCCGAGACTTGGCCTATCCCAGTGGCCACCATTCTCCAATTCATGGTTTACCTACATGCCCAGGGCCTTGCCCCTCGCACCATAGCATCCAGGCTGTCTGCGCTGGCATTCATGGCCAAAGTGGGGGGTTATGCGGACAGTACTACTGATTTCCGTATACGCCATGTTTTGGTGGGGTGGGTGCGGGAGCATGGGCCCAGCCCGGACGACCGCCACCCAATTTCCCCAGGGGTACTTACCCACCTGGCATGGGGCTGGCATGACCTTTGTTTTGACAGGTATGAGGCAGCCCTTTTTCATGCGGCTACTACGGTGACCTTTTTTGGAGCGCTCCGCATCAGCGAGTTGGTGATGCTGTCTAAGGCGGATGCAAGTCGTAGGGCACTGGAACTCGACGATGTCTATGTTTGCAATGATTGGGCTCAGTTGGGGATACGCTCCTCTAAAATGGATCAGCACGGCGTAGGCAGTGGAGTAAGACTGCTACGATGTTCCTTGGCAGACATCTGTCCGGTTGGTGCCCTACAGGAGTTCCTTGCACTGCGTGGCGCGCACCATGGCCCGTTTTTCTGTCACCAAGATGGGTCTCCCCTTACTAAATTTCAATTTTGGAAGGTGACCGGTAAGGCATTAGCCAGTGTTGGCCTCCCTGGGGCTCGTTATGGCACCCATTCATTCAGGATAGGGGCGGCTTCTACAGCAGCTGCTTTTGGGACTCCGAGGATGAAATACGCCGCATGGGAAGGTGGGGATCACAATGTTTTCAGTTTTATGTTCGCCCTCTTCAACCGTGAGTACCAGTTTAGTCAATTTGTTGTTTCTCCCCTCCTTTTTCATTGACAGACCCTGGGTGTCGTATTACACCGGTGACAGTATGGCTGGTGGGCCATAGCTACGTGCACAGGGCAGCACGTTACGCTGCGGCGACAGAGTGGGGACCCCGACTGGGACTGGGTGCGTCCGCAAGTCTCAGCTGGTATGGTAAGCGCGGCATGTTATGGGGGGAACTGTTGCCATTCCTTTTATCCAGCAGAAATGCTGACCCGCCTGATATTCTGATCATACACCTTGGGGGCAATGATTTGGGACAGGTCACTGGCCTATCGCTGAAGCATGCGATTTGCGGTGACCTGGCTTACTTACATTATGTGTGGCCTGCCACACCCCTCGTTTGGTCAGACATGGTACCGCGGCACACTTACAAGGGAGGGTTCGACCTCCAGGCCCTTGACCGAGCTCGGCGCACGGTGAACAGGGCTATTGCCCGGTTCCTTCTTGACAAGGGTTGGGGGCGTGTCATTCGACACCCCACCATCAGTCTGCAAAATTATGAGCTTTATTCAGGGGATGGGGTCCATCTGTCGCAGGGAGGTATGTACCTCTTGTTAGGAGATTGGCGAGCAGGCCTGTTGACCGAGCTGACGGTCTGGGAGGGGGCGTCGAGCCTTTATTGAAGCCTCTCCGTGTGGCGGGTAGCACTGGTAAGGTAAACATTTATGACCCACAGGTATCCGGCAGGTTCGCAATTGACTGGACAACACTAGACAGGCACAAGTTGGTTAACGCTGTCTGGTCAACGATGAACCAGGCAATGGGGTGATGGCACGAGCTAGGCAGCATTGCATCACCCCGTTATTTTACGGATACGCGTCAGAGGGTGGGGTCAGTAGTTAGATATTGACTACGGTCAACAATTTGTTTGTTGTCAACAAACAAATTGATACAAATTGATACATTGTAACCAATTGCCGTTTGCAATTTTGGGTGGTACCTTACCAGTGTTACTTCAGCCTGCTTGACTTAAGAATTATAATTGGTCGAATACCAATAGAAATTTATAATTCGGACTAGGGCATGAATCAATACATGTGGCCCAATGCCGTTATCCACTTTCATCAGTGTCTGAGTCCTTTATTGGGGGGTGCGCCTGCAATGCAAGCGCAGCGCCAAAATGGCCGCCGCGCTCTTTGCGGGGCCCCCCACCGGACAATGACATCCGGGTTGTTGGGGGCGTGGCCAGCACCCTTATAAAAGGGGCGGCCACGAGGCAGCCGAGCTGCCATTTTGCGAAGCGACGGAGAGGAGAAGTTTTTCCCCTCCACCCCCTCCCTAGTTAACAGTGTGATATTTTGGTCGCTTCGGGGCCGGGTGGGAATTTTTGGCTGGGACCTATAATTGGCTTTCAGGTCCTGGCTTTTTTGCCCATCCCACACTGTTGCTATGGTTTGATATAGGGGTTCTTCTGCTGCTGTTGACTTTGGTCACATGGGCGGGTAGCACTGGTAAGGTAAACATTTATGACCCACAGGTATCCGGCAGGTTCGCAATTGACTGGACAACACTAGACAGGCACAAGTTGGTTAACGTTGTCCGGTCAATGACGAACCAGGCAATGGGTGATGGCACGAGCTAGGCAGCATTGCATCACCCCATTATTTTACGGATACACGTCAGAGGGTGGGGTCAGTAGTTAGATATTGACTACGGTCAACAATTTGTTTGTTGTCAACAAACAAATTGATACAAATGGATACATTGTAACCAATTGTCGTTTGCAATTTTGGGTGGTACCTTACCAGTGTTACTTCGGCCTGCTTGCCTTAAGAATTATAATTGGTCGAATACCAATAGAAATTTATAATTCAGACTAGGGCATGAATCAATAAATGTGGCCCAATGCCGTTATCCACTTTCATCAGTGTCTGAGTCCTTTATTGGGGGGTGCGCCTGCAATGAGGATGGTAAGAATGAAATTGCAAATAAGCATGTCTATCCGTAGGCTTATTGAACAAGCGTATGTTAAGTTTATTAGCAGAAACAAAAATTTCTAAATCCAGAAAGGATATGGAATGGGAGCTAGCTGTGTGTGTAAATGATAAGTGAACATGTAAAGAGTTAATCCAAGTCAGAAAGCTAGAAACAGAAGTCGAATTAGAAAGAACCAAAAACAAATCATCAATGTAACGCTTGTAAATCAAGATATTGGGAAAAAATGGATTGGCGGAAGGGTTTAAGATGAATGTATGGTCAAAATTATTCATGTAGATGTTTGCCACTGAAGGGGCAAAATTTGAACCCATGGCAACACATGCTTTTGCTTCTGACACTCCTTCTTATGTTAAGGATTCTTCTCATTTTATTCAACTTTTAGAATGTTCTTTTGTCCCAGAAGATTGTATACTGGTTACCATGGACGTGTCATCCCTCTATACCAATATACCTCTACAGGAAGTTCGGATTCTCATTGAACATCTTTTATCTTTACGCACACACCCTGATCCTCCCACACATTTTCTTCTAGACCTTCTTGACATAGCCCTTGAGCACAACTTTTTCAGTTCATGGATATATTTTATTTACAGATACAAGGTGTTGCCATGGGTTCAAATTTTGCCCCTTCGGTGGCAAACATCTACATGAATAATTTTGACCATACATTCATCTTAAACCCTTCCATCAATCCATTTTTTCCAATATCTTGATTTACAAGCGTTACATTGATGATTTGTTTTTGGTTCTTTCTAATCCGGCTTCTGTTTCCAGCTTTCTGACTTGGATTAACTCTTTACATAATCACTTATCATTTACACACACAGCTAGCTCCCATTCTGTATCCTTTCTGGATTTAGAAATTTTTGTTTCTGCTAATAAACTTAACATGTGCTTGTTCAACAAGCCTACGGATAGACATGCCTTATATCGGCAGCCACCAGCATCCGACAATCACTCCAATTTAGGGGGTATCCAGCTCATGTGATCAGTAATGCATACAAGAAAGTCACCCACAGATCCAGGTGTTCCATGTTCCAGCGCAAGGGAAAGAACAAGAAAAATAACATCTTTTGGTCTTTGGACTTTACTCCCTTAGCACAACAAATCAAGAAAACTATATATAAACATTGGCACATACTGGATTCTGTTTCTGGGTGTAAAGACAAACCGATGGTCGGGTTCCGCAAGACCAGAGCCATAGCTGGAATTTTATCCAGAACGGATTGCCTACCTGTACAAGTATCCTCTTCTACACTACCTGTTGGGCATCATCCTTGTGGGCACTGTAAGTTTTGCCGATACATGTGGAGAACGGATGAGATTGCCATTCCGAGTAGTACCTTCAGACTAACACTATCCCGTTTCTCCAATTGTAATTCACGAGATGTCGTGTACATTATCATCTGTTCCTGTGATCTTACTTATGTAGGTCAGTCTTCTAGACCCTTGAAAACTAGATTAGGGGAGCACCTTTCTCGTATTCATAACAATGTGATTACAGCCTCTCTTGTTTCTCATTTTATTGATAAAAACCATGCCCCAACTGATCTAAGGGTTGCTGTACATGAATCATTTTCCCCTCGCCAGTTTCATATCATTGACAAAGAATGCTTCTTAATACAACGTGAAGCATTTTATATTCACCGTTTTTCCACCTTATATCCCTCAGGTTTAAATACGGATCAGGACTATTCTGCCTTCCTTTAGCTTTTGTACTACTTCTGCATGACGCCTTTTCCTCTTCCTCTTTCTCTTTAAACATGGCACTCATGGTTAATTATTGTTAAATTGTTAATTATTGTTACTGGACCCACATGAGTTTTCCCGGGAACTATATGTAGCAGTCACATTCTAAGCTTTCTTAACGCTCTCACCTCTCATGAGAATACTTCTAGAGGTGATTTAGAGCGCGTTTCTACAGGTACTGCTGTAATGCTGTTGACTCTGTTTGTATATATGTTTTGATATGGTGCTTCTTTCATGTATGTATTTGTAGTCCATTATGAGGTCTTGGTTTCCTTTTGTTGCAGATCTTGATAAAGAGCACGAAATATCTTTTACCGGAAGGATATCGACCTGTTTTCGCTGCTACAACGTTGTTCTTCCATTTTGCTTGCATAGCCCTCCCGGCTGCTTCATTTTTCACCTTGTACCTCTAATTTCGCCATCCTCAGCCTTTTACATGGATTTTTGATACGGACCCCTTGAATTGTACTTTGGAATTTCCCCCCATTATATATGAACTCCTTGTTACAATTTTGATATGGACTTTATCACTAGGCTCTTCAGCAACGATTTGTTACATATTTAGATTGTTATATATTCCCAAAAGTTGTTTTTACATGTATATTTTGGCTCTTGGCCACTCGACTCCCAACTGGTGTGTGCCTAGTTTGTATAGTATTCGACCAATTCTTTGTTATGTGTGTTTCACCGTGTTTTCACTTTGTTCATACTTTTGTGGGCTTGATTACGTCTAGATACTCGTTATATATAAAAACTCTTGATACTTGTTATATATATTAAAAAACTCTTGCTTCTATTCTGGGTGTATTTTCTCCTTCCTCCCTTGTTACTGAGGGAGGCATTTGCCTGTTTTCGGGAACATGGCCTCTTCATTGGATGTAATTGTCCTTTCTCTGTGGGGTCAGGTTTGAAATTCGGCAGTTTTTTCAAATTTGCCATCAAACTAGAACTGCAGATCACCACTGTAACCAAATCTTGCCTTTTTAATCTCAAGCAAATTCCCAGCTCCTATGCTCTGTGATACAGACCCTGCCAACTCTGATCCATGCATTGGTAAACTCAGGAATAGGCTACTATAATGCTTTCTACATGGGGCTGCCCTTGTCCTTGATATAGAAGTTGCAACAGGTCTAGTATGCCGTAGCCAGGCTGATATCTGGAGAGAAGAAATTTCTCAGAGTGGTAATGGAGTTCACTTGCTTTTAAAATCTCTTTCCTTTTTTCTAACACCATTTCCTCTCCTTTGCAAGGAATGAAGGGGACATACTTTACATCAGCTTCATGACATAAAATGTGGTGTAAATTGTTGCATTGCAGGAATTAATGGGAATGTGGTTTGGGATTGGGAGGTCTGTGGATTGAGATCCTCACCATCTCTGCCTGGTGCCTGCATAGCAGTTTACTTCCATGGAGTACAAAAGCTATTTATTTTATGCACAGAAATATGAGTGAATTGTATTGTCATGTTGTTGCCATCTTGAATGTCCTGAAACTTTTATGTTTACCTTATGGTTAGTTATTTAAAACATATACAAATTATAATAATAATATATAGAAATGCCTTGTTGTTATGTTTACATTTTCAGAGATCTTGGCCAGAATTCTATTGCTACTTAATGCTTCCATTTGGGAAATTGTCCATGTCTGGATTTCATAATCAGATGAATTCAAGGAATGCAAACTGCACTCTATTAATGAGCTGCAGTTTTCCATCAAGATTTACATGATGTTGGTCTAAATTCTAGCCATTCAGTTGTTGATACAGAGTTGAGCATTTTTTTAAAACTAGTGTTGCATGGAAGAGGAAGAACAAACAATATGCAAGCATGGCGCCAAAATGGCCGCCGCGCTCTTTGCGGGCCCCCCACCTGGACTCATACATCTGGGTTAGTTAGGGGGGCATGGCCACCCCTGTATAAAAGGGGTGGCCACGAGGCAGCCTTGCTGCCATTTTAAAGAACAGCAACGGAGCGGAGAAGTTCGCTCCGACACTGCACTCTTGGGTTTTCCTTATTCTGATTGGAGGATATCTCTCCTCCGATAAGTGCTGCAGCACTTGGGTGGTCATGGCACCCAAGTGAAAGGCTCATGCGGCCCCGAGGCCACGTCCAAGGGGCAGGGCTCGGCCTACCCCCTCGCCCTCTTCTTTGGGACTGCCACTGGGCCGGAGGGCTCGGGCGGGCGCCCCACGGGGGGTAGCAGCATTACCTTATCACTGCCACCAATGAGGGTGACCAGGCCTCTGTTTACCTGCCTAGTCGCAGGACTCGGGCGGGGGCTGTGTGGGCCTGCTCCCCTGGGGTTTCTACCCCTATTGAACCTTTGCCCGGCATGGGGCATAGTGGCCCATTCGGGCATGGCGTGGGATCGCGCCACGCCGTTCCACCGGCCCCCCATAGGCCGGATTATTGGGCCTGGCCCTATTCTGGCCAGGGATTGCCACATGGCTTTCCCCCTCTGCCCAGCGGGCCATCTGGCCCACCTGGCCCACCTTGTTCTGGTGGGTCTGACACTGTGGATGCTCTCCTTGCCCGCATATCGGCACTCGAGGCATCCATGGGAATTGCTCCACCACCTACGGAGGGTGGGCTTGGCAGCTCCTCGGCTGCGGCCCACATGCCTGCCACTGCCACGCAGCGTGCCGTCAACAGGGTTGAGCTGCTGGAGGCCATCAGGCCAGCGCAGACGGTGCTTCGCAGCTCCCCATCTGGCCATTCCAGCAGGGCATTCCACCGGGGACCGGTCCTGCTTGGCATGGACGCATGGAGACACAGAGCTTGATGACCATCGCAAGCTCCGACGCCCACCATGGGCCAGAACCCCCAGTGGGGGCGGCCCATGGGGGTGCACCGAGTGAGTATCCTCGTCAAGTCAGCACACCGGTGACACTGGCTCATAACACTGGCGGGGTACAGTGGCCATGGCCGCAACAGGCTACTGCGGGAGGGCAGTTCAATGCACACTACCCTGTTACCTCCTGGGCTCCCAATTACCCCCAGGTTCTTACAGGGGTGACCGCCCCAATGCTTCCACCTAACTTCTCGGGGGTCCGACAGGGCCCATTATGTGTTCCCCCACTCCAATCTGTGCCAACGGCGGCCCTGCCGACGGCCGGTTACTCCCTACCCCTGGGTGACCATTTATCCCAGGCTACTAGGGAGAAGATATGGCATGGGGAATATATCGACATTTTCACCCTCCTGAACCATGAACCCACTAAGGAGGAGAGGGAGGGGCAGGACGACAGGGACAAGGATTTGTCCCATTGTCGTAAGCCGCCTCGCACTTGGGCCAATTGGTTACCGGCCTATTTGATATACATGGCAGTATATCTAAGGGCCCGTCCTGATTTGGCCATCCCGATGGTCCAGTACCTGGACAATATTTACCGGGCCATGGTTGATTTCCCTGGCCCATCATGGTTGGCCTATGACGAAGAATTTAGGATGAGGGCGGCCCTTCACCCTGAGATGCGATGGGACGAGCTCTGCCAGCAGTTGTGGCTACTGTATATGACCCCTACGCGGCCAGCGCCTATGCTCCGTACGAAGAGTCTATTTTCAGGCAACTACCTCCATGGCTTTCTTTGGGGCTCTGAGAATCAGTGAGCTGCTCCCACTTTCAACAGGGGACATGTTCTGCAGGGCACTGGAACTGGAAGATGTGTCGCGCGACCAGGAGTGGACTCTGTGGAGGATTTGCTCCTCAAGGGCCGGTCAGCGAAGAAAGAGTAGTAGCATGATGCTGCCATCTGTCCGGTTGGTGCCCTACATGCGTTTGTGGCAGCGCGTGGTTCACGCCCTGGCCTGTTGTTCTGCCACCAAGATGGGTCTCCCCTTACCAAATTACAATTCTGGAGGGTTACTGGGATGGTGCTTCACAGTGCAGGGGTCCCTGGGGCTCGTTACGGTACTCATTCATTTCGGATAGGTGCTGCATCAACTGCGGCTGCATTTGGGTACTCGGAGGCTGACATACATCACATGGGCAGGTGGGGATTTACGCCTTTTTTCTCCATCTGTTTGTCCCCTCACTGCATGAGTGCCTTGTTATGCCCTCAATTCTCTCTCCTTCTCTTACAGACCCTGTGTGTTTCCGCACACCGGTGGCAGTGTGGCTGGTGGGCCACAATTTATGTGCACTGGGCGGCACAGTATGCTGCTTCGTCAGAGTGGGGACCCCATCTCGGGTTACGTGCAACCGCGCATATGCAGTGGTATGGTGTGCATGGCATGAGGTGGCAGGAACTGTTGCCATTCCTGATGTCCATTGGGGATGCCGAACTGCCAGATGTTTTAATTCTGCACCTTGGGGGCAATGATCTTGCACAGATCACTGGCCAGGCATTAAAGACTTCTGAGTGCAGTGACCAGGCATTTCTTCACCATTTATGGCCGTACACACAGTTGCTATGGTCAGACATCGTGCCGAGACATTGCTATAGGGGAGGCATTGACCCTGTGGTTTCGACAGTGCCCGGCGGTCAGTGAACAGGGCTGTTGTCTGGTTCCTTATCGAGAATGGCTTGGGGGACAGCCATTCGTCATCCGGGGATAGGGTTACAGGATTTTAGCCTGTATTCTGGAGATGGGGTTCACCTGTCAGCAAGAGGTATGGACCTCTTTTTGAATGATGTGCAAGCGGGCCTGGTGACTGAATTGTCGGTCATGGGGGGCGGATCTCTGATGCGATTTTGGCAATGTTTGCCAAGCGTAAGGTGTCTCTCCGGGAGTTGCAGGTACTTCACGGCCACCTCAACTTCACCTGCAGGATGGTAACACCAGGCAGAGCCTTCGCCAGGTGTCTGTGTGACGCTATGGTGGGCCTTTCTAAATGACACCACAGGGTATGGCTGACCAGGGGTTTATGAGCAGACCGGTCATTTTGGCTCACATTCCTACAGGATTTTAATGGCGTCTACTTTTGGAGATCTTAGCTTATGGTCAGCCCCCAGTTCCAAGTACAGTCGGATGCCTCTGGCTCCCTGGGGTATGGGATTTATTTTGAAGGACAGTAGGCCTATGGTCAATGGCCCCAGGGATGGCAGGGCACGGATCACTTTCGCGATCTTACGTTCCTGGAGTTTTTTTCCAATTTTGGGTGCCCTTATGCTCTGGGGGGACAGGAGGGCTATTTCTGTGGTTCACTTTTGGCGTGACAATGCTGCTGTGGTGCACATTGTCAACGCCCAAACGACTCAGTCCTCCAGAGTCATTGCCTTAGTTCGCCAATTTGTTCTTAGCTCCTTGTGCCTTAATGTGCTCTTCAGGGCCAGACATGTGCCAGGCATTAATAACGATATTGCTGACGCTTTATCCTGCCTGCAGATCTTCCGGTTCCATGCCTTGGCTCCAGACGCAGAGGAACTTCCCTCTCCACTCCCGGCCGAGATATGGACATTTGGCGAGGAGAGGTGAACCGGGCGATCAGCATGTCTTTGGCACCTCGCATGCGTAAGGCATATCAGCATACACTCCTTCAATTTAGGACCTTTTGTAGGCAAAGGCAGTTGCCTGAAATGTGGCCGATACCGGTCGACCAGGTTTTACAGTATATGGTACACCTTCATGATCAGGGTTTGGCCCCACGCACCATCGCCACCAGGCTTTCGTCCTTGGCATTCATGGCCAAGGCACGGGGCTTTACTGACTGTGTGAGTGACTTCCGTATACACCATGTATTGGAAGGGTGGACACGTGAACGTGGCCGCCGCCCGGACACACATCACCCTGTCTCACCGTATATTCTGTCCCACCTCGCACGAGGTTGGCATAGACTGTGTTATGATAGGTATGAGGAGTCTCTTTCTTTGGAGCTCTGAGAATCAGCGAGCTGGTCCCATTGTCAAAAAGGGGACATGTCTAGTAGGGCACTGGAACTCGAAGATGTGTCTATCAACCAGGAGTGGGCTCAGTTGAGGATTCGTTCCTCAAAGGCCGATCAGCATGGAGAAGGCAGTGGTGTTAGACTGCTACAATGTACATTTGCTGACATCTGTCCGGTTGGTGCCCTACATGCATTTTTGGCAGTGCGTGGTAAGCACCCTGGCCCATTGTTCTGCCACCAGGATGGGTTTCCCCTTACCAAATTTCAATTCTGGAGGGTGACCAGGACAGCACTTCACAGTGTGGGCCTCCCTGGGGCTCGTTATGGCACCCATTCATTCAGGATAGGCTCCGTGTCAACTGTGGCTACATTTGGGTACTCTGAGGCTGATATATGTCGGATGGGCAGGTGGGGATCCACACGTTTTTTCGTTATATGTACGTCTCCTCACTGCATGAGTATCTAGTTATGTCCTTAATTCCTTCTCCTTCTTTTACAGACCCTGTGTGTCTACGCACACCAGTGGCAGTGGGGCTGGTGGGCTACAGTTATGTGCACTGGGCGGCACAGTATGCTGCATCATCGGAGTGGGGACCCTATCTCGGGCTGTGTGCATCCGCACGTATGCGGTGGTATGGTATGTGCGGCATGAGATGGCGGGAACTGCTGCCATTCCTGATGCCCATCAGGGATGCTGGACTGCCTGATGTTTTGATTCTGCACCTCGGTGGCAATGATCTCGCACAGATCACTGGCCTTTCCTTAAAAATGTCGGTGTGCAGTGACCTAGCGTTTCTACATCATTTATGGCCATACACACGGTTGCTATGGTCTGACATCGTGCCGAGACACTGTTATAGAGGAGGCATTGATCTCCATGATTTGGACCATGCCTGGCGGTCAGTGAACAGGGCTGTTGCCCGGTTTCTTGTTGAGAATGGCTTGGGGGACAGCCATTCGACACCCGGGGATAGGGTTGCAGGATTTTAGCCTGTATGCAGGAGATGGGGTCCACCTGTCAGCCAGAGGTATGCACCTCTTTCTGGAGGACATGCAAGGTGACCGAGCTGTCGGTCAGGGGGGGCGGTGAGTCATCTTGGACGCCTCCCCGTGTGGTGGGTAGCACTGGTAAGGTAAAGATTTATGACCCATAGGTATCCGGCAGGTTCGCAATTGACTGGCCAACACGTAGATAGGTCCAGGGGAAACAGGATTGGCTGGTTAAGGGCGAACCATGAACGGGGTGATGCTAGGAGCTTCACAGCCTGCATTACCTTGATATTTAGATGGATACACGTCAAAGGGTGTGGTCAGTAGATAGTATATTGACTTCAGTGAACAATTTGTTTGTGTCAACAAACAAATTGATAGAAATTGATACATGTAGCCAATAGCCATTGGTATTTTGGGTGGAACCTTACCAGTGCTACTGCGGCCTGCTTGCCTTAAAGAATTACAATTGGATGATACACCAATTGAAAGTGATAATTCGGACTAGGGCATTATTCAATAAAAGTGGCCCAGTGCCTTTAATCCTATTATTATTATTATTATTATTATTATTATTATTATTATTATTATTATTATTATTATTATTATTATTATTATTATTATTATTATTATTATTATTATTATTATATTTACATTTCTATACCGCTTTACTTCCCCTAGGGGAACTCAAAGCGGTTTACAGCATATAAATACAATATCCAAAGTACAAAAGCAACATACATTTCTCAATTCAAACAATATACAAAATCACAATTATAAAATTATATGTAAAACATCAATATCATCAAAAAATACAAAATATATAAAATTCAAAATGTCCAAATGCAAATAATCACAAAATAACAATATAGCAATATAAAGATATACCCCAACACAGTCCCTTTCAAGTCCTTCCGGGGGGGGGGGGTGAGAGCGTGCACAAGTCCTAGTGCTCCTAGCAAGCGGCAATGGTCCTCGGGGTGGAGGCAGGTCTTTACCTCTCCCGGCAATGGGAGGAAGGGGAGGACTCACCTCAGCTGGTTAGCGGCAGCGGTCTTCTGCCCCCGGGAGTGCTCCCATCAACTTAAGCAGTGACAGGACAAGCCCCAGCGGTGCTCCCACCCCACCGTGACCAGCCAGGCCACGGAAGGGAACCAAAGGTGCTGATGCTAGCATTGGGAGCGGCGGGAGCGGCTTTTCGAGGCCCCGCTGTGATGGTCATCAGCTGGGCTCAGCTGCGCTCCCACCGCCCACTCGTCTTCCCTCCTAGCTGGCCGTCAGTTGTGTGGCTGTGGTGGTCTCAGTGGCATGGTGAGCGGCTTTTGAGGGCGTCGAAACTGGCCTCAGGTGCCGCTCGTCTTCCTTCCCGGCCGGCCACCGGTCGAGTGGAGGTGGTGGTCTGGGCGGCATGGCGAGCGGCTTTTGAGGGCGTCGAAACTGCCCTCAGGTGCCTCTCGTCTTCCTTCCCGGCCGGCCGCCGGTCGAGTGGAGGTGGTGGTTTCGGCGGCATGGCGAGCGGCTTTTGAGGGCGTCAAAACTGCCCTCAGGTGCCGCTCGTCTTCCTTCCCGGCCGGCCACCGGTCGAGTGGAGGTGGTGGTCTGGGCGGCATGGTGAGCGGCTTTTGAGGGCGTCGAAACTGCCCTCAGGTGCCGCTCGTCTTCCTTCCCGGCCGGCCACCGGTCGAGTGGAGGTGGTGGTCTGGGCGGCATGGCGAGCGGCTTTTGAGGGCGTCGAAACTGCCCTCAGGTGCCTCTCGTCTTCCTTCCCGGCCGGCCGCCGGTCGAGTGGAGGTGGTGGTTTCGGCGGCATGGCGAGCGGCTTTTGAGGGCGTCGAAACTGCCCTCAGGTGCCGCTCGTCTTCCTTCCCGGCCGGCCACCGGTCGAGTGGAGGTGGTGGTCTGGGCGGCATGGCGAGCGGCTTTTGAGGGCGTCGAAACTGCCCTTAGGTGCCGCTCGTCTTCCTTCCCGGCCGGCCACCGGTCGAGAGGAGTGAATACCGGTGTCTGAGTCTTTATTTGGGTGGGTGCGCCTGCAACAAGGGTGCGGGCATTTCTCTGAAATGTTTGAAGGAACATTGCTGCTTGCCATGCTTAGATAAGAGTTACATACATGTGGCAATTCGCTTAAGTATAGAAAAATAAATAAATTCCATTCACTAGCACTGGGATAGTCTAGTTGCAGGAAAGACAATTATAGAATAAATGAAGAGTCCTTGGTGAGCCACAGTAAAATGGTATAGTGAGAGAAATTATCACCTTCATGGAAATACAAAAACTAGACTCAGTTTACTGCAGAACAGATGTGATTATTACTACATTCTGCAAGCTTGGTTCTCTGTTAAGATGGATTATCACTTTCTCATAACTTTAATATTTCCAAAGGAACCATAGTAGATCATTGTAATTGTTGACATTTTAAAATGCTGGTTCTGCTATTTTTGTCAGGTTTTTGTGTGTGTATAGGCTGGAATTTCACTGTTTTTTAGTCATGCTGAGGGCATTCTTATCAAATGATCAATTAATCAATCAATCAAACAAACATGTGAATTCTGAGCAGGAACATGCTTGAAAGTGTGTGTGTGTGGGGGGGAGGGGGGAAATCACATGAAAAGAGTATGTGTTTTGTGATCCACAAAAGCTCAGGTAGAAATAGATCTATGGGCAAAATCTTATTGATGTAAGGCTTGTTTCACTTCTGTGGCTAATTGCAGCTAAATAATGAGGTGCATCAGTAGGTAGCATGCTCTAGAGCTGGAGTTTGGATGTTTAATTCCCCTCTGTGGCAACAATAAGAATAATCAAACTGTGTGGCCTTGGGCAAACTGTTTAGTCTTATGGCAGTGATGGCTAACCTTGGCGCTCCTGGTGTTCTTAGACTTCAATTCCCAGAAGCCCAAGTCAACACTCCTACTGATCAGGGCTTCTGGGAATTTAAGTCCAAGGTTAGCCATCACTGTCTTAGGGCAACTCCAGAAGGGAGTGGTAAAACACTTCTGTGTATTCTCCATCTAGAAAAACCTGGAATGTGTTGTTATAAGTCATAATTGACTTGGTAGCCCACAATTATCATGGTATTATATTATTTGTAACACTTTCTATGAACTATTTTCCTTTTTCAAACACAATGAACTTTCTTCAACTTTATGGAGGATAAATTCTCTCCTCCATCCCGGTTGCATAGCACTGCATGTCAAGAGGTCGTATTTTAGGCTTTTTATTGTTGTTAGTTTTACATCCAGAGAGAATTCAAAACTTTTCCAACATTCTGCAAAGGGTATTTGGGGGTTAACTATTTTTCAGTATTGTGAGAACCGTATCATTGACATAACTCTTTAATTTAAACTCTTCTCCTTCTCCTTTACATCCTTCAGGCTTCTACCTATAAATTGATGGAAACTCTCCAAGTCAAATTATGGAAATAGAAAATTATGGGGGGAAAGGAAGCATATAATTGGCTGTTTTTGTCCAATTTTGTGCACAACCTAGGGACTTCTACATAAAATGTTGTTCTCACCAATGGGAGAAGACTATTGAGGGCACCGCAAAATTCCTTGCCAAAGAAAAGAATGTTGCCCTTCTTCATCCTTTTATGCAAGATTGGGAGAACCAGGAGTTAATTTACAAGAGAAGGCAGATCAGCTTTAAGAGCCAAAATAAAGATGTTACAAACTCTATGCTTAGATCCCTTGACAAAAACAGCTTAAGTTTTCATTTGGAAGGCATGTTTAACATCCATTTCCTCCATCAAACTCCTTTCCCTGAAAAGCTGCAAAAGCAAATATCTCCTGTAAAGGTAGAAAGAAATGCTGCCTGAAAGCTACTGGCAGTCAGAATTGATGGAGTTTAGATAGATCAATTATCTGGGCAACCGTAAGACAGTTTCCTACGCTTTCATATTTTGTCTACAAATCTGATGAAAACTGGAACCACCAACAACAATTTTAATGTGGGTGAAAAGACAATGTTGAGAAATCAAATTGAGCATCATCTTAGTTTTGTCTGGTTTGGCCCTATGTATCCAGAGAGAGTTATGTGAGTGGTGGATTCTAGTTGTTGAACGTCATCCATTCCTGGGAGAAAAATATTATTCCGAAAGTTTCAAAATACTGTAATTCGGAACCAATGATTTATTAGCAATCTGGCAGGAGTAGCCAGCAAGAATGTCTTCCTTTCTCCTCAATAGCTGTGCACTTTGAGATAATGTTCTAATTAACCTAATTGCAACCACTGCACTGGAGGGAGGTTCAGTTCCCAAACAGCACGGCACTACAGCACTTCGAGTCATCGCTTTCTCTGCCTGCACTCAAAAATAGATTTTCATTACAGGAATGAGGAGGTAAACCCTCTTAATAAGGTAAAGCTTGAACCAAGAGGGTGTTTCCCCACCATTCATATGATTGTAAGGCATAAATTATGTATTTTTGCCTCAGCTTAATTAGCATAAGCCATCTTTATAATGTAGCTTATGAGTGTTTGCTTTTCCTGTCTAGACCAAGCCTTCTCTCCTCAGGAGAGTTACTTGTAAATCACTGAATATTAATTTTCTTGGATTTTATTGAAACACGTTTCACACAGTCAGCTTCTGAGTGAGAACAATCATTTGCTTTTCCTGTGCTGGAGAGATCATATTTAATACTACAATATGAACTAAATGGTACTTCATGAAATGCCACAGTGATTTTACAACTGTGAAAGATCTTGGAGATTTCTGGCAGCAGATATTTAGAAAACTACGGTACTCGAGTGGTTTTGCTGTCTATTGTTCACTCTCTCACACACACGCATACACACAAATAGATGCAAACATACACATATTGATTTTATATGCATGGAACATACTCTTGTTCTAGAACTACACTGACTGCATAGGAACACATTTTTCTGTTCCCATTAGTGTCTAGTTCCTACTTAAGATCTTTCAAAAAATCCAATTGAATACAATAGACTTTTTTGAGGCAATTAGAAATATAGTATAATCACTGATGCTTAATGGAAATCAGCACTTGTAATGAAACAATTACCATCCCTTCCAAGTTGTGGGGTAGGGCAACAGAGTTCAGTGGAGGAGTGAAAGATTATGAATCCGAATTCAAGAAAAAAATGCAAGAGAAGTATATTTTTGAGCATTTGTTGAGGTTATTTTTAAATTGCATAATAAGCAAATATACCTGTAATAGGTCCCTGTGAGGAAGAAGAAACATGAGAGGGGAAAAATAATTTCATCCAGAATGTGGCATTGGAGGAGTGCTTTATGAATACTATGGGTTGATAGAAAAACAAATAAATGGGTTCTGGATCAAATCTAGCTCAAACTCTCACTGGAAATTAAAATGAATAAATTGAGACTGGCATAGTTTGGCCATCTCTTGCACAGAAATGACTTACTGAAAATTACAATAAGGCTAAAAAAATGAAAGGCAATTTTAAAAAAGTGGAAGACTGAAGGTTAGATGGATTAGATAGATAGATAGATAGACAGATAGACAGATAGATAGATAGACAGATAGATAGATAGATAGATAGATAGATAGATAGATAGATAGATAGATAGATAGATAGATAGATCTTTATTGTCATTGTCCTGCACAGAACAACGAGATTAGTTCTATAAAGAAAGCCATAATCTCAAATTTGCAAGGGCTACAGACGTCAGGATGTTTTGAAAGTTGGTACCTCTTAACATTGCCATAAAATGGAAGCAATTTCATCACATATAACATCATTTGTATTTAGTTTATACCTCATTTTGCTATGAGATGCAAAATAAATCATACTTTTACATGGGAATATATATTGGCTGAAATCCTGTTCTGTTAATTGTACCTGCAGAAAGGCGATGATGTCACAAGAAGTGGGCAATTTTGATTAACTAAAACTTCCTACATCTGTCCTATGGCTTTTCCAACTTCATTATGTGGAAGCTATAAGGAGCCCTAAGGTGGACATAGGAAGTCTTTGATTATTGAAAATCTTTCCCTGTCAGTAATTTAATCTAATCCAGCGAGTGTGGTTTTCAGTAATTCAAGACTTTCTCCTTCTGTTCCACATCTCCCACACTTTCGACATGGTCAACAAGATTACACAGAAGTCAGAAAAAAATGACCCAGAAAGAGGAAAGTTTTTAATTACAGAAAATCACCATTTGCCTCTGACAAGGATATTTAGACCAAACGAGTTTCAGCAAATAATCATCATCATCATCCCCACCATCACCACGATGATCACCATCCATGATGGTTTATTGATAACTAGAAGCAAGTTTTTGAATTTCATACAAAACTTACTCCACTCCATTATGGAAAAATGCTGAATCTGACACTGCTGTTCTGGAGACAACTTTCTGAGATATCTCACACATACTACCAAGTTACATTGCAAGCTTTTATTCTTTCATTCATTTATTATATTTTTATACTGCACATCTTTGATATTTTTCCACTCTGGGCTATGTACATTAGTTAAAACCATAAATACACAAACAATAATAATTGATATTGAACCGCTGGGTGAGATCATCAATGCCACGGGGTGCGGTACCATCAGTATGCAGATGACACACAATTGTACATCTCATCTCATGGTGATCCCAGTGATGCTGTCAAAGTCCTGCCCGAGTGCCTGGCGGCTGTTGGGGTCTGGATGGGGGACAACGGATTACAACTGAACTCTGGTGAGACAGAGTGGCTATGGATTAGGGGCCCGATGTTATCTCAGGAGCTACCATTGTTGGTTTTGGATGGGGCTAGTCTGCCCCAGACAGATCCAGTGCACAACTTGGGGGTCCTCCTGGACTCACGACTGCTGCTTGAAGATCAGGTAGCGGTCATGGCCAGGAGGGCTTTTGCCCAACTTCAGGTGATTCGCCAGTTGTGCCCGCTCCTAGACCGGGACTCCTTACTCATGGTCACTCATGCTCTGGTCACATCTAGACTAGATTATTGCAATGCACTCTACATGTGGCTGCCCTTGATGACCATCCAGAGGCTGCAGTTGGTCCAGGATGTGGCTGCTCAGGTGGTGATGGGGTGTGGGCATTATGGTCGTGCCTCACCACTGCTTCGGGAACTGCACTGGCTTTCAATTTGCCTCTGGATGCAATTCAAGGTGTTGGTCATTACCTTTAAAGCCCTATATGGTAGTGGGCCAGAATACCTAAGACACCGCATTGCCCCAAGAACATCTGTCCGTCCAACCAGAGTGGACCAGAGGGGCTCTCTGCTTGTACCATCTGCTAGAGGGGCCTGTCTCTCTAGCGCAAGAAGGAGGGCCTTCTCTGTGTCCGCTCCGGCCCTATGGAACCTCCTGCCAGTGGAACTAAGGCTGCAGATGGAATTGCTGCCCTTCAGGAATGATCTGAAAACATGGCTAGTGGGGCAGGTGTGGGGTCCAGAAAATGTCATGACCCCCACCTGCTGGTTGTTTTAATATCAAAGTAATCTTCCACTTTTTAATGTGTGGGGGTTTTAGTGGGGTAATTTGTTTTAATGGGGTTGTTCTTGTTTTAAGGTTTTTAAGATTGTATGCCGCCCAGAGTCTTTATGAGTTGGGCAGCTATATAAATATGAATATAAATAAATAAATAAATAAACAAATAAATAAATTGAAGTGCAGCAGAGTCTGAATATTCATTTATTAACAGACCATAGGGAGAATGTTATTAAAAGCTTGTTTAAAGAGGACAGTTTTCAGCCTTATTTTATTTTATTTTAGGTTGTCAATGCTGAATAATCTCATTATTCATTGGCAAGTTTAAACACATTGAAGTAGTCATTCTTTCTATCTATTTTCTTCCTATGTCTGTTTTGAACATTCCAAAGTACTTCTCTTTTGTCGCTTTCTTGCTTTCTTTTAGAAATGTTCCACACCTCAGGAGAATATTAGGAATAATACTTCTCAGCTAAGAATCCTCTAAAGTAGGCAAAAATGACTTGTTTAAAACCTTTGTTGTAGATAGTGTGCCGGGGAAAGGGATTAGTAGACAGCATAGAGAATTGAAAATCTACAATGCAGTCTCATTAATTATCTAAAAGTGCTTTGATGAGCAAAGGTTTTAATTTGGCTTCATCTAATAAATGAAAGGGATGATAGATTTTAAATTGGCTATGCTCTTACTCCTCATTTAGGTGGCTGCTTCGTAAGGTCTTGACAGTGCTCAAGAATTATGAGAAATTCTATAAACATGCAGTTCTATTGCCATTATCTTAACTTTCTCACCAACCTAAAGAAACTGTGCAGGATTTTTGTGTTCTGTGTTAAAATGAGGAGATAGGCTGAAGAGAGATTTCATTTAAAGAGATTGCAAGTAGATAAATACTTCAGTGAGAAGGTAAACAGCATTTTGTGCACTCCAGTCTAGTCATGCCTGCCACATGCCCACAGAAACATCTGCAGAAGCAGACAGCACTGGCTCTTTGGCTTTGAAACACATATGAGCACTGAACCTTAGAGTAGGATACGACTGGCTTTCGAGCAAGGAAAACCTGTACCTTTACTAGGGTGCATATGAAAACGCAGCGCCAAAATAGCCGCCGCGCTCTTTGCGGCCCCCCCCCCGGATTCAGACATCGGGTAGTTAGGGGGCGTGGCCACTCCTCTATAAAAGGGGTGGCCACGAGGCAGCCGAGCTGCCATTTTAGAAGGCGACGGAGCGGAGAAGTTTGCTCCGCCGCGTTTTTCTCTGCACTTCGCTTACCTTTAGCTTCCAATCGGAGTTCCTTTGCTCTTTGCTACTGCGGTACTCAGGGCACAGGATTGTGCTTCGGATCCCTGGCCAGGGATTGATTTGGGGGCAGCTTATATTTGGCTTGGGTGACATGGCTCCCAAGCGCAAGGCTCCGGCTCCCAAGCCGCGCCTGCGGGGGAGGGCCTTGCCTACCCCCTCTTCCTCCGGGGGGCAGCCATCGGGTCGGAGGGCTCAGGTGGCACCCCCACTGCAGGGCAGTGGGATGGCTTTGCCCACTGCCGCCAATGTCGCTGACCGGGCTTCCAACAGTCAGCCTGGCACAAGCTTCCAGGTGGGGCTGGCACAGGCTGGCCTCTCGGGGACCCCTGCCCCTGGAGGGCCTTTTCATGGCCTGGGACAGGGTGGCCCATGTGGGCCTGGTGTGGGTTTCCACCCCACCATTCCTCCGGCCCCCCATGGGCTGGAATTTTGGGCATGGCCCTATTCGGGCCCGGGATACCCATTCGGGTTTCCCCTTCAGTAACTGCCCAGTGGGCCGTCCAGCCTATCCGGCCCACCTTATACAGGGGGCTCGGACACTGTTGATGCGCTTCTCGCACACATTTCAGTGCTAGAGGCATCAATGGGCATTGCCCCACCGCCTTCCAATGGGGGCTTAGCCACCGCTTCAATTACGGCCCTTTCGTCGATCCCGGCCAGCACGTCGGCCATGCCTCTCCAGTGGGCCATCAACAGGGTCAAGCTGCTCGAGGCCATCAGGCCAGCCCAAGCTGGCGCCTCGCAGCTCCCCACATGATCAGATTTGCCGGTGGGGACCGGTCAGGTGTGGCCCCAGAGCTCGAGGCCTGTTGCGAGCTCCAACGCCCGCTGTGGGCCGGAACCCAAAGTGGGGGCGGCTCACGGGAGTGCGACTAGTGAGTATCCAGTTCAATTGAGTGCACCAGCGACACTGTCCAGTCACATTGAACATTCCGATGACGGCTCTGCCGACGGCTGGTTATTCTTGCCCCTGGGTGATCATCTATCACAGGCAATGAGGGAAAAGATTTGGCGAGGGGAGTATGTCGATATTTTCTCCCTCTTGAATCGTGAGCCCACCAAGGAGGAGAGGGAGGGACAGGATGACAGGGACAAGGAGTTGTCCCGTCGTCGTAAGCCACCGCGCACCTGGGCCAACTGGTTGCAGACATACCTTATATATATATGGCGGTATACCTGAGGGCCCAGCCTGATTTGGCCATTCTGATGGTGCAATACCTCGACAATATTTATAGGGTGATTGTTGATTTTCCTGGTCCATCGTGGTTGGCTTACAACAAAGAATTCAGGATGAGAGTGGCCCTACATCCTGAGATGAGGTGGGATGAGCCCTGCCAGCAATTGTGGCTCTAGTATATGACTCCCACGCAGCCTGCGCCTGGTGATAGGTACTATTGCGGCCATGCCGTGCAGCGGGCTGCTGCGACGCAGGTTCCCCGCCAGCCGGCGGGGCAGGGGGTTCCAGCCCGCCTGCTGTGTTGGAGCTTCTCAGCTAGCAGCGTGTGCAACAAGCGTCAGTGTCGTTTCTGACACGAGTGTCCCTCTTGCTCTGGCCCTCATGCAGCCTCCGCGTGTACGCGGGCTGGTGGGTCACGAGGCAGAGGTAGGGGTGGGCAGGGGATGGTCAGAGCTCCCTCTGACGGTGCTGGCCACACAAAAAGCCCCCTCCCCAATTAATATCCCTATGCTGGATCGATGGCTTTCCGCTTATCCTAGACGGGATAATGCGAGGTACCTGTTAGAAGGTTTCCAGTTTGGTTTTCGTTTCCATTTAGGGGTTTTTGGGGACCGCAGGCTGCCCCGAACTTATTTTCTCTGAAGGGTAATGAGGAGGTCGCTGCACAAAGCATAGCTAAGGAAGTGAATGCTATGAGAGTTGCTGGGCCCTTTACTGAACCACCATTCCCTAACTTGAAGGTCTCTCCTTTGGGGCTAGTCCCGAAAAAGACCCCAGGTGAATTTCGTTTAAATTCACCATTTATCTTACCCTGCGGGTTCCTCGGTCAATGATGCGATTCCTGATGACCTTTGCTCGGTCAGGTATACGTCATTTGATCAGGCCCTACAGATGGTACGCTCCTGTGGTCCCGGGGCGCTCCTGGCTAAGTGCGATATCAAATCGGCATTCCGATTACTGCCAGTGCACCCCGCTGACTTTGAGCTGTTGGGTTTTCGTTTCTGAGGAAGGTTCTACGTAGATAAGGCCATGCCTTTTGGCTGTTCTATTTCATGTTCGGCATTCGAATGCTTTAGCACTTTCCTTCAATGGGCCTTTGTTCGCAGGTCAGGATCCCGGTCTGTAGCCCACTAGCTCGATGACTTTTTGCTCGGGGATGAACAGGGCTCGGACACGTGTACGCGTCTCCTTAATACATTTCAGGCGCTTATGCGGGAATTGGGTGTCCCCTTAGCGCCTGAAAAGACCGAGGGCCCAGCCACCACACTCACCTTTTTAGGTATCGAAAATGACACTGTCGCACAGGCCTCCAGGTTACCCATGGATAAGGTGACTCGGATCTCCGCGGTGATTCTGGCATTGATTGCCAAGCGTAAAGTGTCTCTTCGTGAGCTACAGGTCCTTCACGGCCACCTCAATTTTGCCTGCAGGGTGGTGACCCCGGGCAGAGCTTTTGCCAGGTGTCTGTGTGACGCCATGGCTGGCCTATTAAAACACCACCACAGGGTCCGGCTGACCAGGGGTATACGGGCAGACCTTTCGGTTTGGCTCACATTTCTCCAGGATTTCAACAGGGTCTCTTTTTGGAGATCAGACCTTTTGGTCTGCCCTAAATTTCAAGTACAGTCGGATGCCTCCGGCTCTCTGGGTTATGGGATTTATTTTGAGGGGCAGTGGGCATATGGCCGATGGCCTCACGCATGGCAGGGCACGGATTGCCTACGCGATCTTCCTTTCCTGGAATTTTTTCCCATTTTGGGGGCACTAATGCTATGGGGCGATAAGTGGGCCAATTCAGTGGTCCAATTCAGTGGTCCATGCGGCAGTGGTGCACATTGTTAACGCACAGACGTCCAAATCCCCTAGGATCATGGCATTGGTTCGTTAATTTGTTTTGAGAACCCTATGCCTCAATGTGCTGTTCAGGGCCAGACATGTGCCAGGCGTTAATAATGATATTGTCGATGCTTTATCCCGCCTGCAGATCTCCCGGTTCCGTGCCTTGGCTCCAGAAGCAGAGGAATTTCCTTCTCCTCTTCCGGCCGAGATTTGGACATTTGGCGAGGAGAGGTGAACCTGGTGATCTGTATGTCCTTGGCACCTCACATGCGTAAGGCGTACCAACATGCTTTTATACAATTTAGGGCCTTTTGTGGGCGACTACAGTTACCTGAAGCGTGGCCAATACCAGTAGACCAGATTTTACAATACATGGTTTTATCTTCGTGGTCAGGGGTTGGCTCCCCGCACTATAGCCTCTAGGCTTTTGGCATTGGCATTTATGGCCAAGGCACGGGGCTTCGCTGACTGCATGAATGACTTCCACATACGTCATGTTTTGGAAGGGTGGACACGTGAACGTGGCCGCCGCCCGGACACACGTCACCCGATTTCACCAGAGGTTCTTACCCACCTTGCACGAGGCTGGCATAACTTATGTTATGATAGGTACAAGGTGGCTCTTTTTCATGCAGCTACCACCATAGCCTTCATTGGAGTGCTCCGCATCAGTGAGTTGGTACCATTGTCTAAGGCGGATGCGTCTCATAGGGCACTGGAACTCGACGATGTCTATGTTACACACGAGTGGGCTCAGTTGAGTATACGGTCCTCAAAGGTAGATCAGCACGGCGTAGGCAGTGGAGTCAGACTGCTACGATGTTCCATTGAAGACATCTGTCCGGTTGGTGCCCTACATGAGTTTTTGGCAGTGTGTGGTACGCACCTGGCCTGTTTTTCTGCCACCAGGATGGGTCTCCCCTTACTAAATTCCAGTTTTGGAAGGTGACCGGTATGGCACTTCACAGTGTTGGCCTCCCCGGGGCTCGTTACGGCACCCATTCATTTAGGATAGGCACTGCGTCCACTGCGGCTGCATTTGGGTACTCTGAGGCTGATATATGCCGGATGGGCAGATGGAGATCCATGCGCTTTGCATTATATGTACACCCCTTCCATGCTTGAGTACAGTTATGTCATTGTTCCTTTTTCTTCTTTTACAGACCCTATGTGTCCATGCACACCGGTGGCAATATGGCTGGTGGGCCACAGTTACATGCACTGGGCAGTGCAGTATGTTGCGGTGACAGAGTGGGGACCCCATCTCAGGCTATGTGCAGCCGCACGTATGCGATGGTACGGTAAGCGTGGCATGAGATGGCGGGAACTATTGCCATTCCTGTTTTCCATCAGGGATGCTGGACCGCCTGATGTCCTTGTCCTACACCTCGGTGGCAATGATCTCGCACTGTTCACTGGCCTCTCTTTAAAATTCACGATTTGCAGCTATCTAGCCTATCTACATTATGTATGGCCATTCACGCGGCTGCTATGGTCGGACATTGTGCCACGACAGACTTACAGGGGAGGCATTGACCTCCGTGCCCTTGACCGCGCTCACCGGTCGGTGAACAGGGCTGTTGCCCGGTTCCTTGCAGACAAGGGCTTGGCGACAGCCATTCAGCATCCTAGGACAGGCTTGCAGGATTACGATCTCTATGCAGGAGATGAGGTCCACTTGTCGGCCAGAGGTATGAACCTCTTTCTTGAGGATATGCAAGCAGGCCTGGTGACCGAGCTGACGGTCTGGGGGGGGGTGTGAGTCATCATGGACGCCTCCCCGTGTGGCGGGTAGCACTGGTAAGGTAAAGATTTATGACCCATAGGTATCCGGCAGGTTCGCAATTGACTGGCCAACACGTAGACAGGTACAGGGGTAATAGCTTTGGCCGGTCAAGGGCAAACCAGGCAAGGGGTGATGTCAGGAGCTTCACAGCCTGCATTACCTTGATATTTAACGGATACACGTCATAGGGTGGGGTCAGTAGATAGCTTATTGACTCCGGTCAACAATTTGTTTGTGTCAACAAACAAATTGATACAAATAGTTACATGTAGCCAATTGCCATTGGCATTTTGGGAGGAACCTTACCAGTGCTACTGCGGCCTGCTTGCCTTAAAGAATTACAATTGGATGATTACACCAATTGAAAGTTATAATTCGGACTAGGGCAATATTCAATAAAAGTGGCCCGATGCCTTTAATTTAATTTAATTTAATATTCATATTTATATATGCCGCCCAATTAGGCCTGCTGCCACCTCAGCTGAATCACGTCCCTTGGTGGCATTCATGTTCTAGCAGTGGCCAGGCATGTCTAGGCAGGTCAGGTATATAAGGTGAGTTAGACCAAGAGCATATCTCTAGTGTAAAACCATCTTTAGAAATACTTTGTGTAGTCAGTATAACTTATATCCTAGTAAAGAATGCCAAGGAACCAGCGAAATATGCTAAAATGTCCAGTGATCTCATTGTAACTGCAAGCTTTAGTGATGCTGAAGCTCAACAAATCTTGCTTTATGACTTTTGAAGAGGAATCAGCAAGATCTTGAAACTTGTTGTTGTTGTTCAGTTGCACAGTCGATTCCGACCCTTTGCGACCTCATGGACAATTTTCCTACAGGCACCTCTATCCTCTACCATTCTCCTCATCCCACCAAGCTCTGTGCCCATTGTGTCCACAATACCATCTATCCATCTCATCTTTGGACGCCCCTTTCTTCTCTTTCCCTCCACCTTTCCCAGCATCAAGGCCTTCTCAAGTGAGTCCTCCCTTCTCATTTGATGTCCAAAGTACTTTAGCTTCATCTTCACCATTTGTCCCTCCAATGAACAGTCAGGATTGATTTCTTCCAATATTGACCTATTTGTTCTCTTTGCTGTCCAAGGGACTCTCAGGACTCTCCCCAACACCACATCTCAAAGGCATCTATTCTTCTGCGCTCAGCCTTCCTAATGGTCCAGCTCTCACACCCATACATTACCACTGGGAATACCATTGCTTTGATTATGCAAATTTTTGTTTTCAAGGTGATGTCTCTGCTTTTCACTATATTACCCAGGTTTCTCATTGCTTGTCACCCCATAATCAGTCGTCTTTTTATTTCATGGCTACAGTCGCCATCTGCAGTGATCGTAGATCCCAGGAAAGTAAAATCTGTCACTGCTTCTACTTCTTCCCCATTTATTTTCCAGGGACTGATGGGACCTGTTGCCGTTATCTTGGTTTTCTTGATATTGAGTCTCAAGCCAGATTTTGCAATCTCCTCCTTCAATCCAATCAAGAGGTTCTTTAGGTCTTCCTCACTTTCTGCCATTAGGGTGGTATCGTCTGCATATCTCAGATTGTTGATGTTTCTCCCAGCAATTTTGATCCCATATTGTGATTCCTCCATCCCTGCATTGCACATTATGTGCTCTGTGTATAGACTGAATAAGCAGCGTGATAAAATGCAGCCTTGTCTTACTCCTTTTCCTATTCCAAACCACTCTGTCATTCCGTGTTCCGTCCTAACTGTTGCTTCTTGGTTCATGTACAGATTTCTCATGAGGCATATGAGGTGTTCTGGTATTCCCATCTCTTTAATTACTTGCCACATTTTGTTGTGGTCCACACAGTCAAAAGCCTTGGTGTAGTCAATAAAACAAAAGTAGACTTGTTTCTGGTATTCTTTTGTTTTCTCCATGATCCAACGTATGTTGGCAATGTGGTCTCTAGTCCCCCTGCCTCTTCTTAAACCGGCCTGCACCTCTGGTAGTTCTCTCTCCACATGTTGTTGAAGTCTATCCTGTATGATAATTGAGCATCACCTTGCTGGCATGTGGGATGAGCGTAATTGTTCGGTAATTTGATCTTGAAACTGTCTGCCATTAAAGGAAAGCTACTTCTTCCTTTCACACTGAAGTAATGCAATGGATTTTTCCTAAATCAGAGACCTGAAATCTGAAACATGAAATAACCAAATTCAAATTCACTGGATGTGAATGAAAATTTTACAAAAATCACAAAACTCTCTAAAGCAAAGAAAGCAAATATTTTCTTCCTGTAGTAAACATCCCTAGAATTTAATTGCAGGTATGGAAATAAATATATAAATGAGAAATTTTAATGAGGGATTTTTAAAGCCACATATACTTTTTTTTATGTCTGGAGAAAGTACGACAAAGACTTCACAACCTTGATCTCTCTAATTTCCAAACAATATTTTCTAGTAACCTTGACATTTTAGAAACAAATCCATACAACAAGCACAACACAAGGATGTAAACAATGCATCTAGTAATTCAGGTTCCTGAATAAAGAATCAGTCATCCTAGTTTGATTTAATTTGGGCAAGTCAGCAAAATATGCTAATTGCATAGTTTTGCATCAAAATGGGCAATTTACCCAGAAATGCTTTTTTTGGGTTGTTGTTGTTGTTTCTGCAAAACATCATTGTCAGCAGTTTAAAACTCTTATTGACAGGGCCGTTTTTCTTCTTCACATCAGCAAGGAGGAAAATGTTGCAATTCCTTGTTTGTGCATGCAAGGATGCGATGAGCAAGAATCTGCATCTTTGTCTGAGATCCTACTCCTTTCTTTATTTGGCAACCCTACTTCTATTGCTTCTCTGCTGATGGTGGTCTGTCGCAGAGACATAAAAAGTTAGTAGGAAAGCTTAAAATAAAATAAAATATCCACCACAAAAAGAACAGGATATAACATGTTGCTAATTGCACAAAATGTTTTATACTAATTTATATGTAAATGTATAAAAACATAAATTATAATGTAAACAGAATTTTGTTCTATTTTCCCCATGGGAAAGAGCTATGAGCCTGCTGAGTTTGCCCTTCAGCTGTTAACTGTTGATAATGAACTTCAAGGTCTTTGATCTCTCCTTATGCTGTTTAATCTGTATAACTAAAATCAAGGTCCAGTGCTGTATGTTCCTTATACAAATCCACACCCCTGCACCAATCACGCTGAAACTTGGCACATACGTACCCTGGGCCAAAGAGATGGTCACTAAAGGGGTGTCAAGCCCCATGGGGAGGGGTATGCCCCCTAAATCAATCCGCAAAGGGGACGCCCCCACCAACAGGAGAAAAAGCAAGGGAAAAAAGCCAACCCGGGGGGGATTGTGATGTCATCACTACAGCTCAACCAATTCCCAGCTGACCAGATCTGGGGCTCTGTGACATCACAGGGCTCCCTCACACAAAGCAACACCCCTGCACCGATTGCACTGGAAACTGCATGCATGCCTACCTTCAACATCTGGTGTGGCCGGCATGGCTAACCAGCAGCCCAACTTGGGGTCCTTGCCCCAGAAAAGGGGCTGCAATGCCCCCTGGCCTGCAGAAATGACATGGGGAGGTGACTGCACATGCACGAGAATGCACGCATGCACCTAACCCTGCCTGGTGTTCCAGGCTGTGGTGCATGCATGAAATTCCATGCATGCGCCAAAGTCTTGCTGGTGTTCCAGGTGGCACATGGCCTAGCCGCCAGTACGGATGGCAGCAATTAAGGCCATTATGGCCACCCCCGCCCTAGCAACTACTGTCGGTAGGCAGCCACCACACCATGGCTCCTCTGCACTCATGAGGCATGCCTCAAGGGAAGGGAGAACCCACAGCCGGAGGATGGGACCAGGCTGCCACCTTCTGCAGGCCTCCACACCCCAATGTATCCTCTGCCCAAATGGAGCCTCCCTTCCACCTGACACAACCCATGGGAGGATGGAGGGGCCAGGCTGTGATGGCTACCCACTCTCTGTAGTCACTGGGGAGGCCGGCAGCGGTGGCCAGTGTCAGGCTGAGATGGCACCTCACGGCGGGGCTGAGAGAGCGGTCGCAATGACAGCAAACAAAAAGGTAAGGCAGCTGGGGTGGGGATGGGGCAGGTCCGTGTTTCTCCTTGGCCCGACTGCGTCCTCTGCTAGTACATTAATAAAAAACAGGCAAATCTTCAAATGGAGGATACCTTCCAGAACAGAACTGGCCCATGACACTCCTCTAATACAAGGACTATCATTCATAGAAAAGGTTATATTACACAAACTCAGTGGAACTTACTTCTGAGTAGGTTTGTATGGAATTTTGTTTTTGTCTTCATCACACTTGATGAGATCCAGGAAGATAAACAACAGGAACAAACTGAGGTTCTCTCCCTTAATATGGTTGATGAGGTGCATGTAGATGAACAGATTGCAGGAGAGAGGCTCCTTGTACTAGGCGATTCAATAATTAGAAATACAGAGAAATGGATTTGTGATGCACATGATAACCGTATGGTGACTTGCCTGCCAGGTGCAAAAGTTGCAGACATCACAAGAAATCTAGATAGATTGTTAGAGAGAACTGGGAACGTTGGTACCAATGATGTTGGGAAGGCCAAGCGGTCTGTCCTGGAAGCCAAATTCAGGTTGTTAGGAAGAAGATTGAAGTCCCGGACTTCCAAGGTAGCATTTTCAGAAGTGCTGCCTGTCCCTCGCGCAGGACCTACCAGGCAGGCAGAGCTCAGAAGCCTCAATGCGTGGATGAGGCGGTGGTGTCGAGAGGAGGGTTTCAGATTTGTCAGGAACTGGAGAACATTTTGGGACAAGCCAAATCTGTTCAGGAGGGATGGGTTGCATTTGAACCATGATGGGACCAGATTTCTGGCACTCAACATCAAAAAGGCTGCAGAGCAGCTTTTAAACTGATAACTGGGGGAAAGCCGACAGGAGCTGGGCAGCATCCGGTTTGGGAAAGTGTGTACTTGAGTAGTGAGGAGGATGCAAAAATTACTGAGCAAAGCAAGGAGCTAGTCACTAGCATTCTAGCAGAAGGATGCAAGAGGCAGTCTAACAATGCAACTGGACACAAAAGACTGTCAGAAAAGCATATATAAATGCTTGTATACAAATGGCAGAAGCCTCCGGAACAAAATAGGGGAGCTGGAATACTTAGCAATAGATAAGAATATTGATATTATTGGTATCACTGAAACCTGGTGGATGGATGATAACCAATGGGATACAGTTATCCCAGGCTACAAACTGTACAGGAAGGATAGGAAGGGGCAAATGGGAGGTGGTGTGGCCTTGTATGTCAAAGAAGTGATAAAATCGTATGAATTGGAATATCAAGGTGATTTGGAGTCACCATTAGAAGCTCTGTGGGTAAGAGTACCAGGCCACAAGGATGGTCTAACAGTAGGCATATACTATCGGCCTCCGACCCAAACTCTTGAGGGAGACTGGCATTTGGAGAATGTTGTAAAGGAGGCATCCAAGAAGGGAAGCCTGGTTATAATGGGGGACTTCAATTACCCTCACATAGACTGGGTGAACTGTTGTTCAGCACATGATAAAGAGATAAAGTTCCTAGATATGCTAAATGATTGTTCCCTTGGACAGATGGTTGAAGACCCAACTAGAGGTACAAGAATCCTTGACTTGATCCTGAGTAATACTCAGGATCTGGTGCAAGATGTTAATGTGACTGATCCAATAGGGAACAGTGACCACAACTCAATTATGTTTAACTTGATCATAGACCGCAAGTCACTGATAAAATCTAACACAGAGACCTTAAATTTTCAAAAAGGAAATTTCCCAAAGTTGAGGAAACTAGTAAAAAAGAAGCTGAAAGGGAAAATTGAGAGAGTCCAAACACTCCAAGAGGCATGGAGGCTGTTTACAAAAACAATAACAGAGGCTCAATTGGAATGCATAACCAAAAGGAAAAAGGGCACTGCCAGGTCCAAGAGGACTCCAATGTGGCTTACAGGAGCTGTTCGGGAAGTGATCAAGAGCAAGAAAAGCTCATTTAGAAGATGGAAGGCTTGTCCGAATGAGGACAGCAGGCAGAAACATAAATTCTGGCAGAACAAATGCAAGGCAACAATCAGGAAAGCAAAGCAAGACTTTGAGGAGCGTATAGCTAAAAATACTCAGAGAAACAACAAAGACTTCTTTAAGTACATTAGAAGTAAGAACTCAACTAGGAAGGCCATTGGACCATTAGATGACAATGAAAGGCAAGGGGTTATTAAAGAGGAAACAGAGATTGCAGAGAGACTCAATGAATTCTTTGCTTCAGTATTCACTGAAGAAGACAGAGGCCACATGCCCAAAATAGAGCCTATCTTCGTAGGGAGGGAAACCGAAGAATTAAGCCAGATAGAAATAACCAGGGAGGAGGTCCTTGCATGTCTTGTTAAACTAAACACTAACAAATCCCCAGGACCAGATGGCATCCATCCACGAGTTCTCAGGGAACTTAAAGATGAAATTGCTGATCTCCTAGCCAAAATATATAATCTTTCCCTCAAATCAGCCTTTGTGCCTGATGACTGGAAGGTAGCGAATGTAACACCAATTTTCAAAAAAGGATCCAGGGGTGATCCAGGAAATTAGCGACCTGTCAGTTTGACATGTGTCCCAGGTAAAGTGATGGAAACCATCCTAAAAGATAGAATTAATAGGCACATAGAAGAGAAGGCGCTGCTAAAGGAGAGCCAACATGGCTTTTACAAGGGCAAATCATGCCTCACTAATCTGTTGGAATTTTTTGAGAGTGTCAACAAGCATGTGGATAAGGGGGATCCAGTTGACATTGTTTATCTGGACTTTCAGAAGGCTTTTGACAAGGTCCCACACCAAAGGCTCTTGAATAAACTTACCAGTCATGGAATAAAGGGACAGGTCTTGTCCTGGATCAGCAAGTGGCTAAGGGACAGGAAACAGAGGGTAGCACTAAATGGACACTTCTCCAAGTGGAGGGAAGTAAAGAGTGGGGTCCCCCAAGGTTCAGTACTGGGACCCCTGCTTTTCAACCTCTTCATAAATGATCTAGAGGTAGGAGTAAAAAGCAAAGTAGCCAAATTTGCTGACGACACTAAATTATACAGGGTAGTGAAAACTGTGAGAGATTGTGAGGAGCTCCAGAGGGATCTCTTGACACTGGGGGAGTGGGCAAAACAGTGGCAAATGAGTTTCAACATTAGTAAGTGCAGAGTGATGCATGTTGGGGCAAAGAACCCCAATTACATTTATAAACTGATGGGGTCTGAACTCTCTGCGACAAACCAGGAAAGGGACCTTGGTGTCCTGGTGGACAACTCAATGAAGGTGTCAACCCAGTGTGCCTCAGCAGTGAAAAAAGCAAACTCAATGCTAGGGATCATTAGGAAGGGTATAGAAAATAAGTCAGCAAGTGTCATTTTGCCTCTTTATAAATCTATGGTGGGGCCCCATCTGGAATACTGTGTACAGTTCTGGTCGCCATACCTCCAGAAGGATATTATGGAGCTGGAAAAAGTGCAGAGGAGGGCAACCAGAATGATTAGGGGACTGGAACACCTTCCTTACCATCTGAGGCTGCAACGGTTGGGCCTCTTCACTCCTGAATGATGACGTCTAAGAGGTGACCTGATTGAAGTTTATAAAATCATGCACGGTGTGGACAAAGTAGATAAGGAAAAACTGTTTTCCCTATCGCATAACACTAGAACTAGGGGACACTCCATGAAACTTTTGGGTACTAGTTCTCAAACAAATAAGAGAAAGTACTTTTTCACCCAGAGGATTACTGGTCTATGGAACTCCCTGCCAGAAGAAGTGGTGACAGCTGTCAGTCTTGACAGCTTTAAGAAAGGATTAGACAAGTTCATGGAGGACAAGAGTATCAATGGCTATAATTATGGATACTTTAGGACAACCTCCGGGTTGGAGAGATAGGCAGGATATCTCTCAATATCATTTCCAGGGAATCCTAAGCAGGTGAAGGCATCTGCTTGGGAATACCCCTAAGGAAATGGTGATCCACTGTGTGAGACAGAATGCTGGACTGGATGGGCTGTGGCCTGTTCCAGCAAGGCTGTTCTTATGTTCTTATGTCTTTTAGACTTCAGAAGCCTAGTTTCTTTGGCTGGGCTTCTGTCATCTTCAATAAATGTTCCTTCAAGTACTTTTCTATTGCATTTTGTGAATTCCCCATGCCCATCTGGCATGGAAATGGCCCTTGCAGAGGTCACTTCGGTGAGAAAGCTCCCGGCCCGTGGGTTCTGCGGGCAGAGAAATTAAGGGGGGTGGATTTATGATAGGGTTTGATTCACCCAATTCCTGACCTGACCAGTGGTTCTGCTGAGAGAGCGAATATCTAACCCTGTTACCCATTAAGGTAATCACTCATCTCCAAGGAGAGCGTAATCCCTGGTGCAAATAGTGGCCATATTTGCCCTAGTCTTAGCCCTAGACAATGGTTCTTCCCCTGTCAGTGTTTGTCCAAGTTAATTAACTTCCCCAAGAGAGATTCCCCATTAACCTGAGCAAATAGGTGATGTGATTTTCTGTCAGATGACGGTTTTGCCACCGTTGCGCTTTTACTCCTATATATGATGAAGTTTTCCCTCAATAAACTACTGATCTGATCTCGCTCCATACTGCCTCGTATCGTTTCTTGATCAGTCTCCTCCGGGACCTAACGGCCGTCCTAGCGGCCCCGATTCCTACACCTGGTGACCCCGACGTGATCTACTCGTGAGTAAGTGACCCCCGAGCGGTCTGCTCAGAGTAAGCGATCACACGGTCCGGTTCTGCACTTGAACCGCATCTGATCATCCCGGAGGACAGCACGGCGCTCTGGTCGGTAAGCCAGCCGATCGGAGAGATGGCCAGCGGCGAGGCGTTCCAGAGAGGTTTTCTACAGCTTGCTCCCGACTTTCGCGGCAGGCTTGCAGCAACGGAAAAACGCGTTCCGCTCAGGGCAGCTGTGAACCCCTGACAGCGCAGAGGCCACCGAGGGCCCGTGGCAGCAGACCACGCTCCGAGCTCTACCCAGAGGATCGTCACCAAAGCCTATTACCTAGCCCACAGTCGCGTCAACCCGTCCCGAGGGGGAAACTTCAGAGGACCCACGCAGGTAATATGGGGACTTGTCCTCAGCGACAATGTCCATCCGCTAGCCAAAGAACTAGTGAGGAAGAGTTTAGAATCCTGGCCAGGGTGTTTCAGTTACGCTTTCACAGCAGAGAGCTAGCGAGACTTTTGGTGTACTTGAGGGAACACTGCCTGCTTTACCCAGAAGTAGGTACGTTAACCCTACAGCTTTGGGATCAGATAGGAGACTGCATCCAGCAACCCCTGAAAGCTCCAGAGGGCATAATTCGCACATGGAGTAAATGCAGAAAGCTGTTAGCAGAGATAGAACCAGTCTGGATAGAAGCCCAAGAACCCCCACCGATAGACGAACCATCAGTCGAGCCATCAGCGCCCACGGCACTCTATCCGTCACTTCAGTATAGGCAGAGTAGCGTAGGGAGCTTTCCCTCGATGACAGCTGCAGACGTCACCGGAGGAATGCAAGGAATGAGTAGCGCAGGCGCTTCTCTGACAGCTCCAGGTTCCCTAGTTACCAAGAGTGCCCTTCAGCGCACAGTTGAGGAAGAAATTAGGAAGGGGGAATTGCCAGCAGAAGAACTAGCTTAGCTTAGTCAGATTTGTCCAATTCGCTTGGAGATGGATGCCCTTACTGGGCCCCAGAAGATAGTTCATTCACCAGTCCCGTATAAGCTTCTCATGGCTATATGGAAGGCCATTTCAGAGACAGGGCTCCAAAGTCGCTTTACTAGGGGCACGCTTCAGCAAGTGTGTGAGAACACCATGTTCATTCCCCATGACTGGAAGACCGTCATGCGGATGATGCTCAACCCTAGCCAGTATTTGATCTGGGACAGCGAGTTTCACCTTGAGGCTCAGACAAGGGCTGCCAGGATGGGAGGCGCAGTAATTCCTGACCAGTTATATGGTTCAGGTGCCTTCGAGGCTATTGATGCTCAGATCAACTTGCCTCTCGCCACTCTTCAGATGTCGGCCGAGGGTGCCTTTAGGGCTTTTTTCAAGGTTCCAGCAACTGGCAAAGCAGCTAAGAATTACACCGCAGTCAAACAGGGAGCCCAGGAACCCTATATGGACTTCATCAATCGCTTAGAGGAAGTGATCAGTAGGCAGATCGATAATGAGCAGGCCCAGCAAGAGCTCATGATGAAGTTAGCCAAGGACAATGCCAATTTAGACTGCCGTAAAATCTTGCAGTCACTGGGCAATCGTCCTGACTTGACCCTCACGGACATGATTCGAGCTTGCTCCGACGTTGGCACGGAATCCTATAAAATGGGTTTGCTAGCGGCAGCGGTGCAAGGGGGTAAAAGACCTAAGGGTAAGACCCAAGGAGCATGTCACAATTGTGGCAAGGTTGGTCACTTCGCTAGGGAGTGCCGATCCAAGGGAGGCGGACAAAATTCCGGCCGTTCCAAGGCTCCAAACACCCCGTGTCCGAAGTGCAAGAAAGGCTACCATTGGGCCAGATACTTCCGAATTCGGGAAACCGGAAAGCGGGCATGTCTCTGGCCCCGGTCCAAACAGAGGCTTCCTTCGCTCAGAGCTCGCCAGAGATAGATTAGATTCCGATCACATTCCAGGCATTGCGAGGGCGCAGGCCAGCCCCAAGGGTAGTACAGGGCTAGAATTGACTTGTCAGGTAGACGTTACATGCGACCTGCCAGGCACAGTCTATCTGGTCGACTCCCAGTACATGGGACCCCTGCCCAAGGGCTTTATAGGTTTAGTTTTGCCCCGCAGTGTAGCTGGAGCACGTGGAATTCTTGTGATTCCAGGAGTCATTGACTCCAATTTTTCAGGCGTTCTCCAAGTTCAGCTTTGGACACACCTGCCCCAAACAATTCACAAAGGAGACACATTAGCGCAACTGATCATGGTTCCTTGTCACTCGCCAGCAGATAGCCAGGGAAGGCTCAGTGACAGCTCAGAGTCCGGTTCAGCAGACCGCTCGAGCGCCAGTGAGGCAGTACAAGGATACCAGGTCTTAGCGGCAGTGGAGACCAACATTGAGTGGAAACAGCGCCCAGTTATTGAAGTATTTTTGAACAAAAGATCGTTCTCAGGGCTACTCGATACCGGAGCGGATGTGTCCGTGATAAGCAGAAGCCAGTGGCCACGGGAGTAGGCCATTGAGCCGGTCTCCGATGTGTGGGGGGTAGGCGGCATTCAGGAAGCGTTTAGGAGCCGGGAGTGGGTAGAAGTCACAATCCCAAAGGCTGAAGGCACGGCGGTAATTCGGCCGCACATTCTTGATGTGCACATCAACCTTTGGGGGCGAGACATTTTGCAGCAGTACGGTGCCACCCTTACCTTCGGGTAATGGCGTTGCCACTTAAATGGCTCACCGATACGCCGGTTTAGGTAGAACAATGGCCGGTAGTGGGAGAGAAATTAGTTGCTCTTAAGCAGCTGGTTAAAGAACAGCTAGACGCAGGACATATAGAACAGTCCACAAGTCCTTGGAATTCGCCCGTTTTTGTCATCAAAAAGAAGTCGGGGAAGTGGCGACTCCTCCACGATCTCAGAGAGATCAATAAATGCATACAGCCAATGGGTCCGCTTCAATGCGGCATCCCAAATCCTAATATGATTCCTGAGGGGTGGGAGATCCTAGTTGTAGATCTCAAGGATTGTTTTTACACGATTTCCTTAGACCCCAGGGACCGGGAAAGATTTGCCTTTACGGTGCCGGTTGTGAACCACAGTGAGCCCACGCAGCGTTACGCGTGGAAATTTTTGCCACAGGGCATGCTCAATTTGCCCACCCTGTGCCAAATTTATGTTCACAACGCATTGGCAAAGTTTCGAAACCTTTACCCAAAAGCTTTAGTTTGTCATTTCATGGATGATATATTGGTCGCGGTGCCGCAACTCAGCAGCGAAATGTTTTCAGACCTCCAGGCCAGCCTGGGGGAGAAAGGGTTACTCATTGCCCCGGAGAAAGTGCAGAGAACCGAGCCCTTCTCATACTTGGGTCATCGGCTTCTCCGCTCTTTCGCAGCACCAGTTTTGCCTCAGATCAATTTACAGGACTCAGTCACCCTGGTAGAATTGCAGCAAGTTCTGGGTAATATCAATTGGGCCAGACCGTATTTCCGATTGGATACGGAGCTTTTGAAACCGCTCTTCTCGCTGCTAACTTTAGGTAAGCAGCCGGCAGACCGGATACAAATTTCTCGAGAAGCGCGCTTGGCTCTCGAGAAAGTCAACCAAGTTCTCAGCCAGAGGTGGGTAGATAGGATCACCCAAGGGCCATATACTCCGATCCTGAATTTGTACATCGTAAGAGCAGGATCCATGTTCACCGGAACTCTCGGAGTAGATTCCGAGAAAGGGGCGAGCATAGTGGAATGGGTGTACTTGCCGAACACCTCTTCCGGAACATTGTTCCTCCCCAAGAGTTAGTCTCCGCGGTGGTCTACCGCGGAAGGCTGAGAGCTAGGGACATTTCAGGGCACGACTTAGCCAAAATCGTGGTCCCGTTCACCAAGGAACAAGTCCAGCAGTTGATGCAGCTCGGTGACTCGCTGCCAATTGCTTTGGAAGGATTCACCGGATGCTTGGCATACCATTTGCCAAAGGACCCCAGACTTGTCTCACTTCAAACGCAGACAGTCAGCTTGTTCGAATTGCTTTCGCTGGTCCCGCTTCAGGGGGCCAGGACAGTTTTTTCTGATGGTGGTCGCACATATGGTGTCTTGACCTGGCAGGAGGGCCAAGCTTGGCACACACTGTTAACTCTTCCACAGAAGTCCGCGCAGCGGGCAGAGTTGGCGGCGGTAAACCTTGCTTTGCACACCTTCGCCAAAGAACGCTTAAACATCATTACTGACAGTCAGTATGTTAGGAATTTGCTTCACAGTCTACCGGGAGCATACATCACTCCCGTGATAGACAAAAATTTGCTTAGTCTGTTTCTCACTGCTCAATTTCATTTGCGAAACCGCACGGAGCCGCTCTATATTGCCCACATCCGAAGTCATCAAGACCTACCGGGTCCGATTTCCACGGGCAATAGCAGAGAAGACGCGGCCGCAAAGGAAATTCAGCAACGTTCAGTTTTGGGTGTTTTCACTACTCCAATTCAGAGTCATGCCTTTTTTCACCAGAATACCAAGGCGCTCGCCAGACAGTTCAATCTGCCACTTTCTCAAGCCCAAGGCATAGTTCGCTCTTGCCAGCATTGTGCAGGGGCACCGGGGGGGTCCTCGTGGGGGGTCAACCCACGAGGGACAGAGGCTAACCAGGTGTGGCAGATGGATGTCACGCATGATCCACAGTTTGGCAGATGGCAGTACATGCACGTTTGCATAGACACTTTTTCTCAGTTTGTTTGGGCAATGGCGCAGAAAGGGGAGACTGCTTCCCACATGGAGCAGCACCTCCTTTCCTGCATTGCGGCCATGGGCAAACCTCGGCACGTGAAAACCGATAACGCCCCGTCCTACAGCTCTAGGCAGTTGGCCGCCTTCATGGCCACCTGGGACATCAAGCATACCTTTGGCATTCCTTACAATCCGCAAGGGCAAGCGATTGTAGAACGAGTCAATCAGACACTCAAGTCCTATATTGACAAACAAACAGAAAGGGGGGAGCCACCAGCCCTCCCCAAGTCACAGGGCCAGGCACAGCATTGTCTGAACAAGGTATTGCTTACATACAATCACCTTAATGTTTTTTCGGATTGCACGCCGCAGGAGAAGCACTTCCGCCATTCGGAAGCTCTCCCGCGACCGATGGTCCGATACCGGGTGCCACCGAACCCTTCTTGGAGGGGCCCGGCACCACTCATAACCTGGGGAAGAGGGTATGCTGCAGTTATGTCTCCTACAGGTGTCATTTGGATTCCAGCTCCTTACTTGGAACCACATGGCATGGACCCAGAACGACCCGAGTTCGATCCCGGAGATGGAGGACCTCACCCTGACCGAGAGGACCCGTCGGAAGAAGCGGCCACAGATGACAGCGCCGAAAATCACCTGGGGGATGGTCAAGGTTCTTTGCCATGAGGCCGAGGACGTCATCCGGCGCGAGGAGAAGGAGCCCACGCCGGAGTACCTCGTAGCTGCAGTCTTTGCCCAGATTCATGCCAACTCCATGGCAGTCACCATCATCCTGACCCTTTCCCTGCTTGTGGGGGTAGGCGTTCAGGCTGCCTCATTTAAGGCCAACGATTTGATGCCAGGCGGAGATCTCTCTGCCCGGATGCATTACAACATATGGGAAAGGTTGGCGGGTCTTGTCAACCAGTCCGATTTTTGCCTGAAGCAGGACATTGGTTCTGCCTCAATCCTGAGCACCTGCCTCATCCCAGTGTGCCACTCTCCAGGCGCGCACCCCAGGGATGGGGACTGGCTTGTGAAGAGGATTTTCAGCCTGTACATCCCAGCAGCTTCCTCAGAATATGCTCGCTGGGAAATGCGGCTAACCATGACTTTGCCGGCTGCTGCAGCCACTCTCCACACTCCTCGAGTGGTGGTCAGCCCGAACTCTACTTGTGCTTGAATGACCGGCTGCGCTTCAGCTGGTCGAACCCGGCGCCGCTGCCTCAACGTTGGCAGTGGCAATTGGACTTGCAATAACCCAGTGACACTTGGTTCTATGTATGCTCATGTTACCCTACCATCTGGTTGGTTCTTTACATGTAATCAGTATACTTTCAACTACATTCCTGCAAATGTATCAGATGCGACATGTTGTATCAGTTGTTTGACACTGTTACTCCCTACTAAGGATATGGTCACCCCAAGCACAAATGTTACAAATGTTTCAGCACCCATACGACACGCTCGCACCACCCAGTTAGACAGCTCATGTGAGAGCAGCTTTAGAGTGATGAGTTCAGCCGAATATGTCTCGTTGGCAGTCAGCATAGTTGGCGTGCCCGGCTTAGCCGTCGGCAACGCACGGAAAATTGGTCGTTTGGCTTGCGGATTAGCTAAAGCCATTAACCATACCTCCTCGGTGATAGCGCTGATCAACCAGGAGCAGGCAGAGCTTCGCCATGCCATTTTTGACAATCGAGCGGCTATAGACTATCTCTTATTGTTGCACCACCTGGGTTGCGAATCCTTTCATGGTATGTGTTGCTTTAATCTCACTGACAACTCCCGTAAGGTACAAAGTCAGCTCACAGACCTCCACACCATAGTCCAAGGCATCAGAGAGGGGTCTGCATGGGGAACTTGGTGGAGTTCATTGTGGAACGGGATGTGGTCGTGGATTCCATGGGGATGGCTTCAGACGGTGCTTAAAGTGATCATGGGTGTGACTATACTAGGCATAGCAATCTGCTGCTTTGTGCAATGTATTCCCTCACTGATATCAAGGTGCCGCTCCAAGAGGGAACCCCGAAGCGTCATTCCCGCTCATCAGCTGATGCCCCTCTTGCGCAGAATTGCCGGTCAGGCTCTTAAGTAAAACTAAAAGGGGAGATGTGGATTCCCCATGCCCATCTGGCATGGAAACGGCCCTTGCAGAGGCCACTTCGGTGAGAAAGCTCCCGGCCCGTGGGTTCTGCGGGCAGAAAAATTAAGGGGGGTGGATTTATGATAGGGTTTGATTCACCCAATTCCTGACCTGACCAGCAGTTCTGCTGAGAGAGCGAATATCTAACCCCGTTACCCATTAAGGTAATCACTCATCTCCAAGGAGAGCGTAATCCCTGGTGCAAATAGTGGCCATATTTGCCCTAGTCTTAGCCCTAGACAATGGTTCTTCCCTTGTCAGTGTTTGTCCAAGTTAATTAACTTCCCCAAGTGAGATTCCTCATTAACCTGAGCAAATAGGTGATGTGATTTTCTGTCAGATGACGGTTTTGCCACCGTTGCGCTTTTACTCCTATATATGATGAAGTTTTCCCTCAATAAACTACTGATCTGATCTCGCTCCATACTGCCTCGTATCGTTTCTTGATCAGTCTCCTCCGGGACCTAACGGCCGTCCTAGCAGCCCCGATTCCTACAGCATTTATTAAAGCAGTAGATTTTTTTGTTGCCTCCTTAAAGAGACTAATATTTTATTTAACTTAACCAATGGCTGTCTGTGCCAAATAAATGAAGGCAACTGTAGGAGGAACCTGAAGTGCTGAAATATTTACAATTATGAAAGATGTTGAAAACCCTAATTGAACACACTATCAAGGAGAGCTTAAAAACAACCTGATAATGGCATATGGCATAAACCATGTCAAGAAGAAAAACATGCATTAGCTACTCTTTGAAAACACTTGACAATTTTACACCAGTGACAGATGTTGCATAGAGCAGCAAAACAATTCGAAGAAGCCAAGTTGTAGAACAGCAATGCTGGTATCCGATTAGACAAAGTAAAAGATCAAGGCACGGAAATGTTTCGCCAAGAACTTTGAAGTAAAAATGTTTTATCACAATTGTCTTTTTCTTCTCAATAGAACAAAAAACATCAATTTTCTTTTTCAGATTTCTACTTATATTTTAGAGATTCCATTGCACAAATCTGGTAGTAGGAACACATGGAGAATTCTGAAATAAGTTGGCCTACTTGCACCCCTAGATCAAAATGTAGATCAAACTTTAGTTACTGTATCCAGTGTATCTACCAGGGCTTAACTATATGTGAAAGATAGCCTTTCATTAGAAGTTGAAATTTTAATAAGAAATGTGATTAAACAATCAATTTCTGACAGTGGAATCATACTAGAAAATGAAACATGTTCTTATCTCCCAATGACCAATCGATAGTTGGCTTGCAAGTTACAAAAGGTGTGAAAGCCCCTTTTAGGGACAAGATTTGGGGTGGGCCATCTTGATATTACTTAGCAGACTTCAAAGTGAAGAAGGAATATGTGATTGGCAATGCTACTCTGGGGGCAGTTTTCCAGTGTACTGGGGATATGAGAACACTGAGGTAAATGGGGCTTTTCAAATCTCTGTACCAAATCTCTTAAAACACTGATGCCACCCTCCACCATCACCAGACTCCCCTCGGCTGGGCCGGCCTAGAGGGGAGAGAACAGCTATGCAGCTTGGCAGGGTTCAAAAATGCCACCGCCGCCCACCACTATCACTGGACTCTTCCCCTCAATTGACCCGGCCTGGAGGGTAATGGACAGAGTGGCTTGGGCTAAGTTTGTAATGTCTTTCTGTGTTTTGCTTTTGAAATGTTTTGGTAATTACTTTATAATTGTAATTGTAATATTGTAATTCTGATATTTTATAACTGTGATATTGTAATTGTATTTATTGTAACTGTAATATTTTACTTCTTTGTTAGCCACCCAGAGTCACATTGCGAGTGGGGTGGCATATCAGTCAAATAATTGAATTGAATTGAATTGAACTATCTGCATAAGAGACAGATATTAGAAGAGCAAGAAGGGAAGTTACTTATTTCTCACTTAATATTTAAGTTGGGATGTATTAGACCCAGGCAAGACCATGGAGGAGACCAGGTGAATAACAGGAGATCAAATAATCATCAAGTAAAACGGAACTACTTAGATATATGACACATTTACTATAACTATGAAGAAATATGCAGCATTTATGTGCATACAGTTTATGTTCCACCACCTGCACAAAAAAAGAATCTAGTAAATGGCTGGGATAAAGCCATTGAGGTAGCCTGCTTCTGTTTTTTAAAAGATCCTAATGGTTTTAATGCTTTAATTTGTTTTTGAACCACACCTGTATTTCATATATGCCACAATTTAAATCTGTACAATGTTTTGATATCAATAAGCTAAGAAAGATTTCGGTATGGAAAAAGACTTAGATCTAATATGACTGTGCAAATAAATGCACAGTGAAAGAAGCATCGAATTTCATTTGTCCTTTGCATTTAAACTTGCCAATTGAGGAAAAGCTCAGAAAGCAGCTACATTTACTGGAAATATTACCATTTTCTTTTTTGGAACCATGCCCTCCATGCCACAATGCTTAGCCCAGTCCAGCAACTCAGCACCCTTTAGTAATAGGTCTATTAAAATTTTAATAACTAATTCGAGCAATAAATAGTTCATCCAGAGGAATGGAATACAGTCGCCCTTGACTAATCCAGACTTTGTTCTTGCCTAGAGTTCATAATTGTGTTATAAAGTTCCTTTTTTGGTCATCTTATTGGTAGCCCGATACAAGCACATTGTTTGAAAGTGTCATGTTATTGAAAGCCCTCACACCTGACCCTTCTCCTTTCTGCTCCAGGCACATACATCAGTCATGTTACATCAGGCAGCATCAATGTGAAAAGAATGAGGTAATAACGCAATGAGCCAAGATTGAATGTAACTGAGCTAGTGGTGTAGTTTCAAAAATATGCTTGAATGCAACTTGTTTCTTTGAGACACAGGATATGTTACCAGATGCTGCTGACTCATCGAGCTGATCAGGTTGCTGGGTTGCATTTATGCCAGGAGTTTTCAAACATTTAAGCCCGGGGCCAGGTTTGTTGGTAAGCAAGACTGGTGTCCCACTGCTGCCACCGCCTTTGGTAGCGGTGGCAGTGGGACCACCCCAAATCCCCACCATTTCCCTCCACACCGCTGCTGCTGCCACCAACACTCACCCACATGCCACCAGTCTGGCCCACCAACAATTACCCCCACACCCCTGCTATCACCACCAACACTTCCACACACATGCCACCACCAGTGCACACTCCCCCATGCCACCAGTCTGGCTCACAAGCACTCCCCCCCCCCACGCTGCTGTCACCACCACTTCCCTGCTTACTAGGCTGCCATGGGTGAAGGAGGGATCCTGCCTGTTCTTACCCACGCTTGGCCAGAGCGAAAGCTGGGAAGGACATGTGTGTCCGTGTGTGTCTGCCACTTCCGCTGCCATCTCTGCTGTCCTTTTCTCCTCTGGCTGGCTTGGCATGTACCTAATGCCGTTCAGTAGAAGGACGGATGTTTTAAGCCTTCTTACAACATCTGCCCTGCTATGGAGCAGCGTTAGGGAAATGCCAAGCCAGGCAGAGGGGAAAAGGACGTCAGCATCAGGATTGGTGTTGGCATCAGCATCAGCGGAAGTGAAGATGTGGACCAGATGGAATGGCACTATGGGCTGGATCTGGCCCATGGGGCATAGGTTGAGAACCCTTGATTTATGGCGTTAGAGGCATGCAAACTTTTAGTGTATGGGACCAAAGACAACGAAACAGCCGAAGGGTTGGCTTAACACAGGTTTATTGCATGATGATCCGGGGGAACATGAGGTAATGGCGGCGATACATCTCATTATATACTGTAGACTATACATATGGATCTTTGTTGCTATGCAGCTCATTGGCTGCTCCCGGTGTGGCCTCACCCGGCACGCCTCTCTCCTGTAGTAGCTCTTCTTTCCTGATTATGCGGGGAAGTTTCCCGCGGCTGTCCGTGATTGAGCAATGTAGACCATGTGAGACTGAACGCTCGCAGCTGCCCTCTATGGGCTGCTTGCTCGCGTTCCTTACAGCTGAGATACATTGTACTTGCAGGGTGGTTACATTCTTGCATTTAAGGTAACATTGTATTTAAGGTAACATGCATACATAACACATACATAACAAAACTATTTATGAAACTTTTCATCTGACTGAATAAATATTCACCATTGGTTTAAGAGTTATCATATTTACCTGCCTCTGTTCAGGGGGACTGCAGTGGCCTAGTGGTTAAGATTCTGAACTTGATGAATGGAAGGTCAGCAGTGAGTTCCTTTCTCTGTCCCAGCTCCTGCCAACCTAGCAGTTCAAAAGCAAGAAATTGCAAGTAGATAAATAGGGACCACTTTGCTGGGAAGATAAGCAGCATTCCATATCTAGTCATGCCTGCCACATGTCCACTGAAATGTCTGCAGATGCAGACAGTGCTTCATTCGTTCATTCGTTCGTTCATTCATTCGTTTGACTTGTATGTCACCCCACTTGCATATTAGTGTTTTATTTATTTATTTATTTATAATTCAAATTTCTATGCTGCCCAATCAGGCGAACCCGACTCAGGGTAGCTTACAACAGGTTAAAAACATATATATCGTATATAAAAACAATTAAAACTCCTAACATACCTACCAACCTACCCCCCGGTTCATATTAAAAAAAACTAACCACATTAAAACTGCCCGCATTTAAAGGTGGGGAGGCTTTATTTTATAAGCCAAATGTCACCAAATAAATCATTATGAAAGCAGCTATATCTTATAGGCCACAGCTGTATTGAGTTTATGGGTGCCCGGCTTCCATCTTGCCTACAAGTCTTACATTACCTGTTGCACTGAATGCACCAGACTGGACAAGGTAAGTATCATTAGCACTTGCAAGCGCCCAAGTGGTGGGTGTTTTGATGTAGTTTTGGGATGTTTTTGATGCAGCATTTGTTATATTTAGCTTGCCGCCATCACATGGCTGAAGTGCTGCTCAAGATTGTCTTTTAGAATGCTGTTACCATCTCTTCTGGGCTAGACATCATGATTTTTAAACCTTTCTGAGACAAATGGATGGAAATTGGTCACGCCAAGTTCACCACTGGGCTCCAGGATGAGAAAGCGGAACATTTCCTGACACACAAGGCAACATCACTGCTTCATTTCTTAGATGCAAGGGCCAGAGTAAGTATTAAGCCATTGCAAACTTTTCACACATTTTGCTTTCAGTTCAGAACTCACCTGTAACTTTTTTCTTATTAGGAGGGTCACATCCACGGAGACTACTAAGAACATATGGAGCTTAGCTGTATATACCTCGGAGGTTGCCCTACTATGCGAGGTTTCAATTTTTCTAAACCAGGGTCCATCCACAATGCCCGATTTAGGTCCAGAGCTATTTTTTGTTGCACAGTTGATTCTGACCCTTTGTGACCCCATGGACCATTTTCCTCCAGGCACCTCTGTCCTCCACCATCCTCCTCAGCCCACCAAGCTCTGTGCCCATTGTGTCCACAATACCATCTATCCATCTCATCTTTGGAGGCCCCCTTCTTCTCTTGCCCTCCACCTTTCGCAGCATCAAGGCCTTCTCAAGTGAGTCCTCCCTTCTCATTTGATGTCCAAAGTACTTTAGCTTCATCTTCACCATTTGTCCCTCCAATGAACAGTCAGGATTGATTTATTCCAGTATTGACCTATTTGTTCTCTTTGCTGTCCAAGGGACTCTCAGGACTCTCCTCCAACACCACATCTCAAAGGCATCTATTCTTCTGTGCTCAGCCTTCCTAATGGTCCAGCTCTCACACCCATACATTACCACTGGGAATACCATTGCTTTGGTTATGCGCATTTTTGTTTTCAAGGTGATGTCTCTGCTTTTCACTGTATTCCCCAGGTTTCTCAATGCTTGTCTCCCCATAATCAGTCGTCTTTTTATTTCATGGCTACAGTCACCATCTGTAGTGATCTTAGATCCTAGGAAAGTAAAATCTGTCACTGCTTCTATTTCTTCCCCATCTATTTTCCAGGGACTGATCGGACCTGTTGCCATTTTCTTGGTTTTCTTGATATTAAGTCTCAAGCCAGCTTTTGCACTCGCCTCCTTCAATCCAATCAAGAGGTACTTTACGTCTTCCTCACTTTCTGCCATTAGGGTGGTATCGTCTGCATATCTCAAATTGTTGATGTTTCTCCCAGCAATTTTGATCCCATATTATGATTCCTCCATCCTTGCATTGCACATTATGTGCTCTGTGTATCGATTGAATAAGCAGGGTGATAAAATGAAGCCTTGTCTTACTCCTTTTCCTATTCCAAACCACTCTGCCATTCCGTGTTCTGTCCTAACTGTTGCTTCTTGGTTCATGTACAGATTTCTCATGAAGCATATGAGGTGTTCTGGTATTCCCATCTCTTTAATTACTTGCCACATTTTGTTGTGGTCCACACAGTCAAAAGCCTTGGTGTAGTCGATAAAACAAAAGTAGAGTTGTTTCTGGTATTCTTTTGTTTTCTCCATGATCCAACGTATGTTGACAATGTGGTCTCTAGTCCCCCTGCCTCTTCTGAACCCGGCCTGCACCTCTGGAAGTTCTCTCTCCACATGTTGTTGAAGTATATCCTGTATTATCTTGAGCATCACCTTGCTGGCATGTGGGATGAGCGTAATTGTTCGGTAATTTGAGCATTCTTTGGCATTGCCTTTTTTTGGGATTGGAAAGTACACTGATCTTTTCCAATCCTGCGGCCACTGTTTTGTTTTCCAAATTTGCTGGCATATTGAATGTAGTAGTTTGATTCCATCATTTTTAGGGCTTTGAAAAAATCAACTGGGATACCATCATTTCCACTAGCTTTATTGTTTGCAGTGCTTTTTAGGGCCTTTCTGACTTCACTCGCCATTATTGTTATTATCAGGAGTGTTGAGGTCTTTTTTGTAGAGTTCCTCTGTGTACTCATGCCATCCTTTTTATATCTTCTGTTTCAGCTAGCTCCTTTCCATCTTTGTCCCTTATCATGGTCATTTTTGCTTTAAATGTTCCCTTGATTTCCCCAAATATTTTTGAAAAGATCTCTAGTCCTGCCTCTTTTGTTGTTTTCCTCAATTTCTTTGCACTGTTCATTCAGGTAGTTTTCCTTATCTCTCCTTGCTTTTCTTTGAAATTCTGTATTCACGTGGTTATATTTTTCCTTTCTCCTTGGACTTTTGCAATCCTTCTTTCCTCTGCTATTTTAAGGGACTCATCAGACAACCACTTTGCTTTCTTACGCTTCTTTTCTTTTGGTATGGTTCCTCTTGCTGCCTCCTGCATGATGTCCCGTGTCTCTGTCCATAATTCTTCTGGTACTCTGTCTATCAGGTACAGGAAATTAAATCTGTTCATGACCTCCACCGTATATTCTTTAGAGATGTTGTGTAGGTCATATCTGTCTGGTCTAATTGTTTTCCCCATTTTCTTTAGTCTAAGCCTGAATTTTGCGATCAGTAGGTTGTGATCTGAGCCGCAGTCTGTTCCAGGTCTTGTTTTTGCTGACTGAATGGAGGTTCTCTATCTTTGACTGCAGAGTATGTAATCAATCTGGTTTTGATGCTGGCCATCTGGTGATGTCCATGTGTAAAGCCGCCTCTTGTGTTTGCTATGACTAGTGCATTCTTTTGGCAGAACTCTATCAATCGTTGCCCTGCTTCATTCTGTGTTCCATGACCAAACTTGCCTGTTATTCCATTTACTTTTTGATTTCCTACTTTGGCATTCCAATCTCCTAAGATAATGTGGACATCATTTCTTGGTGTCTGTTCTATGAGGTATTGTAGTTCCTCATAGAACTGGTCAACTGTGGCTTCATCTGCACTAGTGGTTGGTGCATAGACTTGGATTACAGTGATATTGAAAGGTATGCCTTGGATTCTGACTGACATCATTCTATCATTTTTGATATTGTATCCCATTACTGCTTTCCTCACTCTTTTGTTGACAATTATGGCTACTCCATTTTTTCTGAGGTTTACTTACCCACAGTAGTAGATATGATGGTTTCCAGAGCTGAATTCACCCATTCCTGTCCATTTTAACTCACTGATGCCCAGGATGTCAATGCTTATTCTTTCCATCTCATTTTTAACCACTTCCAGTTTTCCTTGATTCATAGACTTCACATTCCATGTCCCTGTGCAGTATTGTTCCCTGCAACACTGTATTTCTCCTCCCCCTTTCGTATCCCTCCCCCTTTTCAGATATACTGTGCTGAGCATCCCCTTGTTTTGCCTTTTGTTTTGGTCCATATGGTTCTCTTGACAAACTTTGTGGTGTGCCTTGCCGGTCTCTATGCCAGTTTCTTCCCATCATACATGTTATCGCAGTTTAAACAGTTTTAAAGCAAAGTATTACCATGCACAATATCACAGTTTATCACATAGTATCAAAGTAAAAGTCGAACTAGTGAATGAAGGGAAAGAAAGAAAGAAAAAGTCCACTATATCAAGTCTCTATGTAAGTCAGTTTCTTGTACAGTCCCTATATCAGTTGCTATAAGCCATCTATGTTTAGTCAATTATATTATTTCAGTTTGATTACTTATCTTTTGCATGCATGCAGCAGCTCTTGCCACCCTTCAGCCGCATGGAGTTGGTCAAAGGTGCCGACTTGGGCCTCGCTGTGATGGTGGTTGTGGATGGTATCTCCTGGGGGTGGTCGGGGGTCTCTGGAGGTGTCCTTCTCTCTGGCCCCAGGTCTTTGGATGGGGAGGGAGGGGCAGGATCTTTTACTCACCTCCCCCTGGCCTCTCTGGATGGCAAATGGCAGCAGAGTTGGGCTTCTGTCTTTCTCCTGATGCCTTTTCCTTCTCTCTGGCCCCAGGTCTTTGGATGGGGAGGGGGCAGGATCTTTCTTGTACATATTTGCATAATCCATCAAGTCTTTCATAAACTGTCTCTGAGACCAGTTTACTCTCTTGATGTCAATTTGAACTCACCTCCCCCTGGCCTCTCTGGATGGCAAATGGCAGCTGAGTTGTATTCTGTCTTTCTCCTGATGCCTTTTCCTTCTCTCTGGGCCCAGGTCTTTGGATGGAGGGAGGACAGGATCTTTTACTCACCTCCCCCTTGGCCTCTCAGGATGGCAAATGGCCATCCTCTTCAAAGAACAGTTCAAATTGACATCAAGAGAGGAAACTGGTCTCAGAGACAGTTTATGAAAGACTTGATGGATTATGCAAATGTGAACAAGAAAGTTTCTGAGATTGCCACCAAAAAATCTTCTGGACACTTGTGGTACTTGTCAGAGCAACTTGCTGGCTTAGGTTTGTTAGATTCTAATGTCCCTTTTGATTGCAAGAGGAAGATGATTGAAAAAATTAGGTCAAAGCCAGCAGCTATGGCAAATGTTCTAGACCAATGCCCTAAAGTGCAAAATCCACAATCTTTGAAATTAAAAGATTTGTCCTATTTTTGGGACCCCATACTCTGAACTTCTTTCAAAGGTTTTATGTGGAATGTACTTTTGTTGATCATCCTCCAGAGACCTGGGATGCCTGTGATGATTTCCAGAGAGCCCGCCAACATTTTTCAGACATAAATGTCATAAATGATGTAGCAGAGCACATGGAGTAACTCTTACACAGAATACCTGGAAAATGTGAAAGCTGAGGAAAATATGCAAAATATACTAATTGTAGCCCATAATACCAGGAAAAAACCAAAATGTGCACCAAAAAAATCAATGTCTATGAACCTGTACTCCAACTAAAATTTCAAAATGTTCATGCTAGATTTGTTAAATAAATGAAAAACAAGAGGCTAACAATTTCTTTTGAATTTTCCTTACTTTTCTCTGGTGAATGAACATTCAACATGTTTGTGGCAGAGGTAAATATTACCCGATTATGTCCAAACCTCTGTTTCTGATTACTAATGGTAAAACAAAACTTTTTTAAAAGGTTGTTGTCAGATATTCCAAAATTTTTATTTTTCACCAAAATAAGGGATACCCTAAGCAAGGGGTAATATTGCTATGTTTTTAAGGTTTTTTAATTGCTTTGTATTGGTTTTAACTTGTGTACACCACCCAAAGTCCATTGGATAGGGTGGTATATAAATCAATTAAATTAAATTAATACATTCCAGCATCAATTAGCCTTTACCTCTTCTTCTCCTAAAATAAAGCAAATTCTACTGCTGCAAAATTATTTCATTATTACACACTTGTTTGGGCAGGAACAAATTAGTTCCATTAAAGGTCTAAATTCCTCTTCTTTGGAATAAAGTGCAGTAAGACATCTGAGGCAGCAGGGGGAGGTAGAGCTAGGAATGGCTGATAACCAAAGCTGGCAATATTGCTCTCATTGAGTAAAAATTTTTCTGTTTATGAATATTTCATAATAGCCATTAAATAAAGAGGCAGGACACATATTTGTGTTAAAAGACCCTGGGTCACACTTATTAATCAATTTAAATCCCCTACCTGTGGAGTGGCTGGTAGTGCTATTTCTGACATCTGTTTATGAATATTTCTATTTTACATTAAACGTAGTTCAAAGGAATAACCATGCAATTATATTTAAAAAACTAAGCACATGCTTGCACAAGTGTAGGAAAGAAAGCTATACATGCTGCCTTCAGCTCATTGGAGGAAATGTGAGACATGAATCCACAAATCCATCCAAGAATCCATTCATGAATCCCTCCCTCCCTCCATACATTTCATCCTCTGGAATTTTAGACTTCAGCTTTCTGATACAGTACTTGCTAAAATAAGTAGAAACTTATATCCAACATGAGGCTTTGATGTGAGTAGGGAAGCAATTTGCACAATAGATTCACGAACAGTATGCAGAATAACATTAGAATTCTAGTCCTTGTTGCAGATATTTGTGTTTGAAGTCTGTTGCTGGTGCACAGATATTTCCCATGCACTTAATGTAGGCATGTAAATCATAGAAAAATTTCTCAGTAGCTATTTTTTTAAAGGCTAATCAATGAGCGTGCTTGAGCATATAAATTGCCATTGCAGTTAAATCATAAATGAGAATTGAAAACCAGCTGTGAAAAACAGGCTTTTAAATCATTTTGAAATCAGAGGAAGGTGCAATAGATTGCCAAAAAAATCCAAAGGTCTTGTAGGCATTGAGCAAGATTTAAGGCTACTCAAGAAAAAGAATCTGGGAAAGTTCTATGCCTAAAAGATTGACTGCTGTGCTTAAAATCTCCACTAGAAACATTCATCAGAGGAAGCCAGGGAACAACTAAAAAGTTATGATTTAATTAAGACTAGTCAGCATGCATTCACAAAAGGAAGATTGTTGACTGAAAATCTAGTTTTTGCAAGAAAAGTTGATTAAGAAGTCCTGCCAAACAATGTGTACATGGGTGATTGGAGTTCCCTCTGTCCTGGAGTACTCAGGTCTTGAACTGCTGACCTTCCAGTCATAACTTAGTGCCCGTTGAGGCCAAGTAACTATGGCAGAGAGCCATTGGTAATTGGGTATGGGATGGGAGGAAGGACTGAAGATTTGTTCTGAGAAGTACAGTAACATAAAATATAGAAGAGAGGATGATGTCCTCAGACAGTGTTGTTACCCACATGCAGTTCTAAAGACAGAAGAACAATTCAGTCCATCAATTATATCTGAGAAAGAATGAGAAGGAAAGTGATGTTTTGGAATCTCATGCCTGTTCATTTCAGTAAGAGAATAACTTTATTTATGGATTCATCCCTACTTATCAGTTCTTTTCAGGATTCATGGGGTATCATAAATAGTAGCACTATTTTGGAATTGCTAAAATATTCTGGTGACTCACTGTCTCTCTATGAAGCCTGAATTTTGTAGGATTTTGAAGTCTCTTAAACTACTAAGTCCCATAGTTCATTGAAGGAATAGGATATCTTCTTTTCTTTGGTAATTGACAGAATCCCATAGTATGATAACTGTCCATGCCATGTTCATCCTGCAAGAAGCAAATGTCCCCATCAGTTTGTTTCTTAACTTCAAATTCCACCTTTTTGCAAGGTTTGTAATGTGTAGTGTTTAAATCCCTTTGCCTTCCATCCCACATAAAGACAGGACACAAGGTTAGATAAAAGCTAGAGCCACTTTTATTAGAATCAACAGTGATATGGAAAAACAGAACATGTAACAAAATCCTCCCAGATCTATGGAGGGGCTCCAGTAGTTGCTGGAAAGGAATGAATCTTTTGAATTATGTATATACGGATTTGTAAAAAGTCAGCAGCAGCAGCAGCTTCAGTGTCATCATTGTCACCATCACAAATATTTTGAGATATTTAATATCATTTAATGTCTCCCTCATTCAGTTTGTAGCCTAAGAACAACAGACTTGGCATGATCAGAGAAATATCTGGAAATCTGTGGGTGGTGGGTGGGAAGGTCCAGCTTATGTTTGTTTGAAAACATCACACAAAATGCAATCCACACATCAATGGTCTGTGACACTCGATATTTTAAAGATAGGCCTAAGGGTTGTTAAAGTGCTCTTTTTTCCATCAGACCTGCCTTCTAAACACTGGTTAAGGGCTAAGAGGCTGTTTCACCTCGCTCACTTTAGATTGCATTAGTTTTATGCAATCCAGGTGTTCTAGTCATAATTTCAATATTATGGCATATGTGATTAAAATATATTGTTGTTTTATACCCAAGCAATAATAATAGCACATAAATAAAGTGATCCTGGTGGCTGAGGGAAATAACAAACTGTCATTCAAATTGATGGAGGCGTTCTGTGAGAATAAGAGCAGCAAATTATTATTCAGTGGTGCAACTTTAATAAACATATTTATTACTTTCTGCAGATGGCTCTGAAGTGTTCTAATTTCCAGATTGTGGCCCTTGCTAAAGAGGAAAACAGAGGAATATATTTGCACTGGTCGTTTTTAAAAAAAGATAATACCGTAACTTGGGAGTCCTCCAGGACTCCCGACTACTGCTCAAAGAGCAGGTGGCAGCCGTGGCCAGGAGGGCTTTTGCACACCTTTGTGTGATTCGCCAGTTGCGCCCACTCCTGGACCGGGACTCCTTGCTCATGGTCACACATGCTCTGGTCACCTCTAGACTAGATTATTGTAATGCACTCTACATGGGGCTACCCTTGACGACCATTCAGAGGCTGCATCTGATACAGAACATGGCTGCCCAGGTGGTGATGGGGTGTTGGTGTTATGCCCATGCCTCGCCGATGCTCCTGGAGCTCCACTAGTTACCAGTTTGCTTCCAGGTACAATTCAAGCTGCTGATCATGACCTTTAAAGCCCTACATGTAGTGGGCCAGGATATCTAAGAGAGCGTGTCACCCTGAGAATGTCTGTCCGTCCCACCAAAGCGGACTGGAGGGGCTCTCTAATTGTTCCATTGGCTAGAGGGGCTCATCTCTCTAGTACAAGGAGGAGGGCTTTCTCCGTGTCTGCACTGGCGCTATGGAACCTCCTGCCAATAGAGTTACAGCTACAGACAGAACTGCTGCCCTTTAGAAAAGACCTTAGGGGGGCGTGGCCAAGAAAGCCACCAAGTAACATCTAGTTTCGGACGCTCGCGCCTAACAAAGTGGTAACTAATGTGACGGAGTGAAATGGAGAAGTTTTAAAGTGGTAAATTCTAAAGATAAGAACCTTGGCTGTCTTCCTGGAAAGTTTTGCGATCTTTTGAGGCTGGATGGTCGAAGTTCGGGAGGCTCCTTTGTGCGGCTGAAGCTGTGACGGTAGTCGCGGCTTTTCTGCCGAGGAGCCGAGAATGGGGACCAGCGTGACTGCACAGAAGGCTTTGGAAGGCTGGAACTGGCAAATTGTTGCTTGACTTGAAAGCAGGCTGCATGTAAGTGCACGAGTGGAACTTTAAATTTTAAAAATTGGCTGGGGTTCTTTACTAAATGAGCCCGGACTTTGAAATGGAAGTGGGTGGAAGCAGATGAAGGCAAGTGGTGGTTTCGTTAATGGCGGTGGTCCTGGAAAATGAAAGTGATCGTGTTTGGGCTATGGTTTTTTCCCACACACCAGGAGATCGCGCCATGTTTTGACGACAACAAAGTGGATTAATTATTCGTGTCTGGGCTTTAATATTGGAAGGTGATTGGGAGTTCCCCGGCTTAAACAGCATGGAGAAAGTTTTTCGTTCCTTAGAAGAAGAAGGGGGATTGTTGTTTTTTTACCCAAAAGTTAAGGCAGCCGCTGGAAAATGGCGCTTTGATTGTCCGCTTCAAGAGAAGGATTAGGTGGCTTTTGTCTTTTGGTTCCTTCACCGTGTGGATTACAAATACTTGTTTGTTTACTGTGGAATATATTGCTCCTCACCTCTTCTCCTTGCTGGTTGGATTTTGGGCTTTTTCCCCTTCTGGTCTCCCCCCCCTCTTTTTCTTTTCTGGCGGCTTGGTTTTTTAAAGGAGAAGCTTGGGCTGACTGTTCCCTTGAAGCCTTTTTACTGCAGTTGGAAGAAGACTGATTGGATTATTTGCTTTGGGGAAACGGACCTGCTGCGGATCAACATTTTTTGCTCTTCTTATTTCTCCTAAGCTGCCTGCTGGGAGAGTCGTTTCCTTCTGTTTTATCTCAGTGGATTACAGTAACTTTTTCATCTTCTGCTTGCATATAAATTTCCCTATTGGATCTGTGGAACCAGTGGTTGCAGTGCTACAAGCTTTATTTCAGTGACTAACTTTTACAATGAACTGCAGCATTGGGCTTTTTACACATCACATTATTATGGATAAAGGTACAAGAGGGAAAGCAAAGGAAGAAGAACCAGTTGTAAAGCCTAAGAAGAAAGAAAAAGCACCAATGGAGGAACCCGCTCAGTCATCATCCCCGCCCACAGTGTCATACGATCAGACTCAAATAATGGTGGAAATTGGCAAGCTGTTTCAAAAACTGGAGAAAAATGAGGATTCAAGGGTGAAAGATAGAAATGAAATGATGAAAAAACAGGATAAGATGATGTCATCAGTGGCAGATTTTGCAAAAAAAAGGTGGACTTAAGTTTAAAAAAATTTGAGGGAAATGTGAAACTGGTTCAAACAGAGGTAGATGCCATAAGGAAGGAAGTAAAAGGGACTCAGGAGGTGGTGCGGGAGAATAAGTTGAAATTGGAAGAACAAGAGAGAAGGATTGATGCTGTGGAAGATTTGATGAGAAAGCAGAACATTGTGATCCGTCAGGTGGTGGAACGCACACCGGATTTGTTAAGAGAGAGGGTGGTCCAGTGGTTAAACGGTCTGAATATGGGGAAAGAATTTGTTCAGGAGGATTTTGTAAGTGTATTTAGGGTGGGTCCAAGAAGAGGGAGAGTGGTTCAAAGAAATGTGCTGGTTAAATTTGCGAATTGGGCAGATAAGTTAAAAGTAATGGCTCATCTGAAACTAGTTGGTTCTGCTGCGTTGAAATTTGATGGTTCAGATGTTGAAGTTTATAATGATATTTCACTAAAAGAAAGAACATGGAGGTACAAGATGAGGCCTGTTACTAAACTATTGATGAGTAAAAACATAAGGTATAATTGGAGATTTCTGCAACAATTGCGTTTTTTCTATGATAAGAGAATGCGAGTTATTGATGAAGGTACTAATCCATTGGAATATCTGAGTATGCTGGAACTTGTAAGAGCAGATTCAGAAGAATGGAAAAATCTTAAGAAGGAACTGATGGACTCTGGAGCTTTGGGGAGGGAATATGAGGGGGAGGAAGCCAGTGGGGCTACAGGTGGAACACCTCAGCGGGGAGAGGAGGAGGAAGAGCCGTCTTTGATCATGGTGGAGGAGGAGATAGGTAAGGAGCAATGAGCATTAGATTGTAGTGACTTTAAATAGCTAATAGAGGTAGAATAGGTAAAAAGCGCGTAGCACCGACAGTAGGGCACATCTTGCATGTCCCCCCTCTCCCCTCTTTGGTTGACAGAGGCGGCTTTTTGCAGGAAGGTGGGGAGAGTGAAAGTGTGTGTTTTATGTAGTGGGTACGGTGGTGGGGTTGTTGGTGGCACACCCGATGGAGAGTTTAAAATTGGAAGAAGAATTTGGTTATGGGAAGTATTAAAATAATATCGTGGAATGTGAAAGGTACAGGTTCTGTTCTTAAGAGACGTAGATTGGAATTGGGATTGAAAAAGGATAGACCAGATATATTGTTTTTACAGGAAACACATCAGAAGTCAAAAGATACGAATAAGCTTTATTTGGGATGGATGCAACACTATGAGATGGCGTTTGGTACTTCGAAAGCAAGAGGGGTGGCAATTATGATTTCAAGAAAGTTGGGATTTGAAATTACAAAAAAGATTGCGGATCAAGAGGGTAGATATTTGTTGTTAAGAGGAAAATTGGAGGATGAGGAAATTATGTTGGTAAACATTTATGCTCCGAATGACCGCCAAGCAGAGTTTTTGGAAAAAATTCGGAAAATAGTGGAGTTGGAAAATGTTGCAAAAATTATTGTGGCTGGTGATTTTAATTTGATAAGGTCAGGATTAGATTGTACAAACATAGCTAGAAGTGGAATTGGTGTGAAAGGGAAGGTGTTGGACAATTGGATGAAGGTTATGGGTTTGAAGGATTCGTGGAGAGAGTATAAGGGCTCAGAAAGGGCATATTCTTTTTTTTCACACGTCCATGGGACCTACTCAAGAATAGATTATGTTTTTCTTTCAGAAAATTTAATTGGGGATATAGAAGGTGTGGAAATGGGGATTATTAAGGAATCAGACCATGCTAAAGTATATTTGGAACTAAAAGCACAAAAAAATACGAAGAGTAAGAAATTGGAGGTACGATCCTAATTTGTTTAAAGATCAGAAAAGTAAAGAGGTAATTATGGAAAGTTGGAAGGAAAGCTGGCAGTGGAACAACAACAATGAGGTTAATTTTAATGTTGTATGGGATACCATGAAGTCAGTTTTTAGGGGGGAGAGTATAAAATTGGCAAGCTTCAAATATAAAAAATACAAAGCAGAACAGACAGAAAAAGAAAGAGAAATAAAACAATTACAGGAAGAGCATGCAAAAAACAAGGACAAATTTTTTTAATGAAATTACAAGGACTTAAGGCAGAAGTAATGGGTAAGGATATTGATAAAGTTAAACGGGATTTGATTTATCTAAATAGAGAATATTTTGAATTTAGTAATAAGAATTCAAAATTATTAGCAAGAGCAGCCAAGGTTAAAAGGGAAAAAAGAGAAATTGGTGTATTGGTTGATAAGCAAGGCTCAAGATGTAATAAGAATAGGGACAAATGTAAAATTGTTAGGGAATTTTATCAGGTACTATATGCAAAAAAGGAAGTAGATTTGGAAAAGCTTAAAAAGATATTGGAGAAACAGTTAGGGAGTGGGATAAAACAAGAGCATAGGGAGAAAATGGAAGAAAAGATATCTGATAAAGAGGTTAAGGAGGTAATAAACAGATTGAAGACAGGGAAAGCCCCTGGGGATGATGGATTATCGACAGAGTTCTATAAAGAATTCAAGGAGGTGGTGGTCCCAAAATTGGTGAAGTTATATAATTATATACTAGATGGAGGACCAATTCCGACTTCATGGCATAACACTACAATTGTTCTTCTGCCAAAACCTGGTAAGAATTTGGAAAGAGTGGATTCGTACAGATCAATTTCACTTATAAATCAAGATGCGAAAATCTTTACGGCAATATTGGCTAACCGCCTAAATAGTTTTATGGGGGAATATATAAATGTTGATCAAGTTGGGTTTTTAAAAGGACGACATATGGCGGATTTGACTAGAAGGGTATTAGATTTAATAGACAATGTAAATCAAACAAAGGAAAACGTGGGACTATTATCATTGGATATCTTCAAGGCATTTGATTCATTGCAGTGGTCCTCAATCAAGGAAATAGTTAAAAAATATGGAGTTGGGGATAAATTTAATAGGGTTATAGATTTACTATATCAAAAAGGAAATGCTAGGGTTAGAGTAAATGAGGAGCTTACGGATGTGGTAAAGCTAGAGGCTGGTACGAGGCAGGGCTGTCCATTATCTCCTATTCTGTTTATTATGGCAATGGAGATCTTAGCTAAAAGTATAAGGGAGGATTTAAATATAGAAGGGATCATGGGTAATAAAGTGAGTATGTACGCAGATGATACATTGCTTATGGTAAAGCACCCGGAGTTGGTAATGGACAAGATTAAAGATCATTTACAGATATTTCAAGATATAACTGGGTTAAAGATAAATTGGGATAAATCAGAATTGATGTTGTGCAATTTGAAACCAAGTGAGATGGGTAGGACAGTGTTGACACTTAATATACAAATTAAAGATAAGTTGAAATACTTGGGGATAATTATTTCAAACAAATTAGAAGAACTTAAACGATTGAACTATGACAGCTTGAAAGTGGAATTTAAGAACAAAATACAAGAGCTTCAGAAGTCAAAGCTGTCATGGTTCGGAAGGATTGCTATGTGTAAAATGATATTGTTGCCAAAGCTTAACTTTTTATTTGATACACTAGCGATCCATTTGAAAGAGAAAGAAATTAATGAGTTTCAAAAGATGTTCAATGGTTTTTGTAATGGAGGTAAAAAATCTAGGCTTCCAAAGAAGTTATGGTACTTGTCTCAAAAAAAAGGGGGTTTGGGATTGCCAAATTTGCTAGCATATTACCGGGCTTTTCAAGTTAAGAATGTCGTGAAGATTTTGGCAAGAGAAAAAACAATTTGGGAGCAATTGGAGATGAAAGAATATAGAAATATTGGAAATTTAATTTTTTTGGGAATAAAGGATAAGGTGAAAAGAACAAATAATACTATGATGAGAGGTCTCGTGGAGGTGTGGAAGAAGGTAAAAAAGGATATGGTCCCAAATCTCTCTCCAATTTTAGAACTGACTGATAAGATGTGTTTCCCAATAAAGTTGGATAAGGAAAAAATGGAAATATTGGATAAAATGGGATGCTTTTATTGAAGGATTGGTTAAAAATATGTGAGTCTCTTGTTGAGCGGAAAAAAATATTTGAGATATTAAATTTGAATTGGTTTCAGAGGTTAAAGGTGGAAAATTGGAACAAAAAATATAAAAAAGAAGTAGGGCTAGATAGAATGCATACAGAATTTGAGGAGTTGGTATGGAGAATTAGAAAAGGGGAAAATAGTATAAAAGGTCTTGTAAGTAAGCTTTATAATATACTGAATAGAGGGGTAGATCCACAGGAGGATTTGAAACGGAAGTGGGAACAAAATTTGAATATAACAATTGGGGAGATGGAGTGGAAAAACAAATGGAAAAAGAGGATTATGAGAACAATGTCTGTAAGAATTAAAGAACATAATTTTAAAATGTTGTGGCAATGGTACTTGACGCCATTAAGACTTTACCAGATGGATAATAAAAGAGATAAGTTATGTTGGAGATGTAGAGAATTTGATGGAACATACAAACACATGTGGTGGAGTTGTAAAAAAATAAGGGATTTTTGGGGGAGAATAGAAGATGAGTTTGATGAAATAATGGGTAGAAGTGTTAAGCTGGTGTCAAGTACCATTCTTTTAACGAATGTGGAAGGCTTGGGTTTAAACAAGGAGGAAAAAGAATTACTGGAAATTGTACTGACAACAGGTAGACAATGTATAGCCAGGAATTGGAAAAATGATATAGATATACAGATTGGAGAGTGGTATAAAGAAATGTGGAATTTAGCACTGAATGATAAATTGACATGGGAGATTAAAGTGAAAAGAGATAACTTAAAAGAGAACAGATTTTGGAACATATGGAAACCGTTTGTGGCTCATTCTTGTATGGCAAGTGATAGTTCAGGACCAGTACCATCTCAAAGAAGTTTTTGGAGATGAGTAGAAAATAAACTCTCCGGGCATTGTATATATTCACAGGGTGATTATTATTTAGTCAAAGATTAGTGTTAGCATAGAAAGTTTTCATTATCTTGGTTTTTAAAACAACGGTTTTTCTTTTTTAGGTGGTTATATACTGACTAATGAGTTTAGATATGTAATGGCTAACATTCAATAATGTCTGTTAAGATGATATTATGGATTTGTATGTGTACTGTATTGTTAGTTATTGTTTTCTTTTCTTTTTTTGTATGTCTTTGAAAAAAAAATCAATAAAAATTATATTAAAAAAAGAAAAGAAAAGACCTTAAAACCTGGCTGGCAGGGCAGGTGTGGGGTGGTGATGGGGAGGTGACCCCCACCTGCTGGTTCATATAAATTAAGATCCTCACCCTCTCTTTTCTTTTTTTAAAGATAGGGTAGGGTTTTTAATATAGGTGTTTTTAAATGATTTAAAGGGTTTTTAGTGTATTATTTTGTTTGTGTTTTGTCTGTAAGCTGCCCAGAGTCACCCTGGCAAGGGGGCAGCAAAACAAGTACAAATAAATAAATAATAAAAGTAAAAGGCCGAAGTAACACTGGTAAGGTACCACCCAAAATTGCAACGGCAATTGGTTACAATGTATCCATTTGTATCAATTTGTTTGTTGACAACAAACAAATTGTTGGCCGTAGTCAATATCTAACTAATGACCACACCCTCTGACGCGTATCCGTAAAATAACGGGGTGATGCAATGCTGCCTAGCTCGTGCCATCACCTTATTGCCTGGTTCGTCGTTGACCGGACAACGTTAACCAATTTGTGCCTGTCTAGTGTTGTCCAGTCAATTGCAAACCTGCCGGATACCTGTGGGTCATAAATGTTTACCTTACCAGTGCTACCCGCCACACGGGGAGGCTTAATAAAGGCTCACCGACCCCCCCAGACCGTCAGCTCGGTCAACAGGCCTGCTCGCCATCCTCCTAACAAGAGGTCCATACCTCCCTGCGACAGATGGACCCCATCCCCTGAATAAAGCTCATAATTTTGCAGACTGATGGCGGGGTGTCGAATGACGCACCCCCAACCCTTGTCTAGAAGGAACCGGGCAACCGCCCTGTTCACCGTGCGCCGGGCTCGGTCAAGGGCCTGGAGGTCGAACCCTCCCCTGTAAGCGTGCCGCGGTATCATGTCTGACCAAATGAGGGCTGTGGCAGGCCACACAAAATGTAAGTAGGCCAGGTCACCGCAAATCGCATGCTTGAGCGATAGGCCAGTAACCTGCCCTAAATCATTGCCCCCAAGGTGTACGATCAGAATGTCAGGCGGGTCAGCAGTCCTGCTGGAGAAAAGGAATGGCAACAGTTCCTGCCATAACATACCGCGCTTACCATGCCATGTAAGACTTGCGGATGCACCCAGTCCCAGTCGGGGTCCCCACTCTGTCGCTGCAGCGTAACGCGCTGCCCTGTGCACGTAGCTATGGCCCACCAGCCATACTGTCACCGGTGTAAAACGACAACCAGGGTCTGTCAAGGAAAAAAGGGGGGAAAACAGTGCAGTGACTAAACAGGTACTCACGGTTGAAGGGGGTGAACACAAAACTGAAAACATTGTGATCCCCACCTTCCCATGCTGCGTATTTCCGCCTCGGAGTACCCAAAAGCAGCTGCAGTAGAAGCCGCCCCTATCCTGAAGGAATGGGTGCCGTAACGAGCCCCATGGAGGCCAACACTGGCTAGTGCCTTACCGGTCACTTTCCAAAATTGAAATTTAGTAAGGGGAGACCCATCTTGGTGACAGAAAAACGGGCCATGGTGCGTGCCACGCAGTGCAACAAGAAACTCATGTAGGGCACCAACCGGACAGATGTCTGCCAAGGAACATCGTAGCAGTCTTACTCCACTGCCTACGCCGTGCTGATCAACTTTGGAGGAGCGTAACCTCAACTGAGCTCAATCATTGCAAACATAGACATCGTCGAGTTCCACTGCCCTACGACTTGCATCCGCCTTAGACAGCATCACCAACTCGCTGATGCGGAGCGCTCCAAAAAATGCCACCGTAGTGGCCGCATGAAAAAGGGCTGCCTCATACCTGTCACGACAAAGGTCATGCCAGCCCCATGCAAGGTGGGTAAGTACCCCTGGGGAAATTGGGTGGCGGTCGTCCAGGCTGCGCCCATGCTCCCGCACCCACCCCTCCAAAACATGGCGTATACGGAAGTCAGTGGTACTGTCTGTATAACCCCCCACTTTGGCCATGAATGCCAGCGCTATGGTGCGGGGGGCAGGGCCCTGGGCGTGCAGGTGAACCATGAATTGGAGGACATGGGCCACTGGAATAGGCCAAGCTTCGGGTAGCCGAAGTTGGGCGCAAAAGGCCTGAAAAGAATTAAAAGAATTAAATGCATGGCGATACGCCTTACGCGTGCGGGGCACCAGCGACATGCCGATCGCCCGGTTCACCTCTCCTTGCCAATTGTCCACATCTCGTCCGGGAGTGGCGAGGGAAATTCCTCTGCATCCGGGGCCAAGGCGTGGAACCGGGAGATCTGCAAGCGGGACAAAGCGTCAGCAATATCATTATTAATACCTGGGACATGCCTGGCCCTGAATAGCACATTAAGGCGCAGGCTGCGCAATACAAACTGGCGCACCAGGTCCATGACCCTAGGAGATTTAGACGTCCGTGAGTTGACAATGTGGACAACTGCCGCATTGTCACACCAGAAATGTACCTCCGAATTGGCCCACTCCTCACCCCATAGCATCAAGGCCCCCAGGATGGGAAAAAATTCCAGATACATGAGATCGCGCAAGCGGTCTGAGCCCGACCACGCTGGTGGCCACCTGCCATAGGCCCACTTCCCGTTGAAGTACATCCCATAACCCAGGGACCCCGAAGCATCGGATTGGACCTGGAAACTAGGGGAAGCCAGAAGATCGGACCTCCAAAACGATACCCCATTAAACTCCCTCAGGAACTGGAGCCAGATGTGCATATCTGCCCTAATGCCCCTGGTCAGTCTTACCCTGTGGTGGAGCCTGGTCAAGCCTGTCATGGCATTGCACAAGTGCCGAGCAAAGGCTCTGCCAGGCCCTGCAAGTGAAATTGAGGTGACCATGCAGCACCTGTAGCTCACGAAGGGACGCCTTGCGTTTAGCAAGCAAGTCCGATATGAGTGCAACGATCCGTGCCACCTTATCCACCGGTAGCCTGGATGCTTGCACTACTGTATCAATCTCCACCCCCAGGAATGTGAGCTTGGCAGATGGGCCCTCGGTCTTTTCGGGCGCTAAAGGGACACCAAGTTCCTTCATTAGCGTCTGAAATGTGTTGAGGAGATGTGTGCACGTGTCCCAGCCCCGTTCACCCCCGAATAAGAAATCATCAAGGCTACAGACCGAGACCCAGACCTGCGAACAAACGCCCACTGTAGGAAGGTGCTGAAACGCTCGAATGCCGAGCATGAAATGGAACAACCAAAAGGCATGGCTTTGTCAAAATAATATTCACCCCGGAACTTGAAACCCAGCAACTCAAAGTCGCCCGGGTGCACCAGTAGAAGACGGAAGGCCGACTTAATGTCGCACTTAGCCAACAGTGCACCCGGGCCACATGAGCGCACCATGCACAGCGCCTGGTCAAAAGATTTATACCTGACTGAGCAAAGGTCATCAGGGATAGCATCGCTGACCGATCGGCCGGCTGGGTAAGACAAGTGATGTATTAATCGGAATTCTCCCGGTGACTTTTTGGGCACTAACCCCAAGGGGGAAACTTTGAGATTGGGAAAAGGCGGGGCAGGGAAAGGGCCAGCAACCCTGCCAGCATCAACCTCCTTAGTAATGCTCAAGGCAGCCACCTCCTCCCTTCCCCTGAGTGACAAAAGGTTGGGTGCATCTTGGGGAGACCTGTCCCCCGTGAAAGGAATTCGAAACCCCAGCTGAAAACCTTCAAGCAGGTAAGCTTCGTCTGCCCTTCTCGGGTACAATGCGAGCCACCGCTCCAACATGTCCACGTTAATTGGGGAGGGGGCCTTTTGCCTGACCAGCTCCCTCTGCGGCAGTCCTGCCCGCCCCTTGTCCCCCGCTCCCTCTGCCTCGCGTTCCACCTGGCCTGGGACAGGCGGAGGCTGCATGGGGGCCAGCACAAGAGGGGCACTCATGCCTATATCGGCAATTCCTTCTACTTCAGGTGCCATTGGCCGAGAAGGTCCAGCACAGCAGGCGGGCTGGAACCCCCTGCCCCGCCACCTGGCGGGGTGCCTGTGCTGGAGCAGCTCGCTGGACCGCATGTCCACAATGGTACCTCTCCCCAGGCGCAGGGCGCGTGGGGGTCATGTACAGAAGCCACAGCTTCTGGCAGGGCTCATCCCACCTCATCTCCGGGTGTAGGGGCATTCTCATGCGGAATTCCTCGTCGTAAGCCAGCCACGACGGGCCCGGGAAGTCAACCATGGCCCGGTATATGTTGCCCAAATACTGGACCATCGGAATGGCCAGATCCGGCCACGCCCTAAGGTACACTGCCATGGAGATGAGGTACGCTGGCAACCAATTGGCCCACGTGCGTGACGGCTTACGACGACGTGCCTGCTCCTTAGCTTTCTCATCCTGCCCCGCCCTCTCCTCTTTGGTGGGTTCTCTATTCAGGAGGGAGAAAATGTCCACATACTCCCCCCGCCAGATCTTCTCCTTGGTAGCCTGGGAAAGATGATCCCCAAGGGGCAACGAATACCCCGCTGTCGGCAATGCTGACACCGGCACGGTGGCAACATTGGGCACGGGAAAAGGAGCCTGAACCAACCCCATCACCCCAAGTAAGTTCCCAATGGGACAGGTGGCCCCACCCCCAATGGGCCCATGGGTGATAGGTGGCGATCCCGGGTGGGCCGGCGGCGGCTGAACCGCCGCACCAACCATACGAGGCCATGGCCACTGGAAGCCCCCCCCAATGCAGATGTGTGTGCACTAGCTTGAACCATATACTCACACGCTGCACCCGCATGGGCCGCCCCCACCGGGGGTTCCGGCCCACTGCGGACGTCAGAGCTCGCGACCGCGACCGAGCTCGTGGATGGCACCTGATCAGCACCGGACGTCGGCACCGGTTGCATGGGGAGCTGCGAGGCAGCGGTTGATGGCGACCCGCGCGCCTCAAGCAGCTCGACCCGTCCTGCCGCCTGCTGATGACCGGCGGCCGATGCGCCGACCTGGGATCCGCACGGTGCCCCTGACGGGTTAGCCATCTGCAAGGATGCCTCGAGGGCCGCTATGCGGGCCAGAAAGGCATTGACATTAACATAGCCCCCAACGCTAATGGGGGGCATAGGGCCAGCCGGCCCAATGGGCGCAGGCGCCGGGCCAGGTCCCTGGACCCCGGGGCCTGAGTATGGCCACGAACCCAGCACCAGCCCCTGAGGGGCCGGAGGGATGCCCTGCCAGGGAAGTGAACCAAACCACCCCCCATGGCCTGAACCCACCGCAGGACCTGCGGGCCAAGGGCAGAAGGCCCCGGAGTAAGAACCGGGCCTGGGGCGGTAGCGGGTAATTGCGGGCCAGGGGCCGGGCTCGGGCCAAGGAGCAATCGACCCCATCCCACCGGTCCCGGTGGGCGCTCCCGGCAAGGGAGGCTGCTGGGGAGGTGCAGTCGCGGTCCTCCGACCCGGCTGGTGCCGCCGAGAAGTGCGAACCGCGTTCGCCATCGCCTTCTTCTTCGAAGGCATGAAGAGAAGAGCTGGGAAGCCGAAGCGAGCTGCGAAAGGACCGCTGCCAAAAGGAGCTTCCCGGCCAAAGGTAAGAGCGACGGAGCAGTTGGAGGAAAAACTTCTCCTCTCCGTCGCTTCGCAAAATGGCAGCTCGGCTGCCTCGTGGCTGCCCCTTTTATAAGGGTGCTGGCCACGCCCCTAACTACCCGGATGTCTTCGTCTGGGGGGGCGCAAAGAGTGCGGCGGCCATTTTGGCGCCGCGCTTGCATTGAGATGATTCTTGTCATCTTGAAGCTCAGCATTAGTTCAAACAAATATCTGAACAGACAGCTGAAGAAGTGAAGATACTGGTTTGGGATAATATTACATTTATTGCAGGTAAACCACACAGATCTAAATGATCAAATCTAAACATAATTCTGTGTGTGTGTGTGTCTGTGGGGGGGTGTTGGCGGGGGAGTATACACTACTGCTCCAGTATTCATTTTTGTTGTTCAGTCGCACAGTCGGTTCCGACCCTTTGCGACCCTATGGACCATTGTTCTCCAGGCGCCTCTATCCTCCAACATCCCCCTCAACGCTCCCAGCTCTGTGCCCATTGTGTCTACAATACCATCTAGCCATCTCATCCTTGGCCTCCCCCTTCTTCTTTTGCCCTCCACCTTTCCCAACATCAATGCCTTCTCAAGTGAATCCTCCCTTCTCATTTGATGTCCAAAGTATTTTAGCTTCATCTTTACTATTTGACCTTCCAAAGAGCAGTCAGGGTTAATTTCTTCTAAGATTGACCTATTTGTTCTCCTCGCTGTCCAGGGGACTCTCAAAACCCTCCTCCAACACCACATTTCAAAGGCATCTATTCTTCTGCGTTCAGCCTTCCTAATTGTCCAGCTCTCACATCCATACATTACTACTGGGAAAACCATTGCTTTGACTATTCTAATTTTTGTTTGCAATGTGATGTCTCTGCTTTTCACTATGTTCCCCAGGTTTCTCATGGCTTGTCTCCCAAGAATCAGTCGCCTTTTTATTTCATGGCTACAATCCCCATCTGCAGTGATCTTTGATCCTAAGAAAGTAAAATCTGTCACTGCTTCTACTTCTTCCCCATCTATTTTCCAGGGACTGATTGGACCTGTTGCCATTATCTTGGTTTTCTTGATATTTAGTCTCAAGCCAGCTTTTGCACTCTCCTCCTTCAGCCGAATCAAGAGATTCTTTAGGTCTTCCTCACTTTCTGCCATTAGGGTGGTATCGTCTGCATATCTCAGATTATTGATGTTTCTCCCAGCGATTTTAATCCCATATTGTGATTCCTCCATCCCTGCACTGCGCATTATGTGCTCTGTGTATAGGTTGAATAGGCATGGTGACAAAATGCAGCCTTGTCTTACTCCTTTTCCTATTCCAAACCACTCTGTCATTCCGTGTTCTGTCCTAACTGTTGCTTCTTGGTTCATGTACAGATTTCTCAGGAGGCATAGGAGGTGCTCTGGAATTCCCATCTCTTTAATTACTTGCCACATCTTGTTGTGGTCCACACAGTCAAATGCCTTAGTGTAGTCAATAAAACAAAAGTAAACTTGTTTCTGGTATTCCTTTGTTTTCTCCATGATCCAGCATATGTTGGCGATGTGGTCTCTAGTCCCCCTGCCTCTTCTGAAACCAGCCTACACCTCTGGTAATTCTCTCTCCACATGCTGCTGAAGTCTATCCTGTATTATCTTGAGCATCACCTTGCTGGCATGTGGGATGAGTAATAGTTATCTATTACATAAATTCAATTCAATTTTTATTGTATTGTATGGTGAGAGACCCGAAAAAACACATATAACTTTCAAAAACAATTAAAAACAGTTAAAGAAATTACATGGGTATTATTTAAAAACAAATAAGTATTATAAAACAGAAGCAAGGATCAATGGCTATAATTATGGATACTCAAGGACAGCCTCGGGGTTGGAGAGATAAGCAGGATATCTCTCAATGCCATTTCCAGGGAATCCTAAGCATGTGAAGGCATCTGCTTGGGAATACCCTGAAGCAAATGGTGAGCCACTGTGTGAGACAGAACGCTGGACTGGATGGGCTGTGGCCTGTTCCAGCAAGGCTGTTCTTATGTTTTATGTAATACCATCTAGCCATCCCATTCTCTGCCTCCCTTTCTTCTTTTGCCGTCAACCTTTCCCAGCATCAATGCTTTCTCAAGTGAATCCTCTTTTCTCATTTGATATCCAAAGTACTTTAGCTTCATCTTCAATATTTGACCTTCCAAGGAGCAATCAGGGTTGATTTATTTTAAAATTAACCTATCTGTTCTCTTTGTTGTCCAGGGTACTCTCAAAATTCTCCTCCAACACCACATTTCAAAGATGTCTATTCTTTTGTGATCAGCCTTCCTTAAGGTCCAGCTCTCACATCCATACATTACTACCGGGAATACCATAGCTTTGACTATGTGGACTTTTGTATGCAAGGTAATGTCTCTGCTTTTAAATATGTTCCCCAGGTTTCCCATAGCTTGTCTCCCAAGAATCAGTCTCCTTTTTATTTCATGGCTGCAATCTCCATCTGCATCTTTGATCCTAAGAATGTAAATTCTGTCACTGCTTCTACTTCTTCCCCATCTATTTTCCAGGGACTAATAGGGCATATTGCCATTATCTTGGCAGGTTTTGCACTCTCTTCTTTCAACGTAAGCAAAAACTTCTTTAGGTCTTCTTCACTTTCTGCCTGTAGGGTAATATCATCTGCATATCTCAAATTGTTGATGTTTCTCCCAGTGATTTTAATTCCAACTTGTGACTCATCCAGACCTGCATTGTGCATTATGTGCTCTGTATATAAGTTAAATAAGCAGGGTGATAAAATGCAGCATTTTCTTACTCCTTTTCCTATTTCATACCACTCCACCAGTCTATATCCTGTCCTAACTCTTGCTTCTTGACTCATGTACAGATTTCTCATGCATATAAATTGCTGGAGAAAGTAAGTTGATGATTTGGCACTTTCTTCAACCAATTTTTCACTGCTTAGGGATATTTGGAGCCAGGGCCGTATGAGACAGAAGACCAGAAAAATCACTTGTGATCCCAATGGTGTGATAACAAAGAGGACAGAAAGCCAATATCTCATTACTGATATGCCTGATGTATATAAAAATGTGACTCTGATGTGGAATGATTCAGACATATTCTTGTATTTCTTTCTGCCACCATCCCCTTCTCTGGAACTGTTAATATTTTAACCATTTATCCCTTCAGAACAAATAGTTTAGAGTGCTTAGATTTTGGAAATAAAAGTGGCATGGGATTAAGTATATAGCATTCCCATCACAGTTTTATCTAGAACTGTACTGTGGTAAATCACAATTGTGTATTTTTAAAAGACTGTCCTGAGAATATAACGCAATGACCTTTCATCTGCCATCTGCATCACAGCATGACATCCATACCACTGATCCAGTTCTTTAAGACACTTTCTGGTCCTGAGCCCTTTTGACACACAAAGTCCTCCTCATCCCCAGGCCAGTATTGACAAAGCTGCTGCCCTCCATCAAGTTGGATTCAAGTGGGATTCGATCCATTTGTGGACCATCACCTTTCCCTGTGAACTTGGACACCCAAGATCATTAGTCCTCAGTGTTGTCAGGTTAATTAACCGCCACCTGACACTTGGTGTTGAGTCGCTGGCAGTATAGTCTACTCTATTACCATAGCAGGATAACCTGGCCAGCAGACTAGCCAGACTGCCCCCTGACCAGACAAGTAAATATCCAGTTAACATATCAAAAATTTGACTCCAAGATACATCAACAGGAAACTACAGCCAGTTTGAAGCTTCCAGAAGCAGGGGGGCAGGGCCACACCAGGCCCTTCCCTGAACTGTGACTCATAGGGGCGGAGCCACACTAGCCTTTAAAAGCTCTGAGCTCTTTCAGAGTCAGCCATTTTGACTCTGCATGTGCTCTTAAGCAGAGCTGCTGCTGAGGAGAGCCAAACAAAGGAAGTGAGCACTGGTAAGTTTTGCAGTTGGAGTAGAGCTGCTTTAGAGGCCTCTACTAATTTAAATTGATAATTGAAACTGCTGAGAGCCACCTCTGTTCAAACAGAGGAAGCAGTTTGAAGCTTCCAGAAGCAGGGGGCAGGGCCACACCAGGCCCTTCCCTGAACTGTGACTCATAGGGGCGGAGCCACACTAGCCTTTAAAACCTCTGAGCTCTTTCAGAGTCAGCCATTTTGACTCTGCATGTGCTCTTAAGCAGAGCTGCTGCTGAGGAGAGCCAAACAAAGGAAGTGAGCACTGGTAAGTTTTGCAGTTGGAGTAGAGCTGCTTTAGAGGCCTCTACTAATTTAAATTGATAATTGAAACTGCTGAGAGCCACCTCTGTTCAAACAGAGGAAGCAGTTTGAAGCTTCCAGAAGCAGGGGGGCAGGGCCACACCAGGCCCTTCCCTGAACTGTGACTCATAGGGGCGGAGCCACACTAGCCTTTAAAAGCTCTGAGCTCTTTCAGAGTCAGCCATTTTGACTCTGCATGTGCTCTTAAGCAGAGCTGCTGCTGAGGAGAGCCAAACAAAGGAAGTGAGCACTGGTAAGTTTTGCAGTTGGAGTAGAGCTGCTTTAGAGGCCCGCGCCCCTAACAGAGCGCGAGATTTCAAACTAATAACAAAGGAAGAATATATTCTTACTAGGTAGAAAGGTAGTAAACGTGTACATTTTTGAGGCCCACAATACTGCACTTGTTCAAATGGATTCTGAGGGAACAGTTGTAGTTACCTGCAATACTTGTGCCATGTTTGTGTTCTTGCCAAAGCTTATGGAGAACTACACTTGCAGCAAGTGCAAGCTGGTTGCACTACTAGAAGAGAAGGTCCAGCAGCTAGAGGCCCGCATATCTAACCACCAACAAATTAAGGAGCTTGAGCTGTTCTTGGACAGAGCGGAGCAGACTATGCTGGACAAAGAAGAGACAGGGCACAGTTCTGAGGGAGAAGGCCCTTCACTAACTCAGGAGGGAGATGGTTGGAGGAATGTGACTCAAAGGAGGAGAAGAGTAGGGGATCACTCTGAGAGTCTGAAATTACAGAATAAATTTGAGGCTCTTTCCCTTATCACACCTGACGAGGAACACACAGAGGAACAGCTGGTTCCACCTGATGATCTCTCCTTCATCACACTTGATGAGATCCAGGAAGATGAACATCAGGAACAAACTGAGGTTCTCTCCCTTAATATGGTTGATGAGGTGCATGTAGATGAACAGATTGCAGGAGAGAGGCTCCTTGTACTAGGCGATTCAATAATTAGAAATACAGAGAAATGGATTTGTGATGCACATGATAACCATATGGTGACTTGCCTGCCAGGTGCAAAAGTTGCAGACATCACAAGAAATCTAGATAGATTGTTAGAGAGAACTGGGAACGAGCCAGTTGTCATGGTACACGTTGGTACTAATGATGTTGCGAAGGCCAAGCGGTCTGTCCTGGAAGCCAAATTTAGGTTGTTAGGAAGAAGATTGAAGTCCCGGACTTCCAAGGTAGCATTTTCAGAAGTGCTGCCTGTCCCTCGCGCAGGACCTACCAGGCAGGCAGAGCTCAGAAGCCTCAATGCGTGGATGAGGCGGTGGTGTCGAGAGGAGGGCTTCAGATTTGTCAGGAACTGGAGAACATTTTGGGACAAGCCAAATCTGTTCAGGAGGGATGGGTTGCATTTAAACCATGATGGGACCAGATTGCTGGCACTCAACATCAAGAAGGCTGCAGAGCAGCTTTTAAACTGATAACTGGGGGAAAGCCGACAGGAGCTGGGCAGCATCCGGTTCGGGAAAGTGTGTACTTGAGTAGTGAGGAGGATGCAAAAATTACTGAGCAGAGCAAGGAGCTAGTCACTAGCATTCTAGCAGAAGGATGCAAGAGGCAGTCTAACAATGCAACTGGACACAAAAGACTGTGTCAGAAATGCATATATAAATGCTTGTATACAAATGCCAGAAGCCTCCGGAACAAAATAGGGGAGCTGGAATACTTAGCAATAGATAAGAATATTGATATTATTGGTATCACTGAAACCTGGTGGACGGATAATAACCAATGGGATACAGTTATCCCAGGCTACAAACTGTACAGGAAGGATAGGAAGGGGCAAACAGGAGGTGGTGTAGCCTTGTATGTCAAAGAAGTGATAAAATCTTATGAATTGGAATATCTAGGTGATTTAGAGTCACCATTAGAAGCTCTGTGGGTAAGAGTACCAGGCCACAAGGATGGTCTAACAGTAGGCATATACTATCGGCCTCCGACCCAAACTCTTGAGGGAGACTGGCAGTTGGAGAATGTTGTAAAGGAGGCATCCAGGAAGGGAAGCCTGGTTATAATGGGGGACTTCAATTACCCTCACATAGACTGGGTGAACTGTTGTTCAGCACATGATAAAGAGATAAAGTTCCTAGATATGCTCAATGATTGTTCCCTGGGACAGATGGTTGAAGACCCAACTAGAGGTACAAGAATCCTTGACTTGATCCTGAGTAATACTCAGGATCTGGTGCAAGATGTTAATGTGACTGATCCAATAGGGAACAGTGACCACAACTCAATTATGTTTAACTTGGACATAGACCGCAAGTCACTGATAAAATCTAACACAGAGACCTTAAATTTTCAAAAAGGAAATTTCCCAAAGTTGAGGAAACTAGTAAAAAAGAAGCTGAAAGGGAAAATTGAGAGAGTCCAAACACTCCAAGAGGCATGGAGGCTGTTTACAAAAACAATAACAGAGGCCCAATTGGAATGCATACCCAAAAGGAAAAAGGGCACTGCCAGGTCCAAGAGGACTCCAATGTGGCTTACAGGAGCTGTTCGGGAAGTGATCAAGAGCAAGAAAAGCTCATTTAGAAGATGGAAGGCTTGTCCAAATGAGGACAGCAGGCAGAAACATAAATTCTGGCAGAACAAATGCAAGGCAACAATCAGGAAAGCAAAGCAAGACTTTGAGGAGCGTATAGCTAAAAATACTCAGAGGAATAACAAAGACTTCTTTAAGTACATTAGAAGTAAGAACCCAACTAGGAAGGCCATTGGACCATTAGATGACAATGGAAGGCAAGGGGTTATTAAAGAGGAAACAGAGATTGCAGAGAGACTCAATGAATTCTTTGCTTCAGTATTCACTGAAGAAGATAGAGACCACATGCCCAAAACAGAACCTATCTTCGTAGGGAGGGAAACCGAAGAATTAAGCAAGATAGAGATAACCAGGGAGGAGGTCCTTGCATGTCTTGTTAAACTAAACACTAACAAATCACCAGGACCAGATGGCATCCATCCACGAGTTCTCAGGGAACTTAAAGATGAAATTGCTGATCTCCTAGCCAAAATATATAATATTTCCCTCAAATCAGGGTTTGTGCCTGATGACTGGAAGGTAGCGAATGTAACACCAATTTTCAAAAAAGGATCCAGGGGTGATCCAGGAAATTACCGGCCTGTCAGTTTGACATGTGTCCCAGGTAAAGTGATGGAAACCATCCTAAAAGATAGAATTAATAGGTACATAGAAGAGGAGGCGCTGCTAAAGGAGAGCCAACATGGCTTTTGCAAGGGCAAATCATGCCTCACTAATCTGTTGGAATTTTTTGAGAGTGTCAACAAGCATGTGGATAAGGGGGATCCAGTTGACATTGTTTATCTGGACTTTCAGAAGGCTTTTGACAAGGTCCCACACCAAAGGCTCTTGAATAAACTTACCAGTCATGGAATAAAGGGACAGGTCTTGTCCTGGATCAGCAACTGGCTAAGGGACAGGAAACAGAGGGTAGCACTAAATGGACACTTCTCCAAGTGGAGGGAAGTAAAGAGTGGGGTCCCCCAAGGTTCAGTACTGGGACCCCTGCTTTTCAACCTCTTCATAAATGATCTAGAGGTAGGAGTAAAAAGCAAGGTAGCCAAATTTGCTGATGACACTAAATTATACAGGGTAGTGAAAACTGTGAGAGATTGTGAAGAGCTCCAGAGGGATCTCTTGACACTGGGGGAGTGGGCAAAACAGTGGCAAATGAGCTTCAACATCAGTAAGTGCAGAGTGATGCATGTTGGGGCAAAAAACCCCAATTACATTTATAAACTGATGGGGTCTGAACTCTCTGCGACAAACCAGGAAAGGGACCTTGGTGTCCTGGTGGACAGCTCAATGAAGGTGTCAACCCAGTGTGCCTCAGCAGTGAAAAAAGCAAACTCAATGTTAGGGATCATTAGGAAGGGTATAGAAAATAAGTCAGCAAGTGTCATTTTGCCTCTTTATAAATCTATGGTGAGGCCCCATCTGGAATACTGTGTACAGTTCTGGTCGCCATACCTCCAGAAGGATATTATGGAGTTGGAGAAAGTACAGAGGAGGGCAACCAGAATGATTAGGGGACTGGAACACCTTCCTTACCATCTGAGGCTGCAACGGTTGGGCCTTTTCACTCTTGAACGACGGCGTCTAAGAGGTGACCTGATTGAAGTTTATAAAATCATGCACGGTGTGGACAAAGTGGATAAGGAAAAACTGTTTTCCCTATCGCACAACACTAGAACTAGGGGACACTCCATGAAACTTTTGGGTACTAGTTCTCAAACAAATAAGAGAAAGTACTTTTTCACCCAGAGGATTACTGGTCTATGGAACTCCCTGCCAGAAGAAGTGGTGACAGCTGTCAGTCTTGACAGCTTTAAGAAAGGATTAGACAAGTTCATGGAGGACAAGGGTATCAATGGCTATAATTATGGCTACCTAAGGACAACCTCCGGGTTGGAGAGATAGGCAGGATATCTCTCAATGCCATTTCCAGGGAATCCTAAGCAGGTGAAGGCATCTCCTTGGGAATACCCTGAAGGAAATGGTGAGCCACTGTGTGAGACAGAATGCTGGACTGGATGGGCTGTGGCCTGTTCCAGCAAGGCTGTTCTTATGTTCTTATGTTCTTATGTACAGCATTGAGAACATCTTTTGCACTTTTAGATGAATAGATTTATGAGTTTTGTGGATCAAAATCCACTCCCTCAGGCACAACAAATCCACACAATCTCACACAAAGACAAATCTTAAACCACAAAGACTTCTAATTTAGGTGTTTCTACCAGTGCATCACATTTAGGCATTTGGAAGGAGTCTGTCAGGAAGGTCGATCCCCCAGGATAGATAATTATAGTATAAGTAGTCCAGAAAGATCTGAATAATCTAATTCCTAATATATTGTTCTTTTCTCCCACATTTTGACAGTGTGCTAGAACAAACTAATGTGGTGATAGTCTAGGAAAAGACTGAATCAAAACTACATTTGAAATATGAGAACCACTAGGAATGTTTTACTATCTTTTCCTTCTCTCTTTCCTTCTTTTTCCCAGTCTCTCTACCTAATATGACATGCCACTTATCAAAGCCTCAGAGACATTATGTAGTTTTACTGTTCTTGTCCAAATTCTAAAGTAGCATTTGACAGGATCAAGGTGTGCCTTGCACTGTCAAAAATGATGCACAGTTGCTAGAGAAATCCACTTTAGGCAATGCATTACCAATGTTTTAAGAGAGATATTCTGGTTAGGATGCTGTTGGCCACCACAAAAGAGCATATGATGAAGGATAAAAACAAGGTAAAAGAGGTGTCAGAGATATTGCATCATTCATTCCAGACTGGAAAAACAATTTTAGTCAATTGACAGGACTCTCATTTGGCAAATTCAAAAGGTCTCACAGTGGATGAGAAAAATTAAGGGCTACTTTTCTCAATATAAACCCAGAGAGAAACATCAGATGGGGACAATCACTGTGCCAATCAACAAGATAGGATGCACTAAAAAGCAGAAATAGAAAATTATTTCTCATCCTCTAGACTTAACTGGAAGATGATAATATCACGTTATTTCCTGCTTCCTCTCCTGCTGAAACAAGTTACTGTTATGCATATTATGAATGATTTGACATAAGAGGAGAGTAACAATCTTTAAATGGTTTTACACACTTTTATTCTCACTTTACCTTATAAAATATTGAATCCACGAATGCTGATCCTTAATGTGACTGTCTTGAAAAAGATTGTCAAGATTTAGGGTAGCAATTATTTCATGCAAGTTTAGGTGGCAAAAAAACTGTGAAAGAATATGACTACTTGTTTTAATTCAGCAACTCTGTTATGTGGGATATATTTGAGAAACTGATGAATATTAAAGTACAATCAAAGGCAATCCAGGAGCTAAAATGGGATTGGTAACTCTGGGGCAACTGGGAGCAACTTTTCATTCTCTGAACAACGCACCTGGCTACTTGAGCCTGGAAATGGTTTTTAAAAATGCCAATGTCTGAACAAAAATTTAAACTGACAGCAACACTGCCTAGAAGCCAACACTCTTCCTCATGTTTTCAAATTCATTTACTTCCCCAGTGTTGGAAGAGATTCTGGCTCCAAAAGATCATGTTTTAATGTCCAAAAATACACTACATACTGTGCTTCTCTGAGCCAAGAAACTGCTGGCAGAGGTTCTGAGGTTCTGCCCTGGTGTGGATATCTGAGCATATTTACACACATGGTCCAGTAAGAGTGGAAAAGTGTGACATTCATAACTCCCTACATACACCAGTTCAACTAGGAAATTACACATCAGTATTACCACCTTGATGGTGAAACCAATCCTTTTGTAAGCTGACCAATCTAATCTTCTGAAAATAATTCTTTTAAAAGCAACATAAAACTGTTGATTTCAGAACCATAGCTTAACAAATTACTATCAGTTTGTCTTCACACAAAAGTTGTTATTTAAAGTGAATGTTCACATCAGTAAATTATTCCCAAACTGAGTCTTAGCATTTGGCCTTCTTGTGTTCCCCAAGCCATAACTATTTTCTCTTTCCTTCCTTTCCCTGAAATTACCAACATGCCTTCTATTCCCCCACCCACCCCCATCAGTGCTTTATGCTGTTTTAACACAATAAGTCACCTTGGCTCAGAATTTTTAAAATTCTTAAAGTTGTTTGTCTATAGTCATGAGGGAGACAAAGGACTCTTCCTCCTTGAAACTCTCTGCAATTTTTGCAAATCCAAATGGATTGTCTGATTGTCAGAAAAGACACAAACGACCCATGCTAGTGGTTCAGATTTTTCAGCAAAGAAGCAATTGTCATTCTTCTGGACAATTTGCATGGTTCATTGTACAATTAAGCAGCAAAATGGTGATTATGTGCAAACCTGAACAGACATTGTTGTCAATGCAAGAACATTCTTTCAGTACTAGGAAATTCTTATGCTTCTTGCCAAGAGGATCAAACTCATTATCTTAGTGAGCAACACAAGGATGAGGCAAGTAAGGATTTAGATCCCTACTCATGCTGTTTTGATTGACACAGCAAATCATTGTACAGTGGTACCTCATACACTCATTGTTGTACGAAACAATTGCTATACAATACATGCATCGTATAGCGATTTTCCCTATGGGATGCATCGTACAACAATTTTTTTTGCTAAGTGGTTTTTCCCATTGAAAAATAGTTGTACAATTTTTTACATAGGGAAAATTGTTATGTGAGACACCATTCCCCCCCCCCCCCAAAAAAAACCACAACCTAATTGTTATGCGATTTCGTTGCTATATGGGGCAATTGTTGTATGAGGTTCCACTGTATATGTATTTTGATCATGGCTTCAAATCCATCTGATGCTGCGTATTCCACTTTTCCTACTGCATTATATTCTTCTCTTTGAGTCTTCTCATTTTATGGCCAGAGTGCAGTAGCATCGCCTTATATCTCCACTAGCTTCTAGACATAATTCATTTTTTGTACCAAACAAGTGACTTAGTCTTATTGGGTTCTATCTTTACTTTGGAGTAAATAAACAAGATCAGTTTTGGTTTAAAAAAAATCAGCATAGGTTTCGTTTGATTTTCTGCCAATATTTTCTGATGTTTACTTACAAATAATTCTCCATTAATTTCTTCAGAGGACTATTAACTTGCTCATGTTCTGTAAATGAAATTGTGAGAATGTAAAGGATTAAAATAACTGTAACGAGAATCAATAATCCCATTGCCATGAGATGCATTATTAAGGTCTGAATACTGTAAATCCCTCTTCCTTGCAAGATCTATCACTGTGTGAAAGACAAATAATGGCTTTATAGATTTGAGAAATGCTAATCAGGAAAAAAAATGGAAACAAATTAAGCTTTGCCATGGATGAGGAGAAACAATAACTTTATGTAAAGACATTTTGAAACCTAGCTGCGTTCTTTAAAAATCACCTGTCCTTTAACTTTGTGCTGAAAGTGATGGGAAAAAGAGAGTTCATTTTTCTTCCCAGAACAAAATATTAGCGTTAAACTCTAACGCTCTGGAACAGTGGTTCTGATTGAAGCTTGGCAGAAAGCAAGGATTTCAACAAGACTGTTGCTCTTGTGGAAACAAATAGGATTAAATGTTCTTCCATTACATTTCATGAACCCTTGCATTTGTTTTAAAGAGGATAATAGAGTTCTTAAAACCATTCCCCCCCCCCCATTTGACTAATACACTAGTCAACATCCTGTTGCATTGAGTTATGCTACAGAAACCGAATCTAGTGACGGTAGTATTAAATTTAAATAAATGTATTTATCACTTTTATCTTAAAATCTTTTTTTGACCCCCCCCTTTTTAAATTGTCTTTTCTTTTCTTGTAGTAAGTCCAAAGGGGAAATCTGAGGAACGTAATGCAACAATATATAAAAGATGTTATGAAATTACAGTAAAACCCTGGGTTTTAGAATTAATCCATTCTGCAGGGTTTTCCTTATAGCAAAAATTCCTTATTGAAAAGCTCCCATAGGAATGCATTGCACAGTTTCACATAGGAATGCATTGGAAACAAAAAATTCTTTAAATGAAGTGCAATTTCCCATAGGAATGCATCGGAGGGAAATGTTCCAAAAAATTCCGTAAGCCAAGGCATTATTTTCAATGAATTTATTTCCGTAAGTCAAGTTTTCCATTACTTGAAGTGTCCATAACCCAGGGTTCCACTGTACTTTACTATTGTGGGTTGCATATTGCATTCAAATAAGTTTGAAAAGGTTTATTAATATATGAATCCCCTGCTGTAGTCAACTCTGTTTTACAATTTATGCTATATGTTATATATTTGTTTATGATGTTTATTTGTAAGAAATAAATTTAAATAATTGAAAGGTTCCTATTACCTGTTTTCAGGTTCCAAAGCTCTCTAGGACTCCTTTTTGCTCTGGAAAAAGCATTTGGGATCCTTGGAATCTGGGAATTATTAATATTCAAATATCACAGTGAGTTCACCGACAATGGATCTGGCATTACTAGCAGTAATCTAGGAATGTGTTTTATTTTTTTAAAAAAAACTATTAAAGATTTTTCCCTGGTCCTTCCTAAGACTTGAAAATGGTCCTTCCTAAGACTTGATAAAGGCTTCTCCAGGGCAAAAGGGAGCCTAGAAAGCTTCAGATGCCAAAAACGGGAGTATTGGGAGATGTCAATTCATTAAAATTAAGCAGAAGAACTTTACAACAACAAGATTTTGACTAATGGAGAAGTTATGGTGGAAAATGTAAAAACATGTTGCATTGTTAGCTAAGTAAGGAAACATTTTCCCCTTTCCTAGAATGCTATTGTAAGTGAAACAGAACATGTTCTACATATTATTCCAAGTAATATCTGCACGTGTTGATTTATTGATAATGGCAAAAAGTACCTGGAATGGCAAAGCAGCTGTACATATGTATTTTTGAACATAAATAGCAAATATTCAGTGTATAATGTATGTGTATGTGGAGGGCTTATATCTTTTAGGGTGATTGTGCAAGACGTTCTGAACTGGTGAAAATCTCTTTCACTGTTGTTGCTTGCTTTGGCAAAATCAGACACGCTTCTTTCAGCATGGACTGCCCAAGGAAATATTTTTTCTCAGGACCACAGCAGACAGGAAACTATTCTTTTTGTCCAGTCCTGCAATGCCAAAGGTTATAATTAGCCACATTAGAAACATGTACCCTCTGTGTACTATAGTACTGCTACTATTATTCAACACCCACATAGACAGCATAAGCAAAAAAGCTAAGCCCATGAATGGAAACAATATCAACAAATTACTTTTTGCCGATGATCAGGCATTGATAGCAAGTACAGCTAAGGAACTACAGCACCTTACATCCATGAACCAAGAATGTAAGGTAAACAATATGAGAATCAATAAAGAAAAGACTGTGGTAATTGCAATTGGAAGGAAACAGCATACTCTAGATATCGAGACGGGGGGGGGGGGGATAGAAAACTAGTCCCAGAATTCAAATACCTAGGAACAACATTTACTGAAAATGGCAAAATGGATGAAGAGATTAATATACAGTGCAGTAAGATAATGGGAGGATACTGGCATAGAAACTGGCAAACCATGCCACAAAGTTGCCAAGAGAATTCTACTAGCCAAAACAAAAGGCAAAACAAAGTGACAGTCTAGAGGAAAAAGGATGCTTAGTGCAGCAGATCAGAAGAAGGGGAGGGACATGAAAGGGGGAGGAGAAATACAGTGTTGCAAGGAACAGTACTGTATAGGGACATGGAATGTGAGATCTATGAATCAAGGAAAGCTGGAAGTGGTTAAAAATGAGATGGAAAGAATGAGCATTGACATCTTGGGAAACAGTGAGTTAAAATGGACAGGGATGGGCAAATTCAGCTCTGGAAACCATCATATCTACTTTTGAGGACAAGAAAACATTAGAAAAAAATGGAGTAGCCTTAATTGTCAATAAAAGAGTGAGAAAAGCAGTAATGGGATATAATCTCAAAAATGATAGAATGATATCAGTCAGAATCCAAGGCAAACCTTTTGCAGTAATTCAAGTCTACGCACCGACCACTGGTGCAGATGAAGCTACAGTTGACCAGTTCTATGAGGACCTACAACACCTTATAGAACAGGCACCAAGAAATGACACATTATCATAGGAGACTGGAATGCCAAGGTAGGAAATCAAAAAGTAGATGGAATAACAGGCAAGTTTGGTCTTGGAACACAGAATGAAGCAGGGCAATGATTGATAGAGTTCTGCCAAGTGAACGCACTAGTCATAGCAAACACCCTCTTCCAGCAACACAGGAGACAACTTTACACATGGACATCACCAGATGGCCAACATCAAAACCAGATTGATTACGTACTCTGCAGCCAAAGATGGAGAACCTCCATACAGTCAGCAAAAATGAAACATGGAGCAGACTGTGGTTCAGATCACAATCTACTGATTGCAAAATTCAGGCTTAGACTAAAGAAAATAAGGTAAACAATTAGACCAGACAGATATGACCTAGACAACATCCCTAATGAATACATGGTGGAGGTGAGGAACAGATTTAATGGCTTAGACTCGATAGACAGAGTGCCAGAAGAATTATGGACAGAGATGTGGGACATCACGCAGGAAGCAGCAAGGAAAACTATACCAAAAGAAAAGAAGCATAAGAAAACAAAGTGGTTGTCTAATGAGGCTCTTAAAATAGCAGAGAAAAGAAGGAACACAAAAGTCAAAGGAGAAAGAGCAAAATACAATCACTTAAACAAAGAATTTCAAATGAAAGCAAGGAGAGATAAGAAAAACTTCCTAAATGAACAGTGCAAAGAAATGGAGGAAAACAACAAAAGAGGCAGGACTAGAGATCTTTTCAACAACAACAAAAATGGGGAAATCAAGAGAACATTTAAAGCAAAAATGACCATGATAAGGGACAAAGATGGAAAGGAGTTAGCAGATGCAGAAGAGATTAAGAAAAGATGGAAAGAGTACACAGAGAAACTCTACAAAAAGGACCTCAACACTCCTGATAATAACAATGATGAGGAAATGAAACTTGAGCCAGACATCCTGGAGAGTGAAGTCAGAAAGGCACTAAAGAACACTGCAAACAACAAAGCTAGTGGAAATGATGGTATCCCAGTTGAATTTTTCAAAGACCTAAAATGGAATCAAATCTGCATTTGATATGCCAGCAGATTTGGAAAACAAAACAGTGGCCACAGGATTGTAAAAGATCAGTATACGTTCCAATCCCCAAAAAGGGCAATGCCAAAGAATGTTCAAATTATCGAACAATTGCACTCATCCCACATGTCAGCAAGGTGATGCTCAAGATAATACAGGATATAGACTTCAGCAGCACATGGAGAGAGAACTACCAGAGGTGCACGCTGGGTTCAGAAGAGGCAGGGGGACCAGAGACCACATTGCCAACATATGTTGGATCATGGAGAAAACAAAGGAATACCAAAAAAAAAGTCTATTTCTGCTTTATTGATTACACCAAGACATTTGACTGTGTGGACCACAACAAAATGTGGCAAGTAATTATAGAGATGGAAATACCAGAACACCTCATATGCTTCATGAGAAATTTGTACATGAAACAGGAAGCAACAGTTAGGACAGAACACAGAATGACAGAGTGGTTTGGAATAGGAAAAGGAGTAAGACAAGGCTGAGGTAAGACAAGCTGCAGGCATGTGGGGAGAAGATGGGCTCTCCCCTTTTTCTCCCCGTAATGTTAGCCAGCACGCTGGTGGGTTTTTTTTTAGTGCACGCACACCAGCTTTCCAGCATTCTCCGTGCTTGCACCCTTCAGCCTGTAGGTTTTTTTTGTTCTGATTCGTGGAGCAGTTGCCCCACTCTCGGCGGTTGGACCCTTGTGGCGATGCTTGCAGGGTCTCAAGGTAAGTGTAAGCGCCTCAGTTTGGGATGGTTGGGCCGGGTGCGGGCATGCATGCCTGACACCAACAGTTAACGTGCCTACTTACCGTATTTATTCGTGTATAACGCGCAAAATTTTATACAAAAAAAAGAAATCAAAGTTTGGGTGCGCGTTATAAACGAGGACTGGTGTCGCGAGCCTCTTTTACTTCCTTTTTAGAATTGGGTCGGCTGTCTATTGCTGCAGTGGGTGAAGGGGAGGCGGGGGCGTGGCTTTGAAGAAATTGACGGGATCTGATTGGGTGGCGCGGGAGACGAGGCGTGGCCCGGAGGTAGCTCGCGCCGCCCCCACCCAGGAGCGCGCAGCAGCGGCGCGCGCTTCCTTAGGGCAATTCGAGCGAGGCTCCTGGGGGTTGGAAGTGCTCGTTTTGGATTGCATTTTCTTCACCCTGCAACAGGTGGGTCTGATTATCCCCCCTCCCTCAATGTTTTTTTGTCAATTACAATGCGTGGTGTGAAAAAAAAATTTATACCGAGGTTTCATGGACAATTAGGGGTGCGCGTTATACACGAGTGCGCGTTATACTCGAATAAATACGGTATAGGTAAAGATTATATGTCCAGAATAGGGCTTTCATTTTATTTCCTCCCACACTGAATTTGTTTTTGAAAAAATTCAACTTTCCCCATCTCAAATAAATAAATAAATAAATAAATATATGGTAAATTCTTATGACAAACACAGCTTTTTCTGGGTGGGTAGGCAAGATATGTAGATGATAATAAAGATCTCTCTCACTGATCTGCCTTGCATCCCAGAGTAGATTAAATTATTTATGAGATGCAGGAAGTTTAACAAAGAAAGTTAAAGCGTACCTCAGCATTGTTTGCAATTTGTAACAGCAATATGTTTAAGCATATCTGATAACCTGCATGTAGCAATTTATGCTGCAGAAGAATAAGTGTTTTTATATCCAATTTAAAAACATGAATGTTCTTGTATTTACCCTAGAGCTTAGAGACAATTTACAGAAGTAGGGCAGTATAAAGTATCACCACAATAAACCGTTGTTTTACTTGATTTTTACAGCTTTAAAAAAGTACGAAGGGGAAATCACATTTATTGCCAAGCCTTAAAATACATTTATGATAGATAGATAGATAGATAGATAGATAGATAGATAGATAGATAGATAGATAGATAGATAGATAGATAGATAGATAGATAGATAGATAGATAGATAGATAGATAGATCTACTTTAAATCTTCTGCAGTTATTTAAAAACAAATGACAGGTTTGGGCTGTTTGCTGTTATGTACAAATTTTATAGGGACTATGGGGGTTTAGTGGTTAAGATTCTGAACTTGATGACTGGAAGGAGACCCAAATGCTGCATGACAGACTGCACTCTCGTCATCTGCCCCAGTTTCTGCTAATGTAACAATTTGAAAGCAATATATTGAAAGTAGATAAATTGGTGCCATTTTGGGGAGAAAGGTAATGACATTCCATGTGATCTGGCATCTAGTCATGCCTGCCACATGGCCACAGAAATGTCTGCAGACTTTGATTGCAAATGGAGATGAGCGCCACACACTAGAATTGGATACGACTGGCTTTCGAGCAAGGGAGACCTGTACTTTTACGAAGTTAATATAACTATGTATTTACATAGATTGCTAGTACCCAATATATGGTAGTAATATTGTCCTTTAAATGATTATGGCAGCCATCAATGCTGGTGCTCCTTGTCCCTTGTCCCTCTGCAATTCTGACCTGATCCCCAAAATCCCCCTTCTCCCACCTGCATCCTAATTCTATACACTTCCTAATTTCCCCCTTCAACTCACTCATCCCCCATTGCATTACTCCCCTTTCAAACCTCATTCAACAGCTTCCCCCATTATTCCAGATTTCCCAAACTCTTTTCCCCAGTGGAAATTCTCCAAGAGGGTATCTCTAAACTGTTCCTTCTACTCAACCCAGCTCGAACAATCCAGAAAATTCCTTGATCATAATACATGAGTCGACTGATTCCAATAGTCCACAAGGGATCACCTTGTACTCACCACCATATCCAACATTGCTGAAATTTTTGTCCTCTCAAATCCCAGTGCCAAAACCCCTTTCTGAACATCCTTCTTTAACTCAAGCTCTTCCAAAACTTGTGTACCTGAATCAGCCTTCCAGTTAATCAAAGCAATCCAATCAGAAGTGCACCAAAACTATTAGATAGGTTTTTAACTTTCCCGCTTCTGTATGCCTTATCCATCACTCTCTTGAATTCCATTGCAAGCACTTTTATAGTCTCACTTGTAGTTTCACTTATATTCTAGGCTGCTATTTTCTTGTGAAAGTCAGTGCAGTATAGTGGATAGATTATTGGAATAAGGAAATGTGGATTCAAATCCTTGCTCAGCCATGAAAACTTACTAGGGGGTTGGCAAGGATAAACTTTCCTTAAGCATCTCATATGATTCTGCAACCAGAATGATTAGGGGACTGGAACACCTTCCTTACCATCTGAGGCTGTAACGGTTGGACCTTTTCACTCTTGAACGACGGTGTCTAAGAGGTGACCTGATTGAAGTTTATAAAATCATGCACGGTGTAGACAAAATAGATAAGGAAAAACTGTTTTCCCTATCGCATAACACTAGAACTAGGGGACACTCCATGAAACTTTTGGGTACTAGTTCTCAAACAAATAAGAGAAAGTACTTTTTCACCCAGAGGATTACTGATCTATGGAACTCCCTGCCAGAAGAAGTGGTGACAGCTGTCAGTCTTGACAGCTTTAAGAAAGGATTAGACAAGTTCATGGAGGACAAGGGTATCAATGGCTATAATTATGGCTACCTAAGGACAACCTCCGGGTTGGAGAGATAGGCAGGATATCTCTCAATGCCATTTCCAGGGAATCCTAAGCAGGTGAAGGCATCTCCTTGGGAATACCCTGAAGGAAATGTTGAGCCACTGTGTGAGACAGAATGCTGGACTGGATGGGCTGTGGCCTGTTCCAGCAAGGCTGTTCTTATGTTCTTATGTTCTTATATGTCTAAACCCCTATTAGGGTTGGCATAAATTGAAAGCAATGTGGTGGCACATAACAGTAATAATTACTTGAATTAATTTTAGAAGTTTTTGGGCAATGTCCCATCCTTAAGTATACACTGCATCATATTTAGGGCCAGAATAAATGCCTTGTATCCCTTTTGCAAGTCTCCTTAGTTTCATCTAGATACCATAAATCACACAAGATGGACCTTCATTCCTGCCTCTCCACTTAGTATTCACCGTATCATCTTAGCCCTCACATCTCTAGCCTCTTAGCTTATAAATTTTATTTATTGCTCTTAAAACTTGTAGATTTTAGGGTAGAACTCAAACATACTTCTTTATCATCAGTGGTCCTGCTTTGGAAGAGATTAATTGTCATGGCTAGCCTAGAATAGTTCCATCATATATCAGTGTTATTAGAGCACTTGTCTATCTTAGATCACAGATAACCTATTAAATTCTGTATATAAATATTTCTTGTCAGTCTACCTGTAGGAATCATTCTCCTTCTGTAAGTGGCTTATGTAAAATGAGGCAACAACCAGAAAATGCCTATAAATTATATGCCAAATAATCAATATTTGCAAGTATTTTTTATTTCAAATCAAAGTTTAATCAATAAAATAGTTTAACCAAAATAATCAAGCTTGCTTGGAAAAATACTACCCACATGCTCTATTTTCCAGGAGGGAATGGAGTGAAGCATGTTAGAAATAAAAAAGGTATCAGAATGTGGTTAGCTGAAGTACAGCATTCACAAAATATAGAGATGTACATTAGTTTAGCCTGCTTGAAAGGGATACAAAAGTTATAGATGGTAAGGTCATAAAAATTGTAATAATGATAGATTTATGTAATCTCAATTATCTAAGGCAGTGTGAGTTTAACACAAGTCAATTGAAGACACAAGCATAGAAATCTAAGACCTATTCAGATCTTAATGAAACCAGTTTCCTTAATACTGTCAAAGGTCAGAGCCAGGCAAAAATGGGATTCTTTGATTTCTTGGATGAAAAATCCCATAATTCTAGGAATTCTGTCTGATAGACAGACCCTTACAGAACCTAAATGTGTCTCACTAAAGGATGGCCTCAACTCTGAAGCTAAAATAGGTCTAGCTCTACCTGGTTTTCTGTTCAAAAACAAATCTCCCAGCTAACTTTAGGGCAGAAAGAGCAGGGGTGTGCAGGGCACCATGGGAAGGCACTGGACAGGGAGTGGTGGGGGCACCTATTTGGGGGGTTGTGGAGGAATCCCATACATTGCTATTGGTGCCCCAGGGTACCAGAGTCAAGGGCGGGATGGGACAAAGCCTGGTTGTCCAATATACCAGCACACACCTGAGAAAGAGGAATTTGAGTGGAGCAAGGTCAAGTTCAGCTTTAAGGTCTTCTAATTGAGGCCTTTTCCTACTTCCTGCAGAGTGGTATAACTTGAGTTCAGATGGTGGAGTAGCTCTAACATAAAATGAGTGTGCTTTGAGAGTTCTTCAGTTAGTTCTTTAGTGTTCTGTTGAGTTATAGGCTCACTAACAAAAATTAGATCTGGATTGTAACCTCTCTGCTACATGTGGGGAGGGAAATGGACACAGCTGAGACGCCCTGCCCCCTCCCGGCCCGCCTTGCCAGTTGAGGGATAAAGGATGTGCCCAACCTGCACCTGCCCACCTGGAGGGGAGAAATACTGTCTCCTCGTCCCTGCTGCCATAGACTTCCACCTGCGGTGGGGCGAAGGCTTCAAAAGGCAGGAGCCAAGGCATTGGTTTTTGTTGGACTCCCCTTGCCACTACTGCTTCCCTATCTGCTGGCTTCGCTCCCTTGCCCAGCCAGGGCTGGAGGGAATGCAGAAACACCTGCAGGTGGCTGGCGTGGCTTTAGAACGCCAGTGCCAGGGTCACACCCCCCCCCCATGTTGCCCCGCCTGCTGGTTGGCAAGAAGCAAGAGAACCTGGCCCTCACAGCAGGGTGGACTTAAACCATCACCCCGTGGCCACCATAGATGGACACTCTAGGCTTTTTCCATCAGTGCCCAGAGGAAGGGGAGGACTGGCACAGCTGTGGCCGCTTCTGTGGTTGACGAATTTTCCTGCTCGCCCTGCTCTGGGTCTTATCTGCCACAGACAGGATTGTAGTACGTTGTATTTAATTTTGTATTTTGTACTTGTAACTGCATTATTATTATCTTTTGTACTGTATTTTTTGTAGTGCATTTGTATTCTTATTCTGTATTGCATTTACTGATATTTTTGATTGATATGTGTTTTGTTGTATGTATTTGTATTATGTATTTTACACTATGTAAACCGCTTTGAGTTCCCTTAGGGGAAGGAAAACGGTATAATAATAATAATAATAATAATAATAATAATAATAATAATAATAATAATAATAATAATAATAATAATAATAATAATAATAATAATAATAATAATAATAATAATAATAATGCCACTGTTAAATGAACTGGGTAGTTTAGGATTTCATAGAAAACACATTGAATGGGATTAAACCCAGTTTACAACTGCTTCATCATTTTCATTACATTATGCATAGCCCCAAATGTTACTATAAATGTTAAAATCTCCAATTAGAAAGTGAGTGCTTTGGTTTTTCATATTAGATGAATTCTTAAAACAGAACAGTATATTAGTTGATTTATATTTCATATTTTTCTTTTATTCTATCCCTCCCAGATATTCTCACTTTTCTCACTTTTTTTAAAAAAAACCTTAAATTATCTATGGATATTGATCCACATGGGTTGATCCAAATTATAATTGCCTGGAGTGGTTAGAAAGAATTTCTTTATTTTTATTTTACTTGACTTGATGTGCAAGTCAAGGTCATACAAAAGTAAAAAAAAAATACCTAATACCCTGTTGCCTTTTTATGCATGCAAAGGCAAGTGGCATGATTTTCAGCATCTTCTACCTGACAGATAATGGGTCAATGTTTCTCGAAGCCAGGGGCTGCTTGCTGTGGTGACCAACCCCATCAGGCATGATCACCACACAGCAGCAGTACACAGAGGGTATATTCAAGGAGAGTCCAGATAGCAAAGCCCCAAGACCAAGCCGAGGTCTGGTTACCGGTGGTTCAAGCAAGTGTCTAGTCCAAAGGATGTTCAGGGGTGTTATCAGGGTTGGCAGAAAAGTCAGGGTTATGGCAGGCAGGTCAGGGTCTAGGCAGTTTATCCAAAGTCAAGCAGGGTATTGGTCTTTGCACTGAAGAATTGTATTGACAGTGGAAAACTGCAACAAGCTTTTTTATAAGCCTCCCAGCTAATCGCTATCAGCTGGGAGCCTTCTCTGGTATTTAGTTCTAGCTTGCCTGCATCTCAGGTGTAGCTATTTTCTTAACTTTGCCCTGACTGAGGGCTGATCACTGTCAGAGTCAGACCTGACAGGTCATCTGCCGGGGGCAACAGACTTGAGCCAGTAACAGGCTGAGATTCCTGGCTCAGGACATTCACAGGTTCAGGTGCAGGCAGAACTGGGCTAGGCATAGGGAGTGCCCCCTGATCCAGGTCATCCTCAGAGTCCAAGGACACTTGCATTGGTAAGAATCCCACTGGTGGTTCATTAATTATCAGATAGAAACATCTGAGTTTTACACTGTTGGCCTTCTGCATGTATAACAAAGCAACAGGATTTCAGTCAATTGATTATTGGGTAAATGCAGATGTTTGACAATCTGCTAGCTTCGGACAGTCTGTACAGTCATAGCACACCCACTCCCCTAAAGAGGATAATAGTTAACCACTGCAGAATACTTTATAGCTATAAAATTTTGGATCACCATAGGACTGAATCAGCACAGCAGCCTTATTATGGTTGGCAGTGGCATTACAGTCACATTCTCTTTCTCCTGGGAAACTCATCTTGAGTCATAAGTGTAGGATGTGGCAAAAAGTCACAATTGGAACATGGCATATCTTCTTTGACACATTCCCAAAAAGAATAAATCCCATGGATGCATGGTGATATTTCTAAATCTAGCCCACAGTTGCATCATAATCCCCAGTGAGAATATCATCTCTTTTAAGCATAAACCTTTCTGTTACATATATTACGTGCCTCCATTTGTATCCTGGAAAGTCGGTAGGGGACTCAGTCTTAAATTGATACAACATTAACTTGTATATTCATACAGTCATCATTTCCGAGTTCCAAGAGGAATAATAATAAGGTCTTAGTATACCTCCTGCAAATCCAGGAATCAAATGTTCTGATGTTGAACTACTTAAACCACCATTTACTGTTTAATGAAAAAAGAGAATGAATGAGAATTGCAGAACTTCTCTTTCAAGGTGCAAATAAATGTGCTTATCTCTCTGCTCACCTGTTAATTTCACATTAATTCACTTGTTGGCTGGCCTTGCCATATGTTTGATAACTTTGAGCCAGGTGAGAGAAAAGTAGGCTTGTGTGACCCTCCTGTGGGATGTTTTGTTTGGGGGTGAAAGAGGTTTTGCTTAATGGAAGTACAGCCAACTCAGAAGTTCAAAGGGGAAGGTTGGCTTGGTTTGTTCTCCTTAATGAACTGATTCTGTAAAAACAGAACTGTGGCAATTAGTCAGGAACTAAGAGGCCAGGAGATATAAAGGCCAAAAATATTTCCACCTGGAATGGATGTGTGAATTATCATTGCTTAAAAATGAGCTAGAGACCTTGAAAAAGGCAGTGACCTTGCAAAACTGAATTGTGTGTGGCCCTGTGTCAGTGGATTGACAATTTCAGAGAAGGGCAAAAAGGATTAGCCCTAAAACAAAAAAACAAAAAACCCTGAAAGAACTGGGCTTGTTTATCCTTGAGAAAAGGAGACAATGAAAATATCTAAAAGTTTGTCTCTACAGGGAGACTGAATCTGTTCTCAATCATCTCAGAGAACAGACATGCAACGATGAGCTCAAGTTACAGGAAACCAGATTTTAGTTGATTGTCAGGGGGGGAAACTTAACTGTTAGAGCAGAACAGCCAGTGATGCACTGCAGCAGGTTCTGTGAGGTTTTTCAGAACCAGTAGTGGAAATTCCCCCAGGCCATGCCCACTTGGTTGGCCACACCCACCTCCATAGCCCATAATGCAGGATGTTTGGTCCTGCCCACAGATTTGGCCCCACCCACAGATTTGGCCAGCCCACAGAGTAGGTAGTAAAACTTTTTGCAGTGCATTACTGAGTACGGCAATGGAATGGTGCACATGGGTGAATGCTCAGGTGTGTCATTTTGCCCGCCCAAACCCGGATGAGTCCTGTCAGGCACTTCTGTGCTGGTAGGGAGGGGAGGAGCTGGGTACTTCCTCAGCCTCTTAAGGCTGGCTCCTCCCCTCCTGGCCCTCTCTTTCAGTAGGCAGCAGTCTGAGCGGTGACCCACCCTCCCACCCTTAGGTCAGTGTGAGATTAGCTGGTTGCTCCGGGGTCAGATTTGGCTCCTAGGGTGGGTGGTTTTGTTTTTTGTTTTTTTGCACTGTCGGGTATTCAACAACTGCAACTGTCAACCTTTGGGTTCGGATTGCAGTTGGGGAATCCGTCAGTGGATGAGGTAGGGTAGAGATTGCAGAGAGACTCAATGAATTCTTTGCTTCAGTATTCACTGAAGAAGATAGAGACCACATGCCCAAAACAGAACCTATCTTCGTAGGGAGGGAAACCGAAGAATTAAGCAAGATAGAAATAACCAGGGAGGAGGTCCTTGCATGTCTTGTTAAGCTAAACACTAACAAATCCCCAGGACCAGATGGCATCCATCCACGAGTTCTCAGGGAACTTAAAGATGAAATTGCTGATATCCTAGCCAAAATATATAATCTTTCCCTCAAATCAGGCTTTGTGCCTGATGACTGGAAGGTAGCGAATGTAACACCAATTTTCAAAAAAGGATCCAGGGGTGATCCAGGAAATTACCGGCCTGTCAGTTTGACATGTGTCCCAGGTAAAGTGATGGAAACCATCCTAAAAGATAGAATTAATAGGTACATAGAAGAGGAGGCGCTGCTAAAGGAGAGCCAACATGGCTTTTGCAAGGGCAAATCATGCCTCACTAATCTGTTGGAATTTTTTGAGAGTGTCAACAAGCATGTGGATAAGGGGGATCCAGTTGACATTGTTTATCTGGACTTTCAGAAGGCTTTTGACAAGGTCCCACACCAAAGGCTCTTGAATAAACTTACCAGTCATGGAATAAAGGGACAGGTCTTGTCCTGGATCAGCAACTGGCTAAGGGACAGGAAACAGAGGGTAGCACTAAATGGACACTTCTCCAATTGGAGGGAAGTAAAGAGTGTGGTCCCCCAAGGTTCAGTACTGGGACCCCTGCTTTTCAACCTCTTCATAAATGATCTAGAGGTAGGAGTAAAAAGCAAGGTAGCCAAATTTGCTGACGACACTAAATTATACAGGGTAGTGAAAACTGTGAGAGATTGTGAAGAGCTCCAGAGGGATCTCTTGACACTGGGGGAGTGGGCAAAACAGTGGCAAATGAGCTTCAACATCAGTAAGTGCAGAGTGATGCATGTTGGGGGAAAAAACCCCAATTACATTTATAAACTGATGGGGTCTGAACTCTCTGCGACAAACCAGGAAAGGGACCTTGGTGTCCTGGTGGACAGCTCAATGAAGGTGTCAACCCAGTGTGCCTCAGCAGTGAAAAAAGCAAACTCAATGTTAGGGATCATTAGGAAGGGTATAGAAAATAAGTCAGCAAGTGTCATTTTGCCTCTTTATAAATCTATGGTGAGGCCCCATCTGGAATACTGTGTACAGTTCTGGTCGCCATACCTCCAGAAGGATATTATGGAGTTGGAGAAAGTACAGAGGAGGCCACTCAGAATGATTAGGGGACTGGAACACCTTCGTTACCATCTGAGGCTGCAACGGTTGGGCCTCTTCACTCTTGAACGACGGCGTCTAAGAGGTGACCTGATTGAAGTTTATAAAATCATGCACGGTGTGGACAAAGTACATAAGGAAAAACTGTTTTCCCTATCACACAACACTAGAACTAGGGGACACTCCGTGAAACTTTTGGGTACTAGTTCTCAAACAAATAAGAGAAAGTACTTTTTCACCCAGAGGATTACTGGTCTATGGAACTCCCTGCCAGAAGAAGTGGTGACAGCTGTCAGTCTTGACAGCTTTAAGAAAGGATTAGACAAGTTCATGGAGGACAAGGGTATCAATGGCTATAATTATGGCTACCTAAGGACAACCTCCGGGTTGGAGAGATAGACAGGATATCTCTCAATGCCATTTCCAGGGAATCCTAAGCAGGTGAAGGCATCTCCTTGGGAATACCCTGAAGCAAATGGTAAGCCACTGTGTGAGACAGAATGCTGGACTGGATGGGCTGTGGCCTGTTCCAGCAAGGCTGTTCTTATGTTCTTATGTTCTTATGTAGGGTACTGTATGCTCAAGCCACAGGTCTGGCAGTGGTGCTGTTTAACTGCCCAAAGTGACGTCAGGTAGGGGGACTTAGTTAAGACCCCTACTGACTAGGGTATTACTTCTGGAGCAAGAATGGGTAGAGGTACCATTCTTCGCTCAGCCTTTGTCATGCACTATGTCCGGCCCTGCAGCAATTTGTGGATATGTTCCAGGTTGTTGTTGTGATGTTAATAAAGTGCCCCTAATGTTTAACTCCAAGCCTTGTTGTCTGACTCATCACTTGGGTATGGGTGGGCAATGAAACAATTACCTCAGGAAGTGGTGAGTCCTCCAATGCTGGACACATTTAAATAGACAAGCATCTGTCAGATATAATTTGATTTGGATTCCTCTATTGTCAGGAGGTTGGACTCCTTGGCCTTATAGGTTTCTTCCATTATTCTATGATTCTATGATTTATGCTGGACTTGTCTCTAGCTTGCTGTGGTGGCTCAAGTGGTTAAGACACTGAATGTGACACCTGGAAGATCGGCAGGTCAGCAGTTCAATACCCGAATACTGCAGGACGGAATGAGCTCCCGTCTCTGTCCCAACTCCTGCCAACCTAGCAGTTCAAAAGCAAGAAATTGCAAGTAGATAAATTGGTACCACTTTGATCAGAAGGAAATCAGCATTCCATGCACTCCAGTGTCTAGGTGTGGCTGCCACATGACCACGGAAATGTCTGCAAACACAGACAGCACTGGCTCTTTGGATATAAACAGAGTTGAGCTCTGAACCCAAGAGTCAGATATGAGTGGCTTATTATTATTATTATTATTATTATTATTATTATTATTATTATTATTATTATTATTATTATTATTATTATTATTATTATTATTATTATTATTATTATTATTATTATCATCATCATCATCATCATCATCATCATCATCATCATCATCATCATCATCATCATCATCATCATCATCATCGCCGTGGGCGTCGCTGCCACCGTCCTTGTCCTCGTCCTTGTCGGCAGCGGCAGCAGTGGCGTTGTTGTTGTTGTCAAATGGCTTAATTGAAAATAATTATATAATTCAAAGAAAAATAATTACTTCGTCCTTATAGATTCAGACACAGTGCATTTCTTCATTTATCCTCAACTTTACAGTGTAAAGAATTGTTCTATATGTGACTGTCAGAGCAGCCCAACTTAATGCCTTTCTTTGCAAAGCTCATGGGTTGTTTGTTATATTTTGAGATAGAAGGAAAATTGATTAATTATCACATGAAATCTTTAAAAAATAAACTGGTTATTGGCTCCATTTAATATTGTTCTGTTAAAAATATATTCTCGCTATGTCCAGATGCATTCTATCGTCTGGGAAAAGTTCCAGTCTTGTAATTATAGATGTGAGATAATTCCCTATACCTTCTGAGAAATAATGTTTCACACTGGAAACATTTACCATTTTTTTCTCCTTGGTTCCCCTGACTCACCTTTCCCCTGTGAACATCATGCAGCAGGATGCTACATACATTTCAATTTGGGTGGTTGTTTCATGCCATCACCACTCACACTCTTTTTAAATCTTTACATACTTTTCATATTAAATTATTTTTAAACTGGTTTAAGGTATAAATGGTTTAAAATGTTTTTTTTAAAAAAATCTATTAAGCATATTCTTTAATCTACATGAAAAAACATCCGCATAATCAGTAAAAAATAAGTAAAATCAGTGATTGCATTATGTTTTCTTGTCAAAGGAACATCAAAGATATTCTTGGCAATTTCACCTTTTATGGGAAATAGATCAATCAATCAATCAATTTAATTTGTACCCCGCCCTACTCAGCACTAGGCCGACTCAGGGCAGCTTCACAACATATCACAGAAAATTACACAGTTTCAAGATTACAAAATTACAAAATACAATTCAAAAAAGAAAAGAAAAAATACAGCATACACTAAACAAAGTTCATACACAGCTGCCCCACATCCCTGGGCCGATGAAGTGGGTCCCGGGGCAGACAACGCGGCGGTGGTGGCAAGTCCAGCGTCTGCTCCTTTTCAACCCCTCCGGCTCAAGCACGGGAGGGGCGTGGGCGACCCAGCTGCCCTGCATCCCCGGGGCCAATAAAGTGGGTCCCGGGGCAGGCAACATGGTGGCGGTGGTGGCAGCAAGTCTGGCGTCTGCTCCTTTACAACCCCTCCGGCTCAAGCACAGGAGGGGCGCGAGTGACACAGCTGCCCCACATCCCCAGGCTGATGAAATGGGTCCCAGGGCAGGCAACGCGCTGGTGGTGACAAGTCCAGCGTCTGCTCCTTTTCAACCCCTCCGGCTCAAGCATGGGAGGGGCGCAGGCGACCCACCTGCCCTGCATCCCCGTGGCCGATGAAGTGGGTCCTGGGGCAGGCAACATGGTGGTGGTGGTGGCGGCAGCAAGTCTGGCGTCTGCTCCTTTTCAACCCCTCCAGTTCAAGCACAGGAGGGGCACGGGCGACGCAGCTGCCCCACATCCCCGGGCCAATGAAGTGGGTCCCGGGGCAGGCAATGTGGCGGTGGCAGTGGCAAGTCCAGTGTCTGCTCCTTTTCAACCCCTCCTGGCTCAAGATGGGTTAATTCAGGGGTTCCCATCCTTTGTATGCCATGGGCCTGACCACGCCCCCTGGGCAGCTCCATTTATAACAGCTACAGGTACATTTACTGCTGATGCAACCCCGTTAATGCATGCATGGGTACTTTTTACTGCTGTTGTAAATGTGTCTGCTTCCACTTCCAGGTGTGGTGGTGGCAGCAGCAGACCAATTAGCGTTAGCGTTAGCATCAGCCCACAGGCCATAGTTTGGGAACCCCTTAGCTAATTCCTTGCAATAAAAAGAACATGGATCAAACTCTTATTGCCTGTCATGATCATATATGGGCAATCACATAAAGGAAATACTGTACCTGCTGTGATCCACTCTTCACCAGACTCGAAAGACAACCTGGATCAAGAAGCACTTCCTATGCCCAGCCCAGTTCTGCCTGCACCCTATCCTGAGAATGTTCTGAACCAGGAATCTCAACCTGGTCCATAAAGTTTTATGCCTTTATGTTTCCCCTGGCAGATGACCTGTCAGATCAGAAGTCTGACTCTGTCAGTGATCAGCCCTCAGTCAGGGAAAGATTCAGAAAGGAGCTACCCCTGTGATGCAAGTAAGCTAGAACTAGTTACTAGAGATGGTAATATCGATTAGCTGGGAGGCTTTTGAGCAAGCTTGTTGCAGCATTCCAGCATCAGTACAATTTTCCAGTGCATAGACCGATGCCCTGTTTGACTTCGGATACCTCTTGAGATTGCCTGCCTAAACCCTGACCTGCCTTCCATGACCCTGACTTCTCTGTCAACCCTGACGACGCTCCTGGCCATCCTTTGGACTAGACCATACCTGTCAACCATGATTCCAGCCAATCCAGGACCTGCGCAGAACAGTTCTGCGCAGGTCGCCTTCTACACATGCGTAGAAGGGTTTTACGCTTGCGAAGCCCCCTTCTACGCAAGCATAAAACCCTTCTACGCATGTGTAGAAGGTGACCTGCACAGAAGGGCTGTGCAGTACCTCCTTTCCCCCACTGCCAAATTCCGGGGTTTTGGCAGCACGGGGCGGGAAATGGCACAAATTGGCGCAGAAAACCAGGAAATCCCAGCCAATCCGGGAAGGTTGACAGATATGGACTAGACACTGCTTGAACTATTCATAACCAGACCTCAGCTTGCTCTTTGGATTTTGCTATTTGGACTCTCCTTGAATAGATTCTCTGTGTAGCACTGTTGTGCAGCAACTATGCCCGCTGGTGAAGGTCAGCCCAGTACCTGTTGCTTCAGCTTTCTGTTGCCTGTTTGATCTTCCCTGGTCTTCACCTAACCAGGTGTGCAATTAGCAGCCCAACAAACAGGGAAGCCCCTTGGTCAATTACTGTTATGGGCACATATGTTTCCGTAATTTTAATTGTAGCCAAGCAGTCTTGTGGCTTTTTGACATTTCATTTAGCATAAATCTGTATGGACCATAGCCCATTTCTTCAGATGCATAGAGGTAAATCTCTAATCACAGGTAATGGTGCCTGTATCTGCAGACATTTCTGTGGTCATGTGGTAGCCATGACTCAATGCTGAAGAGTACAGAATGCTGTTACCTTTCCTGCCAAAGTAGTACCTATTTAGGTAAAGGTCACCCTTGCTCGAAAACCAGTCATGTCTGACTTTAGGATTCAGTTCTCATATCCTTTTATAGCAAAGGAGCCAGCACTGTCTGCATCTGCAAATGTTTCCATGGACATGTGGCAGGCATGACTAGACACTGAAGTGCACAGAACACTGTTACCTTCATAGCAAGGTGACACCTATTTAGCTACTTGCAATTTCTTACTTCCAGACTGCTAGGTTGGCAGGAACTGGGACATAGACGGGAGCTCAATGTTGACAGGAGCCGAGACAAATAACAGGAGCTTACTCTGTCAACAGTACTCAGGTCTCAAACTGCAGACCTGTTGACCTTCCAATCTTCAAGCTCTCACGTCTTAACCACTTAGCCACCATGGGTCTTTCAGATGTATTGAGTATTGCATAAATAGAAGAGATGTATACTGTATTTATGCATATGTTGCAGACTGAAAATCAAAACATATCACAACATAGATTTTGGTTTTCAATTATGAAGGAGGTTAGGTTGGTGTATAGCTTTAGAACAGAATGGGGATTTCAGCTAGAGGCGTGTGCATAATACTTGATATTTCAACCACTATTCTGCATTAAACTGACTACACATTATTTAGAATCATGCCTGCTTTTCATAGATGATGTGCATTAAATTATATTATATTTTCCAGCATTAATTTATTTTATTAATGATTCCTACTCAACTACTTCCTATGCAAAACAAGAAGAAAAAAAAAGCCAACATGACAAGTGGTTGATATATGGAGATTAAATGCAAATTTTAACACACCATGAAATGGGAATTTTCTCTCAAGGCATATATTTAAATGCATAAATTTGTCTTAAATTAAGGATTTAAATATTTTTTAATGCTAGCTATGCATTTATACAGACAGCCGTAGAGGGACAGTAGAGAGTTATATTTCATCCAAACTGTATGGTTAAGTCATGTGATCAACAAAATTGTTAATTATTGTCCTTTATTTTACCTTGTTTGTGTTGGCCATCCAAAAGCTATGTCTTCTAAATGACCCTCAAAACATAAAATAATATAATGCAATGTGAAGAACATGGCATAAACTCTATAAATTGCAGGAAAAAGTATAACCAGCCTATCAGCACAGAAAATTATTTATGGTCAATAAAATTTCTGATTTAAAGATCAAAGTAATAAAACTGTCACATACAAGGGTGGGACATTTTGTTCTTCCAGATCATTGTATTTCCCTATTTTATTTTAGCAGAATTTTCAGATAACTAGATCTAGATCTGTGGTTCCCAACATATGCACAGAAATTTGATTGGGGGTGGGGGGTGGGATGCAATAATGGGTTATTAACAATGAATGGCCTTTTGGGCTTCCTCCACATGAATAGGAATTTACCTTTTTAATAATAAGGGGGCTCAGGGTTTTAGAGATGCTTATGTGGGGCATGGCCAAAAAGAAGCTAGGAACCACTGATCTAGATGGACAATGTATAACATGGACTTTGAAATGACAGCTAAAATCTCCATGTTTCAGCCACTTGTTGTGTTTGGTGGCAAAGTGCCAATTGTTATAAAGTTGAACCATTTTATTCCGGATTGTGTCCAAATCATGTGCCTGGTGTGGAGTGATGAAAATATACCCAAACCTTTTAACCAGTGACAATTTTCTATTTGACATCCCATAATATATACTTCTTCTCTTCCTTGTTTCCTCTTTTACCCCACTGGGTGTTGAGGGAAATGCAAGGTTCTTGCTCTGGCACTTCTAGTGGCTTCCACCAGTGTTATTTGGTGTCCTTGTAATATTTCTCTGATGTTATCTCTCCACCTTCCTCTGGGTCTGCCTTGTGGTCTTTGTTCTTCTCCTCTTTCCACATATGCCTTGTAAGTAAGGAATTCCAAGAGATTTTCTCCATATGGGCAAACCTCTTTATTTGTTGTCTCTGTATGTAGTGCAAGATTGGTTCTGTTCCAATTCTTTCCCTTATAACCTCATTCCTGATTTTATCCCTTCTAGTGACTCCAGCAGCCTTCCTCAAACATCTCATTTCTGTGGTGACCAACGTTTGCTAATGTTTTGTTGTAAGTGTTCATGTTTAGCCCTGGTAACATAAGGTGGGAATGAATATGCTTTGTATGAGGTGTTTCTTTGTGTTGATTGGTATTGTCTTGTGTTGTAAGAGTGGAGCTAACTGTCTCAATATTTGGTTTGCCTTACTGCACCATATGTTAATGTCCTCATTCATTTTGCCATTTTCAGTAAATATTATTCCTAGGTATCTGAACTCTGCCACTTGTTTTATACTTTTCCCCTCTACCTCGATATCTATAGTATGCTGTTTCCTTCCCATTGTCATTACCTCAGTCTTCTCTTTATTGGTTCTCATATTATTTATCTTGCATTCTTGGTTCTTAGATGTAAGGTGTTGTAATTCCTTAGCTGTACTCGCTATTAATGCATCCTCCTCCTCCTTCTTTCATGTCTAGGCCAGAGGTGAAACTTCCAAAATGAAGATGAGTTCACCTTGCAGTTCCTTTCACCTGACATATTCATGGGCTTAGCTTTAATTACTTTAATAATAGTAAAGGTAAATAAAATACATTAGTAATGGTAAAGGTAAAGCTCTCCTTTGCTCAGAGGCCATTTGTGTCTGACTCTAGGGGACAGTGCTCATCTCAATTTACAACCAAAGAGTCAGTGCTATCTGCATCTGCAGATGTTTCCAGAGCACACAAAATGCTGTTACCTTTCCCGCCAAAGTGGTTTCTATTTACCTACTTGCAATTTCTTGCTTTCAAACTGCTAGGTTGCCAGGAGCTGGGACAGACGATGAGGGCTCACTCCATAGTGCAGTACTCAAGTCTCAAGCTCCTGATCTACTAACATTCCAGTCATCAATCTCAGCATAATAGAATTTTATAAATACAACAAACAAACAAACTCTAGCCAATACTTACCATACCAATTAGAATTGTCTAGCGTGCCAATGGTATAAATCGTGCCAATCTGACCCACAGCCAAGACTGAGTGGCTGTGGGTCAGGGCCCCCATGTTAGGAGCTACCTGGATGGGGCAGTCATGGCTAGGAGGGCTTTTGCACAACTTCGTGTCATATGCCAATTATGTCCTAGACCGGGACTCCCTGGTCATGGTCATGCATGCTCTGGTCACCTCCAGACTTGACTATTTATCTATTTATTTGTATCCCCGCCCTCCTGGTGTAAACACCACTCAGGGCGGCATCGTAATGTGCTCTACATGGGGCTGCCCTTGATGACCATTCAGTGGCTGTAACTTGTCCAAAATGCAGCCCCCCGGGTGGTGATGGGGTGTGGGCTGTATGCCCATGCCTTACCACTGTTCCAGGAGCTGCATTGGTTACTAGTGTGCCTCTGGGTGCAATTCAAGGTGCTGATAATGACCTTTAAAGCCCTACATGGTAGTGCACCAGGAAACTTAAGAGACCACGTCACCCCAAGAACATCTGTCTGCCCCACTAGAGCAGACTGTAGGGGTTCTCTAATTGTGCCATCAGCTAAAGATGCTCGTCTAGAAGCATGGAAGGCTTGTCCGAATGAGGACAGCAGGCAGAAACATAAATTCTGGCAGAACAAATGCAAGGCAACAATCAGGAAAGCAAAGCAAGACTTTGAGGAGCGTATAGCTAAAAATACTCAGAGAAATAACAAAGACTTCTTTAAGTACATTAGAAGTAAGAACCTAACTAGGAAGGTCATTGGACCATTAGATGACAATGGAAGGCAAGGGGTTATTAAAGAGGAAACAGAGATTGCAGAGAGACTCAATGAATTCTTTGCTTCAGTATTCACTGAAGAAGACAGAGGCCACATGCTCAAAACAGAGCCTGTCTTTGTAGGGAGGGAAACAGAAGAATTAAGCCAGATAGAAATAACCAAGGAGGAGGTCCTTGCATTTCTTGTTAAGCTAAACACTAACAAATCACCAGGACCAGATGGCATCCATCCACGAGTTCTCAGGGAACTTAAAGATGAAATTGCTGATCTCCTAGCCAAAATATACAATCTTTCCCTCAAATCAGGCTTTGTGCCTGATGACTGGAAGGTAGCGAATGTAACACCAATTTTCAAAAAAGGATCCAGGGGTGATCCAGGAAATTACCGACCTGTCAGTTTGACATGTGTCCCAGGTAAAGTGATGGAAACCATCCTAAAAGATAGAATTAATAGGCACATAGAAGAGAAGGCGCTGCTAAAGGAGAGCCAACATGGCTTTTACAAGGGCAAATCATGCCTCACTAATCTGTTGGAATTTTTTGAGAGTGTCAACAAGCGTGTGGATAAGGGGGATCCAGTTGACATTGTTTATCTGGACTTTCAGAAGGCTTTTGACAAGGTCTCACACCAAAGGCTCTTGAATAAACTTAACAGTCATGGAATAAAGGGACAGGTCTTGTCCTGGATCAGCAAGTGGCTAAGGGACAGGAAACAGAGGGTAGCACTAAATGGACACTTCTCCAAGTGGAGGGAAGTAAAGAGTGGGGTCCCCCAAGGTTCAGTACTGGGACCCCTGCTTTTCAACCTCTTCATAAATGATCTAGAGGTAGGAGTAAAAAGCAAGGTAGCCAAATTTGCTGACGACACTAAATTATACAGGGTAGTGAAAACTGTGAGAGATTGTGAGGAGCTCCAGAGGGATCTCTTGACACTGGGGGAGTGGGCAAAACAGTGGCAAATGAGCTTCAACATCAGTAAGTGCAGAGTGATGCATGTTGGGGCAAAAAACCCCCAATTACATTTATAAACTGATGGGGTCTGAACTCTCTGCGACAAACCAGGAAAGGGACCTTGGTGTCCTGGTGGACAACTCAATGAACGTGTCAACCCAGTGTGCCTCAGCAGTGAAAAAAGCAAACTCAATGCTAGGGATCATTAGGAAGGGTATAGAAAATAAGTCAGCAAGTGTCATTTTGCCTCTTTATAAATCTATGGTGAGGCCCCATCTGGAATACTGTGTACAGTTCTGGTTCCCATACCTCCAGAAGGATATTATGGAGTTGGAAAAAGTGCAGAGGAGGGCAACCAGAATGATTAGGGGACTGGAACACCTTCCTTGCCATCTGAGGCTGCAACGGTTGGGCCTCTTCACTCTTGAACGACGATGTCTAAGAAGTGACCTGATTGAAGTTTATAAAATCATGCACGGTGTGGACAAAGTAGATAAGGAAAAACTGTTTTCCCTATCGCATAACACTAGAACTAGGGGACACTCCATGAAACTTTTGGGTACTAGTTCTCAAACAAATAAGAGAAAGTACTTTTTCACCCAGAGGATTACTGGTCTATGGAACTCCCTGCCAGAAGAAGTGGTGACAGCTGTCAGTCTTGACAGCTTTAAGAAAGGATTAGACAAGTTCATGGAGGACAAGAGTATCAATGGCTATAATTATGGATACTTAAGGACAACCTCCGGGTTGGAGAGATAGGCAGGATATCTCTCAATATCATTTCCAGTGAATCCTAAGCAGGTGAAGGCATCTGCTTGGGAATACCCTGAAGGAAATGGTCCACTGTGTGAGACAGAATGCTGGACTGGATGGGCTGTGGCCTGTTCCAGCAAGGCTGTTCTTATGTTCTTATGTCTCTTTAGCATAAGAAGGAGGGCCTTCTCTGTGTCCACGCCAGCCCTATGGAACCTCTTGCCAACAGAGCTGCGGCTACAGACAGAGCTGCTGCCCTTTAAGAAAGAGCTAAAAACCTGGCTGGCAAAGCAGGTATGGGGCACCAGGGGAGCTGTGACCCCTGCCTGCTGGCTCATATAACAAGATTGCTCCCTGTCTCTTTTAACTGATGGGGTGGGGTGAGTAACTTTGAGGGTATTTATAATGGGTTTTAAAAGGGTTTTACTGTAGTTAAAAATGTAGTGTTGTTTTAATGTTGTTAGCCACCCAGAGTCATTTAAGAGTTGGATGGTAATAGAAATTTGATAGATAAATAGATAAATAAATAAATAATAAGTCTCCTAAAAATTTACTTCTAAAAATTCCTTAAGATATCATTTTAAGACAACTTTTGAAAGTAACTAGAAAAAGTTGTATGTTGTTGTTCAGTCGCACAGTCGATTCCGACCCTTTGCGACCCCATGGACCATCGCTTTCCAGGCACCTCTGTCCTCCACCATCCCCCTCAGTCCTCCCAGTTCTGTGCCCACCGTGTCTACAACACCATCTATCCATCTCATCCTTGGCCTCCCCCTTCTTCTTTTGCCCTCCACCTTTCCCAACATCACGGCCTTCTCAAGTGAATCCTCCCTTCTCATTTGATGCCCAAAGTACTTTAGCCTCATCTTTACTATTTGACCTTCCAATGAGCAGTCAGTGTTGATTTCCTCCAAGATTGACCTATTTGTTCTCCTCGCTGTCCAGGGTACCCTCAAAACTCTCCTCCAGCACCACATTTCAAAGGCGTCTATTCTTCTGCGTTCAGCAGAAGAATTAGGAAATTGTCCAGCTCTCCAGCAATTAGGAAATTGTCCAGCTCTCACATCCGTACATTACCACTGGGAATACCATGGCTTTGACTATTCTAATTTTTGTTTGCAATGTGATGTCTCTGCTTTTCACTATGTTCACCAGGTTTCTCATGGCTTGTCTCCCAAGAATCAGTCGCCTTTTTATTTCATGGCTGCAATCCCCATCTGCAGTGATCTTAGATCCTAAGAACGTAAAATCTGTCACTGCTTCTACTTCTTCCCCATCTATTTTCCAGGAACTGATCGGGCCTGTTGCCATTATCTTGGTTTTCTTGATATTGAGTCTCAAGCCAGCTTTTGCACTCTCCTCCTTCACACCGATCAAGAGATTCTTTAGGTCTTCCTCACTTTCTGCCATTAGGGTGGTGTCGTCTGCATATCTCAGATTGTTGATGTTTCTCCCAGCAATTTTGATCCCATATTGTGATTCCTCCATCCCTGCGTTGCGCATGATGTGCTCTGTGTATAAGTTACAGTTTAATTGCAGCTTCTAGTTTAATTCCTTTAGAAATGTTACCCTAAAACATCTAGTTACACTTATCTACCTCATATGTAACAAATCATAGCCAAGCTGTGGCTACCTACCCTTAGCCCTAGCTGCACTTGATGATAAAAGAGAGATGAAGTTGTTAGTCTCACACTAACAGGTAACACAGAAAGACACTACAAGAAGATACAAGATACAGATAGCCATTGATACCCTTGTCCTCCATGAACTTGTCTAATCCTTTCTTAAAGCTGTCAAGACTGACAGCTGTCACCACTTCTTCTGGCAGGGAGTTCCATAGACCAGTGATCCTCTGGGTGAAAAAGTACTTTCTCATTTGTTTGAGAACTAGCACCCAAAAGTTTCATGGAGTGTCCCCTAGTTCTAGTGTTATGTGATAGGGAAAACAGTTTTTCCTTATCTACTTTGTCCACACCGTGCATGATTTTATAAACTTCAATCATTTTATAAACTTTATTTATCTTAAATAAATCAGCATGGCTGTCATGACTGTGATAATTTTAATACTGTGATAGACTAGGTAAATACTCTTTCATGGGACATTTCTCTATTAACCTCTTTCCTTGCTGAGAACTAGCCATTCATTACCATCTCCTCTTCCCTCTGTATTTTAACCACACTTTCATCTAGGAGAGAAATGTGGTTTTCCCTCTGCAGTTACTGAATACCTATAATAACATTTCATGGTGGATTTTAATCACCTGGCTTTAAAATTGTAAATAATGTCCCCCATTACACTCGGCATTGTGGTCTCTTTTATGGAATACATTACAAACAAGTTAGTCACCTAACTTCTATTTTCCTTGCAAAAATGCTATAGGTTTTGGCCAATTGTGCTGCCATCTAATCTAGGAGGTATGACTCTCCCCTTAATAATTATTTTTTGAATGAGAAAAAAAATATATTTTCTTGGTTTAAACTTAAGATCCATTTTCTCATAGTGGCCTCTAAATATAATATTAAACAACTCTTGCTGACTTTTTTAAAAGTTATTATCTTGGGTAATGGAAAATTTGAGGACACAAGTTGAATGAGGAAATAGTTCGAGGACATCAGATGGTGCTATATTGTTAAAGCCAAGCAAATTATCAGCTTGTTCTGTACCTTGATTGAGTAGAAGAGTAGTAAACTCACTGATTTGAGTTATCCAGAAGAACAGGATCCAACAAATATAAGACATAGTATGTCATACATTTTTACTGTTGTTGTTTTTATTGCTGCTGTTTTTGCTGTACTTTTTATTTCCTAGCATTATTGGTGCTTGGGGAGAAACCAAAGAGTCAAGCCTAAAAATTAGGTATCAGGTCTCAAAAAACTGCAGGTAAGATTGCATGTTTGCAAAATCTCTGATTTCTCGGTTTCAAGAAGCAAATTTACAACAACTGACAGTTGTTTTAAACTGGTAACCAAAGATTTTGGAAAAACTCTAGTTGCTAAGATAAGGAAGAGGTTGACCCATCATGCTTCTATATTCTATCAATTTCTTGCCTGAATGTTTGGTAATTTGCATTTTTTTAAACTTTCTGTTCTTTTCAGTTTGCTTTGTTGATGGAACTCCAACTGATGATTCTGGTCACCTCTTCATCAATATCATGATCTTCATCATGATTTTCATCAGTGTATAAAAAAGAAGTCTGTTCAGAACACTGACATCATATCAAATATACCTTCTTCTGTAGAACCATTTTCTTTTAGGTCCATAAGCAAAGTCAGCCAAGTGATCCATGTATAAAACATGTGCAGAAGTAGAAGGTGATACCTTTTGTGGGTCACTAAATTAAAAAAAAAACACACAGCTGATACCGAGCTCCTCCCTCCCAGGACCAGGGAGAAGAAAAGCTGCCATGGCTCACAGGCGGGCAGAGATGCTGGCCACAGCTGACACCGGGCCCCTAACTCCCAGGGCTGGGGAGTTTTATTTTTGTTATTATTGTTGCTCTTATCAGACCTCTAAATGATGATTTTCTTTTCCTATTCTAATGTTTTATTACATGTATATGCTCAGTTTGTTGTTAGCCACCCTGAGTCGCATTGCGAGTGGGCAGCATACAATTGTTGTTATTATTGTTATTGTTGTTGTTGTGAGCTTTCGTGATTCATGATTATGTAAGCCGCCCTGAGTTAGGCTTGCCTGAATGGGCGGCGAACAAGTTGAAACATTAAATTAAATTAAATGATCACTTCTTCAGGAATGCATTCAAATGTTCATGGCATAATGGTCTGCCAGGCTCTGTCCTTAAAAGCAGCATTTGAGTTTATGCTCCACCCCTATTTTATTTAGTGATCCAGAAAAGGTATCACCTTCTAGTTCTGCATATGTTTATTTTAGTTACTGTATGTGCATAGTCTCCTGATTCATTCTGAATGTACAATTCAGGGCTTCAGAATGGAGGGAACAAGAACACCCAGACTATGGACGTATCCCATCTCCCTGATTTTAATGAACTCTGGTTCTACTTTATTTTTGCATGTGGAGTTTATGGAACCAATGATTGAAAAGGCCCTTCATACTCTGGTGAGGTTAGTTAAGGCACAGCATATTAGAAAAGTCTTACAAACTGAAACATAATTAAGAAAACCCAATCTTAAGGTTGGGGAAAAATAAGAAGGTGAGAGAAACTAAAAGAGAAAGATTTATTAAAACAAGTCAAAAACAATTAGCAATTAACAACTGTCCACAAATATAACTTAACAAAGTTGACATCCACCATTTAATTCTGACAACTTCTAATAGATAGTGGAGACATTATGATGCTACTTAACCTTTTTTTTCATGCAGCTGTACAATGTTCTAACATACAACCATATTTTATTTGTACTAGAAGTATGCACTACACCCCGACTTGGTCCATGTCCAATGAAGGCATACAGATCTGTGCTTTCTGAACCTGTTTCCTTTTAGAGAGACTCCAACCCAGTCTTTGTCAGTGTCTATGCCAGTATTTGTTTTTTGGGAAATGGCAGTAAAGTATAGTAGTACCTCATACAACGATTTTAATCCGTTCCACGGGGCTCATTGTTGTACGAAGCAATTGCTATACGATGCATGCATTGTATAGTGATTTTCCCTATAGGATAAGAACATAAGAACATAAGAACAGCCTTGCTGGAACAGGCCACAGCCCATCCAGTCCAGCATTCTGTCTCACACAATGGCTCACCATTTGCTTCAGGGTATTCCCAAGCAGATGCCTTCACCTGCTTAGGATTCCCTGGAAATGGCACTGAGAGATATCCTGCTTATCTCTCCAACCCGGAGGTTGTCCTTAGGTAGCCATAATTATAGCCATTGATAGCCTTGTCCTCTATGAACTTGTCTAATCCTTTCTTAAAGCTGTCAAGACTGACAGCTGTCACCACTTCTTCTGGCAGGGAGTTCCATAGACCAGTAATAATCTGGGTGAAAAAGTACTTTCTCTTATTTGTTTGAGAACTAGTACCCAAAAGTTTCATGGAGTGTCCCCTAGTTCTAGTGTTGTGCGATAGGGAAAACAGTTTTTCCTTATCTACTTTGTCCACACCGTGCATGATTTTATAAACTTCAATCAGGTCACCTCTTAGACGCCGTCATTCAAGAGTGAAGAGGACCAACCGTTGCAGCCTCAGATGGTAAGGAAGGTGTTCCAGTCCCCAAATCATTCTGGTTGCCCTCCTCTGCACTTTTTCCAGCTCCATAATATCCTTCTGGAGGTATGGCGACCAGAACTGTACACAATATTCCAGATGGGGCCTCACCATAGATTTATAAAGAGGCAAAATGACACTTGCTGACTTATTTTCTATACCCTTCCTAATGATCCCTAGCATTGAGTTTGCTTTTTTCACTGCTGAGGCACACTGGGTTGACACCTTCATTGAGCTGTCCACCAGGACACCAAGGTCCCTTTCCTGGTTTGTCGCAGAGAGTTCAGACCCCATCAGTTTATAAATGTAATTGGGGTTCTTTGCCCCAACATGCATCACTCTGCACTTACTAATGTTGAAACTCATTTGCCACTGTTTTGCCCACTCCCCCAGTGTCAAGAGATCCCTCTGGAGCTCTTCACAATCTCTCACAGTTTTCACTACCCTGTATAATTTAGTGTCGTCAGCAAATTTGGCTACCTTGCTTTTTACTCCTACCTCTAGATCATTTATGAAGAGGTTGAAAAGCAGGGGTCCCAGTACTGAATGCATCGTACAATAATTTTTTCGCTAAGTGGTTTTTCCCATTGAAAAATTGTTGTTCCTTTTTTTTTCATAGGAAAATTGTTATGCGGGACACCATTCCCCCAAAAACCTAATTGTTATACGATTTTGTTACTATACGGAGTGATTGTTATATGAGGTTCCACTGTACTGTATTTGTGTTTCTTCAGCAGTGGAGTGTAGATATCCCTGTGAATGAGACATATAAGCTTATGGGTTTAGGTGTAATGCCAGGATAATTATTTTTGGAGGGATTATTACAGTCCATATAACACAAAGAAAAGTCAGGAAACTATTATTATGAACCTTGTCAGTAAAATCAGCATAACAACAACAAAAGAGGAACCAAAGAGAAGGGAGATAGGGGGACAAATTCTGTCTCAAAGTGGTCTAATACCCTGAAGTGACCTAATCACAAAAAAGTAAGCATTCAGCTACACACACACACACACACACACACACACACACACACACACACACACACACACACACACACACACACACACACACACACACAGTCTTATTACAACAATTGACTTTCTCTTGGCAGTTGGAAAAAGCGGAGGAATAAAACAAGAAATATAAAAAGAACCAAATTCTGTAGACTGCTGTGTTTTGCCTGTCCCATTTGCTTTGCCCCATTCAAAGGAAATGGGGCTTTATGAAGAATCAGAAACAAGAGGTATTGTCATGGACACAGGCAAGATTGTGGTTGGGTTGTTTCCAAAGGGCACAGGAGTTGGCCACAATATATGTGTCCTTTATTCAGTCACGGAGTGGATCAAGCAGCTTGTACACATTCTTACTATATATCCAGATTTCGTGCTTGGTAGACATTGTTGGTACTTAAGAGCAAAGAAGCAAAAGATATCCAAGAAAATACTCAGCATTTAAAGCAGTGGTTCCCAATGTGGGGGCCACATCCCACAGGGGAAATTCAATTCCTGGAAGCCTAAATCAATACATTGGCTGATCAGTGCTTTGGGGAATTGATATCCAAAAGCTAAAAGTTGGGAAACACTGTTTTAAAATAATAAGGCTTACTTTCTCTTTGTTTCTTCAGCCCCTGATTTGGCATTTTCTTCCATCTACATCAGATAAACAGAGGAGCATAATTTCACCCTGTATATATTCAGTAAGAGTGAATTCCCAAATTCTAAATTGATTTTTCCTTATTGAGATCAGTTTGTATGAAATCCAGTTCTGGGACAAAGTGAAGCAACTTTTCCGACTGATTTGTGTCCAGGGTAGGAGCACAGACAACTTCAATTACACTGCACAACAACGATTTTGCTACTGGGAATAACACATGATTTATGTGATACTAGCACAGGTTGCCCAGCATTGCTGGGCTGTTATAAATTGTGTTTTGCTTTTTTTTTTTGAGGGGGGGGTTTGAGTTAAAAATCAACAGAGGATGCTATAAATCTTTTTATTTTATTTATTTAACATATGTTTGTTATTTCTGTAAACTTTTGATTTATTATTTTTTGACTTGTTTTTACTCTTGTGGCCTCTAGGTGGGGCTGTGTTGTTTTTGACTTGTTTTTAATATTCCGGCCTGCAGGTGAGGCTGTTAGTAATAGTGTTGGTTTTGTTTTCGTTTCACATGTTTTTTTCTCTCCTGGCCTCTAGCTGGGGCTTCTTCCTGTAAGTAGTCTTTGTTTCTTCATTTCTGTTCCGATCTCATGGAGGGAGGATGTGCTGGTGAGTTCTCTGGTTTTCTTTGCCGGACCCACTCCCCAATAATGACACGGACACTTGAATTGGATTAAAAATTGGGCCACTTTATTAACTTTTATCTTAAACTTTCCTTAACTACTGTTAAGGACCAAACGGGCCATAATAGCACTAGTAAGGAGTGAACCTTAGTTACGAACCCTTATTAGATGCATGTCACAATTTGCTACCACTGCAACAAATTGTATGACCCTGTCAACAACCTGTTTCTACTGAAACACGTTGTTGACCCTTGTCAGGATGCTATTTGCTAGCTCCTGATTCGAATGTGCCTCCGGTCAATTGTGGATGTGTTGCATGCTGGTACTAGCATAGCAACCGGTTACGTGGTCAGCTAGTTGGCCATTCCAAGTTTGCCTCACCTTGTCCTCCCTATGGCCAACCACCTGCATAGCTGCCGGGTTAAATGGGTCAGGCACTTTCTCCTTACCAGTGCTAGCCACCACACGGGGAGGAGTTCACGACTCACCGCCCCACCCTGACTGTGCACGCATTCACCAGGCCCATTTGCAATGCCGTCTGGAAGAGGTCCATACCTCTAGCCCGTCACCGCGGTAAAAACTGGGTCCTGTATGCGGATCGGGGATGTGGGACTACTGTCCCCGAATCATGTTAGGCAAAATACCGGGCCACTGCCCTGCTAGAACAAGGGGTGTTGGACTACTGTCCACACCCATGTTTGCAAAATACCGGGCTACTGCCCTGCTAGAATAAGGGGTGTTGGACTACTGTCCCCACCCGAGTTCAGCGAAAAACCGGGCTACTGCCCTGTCAGAACAGGGGGTGTAGGACTACTGTCCCCGCCCATGTTCAGCAAAATACCGGGCTACTGCCCTGCTAGAACAAGGGGTGTTGGACTACTGTCCCCGCCCGAGTTCAGCGAAAAACCAGGCTACTGCCATGCCAGAACAGGGGGTGTTGGACTACTGTCCCCGCCCATGTTCGGCAAAAATACCGGGCTACTGCCCTGCTAGAACAAGGGGTGTTAGACTACTGTCCCCGCCCGAGTTCAGTGAAAAACCGGGCTACTGCCCTGCCAGAACAAGGGGTGTCAGACTACTGTCCCCGCCCATGTTCAGCAAAATACCGGCCCACTGCCCTGCTAGAACAAGGGATGTTGGACTACTGTCCACACCCATGTTTGGCAAAATACCGGGCTACTGCCCTGCTAGAATAAGGGGTGTTGGACTACTGTCCCCACCCGAGTTCAGCGAAAAACCGGGCTACTGCCCTGTCAAAACAGGGGGTGTAGGACTACTGTCCCCGCCCATGTTCAGCAAAATACCGGGCTACTGCCCTGCTAGAACAAGGGGTGTTGGACTACTGTCCCCACCCGAGTTCAGCGAAAAACCAGGCTACTGCCATGCCAGAACAGGGGGTGTAGGACTACTGTCCCCGCCCATGTTCGGCAAAAATACCGGGCTACTGCCCTGCTAGAACAAGGGGTGTTAGACTACTGTCCCCGCCTGAGTTCAGTGAAAAACCGGGCTACTGCCCTGCCAGAACAAGGGGTGTCAGACTACTGTCCCCGCCCATGTTCAGCAAAATACCGGCCCACTGCCCTGCTAGAACAAGGGATGTTGGACTACTGTCCACACCCATGTTTGGCAAAATACCGGGCTACTGCCCTGCTAGAATAAGGGGTGTTGGACTACTGTCCCCACCCGAGTTCAGCGAAAAACCGGGCTACTGCCCTGTCAAAACAGGGGGTGTAGGACTACTGTCCCCGCCCATGTTCAGCAAAATACCGGGCTACTGCCCTGCTAGAACAAGGGGTGTTGGACTACTGTCCCCGCCCGAGTTCAGCGAAAAACCAGGCTACTGCCATGCCAGAACAGGGGGTGTTGGACTACTGTCCCCACCCATGTTTGGCAAAAATACCGGGCTACTGCCCTGCTAGAATAAGGGGTGTTGGACTACTGTCCACACCCATGTTTGGCAAAATACCGGGCTACTGCCCTGCTAGAATAAGGGGTGTTGGACTACTGTCCCCACCCGAGTTCAGCGAAAAACTGGGCTACTGCCCTGCCAGAACAAGGGGTGTTAGACTACTGTCCCCGCCCGAGTTCAGTGAAAAACCGGGCTACTGCCCTGCCAGAACAAGGGGTGTTGGACTACTGTCCCCGCCCATGTTCAGCAAAATACCGGGCTACTGCCCTGCTAGAACAAGGGGTGTTGGACTACTGTCCCTGCCCGAGTTCAGTGAAAAACAGGGCTACTGCCATGACAGAACAGGGGGTGTTGGACTACTGACCCCGCCCATATTCGGCAAAAATACCGGGCTACTGCCCTGCTAGAACAAGGGGTGTTAGACTACTGACCCCGCCCGAGTTCAGCGAAAAACCGGGCTACTGCCATGACAGAACAAGGGGTGTCAGACTACTGTCCCCGCCCATGTTCGGCAAAATACCGGGCTACTGCCCTGCTAGAACAAGGGGTGTTGGACTACTGTCCCCACCCGAGTTTAGCAAAAAAAACGGGCTACTGCCCTGCTAGAACAAGGGTGTTGGACTTCTGCCCCTGCCCATGTTCGGCAAAATGCCGGGCTACTGCCCTGCTAGAACAAGGGGTGTTGGACTACTGTCTCCGCCCGAGTTCAGTGAAAAACTGGGCTACTGCCCTGTTAGCACTAGGTTGTTGGACTACTGTTCCCACCCATGTTCAGCAAAATACCAGGCTACTGCCCTGTTAGCATTAGGGTGTTGGACTACTGTCCCCGCCCATGTTCGGCAAAATACCAGGCTACTGCCCTTTTAGCACTAGGGTATCGGACTACTGTCCCTGCTCCATGTTCAGGAAACTATCAGGCTACAGCCCTGCCAAATAAGGGGTGTTGGACTACCGTCCCCACCCATGTTTGGCAAAATACCAGGCTACTGCCCTGTTAACACTAGGGTATTGGACTACTGTGCCCGCTCCATGTTTGGGAAACTACTGGGCTACTGCCCTGCCAGAAAAAGGGGTGTTGGACTACTGTCCCCACCTATGTCCGGCAAAATTCCGGGCTACAGCCCTGTTAGCACTAGGGTGTTGGACTACTGTCCCTGAACCACGTTTGGCAAATCCCAGGCTACTGTCCTGTTAACAGACTGCCGGGCCCGTTAAATAAACAAGGCTCACTACCTCCTTGTTCGCATGAGTGTGAGGCCCCCTTAAACTATACCATCCAGACCTGTGGCCAGCGATGATCCAGCAGGCCGAGGCCTTTGCGTATGGCTAGGAGCCATTCCAAGTCTGGGTACAGTGCTAAATCATTCCCTCCCAGATGAAACATTACCATGGCAGGTGGATCAGGGTCCCCAATGTACATTGGGAATGGGCACAGTCCCTGCTACCCATCCCAGGGACAATACCACCCCAAATGCGCAATGGTGCAGAGCCCCAGAAGCATGCCACATGTGGAAGAAGCAGGGTGACTGGCCACCCAAGAGAACTCGACTGTGCCAGACGATCCACACTCACACCTGTGTCTCCAAGCATCCAGAGGCTGAAAGAGAAAAGGAAAGAACAGAACCAGCAAAGTGCTCACTGCAACAATGGGTGCACAGTGAAGCAGAAACACATGGACCCCAACCATCCCCCATGCCGGACCCTCATATGGCACCATACGGAGTGAATGCTCCTTACAATGTATTTGAGTGAAACAAAGCATCCGGGCGGCCCAGTGCCCCCTCAAACTGATATTTTGTCAGGGTGAGGGGGGAGCTGCATCCCGGTGTCAAGAGAGGCCCAGGTAAAGTGCCACGCACAGGGCAAGTGCAGTAGCACTGCCACCAAATGCCGAGAATGACCCCTAAGTACGTAGGTAAGCCTTATGGGCAACGGTAGCCAAGGACAAACAATAGCCCCGATTCACTATTCCTCGCCAAGCACCCTATTCCATTCGGGAATGCAGGGGAGCTGTCAGCCCCTGCGCTAGAGCCTGGAGCCGAGGAAGCCTCAGCAATACCCTCCTGAATGCCCGAAACAGGTCTGGCCTTAAAACAGCACAGCAAGGTTCGGAGTGCCAACAAACAGCCGTGCAGGAGCCATGACCCTATGGGAGCAGGGCGTTATGTTATCGAATACTGAGGAAGTATGTGCAATGGCAAGATTATTATTATTATTATTGATATATATACATATATATAAAAAACTGAATCATGAATATAATCACAATCCATGTACATTAACTAGCTTATTAAAATGATGGAATTCTACTTTTAGAGATTATTAAGACCCCTGTGAAAATAGTGATGACTTACGAAGTATATAGGAATGATGAACAATATTCCCTAACAAAAGTATAGCATGGCAGTTGAAACTGCTACTCCTTGGGTACTATAACCCAACAGCAAATATCCACTCCCTCCAACTATGTGTCACCCGGTAACCAAAGTAAGGGGCACCAGGTATCTTGTTTTTTGTTTTTTTGTATATATGGAAAAATAAGACCCCTATTCCCATATCTCTTCCTTGATGGTAATGGAGTGGGTATGCTGGAATAGAGCGCAAGTCATCCAACCCAGATTCTCATTGGCCTTCAAATTGAACCCTAATGAAGCTTCGCTTCCTTGCAAAGAAGATGCTCAAGGTTCATGCCTGAGCTTTGTCTACCCCTCCAGGCCCGACACGTCCAATACGCCAACATCCTGATCCTGGGACACCAGACGTTGGTTACATCAAGCATGGTCTGAGGCCTAGGAAGGTAAAGGACTCAGGAGCCGTCCTCCAATATTGACCACCTTACCAAGTCACATAGAGGCCCCAGTGACGCGATCCACATAACCAGAGTTTACGAACACGCTGTCCATATGAGCTAGTCTGCCGGAATTCCAAATGAAGCAGCCGTTTTGTGCATGACAGTGAGGTGAGCCATTGTGCGTGATTTACACTGTATCGGCCTATATAATCATGTATACCCCTCTCCTGGCGAAATGACGAGGTGCAAGGTGGGTGTCGGCGAAGGCCAAACACCATCCCCGTCGTACTCCCACCAACGTATTCCCGGCTGTTACCGGGACCAATAAACGAGGTGTAGGGTCGGCGTGGTCAGCCAGATTCGCCAGGGTGGGCCGGAGGGCCAGAAAGGATGAGTACATTGGGCACTGCAGGGGCAGCACCAGGCAGTACAGGATAAAACGCCCGCTGTGTAGTTAGTGTGAGAGGTAAAGAAACGGCAGGCTGGGAGCCATAAGGTGCACCCGGGGCCAATGGGCCACCGTGGCCGTGGCCAGGCAAGTAGTGTGTCGTGCACTCAAGGAACTGCCATACTCACTAGATGCGACTGCTGCGACTGTGCCCCCCATGAGTTCCAGCCGCAGTGGTCCAGAGTCGGAGTGTCCCGTGTGGGTGGTGGCCCATGTATGGGGGCAGCCCCCATCCAGGGCCAGAAGGTGCCCCCTGCCCAGCTGAATCCCCCCCTGCGGAGCCCCACCAGTTGAGCAAGGGCAAGGGCGGATCGAACTCACAACCAGTTGGCTGCAACACAACACTTTAACCACTGTGCCACCAGGGCTCACCCAGTAGGCAGGAAGTGCCGGGCCTGACCAAGTAATGGGGCCAGCCCGATCCCTGGCCACAGCGGAATGCCACAAAACCAGAACACTTGAGCGGCGGCCCCTTTGGAGAATAGGAAGCCATCACATTCTTGCACTAGGATTTTCCCCCTTGAAAACCAGTCACATTTGACTAGGGCTCAGCGTTCATCTCCTTAAAAGCCGAAGAGCCAGTGCAGCCCGCCCCTGCAGACGCCTCCGTGGCCATGCGGCAGGCACGACCAAACACCGGCATGCACAGAACACTGCCACCTTCCCACCGAAGCGGTCCCCATTTATCCACCTGCAATTTCGTGCCCTCAAACTGCTAGGATGGAATCGAACTGCTGACCTACCGCCTCCCAGTCAGCGTCTTAGCCACATGAGCCACGGCACTAGGCTGGAGCCGGCCCGGCCAAAGCCTGCACTGCAGGCAAATACCTGCCTCCTGCCCAAACCCTCCGGCTGGTCGGAGGCCTGGGTCCAAGGGTAGCAAGGGCCGAGCCCAAGGTCCAGCCCGGGGCCACGCTGCTTGTCACGGGTGCCATGCCGCCACCACGCCACTGGGCGCGGCCTTCTTCTCGGGCGCCTTGCACCCAAATATTAGCCTTGAGGCCCCCAAGAGCCCCGATTGGGGCAGCAAAGGGTCGGCACGGTCCACCTGTTCCCGGGCGAACGGCGCACAGCTTAGGCTCACTACCGGCAGTGGCTGTGGCGAGTGACCCAGTCGAATTAGAACTGCCGGGAGCGGTGCATGTCCCCACCCCTGGCTCCATTTTGCCGTGCCCATGCCTCAGAGGCGGGGCCAGCCAAGCACGCGGCAGGCCATTTTGCCGCCACACATTCCTTCTTCTGGGTTTTTTCTTTGTTTTGTTTTTGTGGTGGTGGGCTGGGAGGTGTTTCTGTTTGTTCTTTTGTGGTTTGGTTAGGTTTTAGGTTTGTTCAATTGGTTTGTTTATTTCTGGTTTGTTTAATTTTTGTGATTTTGTTGGTGTTTATTTGTGTAATTTGTGGTAGTTGTGTTGTTAGAGTTAGGTATCCTCGTGTTGTAGTTAGATGTTTTTTCTGTGCTTTTCTGGTATTGTGGATGTTTTTGTTTGTGGATTTTGTTGTTTACTTATTTTGTTTATTAATGGGTTTTCTTAATTATTTATTTATTTGTGCTTTATCAATTTTTATTAATTTTGGTGTTTGTTGGTGTGTACTTTTGCGTGAAGAACGGGCTGCCTGTCGGTTCCTCTTTTCCCCATTGCTGCTTTGAATTTTGGTGTTGATGCAGCAATGGGGAAAATGAGGAGCCAGCAGTCAGCCCGCTCTTCCCCTGGTAAGGTTCATTAGGTAGGATGGGGGAGAAGGAGGCAGAGAAGAGCTAACTGCCTGACGATGGTTTTCTCCTCTCTGTCTCCTTTCTCTCCTGGTTTACCTAACCGGAGATCAGCAGGTAGCGATCTGTAAGGGGTGGTATCCTTCCTTGCAGATTGCTGACTGCTGCTTTTGTATTACCTCCACCGCTGTTTCATGTTAGTTCTTGAAACAGTGGTGCCGGAAGTACAAACGCAGCAGCCAGTCATTCACCAGGGAGTGTGCTTCCCCTGATGAATTGCTGCCTGTTGTTGGTTTCTTTTTCCACCCCAGCTCAAGGTACCTTGAGGCCGGCTGTGGTCTCGCCATGTCTTTGGTGTGGTAGCGTGGAGGAGAGGAAGTCCCTCTTCTCCCCGTTGCCCTGGGAAAGAAGGCTGGTGGGTGTATTGCTGCGTTTTTTTGTGGGTGTTTGTTTTGTGAGGCTATGAGGCGCTGCATCCATCTACGGTGGACTTGCGCTCCCATTGCGGAATGCCTGCGTTTTTTAATTTTATTTTTTGTGCACCAGCTTTCTCAGCGTTCTGTGCACTCACGGCACGTAGGATGCTGGGACTTGGAGTTTTGTGTTTTTTGTTTGCATTCATGCGGCATTTTTCCCCCTGCGGCTTGATTTCAATTGACCATGCCACATTTCTCAATGTTCTTTTTGTTTGCGCCTCTCAGCCTGATTGGCTGAGGTGCTGTGCAGCACAGAGGATGTTGGGAATTGAAGTTGTTTCCCTTTTTTGCATTTGTGGGGCTCTTACCCCACTGGCAGCTTTGGCAACCCTGCAGTAACCTGCGGGTTGGGTTCGGGCAAGTGCAGGAGGCTTGGTACAGGATAGGATGAATGGGTGCAGAAACATATAGCAAGTTCCAACAGGTTAACCTTTGGATTTATAGGTATAGATCAAGTGTGCTGATTCCAAATTTGAAGTCAGAATTTGCTTATCACGTACAGATTTTAAATTATAGGTGTGCTATAGTTGTTCAAATGGTATTGGGTAATGTATTTTTACATGGGAACATTATAACAGTTGAAGTTACCACTATGTTTGCTGACGCCTCAGCTGAATCACGTCTCCTGGTGGCATGCATTTTCCAGCAGCAGCTGGGCAAGTCAGTGAGCTGACATCAGAAATAGTCATATAAGGCGATATGGACCAAAGACTTTATCTCTAGTGCGAAACCATCTTATTGGATAGGCCATAGTAAGTCTGTTTTGAGCTAAAGATAAGTAGGAGCAGCTGTGTTAATAAAGCATACAATTTTTGCTACATTTGTGGTAAATAAATTGCTTGATCAACACAAGAACCCAACCAAGAGGGGGAGATTTGCTTATGTAAGATCCTGACATCCTAGGCAGAACTGGACTTCAGATTTGGATTCAGAACACTTGGTTTAGTATTGGACACATGGATTAGACCAAGTAGCAGACAATATTTTTTTTGTGTAATGCAGTGTTATCAACCTGAAAGTGTTAACATCCGTTAGGTTGTTGCCAACCAGGCAACATGCAGTATCGGCTCACTTTCTTGCAGAGCCTTGAAGAATCTGGATATCTTTATCAGAAACATACTAAATCTGATATTCCTCACCTCTTCCTAATCCTTGATGTCATTTCAAATTCTATAGCACTAGGCAATATGAATTATGGAGCAACAATTTGATATATCAGCTCTGGGCATCTGTCAGTCTGGGCAGGCACAGATGGCCACATGGGCTCACGATGCTGAAAGGCAGTTATAAAGTACAACATGGGTTGTCATACCAGTCTGAGAAATACTTGAGCTTTAGGTGGAAAGATACATCCATAATCTTTTTCTTCCTACCTGCAGTTTGAAGAATCAGACGGACACAGAGAGGGCAATTAAGAGATGGTTTAGTATTCCACAGAAGTTCAGATACAAGCAGACACTCTGATGAGTGGTGAGTTAATGAACTCCAAACTGCCCTATCATTAACAGCTCTGTTTCGTCTTTGATCTAACAAACCAACTGAAGTTCGTGATTGGACTGCAGTGGCTTAATGGCTAAGACAGTGAACTTGATGACTGGAAGGTTGGCAGGTCAGCAGTTCAAGACCCGAGTCCTGCAAAATGGAGTGAGCTCCCATCTCTGCCTCAGCCTGTGCCAACCTAGCAGTTTGAAAGCAACAAATTGCAAGTAGATAAATAGGTACCACTTCATTGGGAAGGTAACATCTGCAGACACAGACAATGCTGGCTCTGTCAGAGATGAGCACTGAACCCTAGAGTTGTATATGACTGGCTTTTGAGCAAGGGCGACCTTTACCTTTACCTATGCTCCCCTTAGCAATACTGTCTTTTCTAGCAAGTTATGTTGATTTTGCTATATTCCTCTTACTGTTTTGTCAAACTGTGAGGCTGGCTCAGAATGTTTACAATATGGTGACATATAATGTCCCTACTGCTTGGGATTAAAAAGCTTTGTGGTTTTTTTTAAAGGCACAACTTCAAAATTGTTTGCCCAAACTTTCCCAATTTTGGCACAGAGCAAGAACCAATTGTCTGCCACATTGATGGTTAGGCATTAATATAAAGCTCAGTTTCAAAGTTACTGTAGTTGTTTTTGTTTGTGGTGCCTTCTTTTTTCGAATTGCCTTGCTGAACAATGTTTTTTCTCTTCTAGCAGTGATCATTTATAGAGGCTTACAGAATAAGTAAATATACAAGTATAATATTCAAAAGATCTACATATTATATGCAGGCGCACTTTCATTCTTTTGTCATCTTTCTTTGATACTTTTATTAACCCACACATTATAATTTTATTAATGAAGAAAAATTATAACAACCTATAATTAGACTAATAAAGAGAAAATTATAGCTATGTATGATTGTACCAATATAAAAAGGAAACTCCATGGTTATATATTTTAAGCTCTCTCCATTTACTAAATCAGCACATAAGCCTAGTGATTTTATCTAATATTGCGTGTTTTTAGAGTAAATTATTAATCCTTTCATTTATTATGATTTATTGAGAGAAGGCATATTAGGGAAGCAGAAGCTGAAAATGTTAAACAGTTTACCTGGCCCTAAGGATTTAGCCAAAAAGATTCCCTCAAATTTCCTCCTGAGAATGGACTTTGCAGGCACATCCCCCAAAGAAAGACTCAGACACCGGTATATGGATAAAGGCATTGGGCCACTTTTATTGAATAATGCCCTAGTCCAAATTATCACTTTCAATTGGTGTAATCATCCAATTGTAATTCTTTAAGGCAAGCAGGCCGCAGTAAAACTGGTAAGGTTCCTCCCAAAATGCCAATGGCAATTGGCTACATGTAACTATTTGTATCAATTTGTTTGTTGACACAAACAAATTATTGACCCGAGTCAATAAACTATCTACTGACCCCCACCCTATGACATGTATCCGTTAAATATCAAGGTGATGCAGGCTGTGAAGCTCCTGCCATCACCCCTTGCCTGGTTCACCCTTGACCAGCCAAAGCTATTACCCCTGTACCTATCTACGTGTTGGCCTGTCAATTGCGAACCTGCCGGATACCTATGGGTCATAAATCTTAACCTTACCAGTGCTGCCCGCCACACGGGGAGGCGTCCATGATGACTCACCCCCCCCACCCCCCCCCAGACCGTCAGCTCGGTCACCAGGCTTGCTTGCATATCCTCAAGAAAGAGGTTCATACCTCTGGCCGACAAGTGGACCTCATCTCCTGCATAGAGATCGTAATCCTGCAAGCCTATCCTAGGATGCCTGATGGCTGTCCCCAAGCCCTTGTCTGCCAGGAACCGGGCAACAGCCCTGTTTACCGAGCGGCGAGTGCGGTCAAGGGCACGGTGGTCAACGCCTCCCATGTAAGTATGTTGCGGCACCATGTCCGACCATAGCAGCCGCGTGGACGGCCATACGTAATGCAACTAGGCTAGGTCCCTGCAAATCGTGAATTTTAAAGAGAGGCCAGTGACCTGTGTGAGGTCATTGCCACCGAGGTGCAGGATAAGGACATCAGGTGGTCCAGCATCCCTGATGGAAAACAGGAATGGCAACAGTTCCTGTCATCTCATACCGCACTTACCGTACCATCGCTGCACATAGCCCGAGATGGGGTCCCCACTCTGTCACCGCAGCATACTGCGCTGCCCAGTGCATGTAACTGTGGCCCACCAGCCATACTGCCACCAGTTTGCAGGGACACACAGGGTCTGTAAAAGAAGGAAAAAAGGAATAATGACATAACTGGTACTCATGCATGGAGGGGGCGTGCGTACAATGCAAAGCGCATAGATCCCCACCTGCCCATCCTGCGTATATCAACCTCAGAGTACTCAAACGCAGCCGCAGTAGACGCGGCGCCTATCCTAAATGAATGGGTGCCGTAACAAGACCCAGGGAAGCCCACACTGTGAAGTACCATGCCGGTCACCTTCCAAAACTGGAATTTAGTAAGGGGAGACCCATCCTGGTGGCAGAAAAATGGGCCAGGGTGCATACCACGCACTGCCAAAAATTCATGTAGGGCACCAACCGGACAGATGTCTTCAATGGAACATCGTAGCAGTCTGACTCCACTGCCTACGCCATGCTGATCAACCTTTGAGGACCGTATCCTCAACTGAGCCCACTCTTGTGTAACATAGACATTGTCGAGTTAAAGTGCCCTACGAGACGCATCCACCTTAGACAGTGGTACCAACTCACTGATGTGGAGCGCTCCAAAGAAGGCTACAGTGGTAGCTGCGTGAAAAAAGAGCCACCTCATACCTATCATAGCATAAGTTATGCCAGCCTCGTGCAAGGTGGGTAAAAACCTCTGGTGAAATCAGGTGACGTGTGTCCGGGTGGCGGCCACGTTCATGTGTCCACCCTTCCAAAACATGATGTATGCGGAAATCATTCACGCAGTCAGCGAAGCCCCGCACCTTGGCCATAAATGCCAGTGCCGAAAGCCTAGAGGCTATAGTAGGGAGGGGGGGGCAGCCCCTGACCGTGAAGATAAACCATGTATTGTAAAATCTGGTCTACTTGTATTGGCCACACTTCGGGTAACCGTAGTTGCCCACAAAAGGTTCTAAATTGTATGAAAGCATGTTGATACGCCTTACGCGTGCGAAGTGCCAAAGACATGCCGATCGCCCGGTTTACCTCTCCTTGCCAAATGTCCAAATCTCGGCCGGGAGTGGCGAGGGGAATTCCTCTGCTTCCGGCGCCAAGGCACGGAACCAGGAGATCTGCAGGCGGGATAAAGCATCAGCAATATCGTTATTAATGCCTGGTGCATATCTGGCCTTGAACAGCACATTGAGGCGTAGGCTTCTCAAAACAAATTGACGGCCCAATGTCATGACCCTAGGGGATTTGGACGTCTGGGCGTTAACAATGTGTACCACTGCAGCATTGTCACACCAAAAATGGACCACTGAGTTGACCCACTTATAGCCCCATAGCATTTGTTGTTGTTCAGTCGCACAGTCGGTTCCGACCCTTTGCAACCCTATGGACCATTGTTCTCCAGGCGCCTCTGTTCTCCACCATCCCCCTCAGCCCTCCCAGCTCTGTGCCCATTGTGTCTACAATGCCATCTAGCCATCTCATCCTTGGCCTCCCCCATCTTCTTTTGCCCTCCATCTTTCCCAACATCAATGCCTTCTCAAGTGCATCCTCCCTTCTCATTTGATGTCCAAAGTATTTTAGCTTCATCTTTACTATTTGACCTTCCAATGAGCAGTCAGGGTTAATTTCTTCTAAGATTGACCTATTTGTTCTCCTCGCTGTCCAGGGGACTCTCAAAACCCTCCTCCAACACCACATTTCAAAGGCATCTATTCTTCTGCGTTCAGCCTTCCTAATTGTCCAGCTCTCACATCCGTACATTACTACTGGGAAAACCATTGCTTTGACTATTCTAATTTTTGTTTTCAATGTTATGTCGCTCCTTTTCACTATGTTCCCCAGGTTTCTCATCACTTGTCTCCCAAGAATCAGTCGCCTTTTTATTTCATGGCTACAATCCCCATCTGCAGTGATCTTTAATCCTAAGAAAGTAAAATCTGTCACTGCTTCTACTTCTTCCCCATCTATTTTCCAGGAACTGATTGGGCCTGTTGCCATTATCTTGGTTTTCTTGATATTGAGTCTCAAGCCAGCTTTTGCACTCTCCTTCTTCAGCCCAATCAAGAGATTCTTTAGGTCTTCCTCGCTTTCTGCCATTAGGGTGGTATCGTCTGCATATCTCAAATTGTTGATGTTTCTCCCAGCGATTTTAATCCCATATTGTGATTCCTCCATCCCTGCACTGCGCATTATGTGCTCTGTGTATAGGTTGAACAGGCATGGTGACAAAATGCAGCCTTGTCTTACTCCTTTTCCTATTCCAAACCACTCTGTCATTCCGTGTTCTGTCCTAACTGTTGCTTCTTGGTTCATGTACAGATTTCTCAGGAGGCATATGAGGTGCTCTGGTATTCCTATCTCTTTAATTACTTGCCACATCTTGTTGTGGTCCACACAGTCAAATGCCTTAGTGTAGTCAATAAAACAAAAGTAAACTTGTTTCTGGTATTCCTTTGTTTTCTCCATGATCCAGCGTATGTTGGCAATGTGGTCTCTAGTCCCCCTGCCTCTTCTGAAACCTGCCTGCACCTCTGGTAATTCTCTTTCCACATGCTGCTGAAGTCTATCCTGTATTATCTTGAGCATCACTTTACTGGCGTGTGGGATGAGCGCGATTGTTCGATAATTTGAACATTCTTTGGCATTGCCCTTTTTTGGGATTGGGACGTATACTGATCTTTTCCAATCCTGTGGCCATTGTTTTGTTTTCCAAATCTGCTGGCATATTGAATGCAGTAATTTGACGCCGTCGTCTTTTAGCGCTTTGAAAAATTCAACTGGGATACCATCATCTCCACTAGCTTTGTTGTTTGCAGTGCTCTTTAGGGCCTTTATGACCGCTCTCCAGGATGTCTGGCTCAATTTCTACTTCTTCCTCATTGTGATTGTCAGGAGTGTTGAGGTCCTTTTTGTAGAGTTGCTCTGTGTACTCTTTCCATCTTTTCTTAATCTCTTCTGCATCAGCTAGCTCCTTTCCTTCTTTGTCCCTTATCATGGTCATTTTTGCTTTAAATGTTCCCTTAATTTCCCCGATTTTTTTGAAAAGATCTCTGGTTCTGCCTCTTTTGTTGTTTTCCTCCATTTCTCTGCACTGTTCTTTTAGGTAGTTTTCCTTATCTCTCCTTCCTTTTCTTTGAAATTCTGTGTTCAAATGGTTGTAGTTTTTCCTTTCTCCTTTGACTTTTGCGTTCCTTCTTTCCTCTGCTATTTTAAGAGCCTCATCAGACAACCACTTTGCTTTCTTACTCTTCTTTTCTTTTGGTATGGTTTTCTTTGCTGCTTCCTGCATGATGTCCCTCATCTCTGTCCATAATTCTTCTGGCACTCTATCTATTGAGTCTAAGCCATTGAATCTGTTCATCACCTCCACCGCGTATTCTTTAGGGATGCTGTCTAGGTGATATCTTTCTGGCTCTGTGTTTTCCTTATTTTCTTTAGTCTAAGCCTGAATTTTGCGATCAATAGGTTGTGATCTGAGCCACAGTCTGCTCCAGGTCTTGTTTTTGCTGACTGTATGGAGGTTCTCCATCTTTGGCTGCAGAGTATGTAGTCAATCTGGTTTCGGTGTTGGCCATCTGGTGATGTCCATGTGTAGAGTCGCCTCTTGTGTTGCTGGAAGAGAGTGTTTGCTATGACCAGTGCGTTCTCTTGGCAGAACTCTATCAATCTTTGCCCTGCTTCATTCTGTACTCCCAGACCAAATTTGCCTGTTATTCCCTCCACTTTTTGATTTCCTACTTTGGCATTCCAGTCTCCTAATATAATTTGGACATCATTTCTTGGTGTCTGTTCTATGAGGTGTTGTAAGTCCTCATAGAACTGGTCCATTGTGGCTTCATCTGCACCAGTGGTTGGTGCGTATATTTGGATCACAGTGACATTGAAAGGTTTGCCTTGAAATCTAACTGACATCATTCTGTCATTTTTGAGATTGTATCCCATTACTGCTTTTCTCACTCTTTTATTGACTATTATGGGTAATCCATTTCTTCTAAGGTTTTCTTGCCCACAGTAGCAGATATGATGGTTTCCAGAGCTGAATTCCCCCATCCCTGTCCATTTGAGCTCACTGATGTCTAAGATGTCAATGCTTATTATTTCCATCTCATTTTTTACCACTTCCAGTTTACCTTGGTTCATTGATCTCACATTCCATGTCCCTATGCAGTATTGCTCCTTACAACATTGCATTTCCCCTCCCCCCTTCCTGTCCCTCCCCTTCCTCCACTCTGTGGTGTTAAGCATCCTGTATCACCTAGCCTGCCCCTTTGTTTGCCCCTTTGTTTTGCCTTTTGTTTTGGTCAATAGGGTTCTCTTGGCAAGCTTTGTGGCGTGGTTGCCGGTGTCTACGCCATTTTTCTCTCCTCATACATTTTATCACAGTTTTAAAAGTTTAAAAACATTTAAGACAACATATTATCATGCATATTATCACACTTTAAAGCACAGTCTCTATGTCAGTTTCTATGTTTAGTCAGTATAAAGTCTCTATGTCATTTGCTATATTAGGTCTTCTACATTTACATATCTGCTACTTATCCTTTGCCTGGAGCTCTGGCTCTCCTCCTCCTTCTCAACCCCGGCTGGGGTGGTTGTCCGGCGGCGGCGGCGGCAGGCCCCTTTGCCGCTCGTCCCGGCTCTCTTCCTCCTCTTCACCCCCAGCTGGGGTGGTTGTCCGGCGGCGGCGGCGGCAGGCCCCTTTGCCGCTCGCCCCGGCTCTCCTCCTCCTCTTCACCCCCGGCTGGGGTGGTTGTCCGGCGGCGGCGGCGGCAGGCCCCTTTGCTGCTTGCCCCGGCTCTCCTCCTCCTTCTCACCCCCGGCTGGGGATGGGGTGGCTGTCCGCCGCCGGCGGCGGCAGGCCCCTTTGCCGCTCATCCCGGCTCTCTTCCTCCTCTTCACCCCCGGCTGGGGTGGTTGTCCGGCGGCGGCGGCGGCAGGCCCCTTTGCCGCTCGCCCCGGCTCTCCTCCTCCTCTTCACCCCCGGCTGGGGTGGTTGTCCGGCGGCGGCGGCAGGCCCCTTTGCCGCTCGCCCCAGCTCTCCTCCTCCTTCTCACCCACGGCTGGGGATGGGGTGGCTGTCCGGCGGCGGCGGCAGCAGGCCCCTTTGCCGCTCGTCCCGGCTCTCTTCCTCCTCTTCACCCCCGGCTGGGGTGGTTGTCCGGCGCCAGTGGCGGCAGGCCCCTTTGCCACTCGCCCCGGCTCTCCTCCTCCTCTTCACCCCCGGCTGGGGTGGTTGTCCGCCGGCGGCGGCGGCAGGCCCCTTTGCCGCTCGCCCCGGCTCTCCTCCTCCTTCTCACCCCCGGCTGGGGATGGGGTGGCTGTCCGGCGGCGGCGGCGGCAGGCCCCTTTGCCGCTCATCCTGGCTCTCTTCCTCTTCTTCACCCCCGGCTGGGGTGGTTGTCCGGCGGCGGCGGCAGGCCCCTTTGCCGCTCGCCCCGGCTCTCCTCCTCCTCTTCACCCCCAGTTGGGGTGGTTGTCCGGCGGCGGCGGCGGCAGGCCCCTTTGCCGCTCGCCTCAGCTCTCCTCCTCCTTCTCACCCCCGGCTGGGGATGGGGTGGCTGTCCGGCGGCGGCGGCGGCAGGCCCCTTTGCCGCTCGTCCCGGCTCTCTTCCTCCTCTTCACCCCTGGCTGGGGTGGTTGTCTGGCGGCGGCGGCAGGTCCCTTTGCCGCTCGCCCCGGCTCTCCTCCTCCTCTTCACCCCCGGCTGGGGTGGTTGTCCGGCGGCGGCGGCGGCAGGCCCCTTTGCCGCTCGCCCCGGCTCTCCTCCTCCTTCTCACCCCCGGCTGGGGATGGGGTGGCTGTCCGGCGGCGGCGGCGGCAGGCCCCTTTGCCACTCGTCCCGGCTCTCTTCCTCCTCTTCACCCCCGGCTGGGGTGGTTGTCCGGCGGCGGCGGCAGCAGGCCCCTTTGCCGCTCGCCCCGGCTCTCCTCCTCCTTTTCACCCCCGGCTGGGGTGGTTGTCCGGCGGCGGCGGCGGCAGGCCCCTTTGCCGCTCGCCCCGGCTCTCCTCCTCCTTCTCACCCCCGGCTGGGGATGGGGTGGCTGTCCGGCGGCGGCGGCGGCAGGCCCCTTTGCCGCTCGTCCCGGCTCTCTTCCTCCTCTTCACCCCCGGCTGGGGTGGTTGTCCGGTGGCGGCGGCGGCAGGCCCCTTTGCCGCTCGCCCCGGCTCTCCTCCTCCTCTTCACCCCCGGCTGGGGTGGCTGTCCGGCGGCGGCGGCGGCAGGCCCCTTTGCTGCTCGTCCCGGCTATCTTCCTCCTCTTCACCCCCGGCTGGGGTGGTTGTCCGGCGGCGGCGGCGGCAGGCCCCTTTGCCGCTCGCCCCGGCTCTCCTCCTCCTCTTCACCCCCGGCTGGGGTGGTTGTCCGGCGGCGGCGGCGGCAGGCCCCTTTGCCGCTCGCCCCGGCTCTCCTCCTCCTTCTCACCCACGGCTGGGGATGGGGTGGCTGTCCGGCGGCGGTGGCAGCAGGCCCCTTTGCCGCTCGTCCCGGCTCTCTTCCTCCTCTTCACCCCCGGCTGGGGTGGTTGTCCGGCGCCAGCGGCGGCAGGCCCCTTTGCCACTCGCCCCGGCTCTCCTCCTCCTCTTCACCCCCGGCTGGGGTGGTTGTCCGCCGGCGGCAGCGGCAGGCCCCTTTGCCGCTCGCCCCGGCTCTCCTCCTCCTTCTCACCCCCGGCTGGGGATGGGGTGGCTGTCCGCCGGCGGCGGCGGCAGGCCCCTTTGCCGCTCGTCCCGGCTCTCTTCCTCCTCTTCACCCCCGGCTGGGGTGGTTGTCCGCCGGCGGCGGCAGGCCCCTTTGCCGCTCGCCCCGGCTCTCCCCCTCCTCTTCACCCCCAGCTGGGGTGGTTGTCCGGCGGCGGCGGAGGTAGGCCCTTTGCCGCTCGCCCCGGCTCTCCTCCTCCTTCTCACCCCCGGCTGGGGATGGGGTGGCTGTCCGGCGGCGGCGGCGGCAGGCCCCTTTGCCGCTCGTCCCGGCTCTCTTCCTCCTCTTCACCCCCGGCTGGGGTGGTTGTCCGGCGGCGGCGGCAGGCCCCTTTGCCGCTCGCCCCGGCTCTCCTCCTCCTTCTCACCCCCGGCTGGGGATGGGGTGGCTGTCCGGCGGCGGCGGCGGCAGGCCCCTTTGCCGCTCGTCCCGGCTCTCTTCCTCCTCTTCACCCCCGGCTGGGGTGGTTGTCCGGCGGCGGCGGCAGGCCCCTTTGCCGCTCGCCCCGGCTCTCCCCCTCCTCTTCACCCCCAGCTGGGGTGGTTGTCCGGCGGCGGCGGAGGCAGGCCCCTTTGCCGCTCGCCCCGTCTCTTCCTCCTTCTCACCCCCGGCTGGGGATGGGGTGGCTGTCCGGCGGCGGCGGCGGCAGGCCCCTTTGCCGCTCGTCCCGGCTCTCTTCCTCCTCTTCACCCCCGGCTGGGGTGGTTGTCCGGCGGCGGCGGCAGGCCCCTTTGCCGCTCGCCCCGGCTCTCCCCCTCCTCTTCACCCCCGGCTGGGGTGGTTGTCCGGCGGCGGCGGAGGCAGGCCCCTTTGCCGCTCGCCCCGGCTCTCCTCCTCCTTCTCACCCCCGGCTGGGGATGGGGTGGCTGTCCGGCGGCGGCGGCGGCAGGCCCCTTTGCCGCTCGTCCCGGCTCTCCCCCTCCTCTTCACCCCTGGCTGGGGTGGTTGTCCGGCGGCGGCGGCGGCAGGCCCCTTTGCCGCTCGCCCCGGCTCTCCTCCTCCTCTTCACCCCCGGCTGGGGTGGTTGTCCGGCGGCGGCGGCGGCAGGCCCCTTTGCCGCTCGCCCCGGCTCTCCTCCTCCTTCTCACCCCCGGCTGGGGATGGGGTGGCTGTCCGGCGGCGGCGGCGGCAGGCCCCTTTGCCGCTCGTCCCGGCTCTCTTCCTCCTCTTCACCCCCGGCTGGGGTGGTTGTCCGGCGGCGGCGGCAGGCCCCTTTGCCGCTCGCCCCGGCTCTCCCCCTCCTCTTCACCCCTGGCTGGGGTGGTTGTCCGGCGGCGGCGGCGGCAGGCCCCTTTGCCGCTCGCCCCGGCTCTCCTCCTCCTCTTCACCCCCGGCTGGGGTGGTTGTCCGGCGGCGGCGGCGGCAGGCCCCTTTGCCGCTCGCCCCGGCTCTCCTCCTCCTTCTCACCCCCGGCTGGGGATGGGGTGGCTGTCCGGCGGCGGCGGCGGCAGGCCCCTTTGCCGCTCGTCCCGGCTCTCTTCCTCCTCTTCACCCCCGGCTGGGGTGGTTGTCCGGCGGCGGCGGCAGGCCCCTTTGCCGCTCGCCCCGGCTCTCCCCCTCCTCTTCACCCCCGGCTGGGGTGGTTGTCCGGCGGCGGCGGAGGCAGGCCCCTTTGCCGCTCGCCCCGGCTCTCCTCCTCCTTCTCACCCCCGGCTGGGGATGGGGTGGCTGTCCGGCGGCGGCGGCGGCAGGCCCCTTTGCCGCTCGTCCCGGCTCTCCCCCTCCTCTTCACCCCTGGCTGGGGTGGTTGTCCGGCGGCGGCGGCGGCAGGCCCCTTTGCCGCTCGCCCCGGCTCTCCTCCTCCTCTTCACCCCCGGCTGGGGTGGTTGTCCGGCGGCGGCGGCGGCAGGCCCGTTTGCCGCTTGCCCCGGCTCTCCTCCTCCTCTTCACCCCCGGCTGGGGTGGTTGTCCGGCGGCGGCGGCGGCAGGCCCCTTTGCCGCTCGCCCCGGCTCTCCTCCTCCTTCTCACCCACGGCTCGGGATGGGGTGGCTGTCCGGCGGCGGTGGCAGCAGGCCCCTTTGCCGCTCGTCCCGGCTCTCTTCCTCCTCTTCACCCCCGGCTGGGGTGGTTGTCCGGCGCCAGCGGCGGCAGGCCCCTTTGCCACTCGCCCCGGCTCTCCTCCTCCTCTTCACCCCCGGCTGGGGTGGTTGTCCGCCGGCGGCGGCGGCAGGCCCCTTTGCCGCTCGCCCCGGCTCTCCTCCTCCTTCTCACCCCCGGCTGGGGATGGGGTGGCTGTCCGGCGGCGGCGGCGGCAGGCCCCTTTGCCGCTCGCCCCGGCTCTCCTCCTCCTCTTCACCCCCGGCTGGGGTGGTTGTCCGCCGGCGGCGGCGGCAGGCCCCTTTGCCGCTCGCCCCGGCTCTCCTCCTCCTTCTCACCCCTGGCTGGGGATGGGGTGGCTGTCCGGCGGCGGCGGCGGCAGGCCCCTTTGCTGCTCGTCCCGGCTCTCTTCCTCCTCTTCACCCCCGGCTGGGGTGGTTGTCCGGCGGCGGCGGCAGGCCCCTTTGCCGCTCGCCCCGGCTCTCCCCCTCCTCTTCACCCCCAGCTGGGGTGGTTGTCCGGCGGCGGCGGAGGCAGGCCCCTTTGCCGCTCGCCCCGGCTCTCCTCCTCCTTCTCACCCCCGGCTGGGGATGGGGTGGCTGTCCGGCGGCGGCGGCGGCAGGCCCCTTTGCCGCTCGTCCCGGCTCTCTTCCTCCTCTTCACCCCCGGCTGGGGTGGTTGTCCGGCGGCGGCGGCAGGCCCCTTTGCCGCTCGCCCCGGCTCTCCTCCTCCTTCTCACCCCCGGCTGGGGATGGGGTGGCTGTCCGGCGGCGGCGGCGGCAGGCCCCTTTGCCGCTCGCCCCGGCTCTCCTCCTCCTCTTCACCCCCGGCTGGGGTGGTTGTCCGGCGGCGGCGGCGGCAGGCCCCTTTGCCGCTCGCCCCGGCTCTCCTCCTCCTTCTCACCCCCGGCTGGGGATGGGGTGGCTGTCCGGCGGCGGCGGCGGCGGCAGGCCCCTTTGCCGCTCGTCCCGGCTCTCTTCCTCCTCTTCACCCCCGGCTGGGGTGGTTGTCCGGCGGCGGCGGCAGGCCCCTTTGCCGCTCGCCCCGGCTCTCCCCCTCCTCTTCACCCCCGGCTGGGGTGGTTGTCCGGCGGCGGCGGAGGCAGGCCCCTTTGCCGCTCGCCCCGGCTCTCCTCCTCCTTCTCACCCCCGGCTGGGGATGGGGTGGCTGTCCGGCGGCGGCGGCGGCAGGCCCCTTTGCCGCTCGTCCCGGCTCTCTTCCTCCTCTTCACCCCCGGCTGGGGTGGTTGTCCGGCGGCGGCGGCAGGCCCCTTTGCCGCTCGCCCCGGCTCTCCCCCTCCTCTTCACCCCCAGCTGGGGTGGTTGTCCGGCGGCGGCGGAGGCAGGCCCCTTTGCCGCTCGCCCCGGCTCTCCTCCTCCTTCTCACCCCCGGCTGGGGATGGGGTGGCTGTCCGGCGGCGGCGGCGGCAGGCCCCTTTGCCGCTCGTCCCGGCTCGCTTCCTCCTCTTCACCCCCGGCTGGGGTGGTTGTCCGGCGGCGGCGGCAGGCCCCTTTGCCGCTCGCCCCGGCTCTCCCCCTCCTCTTCACCCCCGGCTGGGGTGGTTGTCCGGCGGCGGCGGAGGCAGGCCCCTTTGCCGCTCGCCCCGGCTCTCCTCCTCCTTCTCACCCCCGGCTGGGGATGGGGTGGCTGTCCGGCGGCGGCGGCGGCAGGCCCCTTTGCCGCTCGTCCCGGCTCTCTTCCTCCTCTTCACCCCCGGCTGGGGTGGTTGTCCGGCGGCGGCGGAGGCAGGCCCCTTTGCCGCTCGCCCCGGCTCTCCTCCTCCTCTTCACCCCCGGCTGGGGTGGTTGTCCGGCGGCGGCGGCGGCAGGCCCCTTTGCTGCTCGCCCCGGCTCTCCTCCTCCTTCTCACCCCTGGCTGGGAATGGGGTGGCTGTCCGGCGGCGGCGGCGGCAGGCCCCTTTGCCGCTCGTCCCGGCTCTCTTCCTCCTCTCCACCCCCGGCTGGGGTGGTTGTCCGGCGGCGGCGGAGGCAGGCCCCTTTGCTGCTCGCCCCGGCTCTCCTCCTCCTTCTCACCCCCGGCTGGGGATGGGGTGGCTGTCCGGCGGCGGCGGCGGCAGGCCCCTTTGCCGCTCACCCCGGCTCTCCTCCTCCTCTTCACCCCCGGCTGGGGTGGTTGTCCGGCGGCGGCGGCGGCAGGCCCCTTTGCCGCTTGCCCCGGCTCTCCTCCTCCTTCTCACCCACGGCTGGGGATGGGGTGGCTGTCCGGCGGCGGCGGCGGCAGGCCCCTTTGCCGCTCGTCCCGGCTCTCTTCCTCCTCTTCACCCCCGGCTAGGGTGGTTGTCCGGCAGTGGCGGCGGCAGGCCCCTTTGCCGCTCGCCCCGGCTCTCCTCCTCCTTCTCACCCCCGGCTGGGGATGAGTATATCAGGCGGTAACATTTGGGGGAGGCAGGAATGGAGGCTAGCCAGCTGTTGAAGTCGAAAAACTGCATGTCTTTATCCCCAAAGGGGTGCCAGCAGAGAGAACATATAAAGAGGGCATCAGACTGAGGAAGCAATATAACAATTCACAGCTCTCTGACTTACAAGAGTGTGCACCCCCTGAGAAGGATATTACTCCTAAATTATCCCCTGTTCTTGCATCCTGCTTGAAGACACAAACACACATACAAATCACACAATAACACCATTTTATGCTTAACCGGCAGAAGGCAAAAACGGCTCCTTCCTCTTGCTGGGTGTTAATATGCCAGCTTGGACAAGCCCGGTATCTTGGGTGATCTGTGCCGCTGAAAGAAAATCCTACCCACCCAACCCTGCAGAAAATAGGAGCATTTTGTAGTGAAAATAACAAGCCACGTGGAAGTCTCCAATTTTCAAGGCGGGTTTAAAGCTGAGTTTTGTTTTCCACTAGTCCATTTGAATCTTTATTCCTTGCCTATTAATTCTCCTAATTAGAATTAAATGAAGCATGTTAAATTGCTAGATTAACCAATAATTAAGCAGCCAAAGCACCAATAATTAAGCAGCCAAAGCAGTAATGTTTAATATACATCGGCAGCACATTCTTTCCTGTGATGGCACCGGGTCATTGTCTCCTCATTTTGTTTGAAAGAAATTAAGGAGCTTGTCGTCTCTTCCCTGGCCGATCACCCCACCTCCACCCTGTAATTCCTCTATATCCATTTATGCAAAAAGGTGTGCCTTGGGAGAAGCGTTTTGTACCTTATCAGAAAGTCCGTATGGAAACCTCTGAAGTCAATCAGATAGGAACCCGACAGCTATGGAGACAGAAAATATGTCGCAGGCTTTAACTCATACAGTAATACAGAGGGGAAATCTGCTTCTCTACCATTTGTAATGATGCATATTCATTCTGGTTCACATGTAAAATTGTATTACCAGCCCTATATAACTAGCCCTAATTCTTCCCGTTATTAGCTGGGTCTTCTTCTTCTTCTTCGTTGTTGTTCAGTCGCACAGTTGATTCCGACTCTTTGCGACCCTATGGACCATCGCTTTCCAGGCACCTTTGTCCTCCACCATCCTCCTTAGTCCACACAGCCCCGTGCCCATTGCAGGCGCACCCACCCAAATAAGGACACAGACACCGGTATTGGATATAAAACATTGGGCCACTTTCATTGAATAATAATGCCCTAGTCCGAATTATAACTTTCAATTGGTGTTTCATCCAATTGTAATTATTTAAGGCAAGCAGGCCACAGGAGCACTGGTAAGGTTACACCCAAATTGCCTGAGGCAATTAGCTATTATGTATCAATTTGTATCAATTTGTTTGTCACCACAAACAAATTGTTGACCGAAGTCCATATACTATCTATTGACCCACCCGCTGACCCGTATCCGTTCAAATATCAAGGTGATGCAGGCTGTGAAACTCCTGGCATCACCCCATTCATAGTTCACCCTCGACCGGCCAATCCTGTTTCCCCTGTACCTATCTACATGTTGGCCAATCAATTGCGAACCTGCCGGATACCTATGGGTCATAAATTTTACCTTACCAATGCTACCCGCCACACGGGGAGGCGTCCATGATGACTCATCGCCCCCCCTAGGCTGACCATTCGGTCACCAGGTCAGCTTCCACGTCATTCAAAATAGGTCCATACTTCTCACTGCTAGGCGGACCCCATCTCCACAATACAGGCTGAAAACCTGTAACCCTATCACCGGACAACGAACGGCTGTACAAATTCATTCTCAATAAGGAACCGGGCTACAGCCCTGTTCACTGACCGCCGGGCATGGTCCAAACCACGGGAGTGAATGCCTCCCCTAGAACAGTGTCTCGGCACGATGTCTGACCATAGCAAACGTGTGTACAGTCATAAATGGTGAATAAAAAAGCAAGGTCATTGCACACGGAAATTGTTAATACTAGGCCAGTGAGCTGTACAGCTCATTTATTTTTTTATTTTTTATTTTATAGCCAAATTTGTATATGCCGCCCGCTCAGGCAGAACCCGACTCAGGGCGGCATCACAACAATTCACAAAAGACATAAATACAATTATAAAAAAATAAGTATAAAAACCCCCCCAACCCACCCCCTTTAAAAACCCCTATGTCCCACCCACCCACTATACAAAGGAGGAGGAGAAAGTTCTTATACAAGCCAGCAGGCGGGCACCATAGTCCCATTCGGGCCCCACACCTGCCCTGCCAGCCAGGTCTTCACTCCTTTCCTGAAGGGCAGCAGTTCACTTTGGAGTCTTAGGTCTATTGGCAGGAGGTTCCAGAGAGTTGGTGCGGACACGGAGAAGGCCCTCCTTCGGGTGCTAGACAAATGTGCATCCCTAGCCGGTGGCACCACTAGAGAACCCCTCCTGTCCGCTCTGGTTGGACGGGCAGACACTCTTGGGACGATGCGGTCTCTAAGGTATCCCGGCCCCCTGCCATGTAGGGCTTTAAAGGTCAAAACCAGCACCTTAAATTGCACCCGGAGACAAACTGGTAACCAGTGCAGCTCCCGAAGTAGGGGAGAGGCATGGGCATATCGCCCACACCCCATCACCACCCGGGCCGCCGCATTCTGGACCAGCTGCAGCCTCCGAATGGTCGTCAAGGGCAGCCCCATGTAGAGCGCATTACAATAGTCTAGTCGGGAAGTAACCAGAGCATGGGTGACCATAAGCAAGGAGCCCCGGTCCAGGAGTGTGCGCAATTGGCGAATCACCCGAAGTTGGGCAAAAGCCCTCCTGGCCACAGCCGCCACTTGTTCTTCCAGCAGCAGCCGCGAGTCCAGAAGAACCCCCAAATTGCGCACTGGGTCTGTCTGGGGCAGAACGGCCCCATCCAGTACCAAAGATGGTAACTCCCTGGATAACGCGGGGCCCCTTATCCACAGCCACTCTGTCTTGCTGGGATTCAGCCGAAGCCCATTGGCCCCCATCCAGACCCCAACGGCCTCCAGGCATCCGGATAGGATTTCAACAGCATCACTGGGGTCCCCACGGGCCGAGATGTACAACTGTGTATCATCCGCGTACTGATGGTACCGCACCCCGTGGGAACGAATGATCTCACCCAGCGGCTTCATGTAGATGTTAAATAAGAGAGGAGAGAGCACAGAGCCCTGAGGCACCCCATATTTGAGGGGCCTAGGGCTGGACCTCTCACTCTCTAACCATACCGACTGGGTACGGCCCTTCAGAAATGAGGAAAACCAGGACAACACAGTGCCCTGGATCCCCAGTCCTTCGAGCCGTTCCAGAAGGATACCGTGGTCGACGGTATCAAAAGCCGCTGAGAGGTCAAGAAGAGCAAGGACGGATGGACAACCCCCGTCCCGCTCCCGCCAGAGATCATCCATCAGTGCGACCAATGCTGTCTCCGTTCCATATCCGGGCCTGAACCCTGATTGAAAGGGGTCTAGATAATCCGCTTCCTCCAGGACACTCTGCAGCTGACGCGCCACCGCCTTTTCCAAAACCTTACCCAAAAAGGGCAGGTTGGAAACTGGCCTGTAGTTGTTAAGGACAGCTGGGTCGAGGGACAATTTCTTCAGGAGGGGGCGCACCAAAGCATGTTTTAGCTGTGCAGGAAATACCCCCTCCCGTAAAGAGGCATTTATTATCCCCCCTATCCAGCCACCTGTTACCTCCTTGGAGGCTTTCACCAACCAAGTAGGACAGGGATCCAAAGGACATGTAGTGGCACGAACAGCTGCAAGGAGCCTGTCCACTTCATCAGGGACAACAGGATCGAACTGATCCCAGATCGTACAGCAAGACAATGCTCCGGCACCTCCCCGACCCTCCCCATCCACGCCAGGATTCAATCCTGAACGAATCCGATCGATTTTCTCCACCAGATGGTCAGCAAAGTCCTCAGCCGAACCCTGCCAACCGGGCACCGATCCCCCTCTACCAAGGAGGGACCTGGTTACCCGGAACAGGGCGGCTGGGCGATTATCAGCGGAGGCAATAAGGGTGGTGAAGTATTGCCGCCTCACCACCCCTATCGCCACTAGATAGGCCCTAATAGCAGCTCTAGCTAGTGTCCAATCGGAGTCATCCTGGGTCTTCACCCAGCGGCGCTCTAGGCGTCTCTTTGCCCGTTTGAGTTCACGCAGTTCATCTGTGAACCACGGAGATGACCTAGTCCCCCGGGCGTGGAGAGGCCGCAGTGGCGCGATTTCATCCAAGGCTACTGTTGCCGACCTATTCCACAGGTCGACGAGTGCCTCGGGTGAATCGTGTAGCCGATCCAGAGGAACATCCCCCAGTTCCCTCTGGAATCCATCTGGATCCATTAGTCGCCGAGGGCGGGCCATTTTAATCGGCCCAGACTCCCTACGATGAAGTGTCGCCCCCAGGAAGTCAAGAGTCACCAGATAGTGATCAGACCATGGCACAGGTGAGATGACTAAATCCTGTAATCTTAGATCACTCTGCCACTGCTCCGACAAGAAGACTAGGTCTGGCATGTGACCACTGCCCCTGGTCGGACCCCGGACTACCTGAGTCAGGCCCATGGCTGCCATGGAAGCCATGAACTCCCTTGCCACCTCAGAGGCCATCCCCAGCGATGGCAAATTGAAGTCCCCCAGAACCATAAGTCTCGGGAACTCCAACGCCAGCATCGAGGCGGCCTCGAGGAGCTCAGGCAGGGCATCCCTTACCCTGCAAGGGGGCAGGTACAGGAGCAAGATCCCCAACTGACCCTTGGGGCCCAGCCGTAGAAGCAGGGCCTCGCAACCACACACTTGTGGAGCAGTGGCCCTAGCAACTCCCAAAGACTCCCTGGCAACAATGGCAACACCACCGCCCCTCCCCTCACCTCTAGGCTGGTGCCAAATACCGAACCCAGCTGGACATATGTCCGAGAGAGGTACTCCATCTTCAGGAGTCAACCAGGTTTCGGTGATGCATGCCAGGTCGGCCAGCCCTTCCTGGATGACATCTTGAATCAGGGGGGCCTTATTGCAAACCGACCTGGCATTCACCAGCAGCAGCCTAAGGGCGGGGTCACTCCGGATCTGCTGCTCAGGACCCAGAGATGTACCTGCAGGGCTGGAATGAGGGACCGCAGTTAAACATCGGACCCGCATTCCCCGAGTGCGGCCCGCCCCACGGTACCCGCCATACCGCCCCATGCCCGTCACAACACCTATATGGTTCTCCGGAGCCTCCCTAGATAGAATGCTGCCCCTCCCTAGCTGGCAGGACCAACATTCCCTCTTCCGCCCCCACCCACCATCCCCACCCAATTCTGACAGCAAACCTAACAAGTCCTGTCGTCGAAAGCTCCCTATCACCTCCCTGCCGATGGAAGGGGCGGGGGGAGCGCGGCAACGCTGGCGGCGTCTTCTTCTGAGCCTTCCGGACCACGGAAGGCTCCTTTTCATCTCCCCGCCAATGGAAGGGGCGGGGAGAGCGCGGCAACGCTGGCGGCGGCGTCTTCTGAGCCTTCCGGACCACGGAAGGCTCCTTTTCATCTCCCCGCCGATGGAAGGGGCGGGGAGAGCGCGGCAACGCTGGCGGCGGCGTCTTCTGAGCCTTCCGGACCACGGAAGGCTCCTTTTCATCTCCCCGCCGATGGAAGGGGCGGGGAGAGCGCGGCAACGCTGGCGGCGGCGTCTTCTGAGCCTTCCGGACCACGGAAGGCTCCTTTTCATCTCCCCGCCGGTGGAAGGGGCGGGGAGAGCGCGGCAACGCTGGCGGCGGCGTCTTCTGAGCCTTCCGGACCACGGAAGGCTCCTTTTCATCTCCCCGCCGATGGAAGGGGCGGGGAGAGCGCGGCAACGCTGGCGGCGGCGTCTTCTGAGCCTTCCGGACCACGGAAGGCTCCTTTTCATCTCCCCGCCGATGGAAGGGGCGGGGAGAGCGCGGCAACGCTGGCGGCGGCGTCTTCTGAGCCTTCCGGACCACGGAAGGCTCCTTTTCATCTCCCCGCCGATGGAAGGGGCGGGGAGAGCGCGGCAACGCTGGCGGCGGCGTCTTCATTGCCTCCAAGGTGCAGGATAAGGCATCAGCAGTAGAGCTGCTTTAGAGGCCTCCACTAATTTAAATTGATAATTTAAACTGCTGAGAGCCACCTCTGTTCAAACAGAGGAAGCAGTTTGAAGCTTCCAGAAGCAGGGGGGCAGGGCCACACCAGGCCCTTCCCTGAACTGTGACTCATAGGGGCGGAGCCACACTAGCCTTTAAAAGCTCTGAGCTCTTTCAGGGTCAGCCCTTTTGACTCTGCATGTGCTCTTAAGCAGAGCTGCTGCTGAGGAGAGCCAAACAAAGGAAGTGAGCACTGGTAAGTTTTGCAGTTGGAGTAGAGCTGCTTTAGAGGCCCGCGCGCCTAACGGCGCGCGAGATTGCAAACTAGTAACATAGGAAGAATATAGTCTTACTAGGTAGAAAGGTAGTAAACGTGTATATTTTTGAGGCCCGGAATACTGCACTTGTTAAAATGGATTCTGAGGGAACAGTTGTAGTTACCTGCAATACTTGTGCCATGTTTGTGTTCTTGCCAAAGCATATGGAGAACTACACTTGCAGCAAGTGCAAGCTGGTTGCACTACTAAAAGAGAAGGTCCAGCAGCTAGAGGCCCGCATATCTAACCATCAACAAATTAAGGAGCTTGAGCTGTTCTTGGACAGAGCGGAACAGACTATGCTGGACAAAGTAGAGACAGGGCACAGTTCTGAGGGAGAAGGCCCTTCACTAACTCAGGAGGGAGATGGTTGGAGGAATGTGACTCAAAGGAGGAGAAGAGTAGGGGATCACTCTGAGAGTCTGAAATTACAGAATAAATTTGAGGCTCTTTCCCTCATCACACCTGATGAGGAACACACAGAGGAACAACTGGTTCCACCTGATGATCTCTCCTTCATCACACTTGATGAGATCCAGGAAGATAAACAACAGGAACAAACTGAGTTTCTCTCCCTTAATATGGTTGATGAGGTGCATGTAGATGAACAGATTGCAAGCGCGGCGCCAAAATGGCCGCCGCGCCCTTTGCGGCCCCCCCCCATCGGAGGAAGGCAATCCGGGTAGTTAGGGGCATGGCCAGCACCCTTATATAAGGGGCGGCCATGAGGCAGCCGTGCTGCCATTTTGCGAAGCGACGGAGCGGAGAAGTTTTTCCCCTCTTACCTCCGTCGCTTGGGTTCTTCTTCGGGAAGCCTTTTTGGTGCAGCTTTTTTCCTCTACGGCTTCCCAGCGATCTCGGCTATGCCCTCCAAAAAGAAGGCAGCCGCGACCGGGGTGCGAGCCGTGCGGAGGCGCCAGCCGGGTCGGAGGACCGCGACGGCGCCTCCTCAGCAGCTCCCTTTGCCTGACCCCACTGGGACCAGTGGGATGGGATCAGTGGCCCCCTGGCCCGAGCCGGGGCGCATGCGGGCCGGCCCGACTGGGCCCGCCGCTCTGGGTCCGCAAGCGATGCCTTCGGCATCTGGCGTGGCTCAGGCTGGGCCTTCCGCCCTGGGTTCTCAACCTGCCACGGGTTTTTCTGGCCACGGGGGGTTTTTGGCTTCCATCCCCGGGCAGTGCATGCCCCCGCCCATGCAAGGGCCGGGCCTGGGGTCTTGGCCGTATTTGGCCCCTTCGGTCCAGGGACCTGGACCGGCGCCCGCGACTTGCGGGCCGACTGCCCCTTTGCCTCCCCTAAGTGCTGGGGGCTATGTCGATGTGGCGGCCCTCCTGGCCCGCGTGGCGGCCCTTGAGGCGTCTTTGGCAAGGGTCAGCCACCCGGGAGCGCAATCGGGATTGCACGTTGACCCTTTGCCTGTCGCGCAGGGACAGGCGCTGGGACGGGTTGAGCTGCCTGAGGCGCGCGGGCCGGCGGCGGCCACGGCCTCGCAGCTCCCCACCCAACAGGTGCAGCAGACTGGCACGGACGTGGCCCCATCTACGAGCTCAGTTTCGGTCGTGAGCTCCGACGCCTCCAGCGGGCCGGAACCCCCGGTGGGGGCGGCTCGGGGGGGTGCGTCTGGTGAGTATGTGGTTCAAACAAGTGCACACACGCGTCCCGATTTACTGGGTGGGGCATTTCAATGGCCGTGGCCTCGCGCGGGTGGCGCGGCGGTGCAGCCGCCCCCGGCCCGCCCGGCGACTTCACTTCCTACCCAGGCTCCGATTTGGGGTAGTGTCCCCTGTCCACCGGGAAATGTGTTAGGGGTGGCTGGGTTGGTGCAGGCCCCGTTTGCTTTGCCCCCCTTTCCCATGGTGCCGGTATCGGCTTTGCCTACGGCAGGGTACTCCTTGCCCCTTGGGGACCACTTGGCCCAGTCTACAAAGGAGAAGATCTGGAGAGGGGAGTATGTAGACATTTTCTCCCTTTTGAACAGAGAGCCCACCAAGGAGGAGAGGGAGGGGCAGGATGAGAAGGATAAGGAATTGGCACGTCGTCGTAAGCCGCCTCGCACGTGGGCCAACTGGTTGCCGGCCTACCTCATTTACATGGCGGTTTACCTCAGAGCCAGGCCAGATTTGGCCATTCCGATGGTCCAATACTTGGACAACATATACCGGGCGATGGTGGATTTCCCGGGCCCGTCTTGGCTGGATTACGACGAGGAATTCCGCATGAGGATTCCCCTGCACCCTGAGATGAGGTGGGATGAGCCCTGCCAGAAGCTGTGGCTTCTGTACATGACCCCCACGCGCCCCGCGCCTGGGGAGAGATACCATTGTGGGCATGCTGTCCAACGGGCGGCCCAGGCACAGGTACCCCGCCAGGTGGCGGGGCAGGGGGTTCCAGCCCGCCTGCTGTGCTGGACCTTCTCGTCTAATGGTTCCTGCAACAGGAAGAATTGCAAGTGCAAGCATGAGTGTCCCTCTTACTCGGGCCCCCATGCTGCCTCAGCCTGTCCCAGGCCTGGTGGACTGCGAGGCAGAGGTAGGGGCGGACCGGGGGCTGGCAGGACTGCCACTGAAGGAGCAGGTACCCCAAAAGGCCCCCTCCCCAATTAATGTGAGTATGCTGGAGCGTTGGCTCGCAGTATATCCGAAGAGGGCAGATGCAGTTTACCTGCTTCATGGTTTCCAAATGGGTTTTCGTATCCCCTTCATGGGAGATAGGTCCCCCCAAGATGCGCCCAATCTTTTGTCCCTGAAAGGGAGGGAGGAGGTGGCTGCTGCCAGCATTGCCAAGGAGGTAGCTGCAGGCAGGGTCGCTGGCCCTTTCCCTGCACCCCCGTTTCCCAACTTCAAGGTCTCCCCATTAGGCTTAGTGCCCAAGAAGTCACCAGGCGAGTTTCGCCTTATCCATCATTTGTCCTACCCGGCAGGCAGGTCGGTTAACGATGCTATACCTGATGACCTTTGCTCAGTCAGGTATACATCCTTTGACCAGGCACTACGCATGGTCCGCTCGTGCGGCCCCGATGCCTTGCTGGCTAAGTGCGACATTAAGTCGGCCTTTCGCCTCCTGCCTGTCCACCCAGCTGATTTTGAGTTGCTGGGTTTCAAATTTCGGGGAGAATACTATTTCGATAAGGCCATGCCTTTTGGCTGCTCCATATCCTGCTCGGCATTCGAGCGATTTAGTACCTTCCTGCAGTGGGCCTTTGTTCGTAGGGCGGGGTCTCGGTCTGTAGCCCATTACCTGGATGATTTTTTGTTCGGGGGTGAACGGGGCTGGGACACGTGCACACGTCTCCTCAACACATTTCAGACGCTAATGGAGGAACTCGGTGTCCCTTTGGCGCCCGAAAAGACCGAGGGCCCATCTACCAAGCTAGTATTCCTGGGGGTGGAGATTGACACGGTAGCGCAGGCTTCTAGGTTGCCGGGGATCAAGGTTTCTAGGATAGTCGCCCTCATTTCAGACTTGCTAGGTAGGCGCAAGGCATCCCTTCGGGAGTTACAGGTGCTCCATGGTCACCTTAATTTCGCTTGCAGGGTGGTCGCACCGGGCAGGGCATTTGCTCGCCGCTTGTGCGACGCCATGGCAGGCTTGTCCAGGCCCTACCATAGGGTGAGACTTACACGGGGCTTCAGGGCTGACATGCGGATATGGCTTCAATTCCTGAGGGAGTTCAATGGGGTCTCATTTTGGAGGTCTGACCTCCTGGCATCCCCCAGTTTCCAAGTACAGTCTGATGCCTCGGGATCCCTGGGTTATGGGATGTACTTCAATGGGAAGTGGGCCTATGGTGGGTGGCCACCAGCCTGGTCAGGCACGGTTCGCCTGAGAGATCTCACGTATCTGGAATTCTTTCCCATTCTGGGAGCCTTGATGCTATGGGGTGCGGAGTGGGCCAATTCGGTGGTGCATTTCTGGTGCGACAATGCGGCCGTGGTCCACATTGTCAACTCACAGACGTCTAAATCTCCCAGGGTCATGGATTTGGTGCGCCAGTTTGTGTTGCGCAGCCTGCGCCTCAATGTTCTGTTCAGGGCCAGGCATGTTCCAGGGGTTAATAACGATATTGCTGACGCTTTGTCCCGCTTGCAGATCTCCCGGTTCCGCGCCTTGGCCCCGGATGCGGAGGAATTCCCCTCGCCACTCCCGGAGGAGATCTGGAATATTGGCAAGGAGAGGTGAACCGGGCGATCGGCATGTCACTGGCACCACGCACGCGTAAGGCGTATCGATATGCATTTCATTCATTTCAGGCCTTCTGTGCCCAGTTTCGACTGCCAGATACCTGGCCGATACCAGTTGCCCACATCCTCCAATTTATAGTTTATCTTCATACCCAGGGCCTTGCACCCCGCACCATAGCATCTAGGCTGTCAGCTCTGGCTTTCGTGGCCAAATTGGGCGGCCATGTGGATAATACCACTAACTTCCGTGTGAGACATGTTCTCGAGGGGTGGGTGCGGGAGCGTGGGTGCTGCCTGGACGACCGCCACCCAATTTCCCCTGGGGTACTTACCCGACTGGCACAGGGCTGGCAGGGCCTATGTTTCAATAGGTATGAGGCCGCCCTGTTTCATGCAGCCACAACGGTGGCCTTTTTTGGAGCGCTCCGCATCAGCGAGCTTGTGATGCTGTCTAAGGCGGATGCAGGTCGTAGGGCACTGGAACTCAAAGATGTATACATCTGCAATGATTGGGCTCAGTTGAGGATACGTTCCTCTAAAACAGATCAGCACGGCGTAGGCAGTGGTGTGAGACTGCTACGATGTTCATTGGCAGACATCTGTCCGGTTGGTGCCCTACAGGAATTTCTTGCACTGCGTGGCACGCACCATGGCCCGTTTTTCTGTCACCAAGATGGGTCTCCCCTTACCAAATTTCAGTTTTGGAAAATCACCAGTAAGGCACTAGCCAGTGTTGGCCTACCTGGGGCTCGTTACGGCACCCACTCCCTTAGGATTGGGGCGGCTTCTACGGCAGCTGCTTTTGGGTACTCTGGGGCTGACATACGCAGCATGGGACGGTGGGGATCGCAATGTTTTCAGTTTTATGTGCGCCCTCTCCAACCGTGAGTACCAGTTTAATCACTGCCTTTTTCTCAAAATTTTCCTTGACAGACCCTGGGTGTCGTATTACACCGGTGACAGTATGGCTGGTGGGCCATAGCTACGTGCATAGGGCAGCGCGTTACGCTGCAGCGACAGAGTGGGGACCCCGGCTGGGACTAGGTGCGTACGCACATCTCACATGGCATGGTAAGCCTGGTATGTTATGGCGGGAACTCTTACCGTTCCTTTTCACCAGCAGGACTGCTGAGCCGCCTGACATTCTCATTATACACCTGGGGGGCAATGGTTTGGGGCAGGTGACCGGCCTATCGCTGAAGCATGCGATTTGCGGTGACCTTGCCTACTTACACTATGTGTGGCCCGTCACAACCCTTGTCTGGTCTGACATGGTTCCTCGGCATGCTTATCGGGGAGGCTTTGACCTCCGGGCCTTGGACCGCTCCAGGCGCACGGTGAACAGGGCCGTTGCCCGGTTCCTCTCGGACAAGGGTTGGGGGCGTGTCAGTCATCACCCCTCTATTAGTTTACAAAGTTATGACCTTTATGCAGGGGACGGGGTCCATCTGTCGCGAGGAGGTATGGACCTCCTGTTGGGTGATTGGCGAGCAGGCCTGTTGACCGAGCTGACGGTCTGGGGGGGGGCGTCGAGCCTTTATTGAAGCCTCTCCGTGTGGCGGGTAGCACTGGTAAGGTAAACATTGTGACCCACAGGTATCCGGCAGGTTCGCAATTGACTGGACAACACTAGATAGGCATAAATTGGTTAAACGTTGTCCGGTCAACGACGAACCAGGCGATGGGGTGATGGCGATAGCTAGACAGCATGCATCACCCCGTGAATTTACGGATACCCGTCAGAGGGTGGGGTCATCAGTTAGATATTGACTACGGTCAACAATTTGTTTGTTGTTAACAAACAAATTGATACAAATAGATACATTGTATCAATTGCCGATGGCAATTTTGGGTGGTACCTTACCAGTGTTACTTCGGCCTGCTTGCCTTAAGAATTATGATTGGTCGTTTTACCAATAGACATTTATAATTCGGACTAGGGCATGAATCAATAAATGTGGCCCAATGCCGTTATCCACTTTTACCAGTGTCTGAGTCCTTTATTGGGGGGTGGGCCTGCAATGCAAGCGCGGCGCCAAAATGGCCGCCGTGCCCTTTGCGGGCCCCCCCCATCGGAGGAAGGCAATCCGGGTAGTTAGGGGCGTGGCCAGCACCCTTATATAAGGGGCGGCCATGAGGCAGCCGTGCTGCCATTTTGCAAAGCGACGGAGCGGAGAAGTTTTTCCCCTCCACCCCCTCCCTAGTTAACAGTGTGATATTTTGGTCGCTTCGGGGCCGGGTGGGAATTTTTGGCCGGGACTCGCAATTGGCCCTTGAGTTCTGGCTTTTTTTGCCCATCCCACACTGTTGCTATGGTTTGACATAGGGGTTTGTCCGTTCCTGATGTTGACTTGGTCACATGGGCGGGTAGCACTGGTAAGGTAAACATTGTGACCCACAGGTATCCGGCAGGTTCGCAATTGACTGGACAACACTAGATAGGCATAAATTGGTTAAACGTTGTCCGGTCAACGACGAACCAGGCGATGGGGTGATGCCGATAGCTAGACAGCATGCATCACCCCGTGAATTTACGGATACCCGTCAGAGGGTGGGGTCATCAGTTAGATATTGACTACGGTCAACACTTTGTTTGTTGTCTACAAATTGTATCAATTGCCGATGGCAATTTTGGGGGGTACCTTACCAGTGTTACTTCGGCCTGCTTGCCTTAAGAATTATGATTGGTCGTTTTACCAATAGAAATTTATAATTCGGACTAGGGCATGAATCAATAAATGTGGCCCAATGCCGTTATCCACTTTTACCAGTGTCTGAGTCCTTTATTGGGGGGTGGGCCTGCAATGCAGGAGAGAGGCTCCTTGTACTAGGCAATTCAATAATTAGAAATACAGAGAAATGGATTTGTGATGCACATGATAACCGTATGGTGACTTGCCTGCCAGGTGCAAAAGTTGCAGACATCACAAGAAATCTAGATAGATTGTTAGAGAGAACTGGGAACGAGCCAGTTGTCATGGTACACGTTGGTACCAATGATGTTGGGAAGGCCAAGCAGTCTGTCCTGGAAGCCAAATTCAGGTTGTTAGGAAGAAGATTGAAGTCCCGGACTTCCAAGGTAGCATTTTAAGAAGTGCTGCCTGTCCCTCGCGCAGGACCTACCAGGCAGGCAGAACTCAGAAGCCTCAATGCGTGGATGAGGCGGTGGTGTCGAGAGGAGGGTTTCAGATTTGTCAGGAACTGGAGAACATTTTGGGACAAGCCAAATCTGTTCAGGAGGGATGGGTTGCATTTGAACCATGGTGGGACCAGATTGCTGGCACTCAACATCAAAAAGGCTGCAGAGCAGCTTTTAAACTGATAACTGGGGGAAAGCCGACAGGAGCTGGGCAGCATCCGGTTCGGAAAAGTGTGTACTTGAGTAGTGAGGAGGATGCAAAATTTACTGAGCAGAGCGAGGAGCTAGTCACTAGCATTCTAGCAGAAGGATGCAAGAGGCAGTCTAACAATGCAACTGGACACAAAAGACTGTGTCAGAAATGCATATATAAATGCTTGTATACAAATGCCAGAAGCCTCCGGAACAAAATAGGGGAGCTGGAATACTTAGAAATAGATAAGAATATTGATATTATTGGTATCACTGAAACCTGGTGGATGGATGATAACCAATGGGATACAGTTATCCCAGGCTACAAACTGTACAGGAAGGATAGGAAGGGGCAAATGGGAGGTGGTGTAGCCTTGTATGTCAAAGAAGTGATAAAATCGTATGAATTGGAATATCCAGGTGATTTGGAGTCACCATTAGAAGATCTGTGGGTAAGAGTACCAGGCCACAAGGATGGTCTAACAGTAGGCATATACTATCAGCCTCCGACCCAAACTCTTGAGGGAGACTGGCAGTTGGAGAATGTTGTAAAGGAGGCATCCAAGAAGGGAAGCCTGGTTATAATGGGGGACTTCAATTACCCTCACATAGACTGGGTGAACTGTTGTTCAGCACATGATAAAGAGATACAGTTCCTAGATATGCTAAATGATTGTTCCCTGGGACAGATAGTTGAAGACCGAACTAGAGGTACAAGAATCCTTGACTTGATTCTGAGTAATACTCAGGATCTGGTGCAAGATGTTAATGTGACTGATCCAATAGGGAACAGTGACCACAACTCAATTATGTTAAACTTGATCATAGACCGCAAGTCCCTGATAAAATCTAACACAGAGACCTTAAATTTTCAAAAAGGAAATTTCCCAAAGTTGAGGAAACTAGTAAAAAAGAAGCTGAAAGGGAAAATTGAGAGAGTCCAAACACTCCAAGAGGCATGGAGGCTGTTTACAAAAACAATAACAGAGGCTCAATTGGAATGCATACCCAAAAGGAAAAAGGGCACTGCCAGGTCCAAGAGGACTCCGATGTGGCTTACAGGAGCTGTTCGGGAAGTGATCAAGAGCAAGAGAAGTTCATTTAGAAGATGGAAGGCTTGTCCGAATGAGGACAGCAGGCAGAAACATAAATTCTGGCAGAACAAATGCAAGGCAACAATCAGGAAAGCAAAGCAAGACTTTGAGGAGCGTATAGCTAAAAATACTCAGAGAAATAACAAAGACTTCTTTAAGTACATTAGAAGTAAGAACCCAACTAGGAAGGCCATTGGACCATTAGATGACAATGGAAGGCAAGGGGTTATTAAAGAGGAAACAGAGATTGCAGAGAGACTCAATGAATTCTTTGCTTCAGTATTCACTGAAGAAGACAGAGACCACATGCCCAAAACAGAGCCTATCTTCGTAGGGAGGGAAACCGAAGAATTAAGCCAGATAGAAATAACCAGGGAGGAGGTCCTTGCATGTCTTGTTAAACTAAACACTAACAAATCACCAGGACCAGATGGCATCCATCCACGAGTTCTCAGGGAACTTAAAGATGAAATTGCTGATCTCCTAGCCAAAATATATAATCTTTCCCTCAAATCAGGCTTTGTGACTGATGACTGGAAGGTAGCGAATGTAACACCAATTTTCAAAAAAGGATCCAGGGGTGATCCAGGGAATTACCGACCTGTCAGTTTGACATGTGTCCCAGGTAAAGTGATGGAAACCATCCTAAAAGATAGAATTAATAGGCACATAGAAGAGAAGGCGCTGCTAAAGGAGAGCCAACATGGCTTTTGCAAGGGCAAATCATGCCTCACTAATCTGTTGGAATTTTTTGAGAGTGTCAACAAGCATGTGGATAAGGGGGATCCAGTTGACATTGTTTATCTGGACTTTCAGAAGGCTTTTGACAAGGTCCCACACCAAAGGCTCTTGAATAAACTTACCAGTCATGGAATAAAGGGACAGGTCTTGTCCTGGATCAGCAACTGGCTAAGGGACAGGAAACAGAGGGTAGCACTAAATGGACACTTCTCCAAGTGGAGGGAAGTAAAGAGTGTGGTCCCCCAAGGTTCAGTACTGGGACCCCTGCTTTTCAACCTCTTCATAAATGATCTAGAGGTAGGAGTAAAAAGCAAGGTAGCCAAATTTGCTGATGACACTAAATTATACAGGGTAGTGAAAACTGTGAGAGATTGTGAGGAGCTCCAGAGGGATCTCTCGACACTGGGGGAGTGGGCAAAACAGTGGCAAATGAGTTTCAACATTAGTAAGTGCAGAGTGATGCATGTTGGGGCAAAGAACCCCAATTACATTTATAAACTGATGGGGTCTGAACTCTCTGCGACAAACCAGGAAAGGGACCTTGGTGTCCTGGTGGACAGCTCAATGAAGGTGTCAACCCAGTGTGCCTCAGCAGTGAAAAAAGCAAACTCAATGTTAGGGATCATTAGGAAGGGTATAGAAAATAAGTCAGCAAGTGTCATTTTGCCTCTTTATAAATCTATGGTGAGGCCCCATCTGGAATATTGTGTACAGTTCTGGTCACCATACCTCCAGAAGGATATTATGGAGTTGGAGAAAGTACAGAGGAGGGCAACCAGAATGATTAGGGGACTGGAACACCTTCCTTACCATCTGAGGCTGCAACGGTTGGGCCTCTTCACTCTTGAACGACGACGTCTAAGAGGTGACCTGATTGAAGTTTATAAAATCATGCACGGTGTGGACAAAGTGGATAAGGAAAAACTGTTTTCCCTATCGCATAACACTAGAACTAGGGGACACTCCATGAAACTTTTGGGTACTAGTTCTCAAACAAATAAGAGAAAGTACTTTTTCACCCAGAGGATTACTGGTCTATGGAACTCCCTGCCAGAAGAAGTGGTGACAGCTGTCAGTCTTGACAGCTTTAAGAAAGGATTAGACAAGTTCATGGAGGACAATAGTATCAATGGCTATAATTATGGATACTTAAGGACAACCTCCGGGTTGGAGAGATAGGCAGGATATCTCTCAATATCATTTCCAGGGAATCCTAAGCAGGTGAAGGCATCTCCTTTGGAATACCCCTGAAGGAAATGGTGAGCCACTGTGTGAGACAGAATGCTGGACTGGATGGGCTGTGGCCTGTTCCAGCAAGGCTGTTCTTATGTTCTTATGTTCTTAGGCGGTCCAGCATCCCCAATGGACATCAGGAATGGCAACAGTTCCCGCCACCACGTGCCGCGCATACCATACAACTGCATATGCACGGCTGCACGTAGCCTGAGATGGGGTCCCCACTCTGATGAAGCCGCCTACTGTGCCGCCCAGTGTACACAACTACGGCCCACCAGCCACACTGCCACCGGTGTGCAGATACACACAGGGTCTGTAAAAGAAGAAGAGAAAATTGAGGGCATAACAAGGCACTAAACAGCAAGGGGACGAACATATATAGAAAAGGCACAGATCCCCGCCTGTCTATCCGACGTACGTCAGCCACAGGGTAACCAAATGCAGCAGCAGTAGACGCTGCGCCTGTCCGAAATAAATGTGTACCATAATTAGCACCGGGGATCCCCACCTTGCAAAGTGCCATCCCAGTGACCCTCCCGAATCAAAATTTAGTCAGGGGAGACCCATCTCGGTGGCAGAACAACAGGCCAGGCGTGAACCACGCACTGCCAGGAAAACATGTAAAGCACCAACTGGACAGATATCAACAAGCGAGCATCGCAGAAGCATCACGCTACTGCCCTGTCCTTGCTGATCCACCTTAGAGGAACGAATCCTCCACTGAGCACACTCCTGAGTGAGCAACACATCTTCCAGTTCCAGTGCCAGACATGACGCATCCCCTTGTGAAAGCGGGACCAGCTCGCTCATTCGCAGAGCTCCAAGGAAAGCCACCGTGGTAGCTGCGTGAAACAGAGACTCCTCATAGGTCTCGTAACCCAGGCTGCGCCATCCCCTGGTAAGGAGGGCTAATCAAGAGGGAGACACAGGCTGGCGTGTGTCGGGGTGGCGGCCCCGCTTACGTGCCCACCCGTCCAATACCTGGCGAATACAGAAGTCGCCCGCGCCAACAATAATACCTCGCACTTCAGCCATCAACGTCAAGGCCGAAAGCCTAGGCCAAACTTGGGGGAGCTGCCTCTCCCCAGAAAACTCCAAATTGGAGGAACACACGCTGATACGCTTTATGCATGCGTGGCATCAAAGACCTGCCAACCAACCGGTTCACTTCTCCGCGCCGAAAGTGCACATCTCAGCTGGAAGTGGAGCGGGGAGTTCCTCCGCGTATGGAGCCAAGGCACGGAACCGGGAGATCTGCAGGTGGGAGACAGCATCAGAGATATCATTGTCACTGCCTGGCACATGTCCAGCCCTGAATAGTACGTTAAGGCGCAAGGGCCTGAGAACAAATTGCTGAACCAAGGCCATGACTCTGCGAATTTGGGTGTGTGGGCATTAACAAAAATGCACTGTGGCAGCATTGTCACACAAAAATGAACTACGGAAATAGTCCACTTATCCACCCAGAGCATGAGCGCACCTGAGATGGGGAAAAAATTCAAGGACGTGAGATTGCGGAGGCGACTCGTGCCCTGCTATCCCTGGGGCCACCTCCAGCAGGCTCATTGACCATTAAATTAGGTCCCACATCCAAGGGAACCCGAGGCATCCAACCGGACTCATAATTAAGGAGTGGCCATATGCCCGGCCCTCCAAAAGGAGACGCCCTTTCAGCCCTGTAGGAACATGAGCTAAACAGGTAGGTCGGTCCGCAAACCCCTCATAGTCAGACCCTATGGTGATTTGGAAAGACGCCACTATGGCCGCACAAAGACACCTGGGAAAGGCCCACCTGGTGTTACCACCCTACAGGCCAAGTCAAGGTGGCCATGTAGCACTTGCAACTTACAGAGAGACACCTTACGTCATGCAAGCCTTGCGAATATAGGATCCTAGCTCCGTGTCACCTTATCCATGGGTAACCTGGAAGTCTGGGCCACGATGACACAATCTACACCTAACAGGTGAGGGTGGTGGCTGTGCCCCCTGTCGTTTTAGGCACCCTGAGGCCCCAGAATGTGTTGAGCAAATACCCACATGTGCCCGAAGCCCAGTCACCCCCTAACAAATTGTCAAGGAAGTGTGTCACTGACTGGGACCCCGACCCTCGAGTGAAAGCCCAGTAAAGGAAGGTGCTGAAACGCTCGAGGGCCGATACAGGAATTGGAACAGCCCAGGGTATGGCTTAATTCACTGAAAGCCAGCCCTGGAAACAAAAGCCTGAAGGCTCAAAATTATAGGGGTGCACTGGCAGCAACCGGAATGTGAATTTGATGTTGCATTCGCCAGCAGGGCCCCACGACCGCATCAGCGCAGCCTGGTCAAAGGAGCACACCTGGCCCAGCAAAGGTTACCTGGTATAGCGCCGCCGACCAAGGGCCCCGCAGGTAGGAAAGATGGTGAATGAACTAAATTCCCAAGAGGATTCTTAGGCACTAAGCCGAGAGGGGAGACTATTAGATTTGAGTATGGGGAGATCAAACGGATCAGCAACCCTGCCCTCCCGCAATATTCCATCCACCTACTGTGCAGAAATGGCCTCCTTATCCCTGAAGAACTGTAAATTGGGGGCATCCTGGGATGCATGAACACCCCCGAAGGGTTGCAGAAACCAAATGTAAAAACCCTCCAAGGTAAACCGCATCATCCTTCCCAGGATAAACGTGGAGGCACTCTTCGAGCACAGCTGGATCAATTGGGGAAGGGGCCTTTGAACTTGTAGTGGCATCAGAGGGAACTCTGGCAAATCCCTGGTAACACTTGCCCCCGCCTCGGGACGTGCCTGCCCACGGGCTTGCAGAGGCAGCGTGTCGCCCGGCACAGAAAGAGAACCCCTGCTTAAACTAACATCGCCGCTCTTTGCATACTCCGGTAGCGGAGTAATTCCAACACATCAGGCAGGATGGGACCTCCTGCCCCGCCGGCCGGCAGTGAACTTGTGTAGTGGCGGACCTTTGCACTGAGGGACCGCAGTGGTACCATTCACCCGGTGCCGGGCGTATAGGGGTCATGTACAGCAGCAACAATCGCTGACGGGTCATATCCCATCTCGTCTCAGGGTGAAGGGCAAGTCTCATAGTAAATTCCCCATCATAGTCTAGGCCTGACGGACCCGGTAAATCAACAACTGCCCGTTGGATGATGTCCAAACACTGAACCATCGGAATATCCAAATCAGGATGAGCCCTGAGTTGCACAGCCATATATATGAATAAGCTGGCAACCAATTAACCCACATGCGGGGGGAGTTTATGACAATGGGACAATTCTCTATCCTTGACGTCCTGTCCCTCCTACGCCCCCTTAGTCGGATCACGATTTAGGAGACCGAAACGTCTGCACACACCCCACGCCATATCTTATACCCAGTGGCCTGTGACAAGTGGCCACCCGAAGGAAGGTAATATCCAGCCACTGGGGGAAAGCCAAGCAGCTGAAGGGTACTGGGCAGAATATTGGTCAGCTAATGCAGCCTGGTGAAGCCAAGGCCATCGCACCCATTAGTAACCAGTGACATTGTGGATGGCGTGCTAACTTGACCACTATACTCACCAGGAGCACCCCCTCGGGCCGCCCCCACCGGGGGTTCCGGCAACGAAGGAGTTGGAGCTGATGACAAAAGTTGAGCTCAGGGTCGATGGGACTCCAAGCCAGGTCACTCCGGGAGCCGTCGGGACGACTTGCTATGTGGGCGGCCCGGGGAGCTGCGGCGCACCACCCTGTGAACACACAGGTGCCTGAGGCAGCTCAACCTGGCCCAAGGCCCGCCAAAATGCCTGCAAAGGTAAATGATTAGGGTCCCAAAGGTAGCCTGGCCCCAAGTGTCAGAAACGTCGGGAAATCCCTAACGATGCTTTGAGGGCCGGAATGGGGGCCAGAAGCATATCCGCCACTCCTGGCCCACCAATAAGGCGAGCGGTATGCAGTCAGAAATTCACATTGATGCTTCAAGGGCCGCAACGCAGGCCAGAAGCAAGTCCACCACTTCCAGCCCACCGGAATAAGGCGGGCCGTATGCATTAGGCGGGCCAGTGGGGGACCGTGGTCAGCAGGCAAGAATCCACAACCATGGCCCGCGGCACCCAAGGGCTATATTGGCGGGCTGGGCGTCGGCCTGCAGTCAGAATACGGCCATACAAAATTGTCCAGGCCCTAGAAAACAGGTGCCACGATGGGGTGCGGTCCCACACCCTGTCCGCCCAAGCCACCCTTCCCCGCATTAGGCCCCATGGACTGCCCCAAGGCTGAACCGCTGGGCCCTAGCGATTGCCAAGCAGAACTGGATGCCCCATATTCCATGGGCCCAGATGGCACAGGGCCGCACATCTCCCACCCGAGTCAGCCGACTGGGCGGGAAGGAAAAGGCCGACCGTTTGTCATTGGTGGCCATGGGTAGGGATCGCTGCCAACCCCCTTTTGTGCAGCCGACCGAGCCCTCCGGCCCGAGGGGCCACTAGAAGTGGCAGGGGGGTCTGTCGAGCAGTACCCCAACCATGCTGCCGCGGGCCCGCGGCAGCCTTCTTCTTGGGGGCCATGGCCGCCCCCATACAGGTCCCAAAGTGACAACAGAAGATCGCTGGAGCAGGCTCCCCTGCTCTGGAGATCAAAAGAACCAACTTGCGATGGAGAAAAACTTCTCCTCTCCGTCGCTTCGAAGATGGCGCAGAGCGCCTCATGGCCACCCCTTTTATAAGATGTCTGCGTCTGGGGGGGCCCGCAAAGAGTGTGGTGGCCATTTTGGCGCTGCGCTTGCATTGTGTCTACAATACCATCTAGCCATCTCATCTTTGGCCGTCCCCTTCTTCTTTTGCCCTCCACCTTACCCAGCATCAAGGCCTTCTCAAGTGAATCCTCTCTTCTCATTTGATCTCCAAAATACTTCAACTTCATCTTTGTTATTTGTCCTTCTAAGGAGCACTCAGAGCTGATCTCTTCTAATATTAACCTAATTGTTCTCCTCGCTGTCCAGGGGACTCTCAAAACTCTCCTCCAGCACCACATCTCAAAGGCATCTATTTTTCTTCGCTCAGCCTTTCTAATGGTCCAGCTCTCACAGCCATACATTACAACCGGAAATACCATTGCTTTGACTATTCTAATTTTTGTTTGCAATGTGATGTCTCTGCTTTTCACTATGTTCCCCAGGTTTTTCATAGCTTGTCTCCCAAGAATCAGTCGCCTTTTTATTTCATGGCTGCAATCCCCATCTGCAGAGATCTTGGATCCTAAGAAAGTAAAATCTGTTACTGCTTCTACTTCTTCCCCATCTATTTTCCAGGGACTGATATGGTCTGTTGTCGTTATCTTGGTTTTCTTGATATTGAGTCTCAGGCCAGCTTTTGCACTCTCTTCTTTCAACCTAATCAGGAGCTTCTTTAGGTCTTCTTCACTTCCTGCCATTAGGTGGTATCATCTGCATATCTCAAATTGTTGATGTTTTTCCGAGCAAATTTGATCCCATATTGTGATTCCTCCATCCCTGCATTGCACATTATGTGCTCTGTGTATAGGTTGAATAAGCAGGGTGACAGAATGCAGCCTTGTATTACTCCTTTTCCTATTCCAAACCACTCCGTCATTCCATACTCTGTCCTAACTGTTGCTTCTTGACTCATGTACAGATTTCTCATGAGACATATGAGGTGTTCTGGTATTCCCATCTCTTTAATTACTTGCCACATTTTGTTGTGGTCCACACAATCAAAGGCCTTGGTGTAGTCAATGAAACAGAAGCTTGTTTCTGGTATTCCTTTGTTTTCTCCATGATCCAACGTATGTTGGCAATGTGGTCTCTGGTCCCCCTGCCTCTTCTGAACCCAGCCTGCACCTCTGGTAGTTCTCTTTCTACATGCTGCTGCAGTCTATCCTGTATTATCTTGAGCATCACTTTGCTAGCTTGTGGGATGAGCGCAATTGTTCAATAATTTGAACATTCTTTGGCATTGCCCTTTTTTGAGATTAGGACGTAAACTGATCTTTTCCAACCCTGTGGCCACTGTTTCATTTTCCAAATCTGCTGGCATATAGCATGTAATAGCCTGATTCCATCATCTTTTAGGGCTTTGAAGAATTCAACTGGGATACCATCATCTCCACTGGCTTTGTTATTTGCCGTGCTTTTTAGGGCCTTCCTGACTTCACTCTCTAGGATGTCTGGTTCAAGTTCAATTTCCCCCTCATTGTTATTATCCGGGGTGTTTAGGTCTTTTTTGTAAAGTTCCTCTGTGTACTCTTTCCATCTTTTCTTTATCTCTTCTGCATCCACTCTTTGCCATCTTTGTCTTTTATCGTGGTCATTTTTGCTTTGAACGTTCCCTTGACTTCCCCAATTTTTTTAAAGAGATCTCTAGTCCTGCCTCTTGTGTTGTTTTCCTCTATTTCTTTGTACTGTTCATTTAGGTAGCTTTCCATATCTCTCCTTGCTTTTCTTTGAAATTCTTTATTTAAGTGATTGTATTTTTTCCTTTCTCCTTTGCCTTTTGCGTCCCTTCTTTCCTCTGCTATTTTAAGACCCTCATCCGACAACCACTTTGCTTTCTTGCGCTTCTTTTCTTTTGGTATAGTTTTCCTTGCTGCCTCCTGCATAATGTCTCTCATCTCTGTCCATAATTCTTCTGATACTCTGTGTATCTGGTCCAGACCATTGAATCTGTTCCTCACCTCCACCATGTATTCCTTGGGTATGTTGTCTAGATCATATCTATCTGGCCTATTAGTTTTCCCTATTTTCTACAGTCTGAGCCTGAATTTTGCAATCAGTAGATTGTGATCTGAGCCAAAGTCCGCTCCAGGTCTTGTTTTTGCTGACTGTATGGAGGTTCTCCATCTTTGGCTGCAGAGAATATAGTCAATTTGGTTTTGATGTTAGCCATCTGGTGATGTCCATGTGTAGAGTCTCCTCTTGTGTTGCTGGAAAAGGGTGTTTGCTATGACTAGTGTGTTATCTTGGCAGAACTCTATCAGTCTTTGCCCTGCTTTGTTTTGTGTTCCCAGACCAAACTTGTCTGTTATTCCGTCCACTTTTTGATTTCCTACTTTTGCATTCCAGTCTCCTAAGATAATGTGGACATCGTTTCTTGGTGTCTGTTCTATAAGATGTTGTAGGTCCTCATAGAACTGGTCTACTGGACGCGTGGCAGTGCTGATCCGCTGCCGCGCACTTTGGCGGCCCTGCCCCATAAAAGATGGGACGAGGCCGGAAGGGGCGGGGGCCGGGCCTTCCCTTAAGGGAGAGGCTCGGACCGCACCTCCTTCGCTGGGCCGACTGGGCCAGGCAGCGTTTGCTGCCTGGCTCCGGTCGGCCATGCTCCTCCACGCAGCCCGGGCTTTTGCCCTTGTGGCTTCCTTCCTCCGCGGCGGCTGGCCACAGCTCCTCTTCCACCTCTGGGGGCATCCTTTGGTGGGCGGCCCTCTCCGGGGGGGCCCTGCCGCCTTGGGGTGCCCGCTGGAGCGCACGCCCAGCTCGGGGGCCCCTCTTCTCGGTCGTGGGGCCTACGGGCCCTCTGCAAGGCCGGCTGCGGGGTGCGGCACTGCCCACCGCGATCCTAGTGGCGGCTTTCCTGAGCCCTGCCAGGGCCTATGGGCTCGCCCCTTTTCCCTCTCCGGCCTTGCGCCCACTTCTTCCGGCGCGCTGTGGTGTGGGCCGGTGCTGCTTGGGCCTGTGGGCTCCTTGCGGTGCCGGCTGTGGGGCACGGCGGCGGCCGCTGCGATCCCCGCGGCAGCTCCCCCGTGCCTCTGCCGGGGCCTGCAGGGGCCCCCCTTTTCAGCTCTGCGGGGCTTTCTCTCCGGCCCCGGGCCTGTCTCTTCCAGCCTGCCGTGTGTGGGCCGGTGGTGGCCGGGCCTTCAGGCCCTCTGCTGGGCGCAGCGTTGGGCCGTGGGGTGCGGTCAGGGCCCTTGCCTGTTGCTGTCTTGGGGCCTGGCTTCCTTGCAGGGCTCTCCCCTGGGCCTGGTGCCCCTTTTTCACGCCGGGGCTGGGCCCGCTGCCGGCTCGGGTCCTCTCTCCTTCCTTGGGCCTGCTGCCGGGCCGGTGGCGACGGGTGTGGTCTGGTGTTCCGGCCAGTGGGGTATGCAGTGGGGGGCGGCCCATGGGTCCTCTGGGTGGGTCTTGTGGGGTTCACGGGCCGGTTGGGCCTCTTGCTCCCGGGCTTTTGCCCTTGTGGCTGCATGGTTTCCTTGGGCACTGTCTGCCGTGGGCCGCGGTGGCCTGAGTGTCTGGGTCGCTCCTTCCTGGGTGGCACTCCAGGTCTAGTCGTCCCTGCCGTGTGGCCGCGGAGGTGTCTGCGGGGGCGGACGGTGCTGGCCCTTCGGCTTCGGGGCGGGGTTCGGCGCTGCACCCTGGAGTCAGTTGCGCCTGGCCTTCCAGGCTTTCATAGCTGTCCTGCTGCTGCAGTGGTGGTTGCCCTTGGGCAGTTTAGCTGGGGTTCTCTGGGTCAGACGTGCTCCAGGGTGGTTCGCCGCCCTTTGGGGGCTGCTGGGTTTGTGCCACTTGCTCCTGTCGGCTCCGGCCTGCTTCATCTTGGGCGGCTTGGTGACGGCGCCGGTTCCTCATGCTCTGTGGATTGTTGACCCCTGCTCCAGCGTGATTCCCCTCTTCGGCTGCGTGTGCGGGCAGGCTGTGGTTCTGTGGCTCTGGAGCAGGTAAGTCTTGCCATTTGGGGTTTTGTACCTCTTTCCTTTCCCTTCTGGGATGTGCGGCCCCTTTCTTCTTAAATTTTGGTTCTGGCTGCGCGGCGGGCCGTCACCGCCCACTGTTCTCCTTGCCGTGCGGTCCCTGGTGTCTCCTGCATTTTCCTGGGGTCTGTCTCCCTTGGCATTAAGGGGTCCTTCTCCTGCAGTTTTGGGGGCCCTTTGGGGCTCCCCTGCCTTGGATGCACGGCCTTGCCCCTTCCCCTGTGGGTATCTGTCCCTTCTTTTTGTGTGCCTCTACTCTCCTCTCTCTGGTGTGCTGGTTGCGTTGGCGCCCGCTTCGGGCGGCTCAGCGTCCGGCCCTTATGGCCCAATGGCTGTGGCTGCACCAGATCTCTTCGGGGTTCTCTGCCCTCTGGCCCTCCGTTTGCCCCCCGGGCCGTCTGCACGTGGCGGCCGCCTTCTCCGGTAGTGCTTCCGCGAGTTCCGCCTGCGGGGCATGCTGCTTGCTGTCCTCAGCTCCCTGCCCTGGCATGCTTTTCTCTCTTGGGGTCGCCATGCTTTGCCTCACTTTTCCATGCCATTGGGATGCCCAGTTCTCTAGGGATTAGGTGGGGTTGCCTTTACTCCGCGACCCTCTTTTTCCGGGTGCTTCTCTTCACGTGGGTGTTTGGTGGGCCATTGGTGCATCTTGTTTGTCGCCGACGGCTCCTGTCCTGCCTACGCAAGGCCTTGGCCTGTGTGACAGCCCGGCACGGTTTGTGCTCGGACCTGCCTCCCTAGCACACTAGTGTATCTCAGTCATCTCCCCTAGGGGCGGGTTGCTCCGGCCTCCGCTGCTTCGGTGGTTTGTCTGCTGCCTGCTGCTTCCATTCCTTCCCCCCTCCTTTTCTCTGCAGACGCCAGCCTTTCTCTGGACCATTTGTCTTGCCTGGGACTGCGGTTGGCTGCGCCAAGCCATCCGCTTTCGGAGGCAGGGGTTTCCTTTGTGTCAGGCTGCTGTTTCCCTTCCTTACTCCGCTGTTCAGGCCTGGCTCGGTTCTGGCCTTCCCCTGCTCGTAGTGGCTCCTGGAACATTGCCGTTTCCCTTCTCCTTGCTTTACTACAGGCCTTGTATTGCCGGGTTTCCGTTTCGATACCCGGTGCTCCGTCGGGAGCGGCTGTGCCTGTGGCGATCCTTTATCTTCCCTGGCCTTGGGGACTTGGTTTCTTCTTCCTTGGCCATTGGTCCGCTGGTCTGGGGTCCGCAGCTTCGCCTCTTCGAGGGGAGTGCTGTGCTCTATGGGCGTCACTGCCCGGGGACTTCTGGCCATCTGCTCGTTTCTTTTCAGCAGCTTACGTCGGGGCAGGGGCTTGCTATTCCCCCACGGGGTCTTAGTACCCGACTTCCGTGCCGGTCATTTTGGCCTCCGGTTTGGGCACAAGGACTCCTTCGTCCCGCCTCGACCCTGACAGGGCTGGCGGGCTTCCGGTTGCTTTCTTGTCTGGGTTGCCCGCCCTGGGTTTGCTCCGGGCTCCCGGGCATTCCTTTGGTGCTGCGGCCTAGCTGGCTCTCCGCTCCTTCCCATCTGGGCGTAGCCGGTGCCTGTGTTGCACTGCGGCCGGTTTTGCTCGGGGGCCTCTCGGGGCCTCGCTTGCGGGTGGTGTGCATGCCGGCCCCTGGGTCTGGCTTGGCACTGGGGGCGGGGTTGTTGGCCTGTTCCTTCTTGCTGCCCCTGGGCCACTCGGCCTGCTTCCCCGGCTCTCCTTATGTTCTTCCTTCTGTGCCCCTGCTGCCTCGCAGAGGGTGCTGCTGGGCTGGGTTTTGGGGCTTGGTGCACTTTCGCATTGGTTGATTGGCGTCCAGTACCATCGGTGGGGTGCCCATATTCCCCGCCTTGGCGGTTATGTCTCAGGTCGGCTTGTCACCTTGGTGGTTTGCCGGGGGCTTGCCTTCGGCTCCCCTTTTGGCTCCCCTCGGTGCCGCTGGCGGTCCCCTCTCTGCCACCAGGGTGGGTTGCCCATGCTGGTCTACCTGTTTCATGGTTGTTGGTCCTTCTCATTCCTGACCCCGCCTCCTCTGGCCTCTGTGTGGTGCCCGTTCCTTGTGCAGGTGCTGCATTGGTCGCTGCTGTGTTTGGGGTGTCCTCGGTGGCTGACATCCGTGGGGTGGGCTGGGGCGGGCCTGTTCGCTTCCATTTCTAGGCACACCTTGTGTTCCGTGGGGCACCTTGCTAGCACTTGCTCTCTCTGTTCTCTGTTTCAGCTCCGGAGCCCCTGGATGCGATGACACGGGCGTGCAGCGTCGGCCACAGCTGCGAGCGTGAACACCCGGCAGGATGTTTCATCAATGAGGGGCATGTGCCTGGGGCTTTGGCTGCCTGTGCCTGGTGTGGCTCTGGTCCTGTCAACATGCCAATGGCGAGATGTCCTGCCCCTTTACTGGCATTCCGGTGCACCTGGTGTTTTGCTTCTCTTCCCTGGTACCTCCGACCTTCGGCCTAGCTGGATCTGGCCACTTGGATCTGGCCACGGGGCCTGGACTCTGGAGGGGGCCGCGTTGCCGGCATCTTGTTGGCTGGCACCGGCCCCAGGGCCGACTTGGTGGGGTCACGGTGGAGCTCCACCGATCCGTACGGAGGATGTCGGATGTGTTGAGATCCTGAAGTTCTCCTTCCAGCACGGGGCTTGGTCCTTCTTTGGCTGGGTGGCAGGCAGGCCTGGGGGGGCGGGGAGTCGTGGTAGGCGCCTCCCTGTGTGGTGGCTAGCACTGGTAAGGAGGCTCTGGGTGACCCCTACGGGTCTGGCGGGAGCACACCCGGTTGGCCTTTGGCAGGTCTAGATAGAGGGATAATTGCCTGGCCAATCCGGTGTGCTCAGGAACAAGGCGATGCCATGCTTGACACAGCGTGCAAAGCCTTATAAGTTCACCGGACACACGTCAGAAGCAGAGGTTTGGTCATTTGCGCTTCTGTGGGGTCTATATAGTTGGCTATAACCAGCGCTCCTTACCAGTGCTATGTCGGCCCGCTTGCATTAGTGAATTATTGTTAATAAAGTGGCCCAGTTTCAATCCCAGCACTGAGTCAGTCTCTTTATTGGGGAGTGGGCCCGGCAATGTGGTTTACTCCACCAGGTGTTAAGGGAGATGCAAGGTTCTTGCTCTGGCACTATTAGCAGCCTCCACTGGTATTATTTGGTGTTCCTGTAATATTTCTCTGCTGTTATCTCTTCACCTTCCTCTGGGTCTGCCTCATGGTCTTTGTTCTTCTCCTCTTTCCACATATGCCTTGTAAGTTATGGCATTCCAAGAAATTCTCTCCAAATGAGCAAACCACTTTATTTGTTGTCTCTTTATGTAGTGCAAGATTGGTTCTGTTCTAATTCTTTCCCTTATAACCAGTGGTGGGATTCATATATATTTTTATTACGTACTCTGTGGGTGTGGTATGGTGGGCGTGGCCAGGCAGAAAGCCCTGCATTGCTCCCGAATTAGGATTCCTTTATTTCAAAACTCGGATGGGCGGGGCCAGCCAGAATTTGTGCTACCGGTTCTGGCAAACTGGGGCAAACCTGCTGAATCCCACCACTGCTTATAAACTCATTCCTGATTTTATCCCTTCTAGTCACTCCAGCAGCCTTCCTCAGACATCTCATTTCCATGGTAATTGTCCATATTTGGCAATAGTAACATAAGGTGAGAATGAATATTCTTTGTATGAGGTGTTTCTTTGTGTTGATAGATATTGCTTTGTGTTGTAAGCTAACTGTCCCTTTATTTCATTTGCCTTACTGCACTGTATGTTAATCTCTTCGTCCATTTTGCCATTTTCAGTAAATGTTCTTAGGTATTTGAAGTCTGCCTCTTGTTTTATACTTGTTCCCTCTATCTCAATGTCTAGAGAGTATGCTGTTTCTTTCGAATTGTTTTGGTGTATGGGACCAAAGACAATGAACAGCCGAAGGGTTGGCTTAACACAGGTTTATTGCATGATGATCCGGAGGAACATGAGGTAATGGCGGTGATACATCTCATTATATACTGTAGCACTATACATTTGAATCTTGTAGCACGGTAGCTTATTGGCTACTACCGGCGTGGCCTCGCCCAGGCACGCCTCTCTTCTGTGGTTGTTTTCTCTTCCTGATTATGCGGGGAAGTTTTCCCGCGGCTGTCCGTGATTGAGCAATGTGAACCATGTGAGACTGAACGCTCGCAGCTGCCCTCTATGGGTTGCTTGCTCGCGTTCCTTTACAGCTGAGATACATTGTAATTGGAGTGGTTACATTCTTATCAGTACATTGAACATGCATACATAACAATTGTCATTACATCACTCTTCTCTTTATTGATTCTCATATTATTTATCTTACATTATTGGTTCATGGATGTAACGTGTTGTTGTAGTTCCTCAGCTGTACTTGATATCTATACCTGATCATCTGAAAAAGTAATTTGTTGATATTGTTTCCATTCATGGGATTAGCTTTTTTGCTTATGCTGTCTATGTAGGTGATGTGGCGGTAGTATGCATCCCTGCCTCACTCCAGATGTTACTGCAAAGGGTTCTGATATTCCTTGACTTGTTCTAACTACACTTCTGCAGTCTCTATATAAGCTTTTACATGATCTGATAAGCTATTCACTTACTCCATATTGGGCCAATGCTTGCCAAAGCAGCTTCCTGGCAACTCTATCAAATGCCTTCTCTTGGTCTACAAATGCAACATAAATATTCTTGTTGTATTCTATATTTTTCTCTATTAATTGTTTAACCATAAAAATTTCATCTGTACAGCTTCTGTTTTTTCTGAAATTCTTCTGCTATTTGCAGATCTATAAATGGTCCCAATCTGGTTTCTATTATTTTGGCATACATTTCCCCCTCATGGCTTAAGAGTGAAATGCCTCAGTATTGTGTGCATTCTCATTTGCTCCCTTTGTTTTTCCACAGTGGTATTATATTATTGCTTCTTGCCAATCAGTGGGTGCAGCTAATTGTGTCCATGCTGCACTGAAGATTCTGTGTAGCCAACTGATGCTGCTTTCACCTGCTGCTTGAATTATTTCTGTTGGTAGTCCATCTATTCCTGGTGCTTTGTGTTTAGGTGATTGCTTAACAATTTTTGGTACATCTCACCAGTCTGGCCCACCAATAGTCTGAAGGGGCATGAACTGTCCCCCAACTTTAAAAGGTTGAGGACCTCTGGTCTAAGGACACAGCAGAGTTTTTCCATTAGAGTGAGCGCACACTTTAAAGAGCCGGTCTCCTATCCCTGAAAACACCTTGAGGCCCAAGTTCACAGCAGGGAGGAGCTTAGGGGCTTACCTGAAGAAATGCTGAATGTACTTCTGATACCACAGGATGGAAGTGAGGGCAGACAAACTGTACCTGCAGAGAAAGGAGGAGAGCAGTGAAGCAATTGGAAGAAGAAGCTGATAAATTGAAGTTAACTGTTCTTCATTCATGGCTAAGGCTTTGGTGACCCTCTCCCACGAAGAGCCCTGTTTTTTGAGGGGCATTGGTTTTAGGGGAAGCAGGGCAGAGGATAATTTCTTCTTCCATGTCTAGGCCAGACGTGGAACTGCCAAAATGAAGGCACCTTTTGGTGAGTTTATTCTGCAGTTCCTTTTGCCCAACCCAGTATCTAAATCCTTCTTCTTTCCATTATGTCTACAATTTCTCCTGTTTTATTTCCTAGGCCTGTTATAGTTACAGTGCCTATTTTGAATTTTGTTGTTCTGTCTCTTGGTCCTTTAACATTGCCGTAGTCGTTTCATGTTTGTTGTTATGTATGCATGTACAATGTTACTTTAAATATATGAATGTAACAAGAAGCACAGAAGAAGAACTACAGAAGATGGGCGTGACTCAGGTCGACGCCCCGCCGGTAGCGACCAATGAGCTACCGTGCTACAAGATTCAAATGTTTGCAATACAGTATATAATGAGATGTACCTCCGCCATTACCACATGTTCATCCTGATCATCAACCAATAAACCTGTGTTAGTCCTCACTGCGACTCCTTCTTTGTCTTCCGTGCGAGACACCAAATTGGCGACGAAGGTGGGATCGATGGCGAATCCTAAAGTCAAGCCGTACCATTTCGATGTCAGCGAGCCCGAACAGTGGGAGCTCTACGAGTGCCAGTTTCGGCACGCGATGGAAGCCGCAGGCATCGATGCCGCCGCGAAAATGCACTCGCACTTCCTGGCCCAGGTGGGACCAGCCACGATGCGGATCCTGATGACCCTGGTGGCCCCCCGGAAGGTGGACGACGTGCCCATCGACCGTATCCTGGAGAGGCTTCGTGAGCATTTCCAGCCACCGGTTTCAATCTTCCCGGCCCGGGTCGCGTTCCACAGGCGGGACCAGCGCCCAGGCGAATCCGTGTCCGCCTACGCGGCGGCACTCAGGCTTGCAGCGGTGCACTGCCAGTGGGATGACCTGGACCAGGCCCTCCGAGACCGCATGCTGTGCGGTTTGAAGGACGAGGAGCTGCAGAGGAGGCTGATGACCCGCGACCACCGCCTCACGTTCCACGAGGTACTGCGGGAGGCCCAAGCAGCTGAGGAGACCAGGAGCGGGGTCAGACTGTTCAAGTCCCGAGGGACCGCGTCCGAGAGGGCCAAGTCACCAGTGCAGGCGGCCCGGCGGACACCAGCGAAAACGGCCTGGCGGGTCCCCAAGCCGCCCGCTGGCTCACCAGCGACATCCGAGGAGTCGTCCACGACGGCAGACCCCTGCTCCAGCGAGGACGACATCGTCCAGCGGATAAAGAAACGCGGGGAGAAGCGCGAGACCCGCGAAAGGCAAGACCGCCGCTGCGACGGTTGTGGGGCATCCCACAACCGCACGAGGTGTCCGTTTCGTAAGGCCGAGTGTCACAACTGCGGCTGAAAGGGACACATCGCCAGAGTATGCAGGCGCGGGCGAGCCGAGGACAAGGGCGCTTCGAGCCATCCCCGGGGACACCAACGGAAGGCGACCGTCACCAGAAAGGTCTCAACAGGCTACGGCGAGGGAGGCGTCAACCGCGTGGGCCTGGAGCACCGGCGTTTTTTTGTTGAGGTACAGTTACAGGGGCTCCCAGTGAAAATGGAGATAGACTTGGGGTCATCCTATTCCATCCTATCCCAGAGAGAGTATATGCGCATTCCCCCAGAGGCGCGGCCCAAACTGCGGGCCATGAAGTCACACTTGCGGGACGTTCAGGGAAATGGGATCCCGGTGTTGGGGGTGGGAAAATTCGAGGTAAAGTTTAAGAGCTTTTCCGAGAGACTGCCCCTAGTCGTCCTCAAGGGGGGGAGATGCTGCCTCTTGGGAACACAGTGGTTTGCGCCCCTGGGAATCGAACTGTCAGGCATTAACGCCATCGAGACTGACCCAATGCGGGATGTGTGCAATGCGCACCCGGACGTTTTCAAGAAGGGGCTTGGAACATACAGGGGCCCCCCAGTTTCCTTTGAACTGGACCCAGAAATCCGGCCCATCCGCCTCAAGCCAAGGAGAGTACCCTTCGCCTTAAAGGACAAGATCGAGGCGGAACTGGACAAACTGGTGGGGCAGGGGATTTTGGTTCCAGTTGATTCGGCGGAATGGGAAACGCCGATTGTTACGGCCCTTAAAGCAAATGGGGAGGTCAGGATTTGTGCGGACTATAAATGTACGATTAATAAGGCCATTCGGCCAAATGCATACCCGGTGCCCGTGGTCAGCCATTTGCTGGCCACACTACATGGGGGGAGGTGTTTCGCCAAGCTAGATTTAGCACAGGCATATCAGCAGCTCTCGGTAACCCCGGCTGCTGCCGCAGCACAGACGATCGTAACACACAAGGGGGCCTTTAAGGTGACGCGCCTTCAGTTTGGCGTGAATTCGGCCCCCGGGATTTTCCAGGCTCTCGTGGAACGCCTATTAAAAGGGCTCCCAGGTGTTCTCCCTTACTTCGACGATGTGCTGATAACAGCGGGGAGCGAGGGAGAGTTAGCCAGGAGGTTAGATGGGGTCCTCTCGGTTTTTGAAAAAGCGGGGCTTCGCCTACGAAAGGACAAATGCGTGTTCTTCGCGCGAGAGGTTGAGTTCCTCGGGTTTAAGGTAACCCCAGAGGGGATTCGGCCCTCGGAGTCCAAGGTTGCGGCCGTAAAGAACGCCCCTCGCCCCACCGCGAAGCCAGAGTTGCAGTCATTCCTAGGGCTCCTCAATTTCTATCACTCATTCCTGCCTAGGAAGGCATCGGTCGCGGAGCCACTGCAAGCGCTACTCAAAAAGGATGCGGCCTGGCGGTGGGGGGACAGGCAGGAGAAAGCATTCACAGAACTAAAGTCACTCCTCTCCTCGAATGCTGTCCTGATCCACTTTGATCCGAGAAAGCCAGTGGTTTTAGTCTGTGATGCGTCCCCGGTGGGGGTGGGGGCGGTCCTGTGCCACGTGCTAGAGAGCGGGCGGGAGGCCCCGGTGGCGTATTACTCCAGGTCCCTCTCAAAGGCTGAGCGCAATTACGCGCAAACGGATAGGGAGGCCCTGGCCATAATCGCAGGGACGAAAAAGTTCCATGATTTTCTATATGGCCGCGAGTTTACGGTAGTGATGGATCACAAGCCGCTTCTGGGGATCTTCACTACCGGCAAACCTACCCCCCAAATCCTTTCCCCCAGGATGTTGCGTTGGGCCATCTTCCTCAACGCTTACCAGTACGAGCTAATCTACCGCCCAGGGAAGGAGATCTCCCATGCAGACGCACTATACCGATCCCCTCTCCCTAGTCTAGGAGACCCCGCATGCGAGGTGGAGCAGGACCATCAAGTCCTGCTGATCGAGTCCCTCGACTCACCCCCCATTGTTCCGGCCGACCTCGCCAAGGCCACGGCAGCCGACAAGATCCTGGCCCAAGTCAGCTCTTGGGTTAGAAAAGGGTGGCCCACTACTCCCCCAGATGAGCAATTCAAGCCGTTTTGCAGACGCAGAGTGGAGCTTTCCCTGGAAAGGGGCTGCTTACTCTGGGGACAGCGGGTAGTTATCCCAGAGAAGTTAAGGGCGAGGGTGTTGAAATTACTGCACACCAGTCACCCAGGGATTGTGCGCTCTAAGGCCCTAGCCAGGAGTTTCTTTTGGTGGCCCCAAATAGACGCGGACATAGAATGTTTAGTGGGCACGTGCGAGAGCTGCCAGGGCTCTCGGCCCGAGGAGTCCCGGTTACCCCACAGGGAATGGGACACGGCCCACGGGCCATGGTCCCGAATTCATATCGACTTCGCTGGCCCTTTCCGCGGGGCCATGTTCCTACTGGTGGTCGACTCCTACTCCAAGTGGTTGGAGGTAATCCCCATGAGCAGCACCTCCTCCGCGGCAACCATTAAGCAGCTGCGCAAACTCTTTGCCTGCTTCGGCCTGCCAGACGTCCTTGTGAGCGACAACGCGAGTACCTTCACGTCTGCGGAGTTTAAGACGTTTATCGAGAGAAACGCAATAAAGCACATCACCGCTGCCCCGTTTCACCCCGCCACAAACGGTCAGGTAGAGCGCCAAGTGCGCACTACGAAAGACGCACTGTGGCGCATGGGTCCCGGTGAGTTGAACCTGCATCTGTGCCAGTTCCTCATCTGTTATAGGACGACCCCCCTAGCTTTGGGATTTTCGCCAGCCGAACTCCTTATGAGGAGGCGCCCAGTAACCCTTTTTGACCGGATGGACCCATCCAGGGTGGAGGATGAAGGGAGAAATATAAATTTAGGGGGGGAGCTCCAAGAGTTTTTCCGTAGGGGACCCGGTTCATTGTAGGAACTACGCGGCCTCGGGGCCAGCGTGGGTGCCGGGGACGATCATCGAGCAAACGGGGCCAGTATCCTATAGGGTTGAGACCAGCTCAGGGCTACTATGGAGAAGGCATGCCGATCAACTCCGGAGGCAGGTCACCAGTGAGGGGGAATCAGCGTTAGGGTCCTCCCCCACCCGCATTACCCAAGGGGGAGACACGGAGGCATCCGAGGGTACTTTGAAAGAGAGGAATGAGTTTGATCTTGACTATGACTATGATTTTCCGTACCAGGGGGAGTTAGCGGAGTGGTCCCCCACCCGTCCTAGCGAGAAGAGGGGTTTCAGTTCAGCCCCTGGTACCTCCAGTCCCCCCAGTCCTTGCATGCTAGAGTACACCATAGTTCCGGCCCCCAAAAGACAAACACCCCAAAGACAGGCAGCCAGCGGAAGCTCGCCCCCCTCAAATTCCCGAACTCCCGAACGGACAGCGGGAGGCAGCGGGGCCTCAAAGGTATCATCGTCGGTCCCGAGGTTCGTGCTGGGAGGGTCCCCGGGCTCCTCAGGCAGTAGGCAAGGGTTCACTTCTCAGCTGTTTATTCCATTCCCGTCCCCCAATGCAAGGTTGTCGCAGACTCCCCACAGAACCACTAACGAGTCCCCACTTTACGTTGCAGGACGAGACTCCGCGGAACCAGGAGCCACAGGCTCCCCTGTATTAGGCCAAGCGGCCGCACGCCCCAGACGCACGTGCGGCAAGCCACAATGGTTAAGGGACTTCGTCCCATCCTAGGGGGGAGGGATGTTATGTATGTATGCATGTACAATGTTACTTTAAATATATGAATGTAACCAGTCCACTACCACAATGTATCTCAGCTGTTAAGGAACGCGAGCAAGCCGCCCATAGAGGGCAGCTGCGAGCGTTCAACTCACATGGCTCATATTCCCCAAATCACGGACAGCCGCGGGAATTTCCCCACATGATCAAGAAGCACAGAAGAAGAACTACAGAAGAGGGGCGTGACTCAGGTCGACGCCCTGCCGGTAGCGACCAATGAGCTACCGTGCAACAAGATTCAAATGTTTGCAATACAGTATATAATGAGATGTACCTCCGCCATTACCACATGTTCATCCTGATCATCAACCAATAAACCTGTGTTAGTCCTCACTGCGACTCCTTCTTTGTCTTCCGTGCGAGACACCAAATTTGTTCAGTCCATTTGTATCTTGTTTGTAGTTTTGTAACAATGGGTTAGCCATTGCCAGCTTGCAACTTCACCAGAGCCCCTTTGGCCAGGTCTTTTTAGGGTAATCCAGTGTGGCCTTCGTGGCTACCGTAGCGGTCCTGTGGTGCATGGCCATGCCATACTTTGCCCATTCCTAGCAATCTCTTAATTGGACCTGTTACCACATCTCATGACATAGACACAAAGTTGGACTTTGAGAAACTGGGTAGAATGTTAAAAATGGAGGAAAATTCAGATGAAGAACTGCTTTATTCCTGGGCTAATTGCAGTAAATTAGCTTTTGGAGAACTGTAAATATTTGGGAAGTTACAGAAATCTGAAATCTGCAATTTTAAGATTTTTTTATTCTAGCAGAAATTATGCAATAGAAAGATATTTCTTGAGAAGGGGAGGTGGTTCCATATTCACTTAGATGGCAGCACCAAATAGCAGGCATTTATGTTTCAGTATATTAGCCACACCCTGAATTCTTCAGGACTTTTATTAATTTAAACAAGTTAAGTCTGGTCAAGTTTTACCATAACAGCCTTCAATTTCATGAAGAAGCAAGCTGAGAACTTGCAGAGATTTTAGAAACAAAGGAGCAACTACCACCCAATTAGTAAAAATTTTGAAATCTAGCTCCTGGGAACAGAGGGACATCACTGTCAAAGGGGTGGAATTGATGTTGCATTTGAATGCAACCTGACAGAGGCCAACCAGTACTTTGGATTGCTTATCCTATGAACATTGGAGACCAAAGGTTTCCTCTGACATAGCTGTAGCTCCAACTTATCACATGCCACCAATTTTTTCCTTTTACATTTTTTTATTGTTTCCAGTAATTTATTGTTTAGGTCTTCCTTTCAGGTTTATGATCCTGTTATTAATAATCAATGGTCACAATGAACAAATAGTAACTCATAAAGAAATATTATGCTTCCTAACGGATGCGCCACATCTACTTATGACTAAAAAGTGAAACGAAATGAGGGATCCATCACTGATTATCTGGTAGGTCTGTTATCACCTTACAATAAAATTTGACTAAGTATGTAATGCAATGGATACAAGTGAAAGAGTCAGATAACATTGTCTGAGACTTTGTACTTTTTTATCCACCATCTTTATATAGGTGAATAGGCACCACAGGAGATTTATAAAGGACATTGGATGAATCCTCTCTGTTGAAAGATCTGTACTGAGATCCCCTGTGATTATCGTTGTTCGTGTTTGATATCTTGACTTGACTGATCTGATTTAATCACTTCTAGTCAATGAACTGTTAATTCAATAAAGAGAAGTTTTAAGAAAGAGATGAGAAGCTACTCAGATCTCCTAATTATAGTAACTCAAACATGTTACCCAAGTTTGTTCTTGACTATATCTGCCCAAAATGTTAATGCTAGAGTTTTTTTTAAAAAAGTAAAGATTGTGATGATTTAATAAAATATTGCAAAGATTGAAAATCATTGAAATAAAGATTGTACTGATGAAATGTTTGCTTGGCTCAGTCACGTCGTCGTAAGCCGCCACGCACGTGGGCCAACTGGTTACCCGCATACCTCATATACATGGCGGTGTACCTCAGGGCCCGGCCTGACCTGGCCATTCCGATGGTCCAGTATTTGGACAACATATACAGGACGATGGTGGATTTCCCTGGCCCTTCGTGGCCGTATGAGAGTGCCCCTACACCCAGAGATGAGATGGGATGAGCCCTGCCAGAAGCTGTGGCTTCTGTACATGACCCCCACGCGCCCTGCGCCAGGGGAGAGGTACCATTGTGGACATGCGGTCCAGCGAGCTGCTCCAGCCCAGGCACCCCGCCAGGTGGCAGGGCAGGGGGTTCCAGTCCACCTGCTGTGTTGGAGCTTCTCGGCAAATGGTGCGTGCAATAGGAAGCAGTGCCGATACAGGCACGAGTGTCGCTCTTGTGCTGGCCCCCATGCCGCCTCCGCGTGTCCTAGGGCAGGCGGACTGCGGGGCAGAGGTAGAGGTGGACAGGGAGCGGGCAGAACTGCCGCTGAGGGAGCTGCTCAAGCGAAAGGCCCCCTCCCCAATTAATGTGGACATGTTGGAGCGTTGGCTCACGATGTACCCGAGGAGGGCAGATGCAGCTTACCTGCTCGAGGGTTTCCAGCAGGGGTTTCACATTCCTTTCACAGGGGACAGGTCCCCCAAAGATGCCCCTAACCTGTTGTCACTCAGGGGAAGGGAGGAGGTGGCTGCCGTGAGCATTGCTAAGGAGGTGAATGCTGGCAGGGTCGCTGGCCCTTTCCCTGTCCCACCATTTCAGAATCTCAAGGTTTCCCCTTTGGGGTTGGTGCCCAAGAAGTCACCGGGTGAATTTCGTTTGATACACCACCTGTCTTACCCGGCCGGCCGTTCGGTCAACGACGCTATCCCTGATGACCTTTGTTCGGTCAAGTATACGTCTTTTGACCAGGCCCTGCGCATGGTGCGCTCTTGTGGCCCGGGTGCACTATTGGCTAAGTGCGACATTAAGTCTGCGTTCCGTCTCCTGCCTGTGCACCCGGGTGACTTTGAGTTGTTAGGTTTCAAATTCCGGGGTTAGGTTTCAAATTCCATGCCTTTTGGCTGTTCCATTTCATGCTCGGCATTTGAACGCTTCAGCACCTTCCTACAGTGGGCCTTTGTTCGCAGGTCGGGTTCTCGGTCTGTAGCCCACTTCTTGTTGTTCAGTCGCACAGTCGATTCCGACCCTTTGCGACCCTATGGACCATCGTTCTCCAGGCGCCTCTGTCCTCCACCATCCCCCTCAGTCCTCCCAGTTCTGTGCCCATTGTGTCTACAATACCATCTATCCATCTCATCCTTGGCCTCCCCCTTCTTCTTTTGCCCTCCACCTTTCCCAACATCACGGCCTTCTCAAGTGAATCCTCCCTTCTCATTTGATGCCCAAAGTACTTTAGCCTCATCTTTACTATTTGACCTTCCAATGAGCAGTCAGTGTTGATTTCTTCTAAGATTGACCTATTTGTTCTCCTTGCTGTCCAGGGTACCCTCAAAACTCTCCTCCAACACCACATTTCAAAGGCATCTATTCTTCTGCGTTCAGCTTTCCTAATTGTCCAGCTCTCACATCCGTACATTACCACTGGGAATACCATTGCTTTGACTATTCTAATTTTTGTTTTCAAGGTGATGTCTCTGCTTTTCACTATGTTCCCCAGGTTTCTCATGGCTTGTCTCCCTAGAATCAGCCGCCTCTTTATTTCATGGCTGCAATCTCCATCTGCAGTGATCTTAGATCCTAAGAAGGTAAAATCTGTCACTGCTTCTACTTCTTCCCCGTCTATTTTCCAGGAACTGATCGGGCCTGTTGCCATTATCTTGGTTTTCTTGATATTGAGTCTCAAGCCAGCTTTTGCACTCTCTTCCTTCACACCGATCAAGAGATTCTTTAGGTCTTCCTCACTTTCTGCCATTAGGGTGGTGTCGTCTGCATATCTCAGATTGTTGATGTTTCTCCCAGCAATTTTGATCCCATATTGTGATTCCTCCATCCCTGCATTGCGCATTATGTGCTCTGTGTATAAGTTGAATAAGCAGGGTGACAGAATGCAGCCTTGTCTTACTCCTTTTCCTATTCCAAACCACTCTGTCATTCCGTGTTCTGTCCTAACTGTTGCTTCTTGGTTCATGTACAGATTTCTCAGGAGGCATATGAGGTGCTCTGGTATTCCCATCTCTTTAATCACTTGCCACATCTTGTTGTGATCCACACAATCAAATGCCTTAGTGTAGTCAATAAAGCAAAAATAAACTTGTTTCTGGTATTCCTTTGTTTTCTCCATGATCCAACGTATGTTGGCAATGTGGTCTCTAGTCCCCCTGCCTCTTCTGAAACCAGCCTGCACCTCTGGTAATTCTCTTTCCACATGCTGCTGAAGTCTATCCTGTATTATCTTGAGCATCACCTTGCTGGCGTGTGGGATGAGCGCAATTGTTCGATAATTTGAACATTCTTTGGCATTGCCCTTTTTTGGGATTGGGACGTATACTGATCTTTTCCAGTCCTGTGGCCACTGTTTTGTTTTCCAAATCTGCTGGCATATTGAATGCAGTAATTTGATGCCATCATCTTTTAGAGCTTTGAAAAATTCAACTGGGATACCATCATCTCCACTAGCTTTGTTGTTTGCAGTGCTCTTTAGGGCCTTTCTGACTTCACTCTCCAGGATGTCTGGCTCAGGTTCAATTTCTTCATCATTGTGACTATCAGGAGTGTTGAGTTCCTTTTTGTAGAGTTCCTCTGTGTACTCTTTCCATCTTTTCTTAATCTCTTCTGCATCAGCTAGCTCCTTTCCGTCTTTGTCCCTTATCATGTTCATTTTTGCTTTAAATGTTCCCTTGATTTCCCGGATTTTTTTGAAAAGATCTCTGGTTCTGCCTCTTTTGTTGTTTTCTTCCATTTCTTTGCACTGTTCTTTTAGATAGTTTTCCTTATCTCTCCTTGCTTTTCTTTGAAATTCTGTGTTCAAATGATTGTATTTTTTCCTTTCTCCTTTGACTTTTGCGTTCCTTCTTTCCTCTGCTATTTTAAGAGCCTCATCAGACAACCACTTTGCTTTCTTACTCTTCTTTTCTTTTGGTATGGTTTTCTTTGCTGCTTCCTGCATGATGTCCCTCATCTCTGTCCATAATTCTTCTGGCACTCTATCTATTGAGTCTAAGCCATTGAATCTGTTCATCACCTCCACCGTGTATTCTTTAGGGATGCTGTCTAGGTGATATCTGTCTGGTCTCTTTGTTTTCCCTATTTTCTTTAGTCTAAGCCTGAATTTTGCAATCAGTAGGTTGTGATCTGAGCCACAATCTGCTCCAGGTCTTGTTTTTGCTGACTGTATGGAGGTTCTCCATCTTTGGCTGCAGAGTATGTAGTCAATCTGGTTTCGGTGTTGGCCATCTGGTGATGTCCATGTGTAAAGTCGCCTCTTGTGTTGCTGGAAGAGGGTGTTTGCTATGACCAGTGCGTTCTCTTGGCAGAACTCTATCAATCTTTGTCCTGCTTCATTCTGTGTTCCAAGACCGAACCTGCCTGTTATTCCCTCCACTTTTTGATTGCCTACTTTGGCATTCCAGTCTCCTAGAATAATTTGAACATCATTTCTTGGTGTTTGTTCTATGAGGTGTTGTAAGTCCTCATAGAACTGGTCCACTGTGGCTTCATCTGCACCCGTGGTTGGTGCGTATATTTGGATCACAGTAACATTGAATGGTTTGCCCTGAATTCTTACTGACATCATTTTGTCATTTTTGAGGTTGTATCCCATTACTGCTCTCCTCACTCTTTTATTGACAATTATGGCTACTCCATGTCTTCTAAGGTTTTCTTGTCCACAGTAGTAGATGTGATGGTTTCCAGAGCTGAATTCGCCCATCCCTGTCCATTTGAGCTCACTGATTCCCAAGATGTCAATGCTTATTCTTTCCATCTCATTTTTTACCACTTCCAGTTTACCTTGGTTCATTGATCTCACATTCCATGTCCCTATACAGTATTGCTCCTTACAACATTGCATCCTGTCCATCCCCTTTCTCCCCTCTGAGGTGTTAAGCATCCTGTCTCACCTAGCCTGCCCTTTTGTTTTGCCTTTTGTTTTGGTCCATAAGGTTCTCTTGGCAAGCTTTGTGGCATGGTTTGCCGGTTTCTACGCCATTTTTTTTCCTCGCATCATACATCATATCACAGTTTTAAAAGTTTAAAACAGTTTACACAACATATTATCATGCATAATTATCACACTGCATAATTAGCCCACTACCTCGATGTTTTTTTATTCGATGGTGAACGGGGCTGGGACACGTGAACGCGTCTCCTACACACATTTCAGACGCTGATGAAGGAACTTGGTGTCCCTTTAGCGCCCGAAAAGACCGAGGGCCCATCAACCAAGCTCACATTCCTAGGGGTGGAGATTGACACGGTTGAGCAGGCATCCAGGTTACCTATTGATAAGGTTTCACGGATCACTGCATTGATCTCAGACTTGCTGGCCAAACGCAAGGTGTCCCTTCGAGAGCTCCAGGTGTTATATGGTCACCTTAATTTCGCTTGCAGGGTGGTCGCACCTGGCAGAGCCTTTGCTCGACGCTTGTGCAACGCCATGACTGGTTTGACCAGGCCCCACCACAGGGTACGACTGAACAAGGGTATGAGGGTGGATATGCTCATTTGGCTCCAGTTCCTGAGGGAGTTCAATGGGGTGTCATTTTGGAGGACCGACCTTCTGGTTTCCCCTCGTTTTCAGGTTCAGTCGGATGCATCAGGGTCCCTGGGCTATGGGATTTACTTTGAGGGGAAGTGGGCCTACGGCAAATGGCCGCCAGCCTGGTGGGGCACGGATCGTTTGCGCGATCTCACGTACCTTGAATTTTTCCCCATTCTGGGAGCCTTCATGCTATGGGGTGAGGAGTGGGCCAATTCGGTTGTCCATTTCTGGTGTGACAATGCGGCGGTTGTCCACATTGTCAACTCACAGACGTCAAAATCTCCCAGGGTTATGGAGCTAGTGCGCCAGTTTGTATTGCGCAGCCTACGCCTCAATGTGCTTTTTAGGGCCCGACTTGTTCCAGGTATTAATAATGATATCGCTGACGCTTTGTCCCGCCTGCAGATCCCCCGGTTCCATGCCTTGGCCCCGGACGCAGAGGAATTTCCCTCGCCGCTCCCGGACGAGATATGGATGCTTGGCAAGGAGAGGTGAACCGGGCGATCGGCATGTCACTGGCGACCCGCACGCGTAAGGCGTATAACCATGCATTCAGTACATTCTGGGCCTTTTGTGCCTGATTTCAGCTACCTGAAAGTTGGCCCATCCCAGTGGCTCACGTTCTACAATTTATGGTTTACTTACATGCCCAGGGCCTAGCTCCCTGCACCATAGCATCCAGGCTGTCAGCACTGGCATTCATGGCCAAGGTGGGTGGTTATGCTGACAGCACAAATGATTTCCGCATACGACATGTTTTGGAAGGGTGGGTGCGGGAGCGTGGGCGTTGCCCGGACGACCGCCACCCAATTTCCCCAGGGGTACTTACCCACCTTGCGCGGGGCTGGCAGGACCTGTGCTTTGACAGGTATGAGGCAGCCCTGTTTCATGCGGCTACAACGGTGGCCTTTTTTGGAGCGCTCCGCATCAGTGAGCTGGTGCTACTGTCTAAGGCGGATGCGAGTCGTAGGGCACTGGAACTCGAAGATGTCTATGTTTACAATGATTGGGCTCAGTTGAGGATACGCTCCTCAAAGGTTGATCAGCACGGTGTAGGCAGTGGTGTAAGACTGCTACGATGTTCCATTGCAGACATCTGTCCGGTTGGTGCCCTACAGGAGTTCCTTGCACTACGTGGCACGCACCCTGGCCCGTTTTTCTGTCACCAAGATGGGTCTCCCCTTACTAAATTTCAATTTTGGAAGGTGACCGGTAAGGCACTAGCCAGGGTTGGCCTCCCCGGGGCTGCTACGGCACCCACTCATTCAGGATAGGGGCGGCTTCCACCGCAGCGGCATTTGGGTACTCTGGGACTGAGATTCGCTGCATGGGATGGTGGGGATCGCGATGTTTTCAGTTATATGTTCACCCTCTTCAACCGTGAGTACCAATTAAATCACCGTCCTGTTTCCTTTTTCCTTGACAGACCCTGGGTGTCGTATTACACTGGTGACAGTATGGCTGGTGGGCCATAGTTATGTGCACAGGGCAGCGCAATTCGCTGCGGTGACAGAGTGGGGACCCCGACTGGGACTGGGTGCATCCGCAAGTCTCAGGTGGTATGGTAAGCGCGGAATGTTGTGGCGGGAACTGTTGCCATTCCTTTTCTCCATCGGGGATGCTGACCCGCCTGATGTCCTGATTATACACCTTGGGGGTAATGATTTGTGACAGGTCACTGGTCTCTCGCTGAAACATGCGGTTTGCGGTGACCTGGCCTACTTACATTATGTGTGTCAGATGTAATATCAAACTGACCTGAACTACATGTACCACAATGCCTTGCCACTGTAACCCTATTCCCTTGAACCTTATGCCTCTGACCTCATCCGACCCTATTAAAGGACCACCTCAACCTCATACCCTTCCCTTCCATCTTTGACCCTTGATACAGCCACTGACCGCCATGCGGGCAGTGAGAATAAAAGACTTTAATTATAATATACTGTCTCTGGAGTTATTGGGCCGAACCATCTGAAACACTCTTATAAAATGGTAGCAGGGGTTTGGTTCGCCCACAAACAACTCCAAAATTAAAACAAATGACCAAAAGAAGGACCCGGCTGAACAAAGGAGGGTCCAGAACACGAGCCAGACCAACCGGACCCGAAAATCTGGAACAGGCAATCGCACGGCCCCAAACGGTAATGGAAGAGGACAGCCCCAACCGGACCATCACGGAGATGGACCCAGATTGCCAAACGAAGGCCGAAACCGGAGGGGCACCCACCGAAAGGGACGACCAAGACGAAAGCCTGACAACCAAGATCCACAGGGCGATTGCCGGGAGAGGAATGATCCCCACGACAGAGCAACTGGCCTTGATGAACACCGGAGATGAACTCCACACCAACGGCACGGTAAGCTCTACCCCGAGATCCTCCATGGCGGGAACCCCAAGCACCGCGCCGAGTTCAAATCTAGCCGAGATAGCCGACCAATTACAAGCGGCGGCCCTAGATTCGAACACACCGGCAGGAAAACCCACCGGAACAACAATACCCGCAGATAACCCGCGCGCCCCAACCACGCGAAGAAAAGAAAAGGCCCTGGGACCCCGGAGGGTGGACACACAGACCCTAGAAATGCGGGACATGCCGACCCTCAGCCCCCAGGACCTAGAAGAGGAGCAGAGAGCAGAGACCCCCAAACAGGCACCACGCCCCCAAGAGAGGCGCTGCTGGCAACCGGGCCGAACTCCTCACATGGGCAGAGGCCCCTTCGCAATCAAAGGCCGAAGGGGACACGACCTCTCCTCGGAGGAAAGCCACCACAGACCTTTCCCAGCTAGAAACCGAAGGGGACGCAGCCCCCCCTCAGAAACACGCTACCGCGAACGGGAGGGGCGCGAGACCCGCAAGGCACGCATCCACGCGGGAAGACTGGAAGCACACACAAGGCAGAACAAAGAAAGTGAGGCCTACCACGACTCGCTGTCTGCCCGAGCCAAGCGCAGGGAATGCCCGGAGAAGGAAGCCGACCTCCACGCAGAGCCACGACCCGAGGAGCCGGAGCTACGACGACCTGAACCCCCATCAGTCCAGCAAAGATGGCGGCCTCCAAGCAACAGCTCCACAGGATCCTCCGATGAGGAAAGCAGCTCCAGCGACGAAAGCGACTCCCCACCGATGCTTCAACCTGAAGCAGCAGGACCTTCGAGACAGAGATCCGCTCACCTCGGCAGCCAGCAGACAATGAGGTTCACGCAGGCGCAAGAGAAGCAGGAAAACTCCCTCTCTGGCGAAGAAGAGGAACTGCAGGTCAACTCAGGTTGCCCCTTGGGCAGAGGACCAGCGAACTCCCTCTACAGGCGACCAGAAAAACTGCAAATGGGACATCCAATAGCAAATATATGTGTACCCATCCCCCACTGCCAATATAAAGACAGCCCAGGGCACCAGGCCAGATCCAGCAAAGGAAGCAATGCCGGCCAGCACAGCCAACTACCTCACAACTTCCCAATCCTTCGCATGACTGGGGAGAACCTAATGGACTGGGCACAACAATTCCAGGTAATTCTGATGAGGGAGGGGGCACTGTACCTGATCCAGGACCCACCAAGAAAGCCATGGACCCGAAAGGTGGACAGACTACACCACAGGGTGTTCTGTTTGCTTTTAAGCTCTATTGACACTTTATGGGAGTATCCCTGATGGGCTAACTGTGCATGAGGTTTGGGGAATATTGTATGAAATGTTTTATTGCAATGAAAGGACTACGACCTGCTTGCTATTGAGAGAGTTGTATGCATACAAAATGAAAGAGGGCTCAACAATGAGCGAGCACCTGATGAAACTAAACAACATGAGATCCGACCTCATAAGAAGGGGGGAAATCGTGACGGATCAGCACCAGATTAGCATTATATACAACTCCCTCGATTCAAGCTGGGACTACTTCCTGACCCAGCTGGATAATTTGGGGAGTGACAATGCCACATTGGGGTACATCACTAAGAAACTCATAGCTGAGGATAACCTTAGGAGAAGTAGGGCCACCACACGCAGAGAGGACAGGCCACGCAAAAGAGTCAGTTTCCCTGAGCAGGGGAGCCCTAGTTTCGAGTGTCACACATGTGGACCAAGGAAACACAGACCCACACGCGATCAAACACGCCATGAGGACACTCCGAGGCTCAGACGTGAGTCACAGGACGAATACCCACGCAGACACAAGGGCGACAACGACAGGCGGGACAGGCGACGAAGGTCACCTAGCCCAAAGAGAGAGCTTAAGCCACAGAAGGGGCAAGATAGACACAGACCAGATTCAGTGAACGTGGTCAAGCACAGTGAAGGGACCAGCAGCCACAGGGCAGACAGGTCTTCAAATGCACACATACAGCGGTGGCTGATCAACTCCGGGGCAACCACCCACACATCATGCCCCAAGGAAATAATCAACTCATTTGAAGAAGATTCCTTCAGAATCAAAGTCGCCAACCAGGAACATGCAAGAGTAACCGGCAGGGGTGACGTACTCATCCCTGGAATTGGTCAGGTCAAAGGGGTCCTTTACTCTCCTGAAATTCCATATAATGTCCTGGCCACCACCAAGCTCACAGAAGACCCCAGCCTCAGGATAGTCTTCGAAAACAAGAAGGTGTCCATCGAAAGAAGGGGAAAGCAGATTGGAAGAGTGGAGCTCATAGGCGGCCTACCGTACCTCATTGCCAAGGAAGCCGAGGATGGACAGGCCACGATAGGCCTAATCGACGGCACTGACGATGAAGAGATGCAGGACTGCACCGCAGACGACCCCAGGGAACCCGAACATGAAGACCCAGAAAGGGAAAACAATGATTACAGCAGTCCCACAAGAAATGAAGGGGTCGGCAGCGCAGAGCATAGAACACTGAGGGTATCCATAGGGAAACAAACACACGATGAGTGTGCACACCTGTTGCACAGAAAATTGGGACACATAGGTTTTCCGACAGTCAAGAAGATGCTAGGGTGTTCAGAAGGACTAAGGATCAAGAATTGTGAGAACTACCTGGAGTGCTCCGTGTGCAAAAGCTCCAAGGCGAAAACCGAGGCACGACCGAAGACATCCTCCAGGAAGTCAAGCCACCCTTTCGAATTGGTCCACCTCGACCTGGTGGGGCCACTCGAGAGATCCTTGGGCCAGAAGAGATTCTTCTTGACGATAGTCGATGACTACAGCCAATACGGTTTCGTATACACCCTCAAAAGCAAGGACGAGACCTTCAGCAAGTTCAAAGAGTTCTACCAAAGGGTGCAAACTCAGAACAACACCAACATAAAGAAACTGATGACGGACAGAGGATCGGAATTCCTGTCCAAAGAGTTCCAAGACTGGATAACCGAGAAGGGGATGCTACACTACAAAACTGCACCATTCTCAGCCTTCCAGAACGGAGTAGCCGAACGAAGGAACGGAGTGCTCCAGACCATGATCAGATGCGCAATTGAAGATGCAGGCCTAAGCTTCTCATACTGGGGGGAAGCTTTGCTGTACTCCAACTACACACTGAACAGGCTATGGTCTGGCGTTATCGGAAAAACGCCCTATGAAGCCATGTACAGGCAGAAGCCCAAGTTGAGCCACCTTCACATCTTCGGTGTGTTCGCAGACGTACACATACCAAAACAACTAAGGAAGAAGGGGGACAAGATAACGAAGAAGCTAAGGTTCATGGGATACGAACCGGGCTCGAAGGCATACCGCTTCCTAGACCACAACCTGAGAATAGTGGTTTCCAGGTCGGCCACGTTCCATGAACACACGAATTGGAGTAAGATACATGCAAACGAGGTGCTGACAAATGAGTCAGTACAAGAAGGAACCAAAGCACCCTCATCCAACTCAAGGCCCAACAGACCAGTGGACACGCCACCAGAGAGGGATGAGACCAGGCAGTCGCACCAAAATACCACTAGTGTTGTGGAGACTGAACCTCCAAAAACCCCAGCAGAGGCGCCTCGCAGGTCAACCAGGTCAACCAAAGGCCAAACTCCCAGAGGACTAAAGGAGTATGTGCTGGGCATAAACACCTACCCCGAGACACCAGCAAGCTTTGATGACATAGACAAACTGCCTCCCGAAGAACAGGACAAGTGGCGGGCGGCAATGGAAAGGGAGATGGAGAGCCTCAAAGCCCTCGGAGTGTACGCTCCTGCTGAGGTTCCTGAGGGACAGAGGACAGTGGGAACAAAGTGGGTGTTTAAAGTAAAGTCGTTGGAAAATGAAGGGGTAATGTACAAAGCGCGACTAGTCGCCCAAGGGTTCACCCAACGATACCCCGACAACTACGAAGACACGTACTCCCCCACAGTGAAGCCAGAAAGCGTAAAGGCCGCTTTAGTGATGGCAGCCATCCTCGAGGAACAAGTGTACCAGTTTGATGTACAGACAGCATACCTCCATGCAGACCTTGACAAGGAAATATACGTCAGAGCACCACCTGGCTTTGGGCGCAACAGAGGGGAAACGTGGCTACTCAGCAAAAGCCTCTATGGCCTAAAACAGTCCGGCAGGAGGTGGTACGAGTGTCTGGCCGAGGCAATGAGGAAATTGAACTTCTTCCCAGTCGAAGGAGACAAATGTGTATTTCTAAGGAAATCACCAGAGGAAGTTGAAAAGGTCCTAGTGTATGTCAACGACCTATTGTACTTTGGGAAAAGTAAGTCCAAATGCGACGAATTCGCTCATGGACTGCAAAATGAATTCTCCCTGAAAAACTTGGGGAGAGTGAACAAATACCTAGGGGTGCAAGTCTCAAGGATACCCAATGGCTTTGGGCTCTCCCAGAAGGAGAAAATAGCTGAACTCCTTGACAGATGCAACATGTCAAACGCTTACCCCTGTGGAACGCCTATGCAAACAGATTTCGTGAAAAACGCCCACGAGGAAGGGGAACCGTTCGAAGACGTCAGCCTCTACAGATCCATCATTGGATCGCTGTTACACATAGCCAACTGGACCAGGCCCGACATTACGCTGGCAGTGAACCTTCTCTCACGCCATTCCAGTAACCCAAAGGCGTTTCATTGGACGGCCGTCAAGAGGCTGCTGAGATACCTGAAGGGCACCATGGAGACAGAATTACTGCTCACCCCTCGAATAAACGAAGAAATCAACCTGTCATGCTACGCCGATGCTGACTGGGGCGGATGCTCAGGAACCAGAAAGAGCACATCCGGCTACATGGTGATGTTGAATGGCAGCCCAATATACTGGCGCACCGAGAAGCAGAGACTAGTTTCTACTTCCACCGCCGAGGCCGAATATGTCTGCCTGTCAAACGCTGCATGTGACCTTATCTGGATAAACGAACTGATCTCCCTTATCTGGGAAAAGCCCAAGCTCCCCATCACCATCCACGAAGATAGCCAGGCGGCCATAGAGATAGCAAAAGGTGAAACTATAAACCGGAAATCTAGACATATAGATATCAAGTGCAAAAACGTGAGACAGATGATAAGAGAAGGCTTTATAGAGCTAACACATTGTGAGACAAAGGAACAGGTGGCAGACATACTGACCAAACCACTTCCCTCAGCTCAGCATGAGTACCTGTTTGGCAGTTTGTGTCTTAGAAAATGAAATGCTCAAGTATGCACTCAATGTAGTCAGCCCATATGATATTAGAAGGGGTTTTGTCAGATGTAATATCAAACTGACCTGAACTACATGTACCACAATGCCTTGCCACTGTAACCCTATTCCCTTGAACCTTATGCCTCTGACCTCATCCGACCCCATTAAAGGACCACCTCAACCTCATACCCTTCCCATCCATCTTTGACCCTTGATACAGCCACTGACCGCCATGCGGGCAGTGAGAATAAAAGACTTTAATTATAATATACTGTCTCTGGAGTTATTGGGCCGAACCATCTGAAACACTGTTACAATGTGTGGCCTGCCACAACCCTGATTTGGTTGGACATGATACTGCGGCATGCTTACAGGGGGGGGGGGGTTAACCTCCAGGTCCTTGACCGGGCTCGGCATTCGGTGAACAGGGCTATTGCCTGGTTCCTTCTCGACAAGGGTTGGGGGCACGTCATACGACACCCCACCATCAGTCTACAAAATTATGAGCTTTACACAGGAGATGGGGTCCATCTGTCGCAGGGAGGTATGGACCTCTTGTTGGGTGACTGGCGAGCAGGCCTGTTGACCGAGCTGACGGTCTGGGGGGGCGGTGAGCCTTTATTGAAGCCTCCCCGTGTGGCGGGTAGCACTGGTAAGGTAAACATTTATGACCCACAGGTATCCGGCAGGTTCACAATTGACTGGACAACACTAGATAGGCACAAGTTGTTTAAACGTTGTCCGGTCAACGATGAACCAGGCAATGGGGTGATGGCACGAGCTAGGCAGCATGCATCACCCCGTTATTTTACGGATACGCGTCAGAGGGTGGGGTCAGTAGTTAGATTATTGACTACGGTCAACAATTTGTTTGTTGTCAACAAACAAATTGATACAAATGGATACATTGTAACCAATTGCCGTTGGCAATTTTGGGTGGAACCTTACCAGTGTTACTTCGGCCTGCTTGCCTTAAGAATTATAATTGGTTGAATACCAATTGAAATTTATAATTCGGACTAGGGCATGAATCAATAAATGTGGCCCAATGCCGTTATCCACTTTTACCAGTGTCTGAGTCTGTTATTGGTGGGTGCGCCTGCAATGCAAGCGCGGCGCCAAAATGGCCGCCGCGCTCTTTGCGGGGCCCCCTACCGGACTTGGACATCCGGGTAGTTAGGGGGCGTGGCCAGCACCCTTTAAAAGGGGTGGCCACGAGGCAGCCGCGCTGCCATTTTGCGAAGCGACGGAGAGGAGAAGTTTTTCCCCTCCACCCCCTCCTTAGTTAACAGTGTGATATTTTGGTCGCTTCGGGGCCGGGTGGGAATTTTTGGCTGGGACCTACAATTGGCCTCCAGGTCCTGGCTTTTTTGCCCATCCCACACTGTTGCTATGGTTTGACATAGGGGTTCTTGCTGCTGATGTTGACTTTGGTCACATGGGCGGGTAGCACTGGTAAGGTAAACATTTATGACCCACAGGTATCCGGCAGGTTCACAATTGACTGGACAACACTAGATAGGCACAAGTTGTTTAAACGTTGTCCAGTCAACGATGAACCAGGCAATGGGGTGATGGCACGAGCTAGGCAGCATGCATCACCCCGTTATTTTACGGATACGCGTCAGAGGGTGTGGTCAGTAGTTAGATTATTGACTACGGTCAACAATTTGTTTGTTGTCAACAAACAAATTGATACAAATGGATACATTGTAACCAATTGCCGTTGGCAATTTTGGGTGGAACCTTACCAGTGTTACTTCGGCCTGCTTGCCTTAAGAATTATAATTGGTTGAATACCAATTGAAATTTATAATTCGGACTAGGGCATGAATCAATAAATGTGGCCCAATGCCGTTATCCACTTTTACCAGTGTCTGAGTCCGTTATTGGTGGGTGCGCCTGCAATAAGGGAGCTGTCCAAAGTCTGTAGCTGCAGCCTGTAAATAAAAATAATGTTCCTGGTATTACCATACCTATTCCATTGGGCTCAATTTTTTTTTTTTTTTAGAATTACAAGAGTCTCTACAACAGCTCCTGGTAGTGCAAGTAATTTGTACATGCAAAAACTTAAAATATCTGGGGGAAATTACAAAAAATGGGCAAATGAGATATTAATGGTACTTTTGAAGGAGGCAACATTAGGAATGATTTTAAGCCCCCCAGATGAGCCATGGTCCCATAAAGTAAACCAGCTGCACCTGAGGGCATATGGAACCCTGATGGAATCCATTGACAATGCTCTCTACCTGGGAATTCCACATGGAAAAAAGGTGCAGGAAATTTGGATTCTCTTATATCAAAGGTACCATAACAAGTCAATGGGAGCAACTAGTAGACTCTCCAGGGAGTTCTATAATACCAAATTAAAGCCTGGGAAAATGTTGGAGAGCATGCATGCAATTTGGTTGCTATGAGGGCTGAACTTGCAAATAGAGGTCATGTGATAGAGGATGATGTGTTCATAGACATAATTTTGGGATCATTGGTCTCCAGCTGGTCCAATTTTGTTACTTACATAGATTCCATGAATGAACCCTGAGCTATTGACAGTTGAGGTTCTAATCTCAGAATTGATTGAGGAGGATTGCAAGCATAAGGATAGAGCTCTTCCTATTAAGAGAGATTTTAAGCCTCCCAGGAGGCAAATAGTAACAGAAAGAGTAAATAGCACTCCCAGATGTTATCACTGTGGTGATGAAGGCCACATAAGATGAAACTGCCCAAAAAAGTTAAATCCTAATTCACCACATATACAATTCAATGGAAATAACCAAAAAAGGGATAAGAGTAGACAAAAAGGGATCAAAAGACCTCACATGTATGTAAATGGTGCCAAGGCCAAAGGTGGCCAGCCACCATGCACCAAGCCACGACACTTATGGTTATTGGATTCTGGGGCTACTAGCCATGCTACATGTGATGATCATGTGTTCGAGTCCATACATGAATCAGATTCAACAGTATAAGTAGCAACCGGGTTAAATGCTACTGTGGAAGGAGAAGGGGCTGTATATATTCCAGAAGTAGGGATAATACCTGAAGTATTATATGTACCCAGTTTTAAAAATAACATTTTGAGTGTTATTCAACTTCTGAAAAAGGGTTATAAGGTAACTTTTGAAGAGGGAAACAACAATGTATCTTATGGTGGTGAGAGGGTGGCTGATGTAATTATTATAAATGATTTGCCTTACGTAAAGTCCAAACCCTGGGCAGAGACTGTAAAGAAAGTGGGCGGTAACTTAGACAAGCCTAGACCTAATGCAGAACAAAAAGATCCAGAAAGGAATTCTGTGGTAAATGCTGGTGGCAAACTCCGTAGATAGTTGATGTACTTTATAATTTATATATTTACAATTTAATAAAGTCTAATATTTTTTCATCAGGATCAGTCCAAGATCTTTATATATAATTTTTTCTCGATGATTTACATGAAACCACTGGGGGGGGATCATCCATTCCCACGGGGTGAAGTATCATCAATATGTGAATGATACTCAATTGTACATCTCAGCCCGTGGTGATCTAGGTGATGCAGTGGAAGTCCTAGCCAGGTGTCTGAAGGCTGTAGGGATCTGGATGGGGACAATGGGCTACAACTGAATCCTGGCAAGACCAAGTGGCTGTGGATTAGGGGGCCCATGTTATCACAGGAATTACCATTTTTTGTTCTGGATGTGGCTTTTTGCATCAGACAGACCCGCTGCGTAATCTGGGGTCCTCCTGGACTCATGACCCCTGCTCAATGAGCAGGTGGCAGTCGTGGCTAGGAGGGCTTTCGCACAACTTCATGTGATTTTTCAGTTACACCTGCTCCTGGACCGGGACTCCTTGCTCATGGTCACGCACACTCTGGTCACTTCCAGACTTGACTTTTGTAATGTGCTCTATATGGGGCTGTCCTTGATCACCATTTGGAGGCTGCAACTGGTCCAGAATGTGGCTGCTCGGGTGGTGATGGGGTGTGGGCATTATGCCCATGCCTTGTCACTGCTTTGGGAGCTGTGATGGTTGCCAGTATGCCTCCGGGTGCAATTCAAGGTACTGGTGATTACCTTTAAAGCCCTACATGGTAGTGGACCCCAGGGTACTTAAGAGACCGCATTACCCCAAGGACATATGCCCATCCCACTAGAGCAGATGGGAGGGGCTCCCTGGTAATTCCATCTGCAAGAGAGGCTCGCCTCTCTAGCACGAGAAGGAGGGTCTTCTCTGTGTCTGCTCCGACCCTGTGGAACCTCCTGCCAACTGAACTTCATCTCCAGGCAGAGCTTTTATCCTTTCACAACAGCCTTAAGACCTGGCTTGCACAGTGAGTGTGGGGGGCGGCTGGAGAGATAGCCATCCTGGACTGCCTTGTTTAAGTATTAAGTGTGTGTGTGTGTGTGTGTGTGTGTGTGTGTGTGTGTGTGTGTGTGTGTGTGTGTGTGTGTGTGTGTGTGTGTGTGTGTGTGTGTGTGTGTGTGTGTAATTTTAAACAAATCTAATTTTTAATGCTTTTTAAATGTTTTTGTAAAGTTTTTATTTGTTTTATGTTTAAGCCACCTGGAGTTGCCTTGGTGAGGTGGCGGCGGTAGAAATGTGAGTAATAAATAAAGTACAAATTCTTTTTTTTGGGGGGGGGGAGAATCCGAGAATCCTTAAGTTTAAACTATGTCTTCAGTCAACATTAATATATCTTGATTGTACCTACTTTGCATCTTGATTTAACAGTATTCAGTTAAATCTCACTAACCTCACTAAATTCATTATACCAGACCCTCTAAGAGAAAAGCATAGCAAAACCAATATGCCAAATGAAACAACCACTCCTTACTGGCATACATCTGTTAATTTATTGGTTTTAATTCATTTTGGAATTTTACACACACACTGCTCAGTTGTATAAACCACATAAAAGCTTATGTAAAAAACCTGTAATTACCTCAGTACAAATTAGTAAATGGGAAAGGTAAGCTACAAAAATTATTTCCCCCCTACTAGACTGGTATTTATACAGTAGAATGTCATAAGAACATAAGAACATAAGAACAGCCTTGCTGGAACAGGCCACAGCCCATCCAGTCCAGCATTCTGTCTCACACAGTGGCTCACCATTTCCTTCAGGGTATTCCCAAGGAGATGCCTTCACCTGCTTAGGATTCCCTGGAAATGGCATTGAGAGAGATCCTGCCTATCTCTCCAACCCGGAGGTTGTCCTTAGGTAGCCATAATTATAGCCATTGATAGCCTTGTCCTCCATGAACTTGTCTAATCCTTTCTTAAAGCTGTCAAGACTGACAGCTGTCACCACTTCTTCTGGCAGGGAGTTCCATAGACCAGTAATCCTCTGGGTGAAAAAGTACTTTCTCTTATTTGTTTGAGAACTAGTACCCAAAAGTTTCATGGAGTGTCCCCTAGTTCTAGTGTTGTGCGATAGGGAAAACAGTTTTTCCTTATCCACTTTGTCCACACCGTGCATGATTTTATAAACTTCAATCAGGTCACCTCTTAGACGCCGTCGTTCAAGAGTGAAAAGGCCCAACCGTTGCAGCCTCAGATGGTAAGGAAGGTGTTCCAGTCCCCTAATCATTCTGGTTGCCCTCCTCTGTACTTTCTCCAACTCCATAATATCCTTCTGGAGGTATGGCGACCAGAACTGTACACAGTATGTCAGTCAGTGATACCTAAATGCTATAGCTTACTTGGGAACTTCAGGCATTTTGCACTTAAGATGCTATATATTCATTGCAGGTGTGCATTTTCAAAAATGAAATCTCCAACTGCAGATTAAATTCATTATACCAGACCCTCTAAGACAAAAGAAAATTGCAAATTATGAAGGCTCTTTATAAACTGCTTTAGCCCAACACCAACTGTCCTTAGTTTTAACATAATCATCTCAACCATGTATGTCTTCTGATAGAAACTTGGGGGGAAATGGGATTAGACAATCTATTGACTCATTGCCATTGTGCATTTAATCTGAACTGGGGTCAAGATCAAAATTTTCTTGGTTTCTCTGATGCCTAGTGTACACACACACACACACACACACACACACACACACACACACACACACACACACACACGTGTGTGTGTGTGTGTGTGTGTGTGTGTGTGTGTGTGTGATGTAGCACATTTCTTCTTTATATTGTTCTGCAGCTTTGTGTCTTTCTCAAGAGAGCCTGAGGGTTAGGAATTGGGGCTAGAGTGTTTCTGGTTTTATACCATGAGATTGTGTATAGTGTAATCTTTTCTTCCCCACTATCTACATAAAGGTGCTGACAGATCATCTAAAAATTTGGAGCAGAATCTCAGCAGTATGACTATGACACCAAACTCTGTCTACACTATTTTTTCACCTAATTAACATATAGCCAACTTTATGAATCGGTATTTAGCATTAGTAACAGATTGGATGCAGAAACCTTATGCTGGTTGGTGTGTTGCCTGAGGTGGAGGTCTAGATGCAAGTATCCGAAGCTAGCTGTCTTTTTTGCAAATGGAATAGAAAACCTCACAACAACTTTTCCCCAGACCTAAAATGAAATAACAGCTTTGATGTGTCCTGTCAGCTCTTGTCATCTACAAAAATTTACAAAATGACAGTCACTAAACTCGTAACTGGTGATCATGCAGCTATTCATACTGGGCTGGATGAATTTCCAACAGTTCAGATGTGAACTGCATCTACATGTGTATAGATTCATATAGAATAGTATATGGGCACACACAGTATAAGACATTTCATTTGCCAGATGCGGTAATGCAGTGGTGGAATGTGCCAGCTATAAACTTATCCTTGATATCCTATTGCTGTAACTTCAAGATATTGACTCTGAAGGAAAACAATGGCATGAATAAAATAAAAATAAAAATGTTAATTATCCTTTGTGTTTGTAATTTAATTAAAGGTGCAGTAAAGTTTTACTGTTTTGCCAGGTGATGATGTTTAGAGCTCTGAAAAAGCTATTTGTGCTGCTGAGATTAAAGTGCATTTTAAAATGTTCCTCGAGCACTTTCACATTTGTTGATAGATTTTTAAATTAAACTTTAAATTGTAATCTAAATTACCTCCTACAATTCATGGTCCCTATAATGAACTCCCACCATTCCTGCTGTCATCGAGCTATGATATACTGTAAATGGTAACTGCTTGCAGTTTTACTGAATAGAGTTTCACCGTTACTGAGCTGCATTTATTGTGTATTACTCTCAAATGGAAATCAAGCTAGATGGCAGCCTTTCTTTAGCATAGTAACAGGATTATATGATGGTCTTTAGTCATTTGGCTGTGTTGCTACTCCTCATTTTGTACGTTTTTGTGTAATAAAGTTCTCATAGTAGAAGTATTTCCTTTTTGGCCAATCACAGAACTATTAATTTTTAAGCTGGAAAAATCAAAATTAAGAGCAGAATATGAGGACTTCGTAGGCAAAATAACTTTGTTTCTTTGTCCACAGAGGCATAATTAAGGAAATAAATGGCTGTGATTCTGAAAAATGAAGAACAGTTGAATTGGATCTGTTCATGTCACTGAAATATTGTCACTCTGTTTCAACTTTGTTTCTAAAGAAGAGAAAGAATACTGGAGGTTTAAGGCTAAGCTGACTTTAAAACCAAGTCATCCCATCCCCTGCCTGCTTTTTATTTTAAAAAATTATGAAATTGGGATCTGGAGATCTTGAAAGCTTATCAGAGACTTTTTTTTTGTTAGCCTAATAAAGGTACTGTATTGTCACCACACAGATAACAAAAGGTGAGCTATGTAGAAGTTACCATACCCTCTGCAATGTATGTTTGAAAATATCCCTACATCTTGGTCCAAGATCCATGTGCTACTTGCACAGATGTTGATATGCCTTTTGTGCTTTTATTTTCATTGGTTGTCTGAAACAGTGAAGCTGTTAGAGAACTTCATTTCTCGGGGGTGGGGGTTGAGACAAGGGGACAACAAATCTCCAGTCACAATCAAGTTGTTCCTATTATGTGCTGTCAAGTCACATCTGACATGTGGTGACTCTAAAAGGGTTTCCAAGGTATGTGATATATTTGTGGAATGGTTTTACCACTGCCAGCCACAGTGAGCCTCTAGAGTCCATCACTGTGTCCACTACACCATAGTGACTCTTACAGTCATTAAGAAGGCTCTGTCTGGTAACTTCCAAACAGCATTTTATATCCATTATAGTTGAGTTGGAGGGGACCAGACATCTGCTTAAGATACACAGAACAAAATAGACATCCCAGCAGTGATTGAGGTGACTGGATCAAGTGAACAAATTATTTACAACAGAAGCCATAGCAGAACCCAAAAACTGAATTTTTCTAAGCCTGGAAAGCCTTTTCTTTGCACAATTATTGATTTTCTTTTATTCTGTTCCTTAACCATCGACCCTTGAGAACATAAAATCCCAAATTTGTCAAGTTCCCAACTAAAGAAGAATAAACAGAACAAGCTGTTATCTTGTACAATGCTTCTGTATATTTTAATTTGATTGATTGGTACTTCATATGTGAAAATTATTGATTTGTAAAACAATGAATTATAGAAATTTGTATGAATTGTACTATTAATATTATTTAAAAATTAGATTTAATCATTTTGTGATGTGATTTACTAAGTTAGAAGAAATCAGGCATTTGTTTGTGAAGCTCTGCAAGTCTCACTTCTTACAAGGTTTTCATCCCTTTAATAAAAAAAGCCCTGGGGGAAAAAGGGGGAGGGAATCTATGAATAACATGTACAGTATTGCCATTTTGCATGCTGTGATGTATAGTCATTGCTCATTTAAGGTGGGACTCAGATAGATACCTCAATAGTGTAAAACAGGATACAATCTGCTAATACAAATTCATATTCCTTATGGTGTATCAGTCTGTTGAGGTTTAAAATTCTGTGGCAGTTATACCAACATTAGAATTCTGGAGATATTTGTTAATATTTCTCTTGAGACTACTCGGAGACACACACACTCTGAGTGATAGCATGAGACTCAAAATGAATTTGTCGGTGAAGCTCCAGAGCCTTGTTCTATTCATACGGCATTTCATTTTTCTCTGCATGACCTTTGGTTCCCAACAGAAACAGCTTTGGCTCAGCATTGGTTTGGAGACAGCAGCTTTAAGGGGAAATGAACCCATGTCTTTTTTTAGCTTTGAACAAAACTGTGGGCTTGTAGTGAACACAAAGATCATATCTTCCTTGCCAAGTGATACACATAGGTTAAAGGACAGATGCCCTCTTTACATGGGAAATGCAGGTCTCTCAGATGGCTCCCTGATTTCAATAAAAATGGATGGAAAATAAGAAAATGTGCAGTGAATTAGAAATTTCATGGGCAATAGAATTTTACTAGTTTTACTATCTAGTCAACACAAATGAGAGGGAGACTAAAATGAGCCCAGCCTTTGGTTCCTTATCAGTTGAGTGTATATTTGGAAAGGGGATGGACCACTGCCCTATATGGCAGTCAGTGAACCCACTCTCGATGGGTTCCACATGTCGGTTTGGGGATGCAGTTGCCATTTATCTATTTCATGATGATTCAGATAGATTGCCTGTGTTAGAAACAGATTATTGGCATATCAGTGTGTGTTTCTGTATTACAAACAGTCTGATGAAATAGAAGTTTAAGACACTAGCACATTTGAATTTGCTGCTGGGCTCATAACCACATGTGATCCAATTTGAAATAGATTTTACTGAAATGAGAAAATAATAAGGGAGAGAAAATCTCTATTCTAAAAATTCTCACTCCATAATTATATTCCAAAGCACGCTATTGTTTGTCCATGAGTAGGTAGCAAAAAATACAAAATGGAGCATTGATATCCTCTTTTGTTTTGCATTGGGAGTAAGAAAGATTACAGACAGGTTGGTATAACAGATGATTCACTGTGAAAGACTTAGTAAGTACTTTTCAGTCACCCCTAAGAAATTGTCAACATCATAATTATACATGTGTACATAAGTGTTGGACTCAAGTAAGAGATTTTTCACAATTAAACAGCAATGCCCATAATAATATGTATTTAGGCTAACAACTTGCATATATTAGTGTCATGTCACAGTGGGCTCAGAAATCTATTTTTGTCACAAATATCTTGCAGTCCTTTGGGATTTTTAAAAATTATTTAAAATAATTATATTTTTATTATAGATATAATTTAAGAAATTATTATATATAAAAATAAATGAATTTATTCATTCAAATAGTCCTGTTTGAAATGTGAAATCCTTGATTGTCCATTTTTAATCCAACATTTAAAAAAAAACAGTTACAAAAAAGAGGCAAAAAAGGCACCTCCACCAGCAAAGTCGGTTGAACACACAATTAATTTTTAAAAATAAAAATAAAGGGAAGATACCTTTACCATGTGATTTATAATTCCTAGGGTGTGAGTCCCATGGAATGAAACAAGATTTATTTCTTGAGTAAATATGCTTAGTTTTTCAGGACAGTTCTCCAAAGAGACAAAGAAGAAAGCAACAGAAGGAGCTCTTTATTTGTCCAACATAAATGCTTATGGGCTTCAAGGAGCAAGCAGAAATGTGCAATCCTGAAAGTCAAGAACATCCAGAAAAATAAGCCAGAACTAACAGATACTGTCAATGACATTTGCTATTATTATAATTTAAGTTATATGATATGCAAATTTAAAGTTTAAAAGTGTATTGGAAATTGAATGAATTCTCCTGCAACTGAATATGTTGTATCTCCTCTCTCTTGCTCACTTGCTCTCTCTCTGTGTAAGGATTTCACATGACTTTTCTAATTGAGTGTTTCAGGTAGTTTTTATTCTTCTACCTAGTACTTACAGACTTATATCCTTAAAAAGTACTCAGTGTCATAATAAGAGATATTATGCAGTAGTTTACTTTTGTGCCTGTATCTTATGCAAGTATTTGTTCCACTCTTCCTAAAGGTAAGACATGTTATTTCACTCACAAAGTCAAATGAGGTCTAGAAATGGGTAATGGAGGAAAGGCAGAATTGTTCAACACCTCTTCCTTTATCTTGTCCCAGAGAAAACAGAGATTTACCTAGTGCATGTAAAATAAAGGAGGGAGGGGGCTGTTGCCCACAATCATGGGAATCGGAAGTGGGGGACAGGGAGGACCAACCACACACACACACACACGAAATTGCCCTTTTGGAGGAACTAGGAAGTCTCCTCCTCTCACCACCCATCTTAGACTGGGCCATTTGGAAGGCTCCGCCTCACCCCTCCTCCCCATCCAATCTCAGTCTGGGCCTTTTGGAAGGCTCCCCCTCCCCCCCACCCACCCATCCCAGACTGGATATCAGACCTTGCATGAGCCCACCACACCACATGTGAAGCTGCAGCACTCCAGGCCCAGGCAGCTAGCTCAGCCAGCACATGAGGAGGCCACAGCAGAGAGAGGGCCGATGCCCAAACAAAGGGATCCAGCTTTGCATCTGCCCAGGGGACACAAACGCCGAGCAGGTAGGCCTTCTCTCATGGGCAGGCTGCTGATGGGGAGGGCGGGGTGTGTGTGGGGGGATACGGAGGACAGGTAAGAATGCAGGGGTGGGGTGAGGGGTGAGAGAGGGGGGTTGGGTACTAAAGGAACTTGCCGATATATTCTCAGAGCCCCTGCCTATGATCTTTGAGTGTTTTAGAGAACACTCACCAGTGCTGAGCAAATGCCATCCTTATCTTAAGAAATCAGGGGAGATAACATTTCTTCTTCTTCTTCTTCTTCTTCTTCTTCTTCTTCATCATCATCATGTTTAATTTATATACTGCCCACTTGCTTGGGCTATTAGTTTGATACCTGTGCACAGAAGGGTTCTGTTCTAAAAAATTATTGCTCCATAATTATATTCCAAAACATGCTATTGTTTGTTCATAAGTAGGTAGCAAATGGAGCACGTAAAAAGAATACAGTACTGTGATTTCCAAAACCCAGTGTGAATTTCTCAAACAAATTATCTCCTTTTTCGTTATAGTAGATGAGGGGAGTGCAATAAAGGTACTGTATTGGTTTCAGCAAGCCTTTTGACAAGATGTATTCTTGCAGCTAAGCTGGTAAAATGTAGGCTGGACAATGTACTATTAGGGTGCTTTGTAACTGCTTGATGAGCTGAACCCCAAAAGTGCTTACCAATAATTATTTGCTGTCCTAAAGAGGCACCTCAGGGTTTTTCCATGGAGCCATTTTTGTTCAGCATCTTTATATTGAACAATACTGGATTAGTCGGATGAGAGCAAAAGTCGGATGCTCATCAACTGACACCAAACTGGAAGGGTAGCTAATACTTCCAAGGTCAGGTGACTTCAACAGATTGGAGAGCAAGGCCAAAATAAAGCTTTTTTCAATAGGAGAAAATTTCTAAATTTAGGCAGGACAAATCAGATACACAAATCAGATACACAAATATAACTGGCTAGGCAGTAACCCATGAACCAAACCTGAATAAACAGTGGGGTGCAGTAGCAAGAAAACCAAATGTAATTCTGGGCTGCATTGACAAATTTATTTAATGCTCAGATTAAGGCAAATAAGAGCACCTTTCTCTTCTGCTTTTGGCAGACATCATCTGAAACACTTTGTCTATTGAGAAGCCTGCAATGTATTACACAGACAGTGGAGCAAGCTTGCTTTCTTTGTCTCCAGAAGGTAGAATTTGAAGTAAGAGATTCAAATTTAAATGAATCCATTTAAATTACAAATTTAAATTATAAGAAATAAGATTTTGCCTTAAATAAATAGGAAGACATTCATTGTAGGAAGACTGCTTGACAAGGGGATGGGATACCTCAAAGAATGGTAACTTTTTTTGGAGGTTTTCTAACAAAAATTAGATGGCCAAGTGTCATACGTGCTTTAGACATAGATTTCCTGCTTAGGATGGGCTGGACACAATGACTCTTACAATCCCTTCCAACCTTGTTATTTTGTAATTGTTTGGAGAAGTCCAAATGCGAAAGATGTCCATTTTATCTGTGGTTGTACCAGCTCTCACCTCAGGAGATATAAAATCCATTGTCTTGTTCCGTACCTTTTGATAAGGTCCATCAGAAAAAGAACTGCTGTCTACTCAATCCATTCTGTTTCCTTTTACTGAAGAAGGCAACATTTAATAACTTGGCAGTCTGTATCTTTATTGGATCGCTTAAAGATCCTAAGATGCTAGCTTTCAGTTCCTGCAAGAGTCTCCACCAGGTTCAGCATTGCAGAGCTTGGAAGCCTCCAAAGAGCCTGCTGGCTAGATGTTGAACCCTGTTTTGGTGTCTTGCACGGAAGACAAAGAAGGAGTCGCAGTGGGGACTAACACAGGTTTATTTCTTGATGGTCAGGATGAACATGTGGTAAGGGCGGAGGTACAGCTCATTATATACAGTCGTAAATACATTTGAATTGTGTTACACGGTAGCTCATTGGCCGCTACCGTCGTGACATCATTTGTGTCATGCCCATCTGCTCCAGATGATCCTAGCGCGGGAAAGGTTCGCGCGGCTGTCGGTGATTTGGGGAATGTGAACCATGTGAGCTGAACGCTCGCAGCTGCCCTCTATGGGCAGCTTAATCGCGTTCCTTAACAGCTGGGCTACATTGTAATTATGGACTGGTTACATTCATACATTTCTTAAAGTAACATTGTACATGCATACATAACACCCCTCCCCCCTAGGATGGGACGAAGTCCCTCAACCATTGTGGCTTGCCGCACGTGCGCCTGGGGCGTGCGGCCGCTTGACTTAACACAGGGGACCCGGTGGCTCCTGGTTCCGCGGAGTCTCGTCCTGCAACGGAAAGTGGGGACTCATTAGTGGTTCGGTGGGGACTCTGCGGTAACCTTGCATTGGGGGACGGGAATGGAATGAATAGTTGGGAAGTGAACCCCTGCCGACCGCTAGAGGAGCTTGGGGTCCCCCCTAGAACGAATCTCGGGACCGACGAGGAGGCCCTCGTGGTCTCGCCACCCCCTGTTGCCTGTCCGGGAGTCCTAGAAGTTGAGGGGGGCGAATTTCCCCCGGCTACCTGTCCCGGAGGTGTCTGTCTCCGGGGGGCTGGAGCTATGGTGTATTCTAACACAAAAGGGCTGGGGGGACTGGAGGTACCAGGGGCTGAACTGAAACCCCTCTTCTCACTAGGACGGGTGGGGGACCACTCCACAACACCCCCCTGGTACTGCAAATCATAATCGAACTCGTCTCTCTCTTCTGAAGTATCCTCTCCTGTGGCTGAGAACCGAGGATATGCATTTGTATCCCCGGGTGCCGCCGTGTCTCCCCCTTGGGTAACATGGGTGGGGGAGGACCCTAACGCTGATTCCCCTTCACTGGTGACCCAACGTCTAAGTTGGTCGGCGTGCCTCCTCCAGAGTAGACCTGAGCTAGTCTCGACCCTATAGGATACTGGCCCCGTTTGTTCAATGATCGTTCCCGGTACCCACGCTGGCCCCGAGGCCGCGTAGTTCCTGCAGTGAACCGGGTCCCCTACCGAAAAACTTTTGGAGCCCTCTCCCCCTATGTTTATGTTTCTCCCTTCATCCTCCACCCTGGACGGATCCATCCAGTCAAACAGTGTTACCGGACGCCTCCTCATGAGGAGCTCGGCTGGTGAGAATCCTGAGGCTAGGGGGGTTGTCCTGTAGCAGATAAGGAACTGGCACAGATGGAGGTTCAACTCACCGGGACCCATGCGCCACAGTGCGTCTTTCGTGGTGCGCACTTGGCACTCTACCTGACCGTTTGTGGCGGGGTGAAACGGGGCAGCGGTAATATGCCTGATCGCGTTCCTTTCAATGAACGTTTTAAACTCCGCAGACGTGAAGGTACTAGCGTTATCGCTAACAAGGACGTCTGGCAGGCCGAAACAGGCAAAAAGCTTGCGCAACTGCTTAATGGTTGCCGCAGAGGAGGTGCTATTCATGGGGATTACCTCCAACCACTTGGAGTAGGAGTCGACTACCAGCAGGAACATGGCCCCGCGGAACGGGCCAGCGAAGTCGACATGAATTCGGGACCATGGCCCGCGGGCCGTGTCCCATTCCCTATGGGGTAACCGGGACTCCTCGGGCCGAGAGTTCTGGCAGCTCTCGCACGTGCCCACTAAACGTTCTATATCTGCGTCTATCTTGGGCCACCAAAAGAAACTCCTGGCCAGAGCCTTGGAGCGCACGATTCCCGGGTGACTGGTGTGCAGTAATTTCAGTACCTTAGCCCTTAACTTCTCTGGGATCACTACTCTCTGGCCCCAGAGTAAGCAGCCCCTTTCCAGGGAAAGCTCTACTCTGCGCCTGCAAAACGGCTTGAATTTCTCTTCGGGGGGAGTAGTGGGCCACCCTTTCCTCACCCAGGAACTAACTTGGGCCAGGGTCTTGTCGGCTGCCGTGGCCTTGGTGAAGTCGGCCGGGATGATGGGGGGTGAGTCGAGGGACTCGATCAGCAGGACTTGGTGGTCCTGCTCTACCTCACATGTGGGGTCTCCTAAGCTAGGGAGGGGAGATCGGGACAGTGCGTCCGCATGGGAGATCTCTTTCCCTGGGCGATAGACCAGCTCATACTGATATGCGTTGAGGAAGATGGCCCAAAGCAGCATCCTGGGGGACAGAATTTGTGGGGTAGGTTTGCCGGTAGTGAAGATCCCTAGCAGCGGTTTGTGATCCGTCACTACCGTAAACTCGCGGCCGTATAGGAAATCGTGGAACTTCTTCGTCCCCGCGATTATGGTCAGGGCCTCCCTATCAGTTTGCGCGTAATTGCGCTCGGCCTTCGACAGGGACCTTGAGTAGTACGCTACCGGGGCTTCCCGCCCGCTCTCCAACACGTGGCACAGGACCGCCCCACCCCCACCGGGGACGCATCACAGACTAGCACCACTGGTTTTCTCGGGTCAAAGTGGGTCAGGACAGCATCCGAGGATAGGAGTGTCTTCAGCTCCTTGAACGCCTTCTCCTGCCTGTCCCCCCACCGCCAAGCTGCGTCCTTTTTTAATAACGCGTGCAGTGGCTCCGCAACCGATGCCTTCCTCGGCAGGAAGGAGTGATAGAAATTTAGGAGCCCCAGAAATGACTGCAGCTCCGGTTTCGCGGTGGGACGAGGGGCGTTTTTCACGGCTGCGACCTTGGATTCAGAGGGTTTGATTCCCTCCGGGGTTATCTTAAACCCAAGGAACTCAACCTCCCTCGCAAAGAATACACATTTGTCCCTCCTCAGCCGAAGTCCCTCTCTCTCGAACACCGAGAGGACCCCGTCTAACCTCTTTGCTAACTCTAATTCGCTCCCAGCCGTTATCAACACATCGTCAAAGTAGGGGAGAACCCCTGGGAGCCCTTTTAAGAGGCGTTCCACGAGGGACTGGAAGATCCCAGGGGCCGAATTCACGCCAAACTGAAGGCGCGTTACCTTAAATGCCCCCTTGTGTGTCACGATTGTTTGTGCAGCGGCAGCAGCCGGGGTTACTGAGAGCTGCTGATATGCCTGCGCCAGATCTAGCTTGGCAAAACACCTCCCCCCATGTAATGTGGCCAGTAAGTGGCTGACCACGGGCACCGGATATGCATTTGGCCGAATGGCCTTATTGATCGTACATTTATAGTCCGCACAAATCCTGACCTCCCCATTTGACTTAAGGGCCGTAACAATTGGCGTTTCCCATTCCGCCGAATCAACTGGAACCAAAATCCCCTGCCCCACCAATTTGTCCATTTCCGCCTCGATCTTGTCCTTGAGGGCGAAGGGCACTCTCCTTGGTTTGAGGTGGATGGGCCGGATTTCTGGGTCCAGCTCAAAGGAAACTGGGGGGCCCTTGTACATTCCAAGCCCCTTCTTGAAAACGTCCAGGTGTGCATTGCACACGTCCCGCATTGGGTCGGTCTCGATGGCATTAATGCCGGACAGTTCGATTCCCAGGGGAGCAAACCACTGCGTTCCCAAAAGGCAGCACCTCCCCCCCTTGAGGACCACTAGGGGTAGTTTCTCAGAGTAGTTCTTGAACTTCACCTTAAAGTTCCCCACCCCCAACACTGGGATCCCATTTCCCTGCACGTCCCGCAAGTGTGACTTCATGGCCCGCAGTTTGGGCCGCGCCTCTGGGGGAATGCGCATATACTCTTTTTGGGACAGGATGGAATAAGATGACCCCGAGTCTATCTCCATCCTCACTGGGAGCCCCTGCAACTGTACCTCTACGAAAAAAAACGCCGGTGCTCCAGGCCCACACGGTTCACGCCTTCCTCGCTGTGGCTGGTTGAGACCTTCCTGGTGCCGGCCGCCTTCCGTTGGTGTGTCTGGGGATGGCTCGAAGCGCCCTTGTCCTCGGCTCGCCCGCGCCTGCATACTCTGGCGATGTGTCCCTTTCGGCCACAGTTGTGGCACTCGGCCTTGCAGAATGGGCACCTCGTGCGGTCGTGGGACACCCCACAACCGTCGCAGCGGTGGTCTTGCTGTTCGCGGGTCTGTCGCTTCTCCCCGCGTTTCTTTATCCTCTGGACGTCGTCGTCCTTGCTGGAGCAGGGGTCCGCCGTCGTGGACGACTCCTCGGACGCCGCTGGTGAGCCGGCGGGCGGCTTGGGGGCCCGCCAGGCTGCCTTCGCTGGTGTCCGCCGGGCCGCCTGCACTGGCGACTTGGCCCTTTTGGCCGTGGCCCCTCGGGACTTGAACACTCTGACCCCGCTCCTGGCCGCCTCGGCCGCTTGGGCCTCCCGCAGTACCTCGTTGAACGTGAGGCGGTAGTCGCGGGTCATCAGCTTCCTCTGGAGCTCCTCGTCCCTCAGGCCACACACCATGCGGTCTCGGAGGGCCTGGTCCAGGTCGTCCCACTGGCAGTGTACCGCTGCCAGCCTAAGGGCCGCCACGTAGGCGGACATGGATTCGCCCGGGCGCTGGTCTCGCCTGTGGAATGCAACCCGGGCCGGGAAAATCGAAACGGGTGGTTGGAAGTGTTCACCCAGCAACTCCAGGATGTGGTCGATGGGCACCACTTCCACCTTCCGGGGGGCCACCAGGTTCATCAGGATACGCAGCGTGGCCGGCCCCACCTGGGCCAAGAAGTGGGAATGCATCTTCGCGTCATCGTCGACGCCCGCAGCTTCCATCGCATGCCGAAACTGGCACTCGTACAGCTCCCATTGCTCGGGCTCGCTGACATCGAACTGGTACGGCTTGACCTTGGGATTCGCCATTATCCCACCTTCGTCGCCAATTTGGTGTCTTGCACGGAAGACAAAGAAGGAGTCGCAGTGGGGACTAACACAGGTTTATTTCTTGATGGTCAGGATGAACATGTGGTAAGGGCGGAGGTACAGCTCATTATATACAGTCGTAAATACATTTGAATTGTGTTACACGGTAGCTCATTAGCCGCTACCGTCGTGACGTCATTTGTGTCATGCCCATCTGCTCCAGGTGATCCTAGCGCGGGAAAGGTTCGCGCGGCTGTCGGTGATTTGGGGAATGTGAACCATGTGAGCTGAACGCTTGCAGCTGCCCTCTATGGGCAGCTTACTCGCGTTCCTTAACAGCTGGGCTACATTGTAATTATGGACTGGTTACATTCATACATTTCTTAAAGTAACATTGCACATGCATACATAACACCTGTGGTTTCCACTGTGGAAGAAAAATTGTGTAGAAATGTATTGAATACATGTGTAAGAGAGTCTACAGGCTCTCACTGCCTGTAAAAAGGCAGGTCCATGCCAACAGTATGAAGCCAAACAAATGAAAAGATGGGAAGCTATCCCCTGAATACAGAATACTCCATTGTTTCCCATGTTAAAGTACTCTAAAGAAGC